>JAJEOU010003008.1:18641533-19260731 GCA_021534815.1 Acrocephalus arundinaceus | reverse complement strand
CCAGTGAACATTCTGGCTGTGCTGGGCCATCCCTCAGCCCGTCCTTGCAGCTCAATATCCCTGCTGGAGGAACTCCTGGGCTGCTCTTCATTCCTGCAGGTGCTTGTGGAGCCAGAGCTGCTGTCCTGTGCTCTGCTGTGTGTCCCCCAGCCCATCTCCACTGCATGGAGCAGCAGGAGATGTCCAAAAAGAATCCTCTCACTGAGGGTTCTCTTTGGACGTGTGCTTCTAAATTTGGAAACCGACGCAGAGATTCTACATGTAAATACTGAATATTCAAACTGAGGAATTTCTGACCTTTTCCCTTTGTCCCAGGTGGAGCAGCTGTACCTGAGGCAGCTGGTGGACGAGGCTGGGAAGAGCTGCAGCTCCAGCCCCATGCTGCCCATGGCTGAGGAGCCCCAGCACGAGCAGGGCTACCGGATCTTCCAGGACGTCTGCGCCACGCGGCCGCTCTTCGAGAGAACCAGCAGATTGCAGTCTGAGCCCTCACTGCTCCCTCACAGCCTGCTGGGCTGGGCTTATCCAGGCCCAGACTAGCCCCATGAGAGCCTAAATCCCCCCTTTTTTTTTTTTTTTTTAAATTTTTTATTATTATTTTTTCTTTGCTGTTTCCAGAGTCTCTATAAATCCGGCGGTAAAAATTGAAACAGGTTGGATGTTCAGTGCTTGCCCATAAACAATTGATGATAAAAGTGACTTTTTTTAGTCTGTCTATAACTCGTGGCTGTGGGACAAGGGAGCATCCTGTGCAGGAAGGTCAGGGCTGGCTTTGCTTTGTGCTGCCTTTGTTTATGGCCAGCCAAGCAGAACCGAAAATCAACAGCTGTGACCACCTGCCCCAACGATCTGCAAACTCAGACCTTGCAATCTGATAGGAGGTGACTCTTGGAAAAGCCTTAGAGTGCTCAAATTTAGGAAATTATATCCAGGAATCAGCTTTCCCCCTTTGGAGAGCCCTGCTGATGGAAGGCAGGTTGTGCCTCCCAAAGAGAACTCCTGAAATTCCTCTTTTATTTTGCTGTGAGATTTATGTGTTTTCTCTTTCGTGCCAAAGTGGAGTGAAATTTTTCAAACCCATGCAGAGATTCTAGATGTAAATATTGAAGATGAAAACTTAGGAATCTTAACTTTTCCTGACCAGAGGCAGAGTTTATATAAATATACAGAATTTTAATTTTTTTTCAAGACTGCAGCGTAGTGTGAATAGCTTGGCTTCACCCTCCCAGACACACGTGTGGGGCTCTCCCAGCGTGTCCAGGCAGCGTCATCCATGTGTAAATCCTCATTTCCACAGCCTCTGAGTGTGGCCCCAGCTCTGGGAGCTGCTGGTGCCTCCCAAAGCAGGGCTGCACGTGTGTGCGTGCCACCAAAGCTGCCTATTTATTGTATGCCTGAGGTTTATTAAATTTGTTTTTTGGTAAATTTTTATATCTCCCTGCAATTAAAGTGCTATATTTTGTATTTCTCTTGCCATGTGGTTTTTTGGTGTGATGGGTGGGGCTCTCAGAGCTGCTGGGACCTCTGACTTGTCCCTAATTTGGTTTTACCTGGCTGGGGTCTGTGTAAGCTTCTGCCACCTCCTCCCTTTGCCAGAACCTCCTGGATTCATCTCCAGGCAGGAAAGAAATGAGTCAAAAAGCTGCAATGCAATGGAGGGAGGGAAATGGGATCCCTTGGAGAGCCTTCATCCCGGGGAGGAAGGAGGAAGATGTGTCCCTGCTCCTCTGCCACAGCACTGAGCTGGGTGTGATGCTCCAAGGTCATGGGGTGGGCACAGTTTTTTATGGTTGTGCCCAATAAACTTCCTCTTTTCCTTTTCCCGTGGGAAATGTGAACATTTCCCCACTGTCCTCTCGTGGTGTAATCCCAGCTGACAGCCAGGGCCTCCCTCATTCCCTGTTACCCCTTCAGTAACAAAGAAAAACCTTGTGGATTGAGAACAGTTTAACATTTGAAAGAAATTCTTTGCCTTGGGAAGAAATTCCTCCCTGTGAGGGAGGTGAGCCCTGGCACAGGTTGCCCAGAGGAGATGTGGCTGCCCCATGGCTGGAAATACTCAAGGCAAGGTTTGGTGGTACTTGGAGCAATCTGGGACAGTGGGAGTGGCAGGAGATGAGTTTTAAGGTCCCTTTCAGTGCAAGCCATTCAGGGATTCCAATTATAAAATATAAAGTAATTGTAATGAAAAGGAAAGAGCAATAAAAGTGAGGGGAAGCAAGTGATGCACAACACAATTGCTCATCCCTGCTGAGAGGGAAATGAACTCTATCCCAGCAGAAACCAGGACACTTCTCCATCCAGATTTCCCGGGGGGCTGCCCTGAGGTGGGAGAACCAGTTTGAGCTGGTTTCATCAAACATGAGGATCAAGGGAATTCCTCTATCAAACATGGGATCCATGGAATTCCTCCATCAAACAAATTCCTCTATCAAACATGAGGATCAAGGGAATTCCTCCATCAACATGAGGATCCATGGAATTCCTCCACCAAACATGAGGATCAAGGGAATTCCTCCACCAAACATGAGGATCAAGGGAATTCCTCACCAAACATGAGGATCAAGGGAATTCCTCCACCAAACATGAGGATCCAGGGAATTCCTCCATCAAACATGAGGATCAAGGGAGCTTCTCCATCAAACATGAGGATCAAGGGAGCTCCTCCATCAAACATGAGGATCCATGGAATTCCTCCATCAAACATGAGGATCAAGGGAGCTCCTCCATCAAACAGAGGATCCATGGAATTCCTCCATCAAACACGAGGATCCATGGAATTCCTCCATCAAACTTGAGGATCCATGGAATTCCTCCATCAAACATGAGGATCCAGGGAGTTCCTCCATCCTTGCCCAGCCCCATTGGTGGGATGCTCGTGGTCCTGCCCGTGTCCTTGTGCACACCCTCTGCAGGCATCACAGGATTTGGATTTACAGCACCAAGAGTTTTTAGGATGCACCAGGATGCTAAAGGCAAAGGAGACCCCAACTCCTGTGAGCTCCTGTGGGGTGCTGTGGCACCGAGGTGGGGATGGCACCTATGGGTGCACTGTGAGTGCTGCTCAACCTTTCTCTGCCCTTCCTGAGGATCCCACAGGATTTAATCCTGCTCCAGCCCTCTCTGCTCCCTCAGAGGGCGAGGGAGCCTCATCTCCTGTGGGGCTGGCGGGGTGGAGGTGGGAGCTGTGGGCTGTGCTGGAACAACACGTGAGGCACACGCTGGGCTGGAGCCTGGCACACCAGAAACCCCGCTGGTGGTTTCCCCAGATGTGCAGGGCCGAGTCCTTCCTCAGAAACCATCACCTTGTGCTCGCCTGGAGCCACCTGCTCCCACCCTGGGCTCTTTCAATTTCCACCCCAGACCGCGGAAGAGCCGTGGGGAGCTGAGGTGCCTTTTATTGCACTGGTTATTTTTGGGGTTGCCGGAGTGTCTCAGAGCCCAGAGCTGGGTTTGGGACCTTAGCCAGCATTGTGGCTTCCATCCCAAAGAGATCCCAAGAGGAAATTCCCAGTGGGTGAGCAGGGACTGGGAAGGAGGCAATGGGATGAGGAAGGGTAATGGGGTGGGCACCCCTAAAGGGGCAGGAGTCCCTTTTTAGCTCAGGTAGGGCTTGCACAAGTGTTGGGCTTGGGTTAATGCCTGGATTTGGCTTGAGTTTAGGCTTAAACTGGATTTCCCCATCCTGCAATCCACCACGAGGAAGCCTCGGAGGCGGATACTTCAGAACAGATTTCGAGGTAAGTGCATTGATTTCACACAGGGTGCTCTGGCCCGGAGTCACCGTGGCTCTTGTGAAATTCCAGAGGGAATTCCTGCATGTCTCTCACTTTTCCTGGCACTGCCATCCCTGTCTGGGAAGCTGGTGAGGTCTGGAAGTGCCCCAATCCAGAGGAAGGGGCATCCTGGGCACACATCCCTGCACCTTGCCTGGTCCTGGGCAGCTCCAGGGAGCTGCTGCTGCAGCTGTGCCCTGCCTTGGTGGTTTTGGGCGACTGGTGACTCAAAAACTTTCGTTGGTTTCTGTTCATTTGTGTTCCTCTCTGTCACCTCCCTGAAGTGAAACCTCAGTGCCAGTGTGGGCTCCTCTCTGTCAGTGGCAAGCCCCAAAAGTGGCCCAGGTTTTTGGCTGAGGAGCCTGTCCCCAGTCCCTGGGGGTGATTTATCCCCTGCATCCCCTCCGTTGAATCATCTTCCTGGTGTAGGAGGATGGTGGAGTGTAAATGAGAAGTTCAGACCGCCCTCCCCAAAATTCTTGCTGCTTTTTTTGGGTGGTTTCCCACACTTGGAGTCAGAGCAGGGGCACCATCAAACTCCTGCTTGATGTCAGGATATCTCCTTGCTCCCCAGGAAGGCCTGTGGGAACAGGAAGGGAACTTCTGGGAGTTGCCCAGGCTGCACTCCTGCCTTCAGGAGCAGAAGGTTCCACATGGGAAGGAGACTGGAGCTTGGTTTCCATGAAGGAAACCTTAACTTGCAGGACATACAGGGTTCCCTGAGGATATTTGAGAAGGAGCCACGTGCTACCAAATCCTCCTGATGTTTGGCACAGAAGGGTGGCCCAGGGCAGGAAATTTGGGGGAATTTTCTAAGATTTTCCAAGCTAAAGACATCTACTCCATGGTGGGCATGGGAACGTTTTGAATTCTGGGTGCTGCAAAGGATGTGATCAACACTGGAGCCCCTTGATGTTCTGTTCACTGACTGGGGATGTAATTTTGGGTTCAAAGCCAACCTTTCTGCTGAGATTTGTGGCTGAAATGCAGTTGTGCCTCTGGGAAGCATTTTCCTCAGGAGAAAATGGGCTGGGTTATATCCTGGGTTGTATTTAATCTTGTTCTGGAGTTCCTCAAGACATGCCCCTTTACCAAACGCCAAAAATGTCACCTAAGGTGGCTTCAGGAGAAGAACTCAGCGTCCCTGAGGACAACAAGTGTGTACCCACCCTCTCCCACACACCTAAAACCCACTGTGAGGAGTTACCCAGCGCCAAATCTGTGTGAAGAACAAATCTGATGCGCTGGCGAGGAGGAAGGCGAGGTTTGCTCCAGCTAAATCCTGAGATTTACCCCAACCCCAACCTGGAGAAAGAGGAAAAGCTCTGCAGATGTCTCCATCCAGCGCTCTGCAACCACAAGTCAGTGGCAGCTCACAGTTGAACTGCTCGGGAATCCGAGCCACCAGCCACCAGCTCCAGCTGCTTCCTCCAACCTGCGCCCGCCCGGCCCCGGCCCCGCCGGGCGCCTCTCGGGGCGTTAGAAAACAAACAGTCACTTTTTATTTCGAGACACCGGCCTCTCCAACTGGTTTGATTGCTCAATGTCCCCGTTTCAGCACAGCAGCCTGTCCAGAGTGAGCTCCTCCGGGCTCTTCCTGCCCGTGTTGTAATGTGGGAGCAGCCTCCTCCACACGGGCTCTGTCTCCTTGGGAGGGCAGGAAAGCTGCGTGGAGGAGGCTCCCACCTCCTTTTCCAAAGGGGTTTATGTCTCCTTGGGTGGTTTTATGGCCAAGGGTGATGATTTGTGATGGAAACTGATAAGGTTATATGATCTAACTAAGCCATTTTTATAAATTTTCCAGGTTTTTTTATACAATTCTCAGCCTTAATCACACATTTCATACTACTTCACAATTGGTTACCCCTAGAAGCACGTGTTAGCTTTTCAGTCCCTATTGGTTAATTCTTCTTACATGTACAGCAAAATTATACATATCATTTTTTCTGACTTTCTTCTGATTCCCACATTTCTGAAGTTTTTAACCATCCTTTGTTCTTCTTTATCCGTGACTTTCTGCATCTTCTTCCTCCTGGTGTGTGACTCCTTCATCCTTGAGATGGTTCCAGGCCTGTCCTTTCACATGAGCTGGACTGAAATGGTTACAGGCCTGTCCTTTCACATGGGCTGGACTGAAATGGTTCCAGGCCTGTCCTTTCACATGGGCTGGATTGAAATGGTTCCAGGCCTGTCCTTTCACATAGGCTGGACTGAAATGGTTCCAGGCCTGTCCTTTCACATAGGCTGGATTGAAATGGTTACAGGCCTGTCCTTTCACATGGGCTGGATTGAAATGGTTCCAGGCCTGTCCTTTCACATAGGCTGGACTGAAATGGTTCCAGGCCTGTCCTTTCACATAGGCTGGACTGAAATGGTTCCAGGCCTGTCCTTTCACATAGGCTGGACTGAAATGGTTCCAGGCCTGTCCTTTCACATAGGCTGCATTGCTCACATGCCCCCACTGATGAAGGAACTCATTCTTCACAGAAACCTGGCAGGAAAACCCATCTGGAGTTGACTTTGGTGGATCTCAAGGGCCTTGCCCCGTTTTTTGATGGTTTTTCTATTTTTCTGTGTGACACTTTCCAGTTGTCTTTTGGTCTGGGTGGGTGGTGGGACTTGGTTCAAGGGTCAAACCGTGAGGTCAGAGCTGTGGAGGCCACACAGGGATGGGCCAAAGGCGCCTCCTGAGCTCTGAGCATCTCAGCTCCACCAAAAGCAGGAGGAGGAGGCGGTGGGAAGAGCTGAGGGTGAGCAGGCTGGAGCTGCAGGATTTCCTCCAGCTGGACTTGGCTGCAGGAAGGTCTCGTGCAGAGCAGAGGAGATCCCCAAACCCCAAAAAATTTGACAGCCACTTAATTTTCAGAATCAGCTGTTGACAGATGCCCTCTCCCTCTGCAGGTCTGTGCCTCAACCCCAGACACCAGGCCACAAAAAGAGGCTCCACCCAAGCCACAGCAGCAGAGACAGCACAGGGACGAGGAAAAACACGACAACATTTGCTCAGAAATTTGGGTTTGTTATGAGACCAAGCCTGAAACCAAGTCCTGGCTGAAATCCCCTCCCTTCCCCCTCAGTCTGCATGGGCTTGGGGGCTGTGTCCTGCTCTGACATGTTTTTATTGCAGCTGATTTGTTTGCAATAACCAAACACCCGGATGCACCCAGGAGCTGTAAAAACCAGCCTGAGCTTTTTCTGTGGCCACCCAGAGCCACCAGGTAACCTGGGCCACTGCTGATCTTCCTCACAAGAACTCGGCCTCAGCCCTGAAATGGAAATGGGAAGAAGCAAAAGGGCATTTCAGGCCATTGCACAAGGAGGTCTTTGCAATGTGATGGTTAAAAAAAATACTCCAAGCTGGAGAAATATTCCTTTTCCTTCTTTTTCACCCCGATGTGTGAATGTAGTTGGGTGTTCAGAAGAGTTGCTCCAGCTCTTGCTGAGAGAATAATTCACATGGGTTATGTAAAACCTCTTTACTCTGTGCTGGGTGTTTTTCAGAGAAATGCAAATCATAGAAACATGGAAGGATTTGGGTTGGAAAGAACCTTGAATCTCACCTCATCCCAACCTCTCCCTAGAGGCTGGAATACCTTCCACTGGACCAGGCTGCTCAAAACTCCAAAAGAATAACAAGATTTTTAATCTTTGGCGCAATTAATTTCAATAATATCAATTCCCAGCATCCCACGGTTCCTGCTTTTTCTTCTGTTGGGCTTTGGAGGGAGGACTGAGGGATGTGGAAGCACCAGTGGTTTGAAACAAGTGATTCCCTGCCCGTGTCTTTCTGTTCTGTATTTGAGAAGTAACCACTTCTCCCTGAGGTAAATCTGGCTCATGGACAGGTCTGCAGGGTTGATCTTCCCAGGGATCACAGCTAGAAAATAGCTAGAGGGATCATTTTGGGGAATGTTTTTACACCTCTGCCCCAGAAATACAGTTTGGTTTTGTTTTGGAGGAGGGTCTGGATATCTCTTTTGTAAAAATACCAAATATTCCAAATTTGCTAAGTTTTCTCCCAAATTTGCTCCTAAATTCTCATGAGCAATGTGACCTCCAGTCCTTCCTCAGGCAGAGGGTGAGGTCTGCAGGAGAGCTGATCCACGGAGAGATGGGAAGAGCCTCAGCTCTGTCTTCAGCTGGGGAAGGGACTTTGCCTTTAAGGCCAAGAAGGAAAAATCAGCGGGAAATGTTCACTTGTGGTGCCAGCAGAAACAACCCCGCTGTGCCCACCCCATGTGGCTCTGCCCTCGACGGGGGGATGAGGGAAATTCTCATGTCTACAAGAGTCTGGAAACTCTGGGGTAATTTTAACCTGGCCGTGGGTTGTGAGAAACCGAGGGGTTTTACAGCTTTGCTGGGCACTCAGAGTCATGGGGTGCAACACCCCCAGGAGGAACATCGAGTCCCAGCTGGAGCAGGGCAGGATGGGTGTGAGCCCTCAGGATTGTGATCCCCTGGAATTTCCTTTCCCATCTTCTCAGAGGGCTGTGCCCTCTGAGGGAATAGAGAGCAGTGCTGGCTCAGGGGAAGTTAATTTTCCAGGAGGGCAGTGGTTTGGGGTGTTCAGAAAAGCACAATTTCTTAATTTCTCCCCAATTTTTCTATGTAAAGCTTCTTGTAAGAATAAGTCATGAAGCCAAGAGATGTCACTGCAGGAGGATTTTGTGTGGCTGGCAGGTGTCTGGCCAGGCTGGTTGGCCAGCACCCCTCCCACCTGGATGGCCTTGGGGCCATCTCATTTGGACTAAATGACCTTTAATAATCCCTTCCATTCCCAAATTATTTTACCTGGCCTGGAACCCTTCCTGCTGTGAGTTTGAAACTGCAGAGGTCTCGATGTGAAAGCAAAACCTGGCCTTGGTTTTGCCTTGCTGGGAAATGATTCCGTGTTTCTGGTAAAGATGACATCATCTTTTCCAGCTGCTGCAGGAAAAGGGGTCACTGTGCCATTTCTGGTCCTCTCTCCTAATTTGGATTCTTCACAGAATCCCAGAAAATTCTGGGCTGGAAAGCATTTTAAAACTCATCTAGCCCCAGGGCAGAGACACCTTCCACTAACCCAGGGTGCTCCAAGCCCTGTCCAGCCTGGCCTTGGGCACTTCCAGGGATGGGGCAGCCACATTTTGAAGAGTTTAAACACTCAAGCACAACAGTGGAAAACTGGGGATTTCACCATAATTTTTATGAAACTGGTGGAGTTTGTAGCAGCCTCTTTCCGAAGTGAGAAATGAAAGGAAGGCAATAAACGATGCCTGACGCCTCTGGAGCATTTTTGCACAGGAGCAGCAGCCCCAGGTGCAGGAAAATCTTTTTGCCTGTCCATGGAGGTTCATTTTCCAAAGTCTAAATACCCTGGGGCTGGTTCTCACCTTGCCCCATGATGAATTAATCTCCAAACAAGCAGGAGTTGTTCAGGAGGAGCTCACGATGAATTAATTCATCTCCAAACAACCAGGAGCCGTTCAAGAGCAGCTCATGGTGAATTTATTCATCTCCAAACAACCAGGAGCTGTTCAGGAGCAGCTCATGGTGAATTTATTCATCTCCAAACAACCAGGAGCTCTTCAGGAGCTCATGGTGAATTTGTTCATCTCCAAACAACCAGGAGCTGTTCAGGAGCAGCTCATGATGAATTAATTCACCTTCAAACAACCAGGAGCTCTTCAGGAGCTCATGATGAATTTGTTCATCTCCAAACAAGCAGGAGCTGCTCAGGAGCAGCTCAGGGTGAATTTGTTCATCTCCAAACAAGCAGGAGCTGTTCAGGAGCAGCTCAGGGTGAATTTATTCCTCTCCAAACAACCAGGAGCTGCTCAGGATGAGCTCATGGTGAATTTGTTCATCTCCAAACAAGCAGGAGCTGTTCAGGATGAGCTCATGGTGAATTTGTTCATCTCCAAACAACCAGGAGCTGTTCAGGAGCAGCTCATTCGTCACAACCCAGTCCTTGAGACATCCTGCTCCTTATCAGCCCCGCAGGGCTATCAGGAGAGGTGAGGCTGGAAACGAGCCCGGTGAATTTAATAATTCACTCTTGATTTCTGTGGCCGTCACCGATGGACGCCGAGGCGCTGCCAGAAGTGGGATCTGATTTCAGGGCAGGGCCAGATCTTAAAATAGGAGGATGGGAATGGCTGGCAACGTTTGTTTTCCCTTTTATTGGCGTGCTGTAAAGGTTCACCTGCAGCCCGAGCTGTCAGTTGGGCGCAATGTGGTAACCCCGGGTTCCGGGAACGCTGCCTGAGGTGGCCAATGGACCTGTGACCCCAATCTGAGCTGACTTTAGCACACCTCTGTTTTCTCTTGAGATAAGAAATAGTGGTGAATTGATCACATCTCTCCTGTCCCTTAATTTTCCGTTTTTTTAGCTATTTTATTGTGGGTTTTTTTTTTGTTTTTTTTTTTTTTTTGGTCACAAGTGAGGGCTGGCAGAGTCAGAGCTGCTGTCCTGCACATTCAACCAGCTTTTCTCAGGCTGAGTTTGAGATGAGCCAATTCTCCCCAAAACCAGCATCTAGCAGAGTCAGAGCTGCTGTCCTGCACATTCAACCAGCTTTTCTCAGACTGGGTTTGAGATGAGCCAATTCTCCCCAAAACCAGCATCTAGCAGAGTCAGAGCTGCTGTCCTGCACATTCAACCAGCTTTTCTCAGACTGGGTTTGAGATGAGCCAATTCTCCCCAAAACCAGCATCTTTCCATCACATGCCTCAGCTTTGGTGTGATCATCTCATCTGGTTCTGAGGTAGCCCCACTGCCTACAAAAAGCAAGTGCTTAAGCTCTGAAAATTCACAGAGCTGCAAAAAAAAGTTCCCCAAGTCCTTTCCCCCAAGACCAAGAGCTGCTCTCAGTTTTGGGCAGGCAAAACTTGGAGTTTCACTGAAACAAGCTGAAAAAAGCCCTCCCCATCCTGTAACCCCTCTCATTTTCCAGATATTTACTGTGTGCTTGTGTTACAGCCTCCTCCTGAACCTGGAATTTAAGAGGAATTCTGACTTGAGAGCAAATTTTTGAAGCAACTAAAAAAAAATTCAAACCAATGAGCTGCAGTGCACAAAACTCATGTGCAGAGAGAAAAAAAAATCACTAAATAAATATTTATTTTATTCTACTGAAGCTTCCTGAATAGTCAAGGAGGAGTTTTCCTGCTGGGATGAGATCCATTCCCTGTGACAAAACAAGCTTTGAGTCCAGACTTTGTCCTCTGATGAGAATTAATTAATCTGCAGCGCTCTGCTCTGAGTGAGATCTCATCTCCTGGGGTTCCCACCGTGGGGTGCTGAGCTTGGGGGTGCCCCTGCTTTAAAAAAATCAGAATTTCCTGGCAGAAATTCCGTCAGAAAAAGCGATGAGTGCTGCCGTGGGTGCAGGAGTGGCCTCGGGGCTCATTTACATCTCGGCGGGTGACAAGCGGGGCGTGAGGCGCTTTCCTGTCAGTGCCAGGCTTGACCCTAAAACCCCCTGTGGGTTTTGTGTCTCTCAGGGCTGGAGCAAGATCTTGAAGGGGGAAAAGCCCTGAGAGCTGCCAAAACTCTTCTCCTTGTGGGTGGGTTGGCTGGTGTCTCCTAACGCGGTTGATCCTCTCCTTTGTCACCTCAATTTGTGGCGGCCTTGGCTCATTAAACGTCTAGACTCGATGATCTTAGAGATCTTCTCTGACCTAAATGATTTTGGCTCGTTAAATGTCTAGACTTGATGATCTTGGAGATCTTTCCTGACCTAAATGATTTTGGCTCGTTAAACATCTAGACTCAATGATCTTAGAGATCTTCTCTGACCTAAATGATTTTGGCTCGTTAAACATCTAGGTTCGATGATCTTAGAGTTCTTTTCTGACCTAAATGATTTTATTGTCGTATTTGCTCCTCCCAGGAGGTTTGCTCCACTCTTGGAAGTGTTGGATGGTGCTTGGAGCAAACAAAAGTTCTCCAGGAAAAATTCCCCAAGGTGTTTTGTCCAAGTGCTCATCTTTGGACCTGAAGGAAATAAAAATGCTTTGTGGACGGGAGCTGGTGTTCCAGCCATGCTGGG
Organism: Acrocephalus arundinaceus; assembly: GCA_021534815.1. Classification (NCBI taxonomy): domain Eukaryota; kingdom Metazoa; phylum Chordata; class Aves; order Passeriformes; family Sylviidae; genus Acrocephalus; species Acrocephalus arundinaceus. Next base: position 19,248,922 of record JAJEOU010003008.1, on the reverse strand, counting down.
GGATGGATTCCCTCGGTCTGACCCTGGAATTGCTGCAGGATCCCATGTCCCTGAAACCCCAAATTGCTGGGCATGGGTGCAGGAGCTGAGCTCGGGGACATTCATTACAATTATTTCCTGTTACATGTATTTTTATGCTATATTTAATGGAACCCGCAAAGAAAACATGGATTATTAATCCTGTGGTAACATGACTTGTAAGGTGTTTCCCTCTAGAGAAAAGACAATTCTCACAGTTTGTGAGGAGTTTGTGTCCTCAAAAATTCTGATACAAAAATTCATTTGAGATATTGATAAGTTGTCATAATGTAATGGTTTTAAATTCTTACTCTAATTTCTTTTTTTTTTTTAACCTGTGAAATGTGGAATGGGACATTCATTACAATTATTTCCTGTTACATATATTTTTATGCTATATTTAATGGAACTCGCAAAGAAAACATGGATTATTAATCCTGTGGTAACATTAAGGTGCTTCCCTATAGAGAAAAGATGGTTCACAGTTTGTGAGGAGTTTGTGTCCTCAAAAATTCTGATGCAAAAATTCATTTGAGATATTGGTAAGTTGTCATAATGTAACTGTTTTAAATTCTTATTCTAATTCCTTTTTTTTTTTTAAACCTGTGAAATGTGGAATGGGACATTAATTACAATTATTTCCTGTTACATATATTTTTATGCTATATTTAATGGAACCCGCAAAGAAAACATGGATTATTAATCCTATGGTAACATTAATTGTAAGGTGCTTCCCTATAGAGAAAAGACAGTTGTCACAGTATGTCAGGAGTTTGTGTCCTCTAAAATTCTGATGCAAAAATTAATTTGGGAGCTTGGTAAGTTGTCATAACGTAACTATTTTAAATTCTTACTCAAAAATTCTAATGCAAAAATTCATTTGAGATATTGGTAAGTTCTCATAATGTAACTGTTTTAAATTCTTATTCTAATTCCTTTTTTTTTTAAACCTGTGAAATGGGACACTTTTAATAGAGTCCTTAATGAAGGAGCTTTTTTTTGGCATCCCAAACTTTCCTTAATTGATAAATGCTGTGCCAGACAAGCTGCAGGGCTGGGCAGGAGGGTTTATTCTGCCATATTGAGTATGCCAAGGAACGAGAGAAATCTATTTTTTCCTGCTTGATTTCCTTTCTCCTGCTGTTACTGATGGACTCCTTGTCCCTTTTTTCCCAGTTTTTGGTGCAGGAGGTTGCAGGGTGGAATGGGACATTAATCCTTGTACTCCTCCCACTCCCTTGTATCTACACCAAGGTGCAAGACAGAACTGAGCACCCCTTTAGGGCAAAAAGGGTGTTTTTATAGCAATAAACAAGAAAAAGAGAAAGCAAACCAGGTCAGAGATGAATCCAGGCCTCAGGGGGTTTGCAACAGAGCTGGAAATCTCACAAGGCCGCGCGTCGCGCCTCATGAGATTTCTGATACTTCCCACTTCTGGCTGGGCCAGAAATACCACAAGAACAACGCTGCATCATCATTCTCAGCTCTGCCTCTGCTCTTCCCACACTCCCAGCAGGGATCAGCCTCCCAAACCTCCTCCTCCAGGCTGAGGATCCGCCGGCACCGGCACCGGCACCGGCTGCGGCACCGCCCGGCGCAGACGGCGTCCGGCTTTTCCTCCCAGCCCCGTGCGTTGAGCAGGGAGATATTTTTGGTCGAGCAATCAAATGACTCATTTTGTGGATCCCAAGGACTATTTTGGGCCGAGGTTTGAGCCTTCCCCTCCACCCCTGGTGCTCTCCCCTGCTGATGCTGCCTGATCATCTTCATCCACCCCGGGGCAGGTGGGTGCACCAAGGATGCTGCGCCCTCAGCCTCCAGATCCTGCTGGATCGCAGAGCCTGGAGGCTGCCGGTGGCCAGGGCTGTTGTGCAATCCCTGATGTTCACGTTTCAGCTCGGTCCTTACCCTTTCCGCCCTCTGGCCCCGGGTTTGTTTTGTGCAGAGGAAGCTTCTAAAGGAGCCCCGACAAACAGACAGGAAACCGAGTCTTTCACTGCGCGGACACATTGTCTGCCCGGGGCTAAATTTGAACATAAAAAAGACCTTATTTATTTCTTTTATTTATAAATTCTCAGCCGTTGTGCTTTGAAGACAAGCCCTGGTTGGGAAGGGTGCAGGAGAGGGTGAGGGTGAGGGGAAGGGCAGCCAGGGCTGTGTGGACACAAGTTCAGCTCTGGTGTGTGGGGCGGGATCAGGGAAGGCTTGGATGCTCCACGCCATGACCTGGAGTGATGTCCAGGGGGAAATGTCCAGCTGAGATGGTGGGGCTTGGATGGGACAGCTCTGGGTGACAGTTTTGGGGTGGAGACTCTGCTCAGGAGCTCCTGGGCCTCCCCTGTGTGTGGATGATGGTGAAGGTGGTGCTGGGATCCAGCCTACATTGCCTGGCTGAGGCTGAAACCCTGGGTGGGTCAATGTCCCCACAGAGGGATGAGGGATTAATATCCAGGATTGGACTCCTGGAAGTGTTGAAAGCCAGCTGGATGGGGCTTGGAGCCATCTTGGGTAGTGGAAGCTGTCCCTGCCTGTGGCAGGGGTTGGAATGAGATGATCTTTAAGGTCCTTCCAAGCCAAACCATCCCAAGATTCCATGATCAGCAAGGTCAGCAAGTGGTCCATGTCCACCCCTGGAGTGACCACCGCTGGCCTTGGCCACCACCTCTGGAGAAGCTGCTCACGTCCCCAGCAGCATCAGAGCTGCCTCCACCAACCCACGGGCTCCTGGTGCCACCAGGGACCCTGCTGAGCTCATCAGAGGCTCCTCTGGAGATGATTTTTTTTTTGTTTTCCATGTACCAGTGGGTATTTCCAGGCAAAGGTAGTGTGAGAGATGCAGGCAGATCTCGGTCACCGCAGCAGACTTTAAAAAGTGAAAACATGAAGTCGAAAGCTGCCGAACCTGCATCAACTTCCCAAATCCCACCTGAAATTTAGCAAAAGGCACAAGGAAAGTAAAAGTTCCAGCGCTGCTTTTTTTTTGGGGGGCAGGGGGGTGGTGGTTGTTTTTTTAATGTTGTTGCTGCTCTTGGAGAAGCATCACCCTTTGTTCTGAGAAAAGGGAAGCGCTGGGGCCGTGGGTTCTGGGGAGTTGTGAATCTGCCCCTCAGGAGAGCAAAATTGGGGTGAACTCCAGCACCCAGAGTTGCACCAGGGCTTGGGCAACACAACAGCGATGCTGAGGTTCCTGTGGCAGAGCCAGGAGCTGCAGGAGGAGATATTGGGGTGACGGAGAAGAGGAGAAACCTTTTATCCTCCCTCTCTGCCCCGTTAGCAGCACGGATGGGTTTGGGCACGGAGCTGCTCCGTCTCTCCCTCCTGCTGGCGAGATCAGGCTCAGCTGCACCAAACCCCACAGGGCACAGCGACCCTTTTCTTCCTTCAACCCTCCCCGACCCCAGGATGGAGGAGCCACTTCCACATTTGCTGCTGGCCACGGCCAAGAAACCCTTGGAGCCGTTTCTGCTCCTCCTGCCCCGGCCTGCCTCGCTCGCAGATGCTCAAACCACACGTTCCTTCGCCCAGCCTGGCCCATCACAGATGGACACAGCTGAAAATAGCCCAAAATAACGCCTGGCCGCAGCCGTCCTGCGAGGGTCTCCCAGCCAGAGCAGCTGGGGCCCAGAGGACAGGCTAAAAATAGGGGTGTGGTGCAGAGTTTCTGAAGATCCCAAAGCCTGAGGTGAAACTGGGTCTGGGTTAACTGAAAAGCTGAGGGTGCCTTTGGGGTTATTTCTGCTTTGGGGGAGAAATGGGGGAGCCCTCTTGGGCAGGGGTTTAGTAGGGTGTCCCCGTCAGCTGTGTTGGTTTTATGGGGTCACCACCCTCGCAGGGAGCTGCACTCTGGGGGCCTGAAGGTGCTAAAGCTGTGCTGAATCTACAGATTTTAGTTTTTTGGGAGAAAAAACTTTTAAAAAATCTGCAAGTTTGGCACCTTTGCCTCATACAGAGGGTCCCAGTGTAGCTGCACACTCCAGCTGAGCCCCATCCTGCCCAAACCCTCCATCCTCACACAAGGACAGCAGCTGGAGCACAAAATCCCTCTCTGATATTTCCAGCGCTGAGGACACACCTGGAATTGTGTTCCCGGTTCGATTTGGGACTTCTCTCTTCCCCACCAAGCCCAGGGGAGTCCATCCCATCCCCGTCCCCCCCTCGCCTTGCACAACCCGCCGGGTCCTTCTCCTTCTCCTTCCTCAGCCCGGGTGAAATCAGAGCTGTTATTTCAAAGAGAAGCTTGTGATTTATCGCTGTAATCTCGACCACAAGTTGAGCTGGCAGGAGTTAGGGGAGCCACGAGGAATAACAGAGGGGCTGGCCATTCATTTCAGCATCCTCGGCACTCCTGAGGTTTTTATTTCCTCGGCACAACAGCGGGGAAATACGAGTTTCTCGTAGAAAGAGGAGAAAATGAAGGAAAAAAGAATTGCCCCCAGGATTTGTGCAGAAGTGGCTCCAAATGGGGCTGTTCCTTTGAGTTCTTGTTTTTAAAAATCAGCTTTTCCAGCTTTAAAACCTGAGATCATCGCAGCAAGCAGAGGAACCAGCCCTGCCTGGCCAAGGGGGACACCCTGGCGTGGTGCTGCTGGCCCAAGGCAGAGCTGAGTGGGGGTTTCTCCTTATTTTTCCCAATTTTTCCCTGCTCCATAAGTCACTTTCACAGCTCCCAGCAGCCAGCCTGGCAAGCAGAGCTTTGCAGGGACGTTAATGAGTCTTTAAATCAAAGGGTTGTGGTGGCCAAAGCAAACCTGGTGTCTCCTTCCAGTGAGGAGCTGCACAGAGAGCTCCCAAACACCTCCTGGCTGTGAAGGAACAGCGTTTTCATTTTTGTTATTTCACTCTTTTCCTAATTTATATCTAATGTATAAATTTATATATTTACAAATAAATTTTCACTTTATTTAAGGCTTTTAATACTATTTCCTCTGATTTTGAATGGACCTGGAAGCAGATTTTTTGCTAAATATCAGTGAGATGCGCATCATCTTATGAAATTTCAAACCCTGGAGAGTCACTAAACCTGTCAAATTTCTCAATTTTCTCAACACTTGAGCTCTTTGCATCCAATAATCCAAGCTCCTGGTGTGCTCAGGAGAAATCCATCAATTTTTTATGCCTTTCCCTTGTTTTACAGAAGAAAAAGCTTTTTTTTCCAGGCTGGCTGTGGGGGAGTCAGACAGATTTTAACCCAGTCTGAGGAAATGACAAAGCATTAACTCCCCTGCAAGGCACTCAAACAGTTTTCATTAAAGCCAACCTTTGCAAGGAGTTGTTTTCCAAACCAATAAAAGAGAAAAAGAAAAAAAAAAGAAAGGGAAAAGAAAAGGAAAGAGAAAAGAAAATGAAAAGGAAAAAAAAAAGAAAAGGAAAGGGAAAAGGAAAAGGAAAGGAAAAAGGAAAAGAAAAAGGAAAAGAAAAAGAAAAAGAAAAAGAAAAAGGAAAAGGAAAAGGAAAAGGAAAAGGAAAAGAAAAAGGAAAAGGAAAAGAAAAAGAAAAAGAAAAAGAAAAAGGAAAAGGAAAAGAGTAAAGAAAGAAAAAAGAAAAAAAGAAAGAAAAAAAGAAAAAAGAAAAAAAAAGAAAAAGAAAAAAAAAAGAAAAAAAAAAGAAAAAAAAGAAAAAGAAACAAAAAGAAAAAGAACCTTGCTCTTTCTTGGTCTTTCTGCTTCGCTAATCCACTTTGACATTTATTAGCAATTATTTATTTCCTTCCCTGTTGGCTGTTTATGGTGCAATTTTTCAACCAAATAGGAATTACTCAATAATAACCCCTGCAGAAAGGCAATCAGGAAATGTGAAGTGCGTGGTTACAGAGATTGTGAGGCTTTTCCCAGCCCCAAAATCTCATTTTTTGGCCTAAACAGAGCCAGAGATGCCGCTCAGGGCAGCAGAACCCTGCAAGACTCTGGGGTTGGAGTATCCCATCCTCATCCTCATCCTCATCCTCATCCTCATCCTCATCCTCATCCCAATCTCATCCTCATCTCTTCCTCATCCCTTCGTCATCCCTTCCTTGTCTCTTCCTCATCCCATCCCATCCCATCCCATCCCATCCCATCCCATCCCTTCCTCATCTCTTCCTCATCCCATCCTCATCCTATCCTCATTCCTTCCTCATTCCTTCTCCATTCCATCCCATCCCATCCTCATCCCTCCCTCATCCCTTCCTCGGCCCATTCTCATCCCTTCCTCATCCCATCCCATCCCATCCCATCCTCATCCCATCCCATCCCATCCCATCCCATCCCATCCCATCCCATCCCATCCCATCCCATCCCATCCCATCCCATCCATCCCATCCCATCCCATCCCATCCCATCCCATCCCATCCCATCCCATCCCATCCCATCCCATCCCATCCCATCCCATCCCATCCCATCCCATCCCATCCATCCCATCCCATCCCATCCCATCCCGTCCCATCCCATCCCATCCCATCCCATCCCATCCCATCCCCATCCCAGGGTCTGTCCCTGCTGTTTGCAGCCCTTGCAGGCAGCCATGAGCTGCAGAGCCCAGATTTAGGAAGGCGCCACTTTCGTTTTCTCCTGGGTGATAATCTTCTTTCTTCCCTTTGGGTTTGGGTGATGAGGAAGGGCTGTAAAAAAACCCAGGATTTTTGTTCCTTAATGAAAATGCTGCGTGCCCAGAGACTCCCACGCGTTCCCGTGAAGCCGCAAGGTAGTGCAAAACTGAAAAGAAAATTAAAAATGTTTCAAAAAGTGGCTCAGCCTTTGGGTGCAGCACCTCAGGAGCATTTCCCCGTTCCACCCTTTGTGGGGACAGCTCAGGGCAGGTCACCCACCCTACAAATTCCCCCCTGAGCCACAGCTTTCCCAAAAAAAAGCTCCTTGAGTGCGAGAAGCCACAGTGGGGGGAAAAAAAATCCAGATTTGAATTGAAATTATGGAGCTCATAAGGAAAAAAAGATTTTTCTGCCTGTGCCTTGCACTGATCACCCCTTGATCTTCCTGGGGGTGCTGAGGGGAGTCAGGGCATGGTGCTGGTGGGGTTTGGGCGCCTCCCTGATGCCACCCAGCTGGGGATGAGTGACAAAAACCCCGCTGGGCACCGCTGGCAGGAACCACGCTAGAGAGGGGTGAGAGCACCGCGGGTGCTGCTCGAAGGTGGGGACAGCCCAGCGCTGGTTCTGCTCGGCTGGAGCTGCCACCCAAAATAATCAAACCTCACCCCAGCCTTTCTGCTGCTGAGGGAAACTTCATTTTCATCTTTCCGACCGCTCTCCCGGCCGGGACGCGGGCGAGGGGTGCTCAGGGTGGGGAGGGTGGGGGTTGTTTGGTACCAAGTGCCACTGAAATGTCACCTGGGCTGGCTCTGGGGTGGCTTTTGGCTCTCAGGGTGGCCTGAGAGCGAGGTGGGGAGGGGATGAGAGAAATCACTCATCCTGGGAGAGGGATCAGAAATCATGGATTGGTTTGGGATGGAATGTTACATTAGGACACGGAATGAGCACGCACCACATGCTCAGTCGCCCAAGGCAAAGAAGTGACTTTATTTACAGTTTTTCAGAATTTATAGAATTTCTAAATGGATTGGAGGATGAAATCCCTCCTTTCAGCCGCACTGGCCAGAAGAACAGTCTGTCAATTTTCTCCTCTTTTGAGAAGGAATGTGAACAACACACAGTGTTTCGGTAAAAATGTGTGAGAAAGTCTGACATTCATATTTACATTCTTGGAGAGTGTAAATATCAGAAAGCTTTGAAATACAGGGCGACAATGGAAGGGATCTTAAATCTCATCTCGTTCCAGCCCTGCCATGGGCAGGGACACCTTCCACCATCCCAGGCTGCTCCAAGCCCTGTCCAACCTGGCTTTGGACATTCCAGGGATCCAGGGGCAGCCACAGCTGCTCTGGGCACCTCTGCCAGGGCCTCAGCACCCTCACAGGGAACAATTCCTTCCCAAAATCCCATCTATCCTCAGTGTGAAGCTGTTCCCCCTTTCCTGTCACTGCAGCTCTTGCCCAAAGTCTCTCTCTGTCTTTCCTGTGTGCTCCCTTCAGGTCACAATTAAATCACTCTGCATCTTCTCTTCTCCAGGCTGAGCAATCCCAATCCTCCCATCTTTTCCTCACGGCAGAGCTGCTCCACCCCTCTGATCCCCCTGGACTCACTCCAGCAGGTTGGGTGGAACATTGTGCTGCTCCCAGCAAACCTGTGGGATCACAGACGGATTGGGAAGGTGTCCTTGCCCATTTCCAACCCAAACCATCCCATAAATTACATGCTATCCTCCCTCCAGGCCGTGATAATCGTTAAATCATCCTCCCTCTAACCCATAAACCCTCCACGGACACCAACCGCTCCTCCAGACAAGGTTGAGCTCTCCAATAACAAATCCAGAGGCTTTTCCCTCTATTTATATGGACCATCAAGGCTTTTGGACAAATCCTCGTGCATCCCTTGATGCCTGCCACAAATCCCACACTCCCTGGTGCCTGCACTTCCCCTCCCTCCACGTGTATTCAATATTTCCTTGGTGCTTCCAGGGGCTCAGAACACTTCTCTGTGTGGATTCCTTTAAATTCCACCCCCAAAGCAAACCTCTGGATCACGGGGAGTGGGAATGTTTGTACTGAGGGTCTTATTGGGAGCCTGGGAATTATTTTGCTGCAAACAAACTTTGCTCCCGCCTTAACAAAATGCAAATATCCCGATTCCAGCATTGCTAAAACACAGAGCTGAGATCACAGGGACTTGTTCGGGGTGTTGATTTCTTTTTTTAGCTGCTTATTCTTGGTATTTGCTTGGAAAAACACAACGGTTTTCTGTTTGTAATAAATAGAACAGCGTGAAAAACACGACTTCTAAGCAAATCTCAAATTAGGAGCTTCAACTCCTTCTGGATTTCCCTCTTCATGGAGGGAAAAGATCTGGCTGGAAATAACAAGCACAGCCCGGGAAGTGAACAGTGGGAATGTTCTGTCTGAGCGGGAGGAATCTGCAGCCATGGAGAACCATTAGAGTCGGTGTTAATTAGGGCTGATTGACTGAGAGCAGAGTCTGGCACGAGCCTGCCAGAGCTGCTGAGAGCCTGGCTTGAGTCACTGGGAAAACCACGGGCTGTTGTTAGAGGGGAAAAAAAAAATAAAGAAAAAATATTTTTTAAAAATTAAGAAAAAATAAAAATATATATAAAAAAAGAAAATGAAGAAAAAATATAAATACATGAGCAGGTGCAATTTTCAGTGCTCCTGAGTGATGGAGGAGCCTGGAATTGGGAATCAACCCCAATTCTTGGGAATCAATCCCAATTCCTGCCCCTGTTCTGCACCCTCAGAGGGTGATGGGGAATCCTCTCCTGGAAGATCTCCTGGCTCTTCCAAGGATGTGCATCCCAGGAATGTGGCTCCAAGTCCCCAAAAGGTGGGAATGGAGGAGCCTTTCTCCTCCATCCCTCCACAGAGCTCCCATGGCTGGGCCCAGCCCTGCCCGGGAGAGCTCTTCTCTCCAGAGAAACCTTCAGGGCTGTGGAAAATCACTTCCCCAAATCCTCGCTGCTCTTTCACCGCTGGAAGGTCCTGCACAAACCACACGAGCACGGCGTGTGCTACTGAAGGAAAACGTGGAGAAAGCAGAGAAAATCCCAGCGAGGGAGGGTTCTGACAGCCTGGGAAGCAGCTCCACAGGGCCTTTGGAATGTGATTTCTGCAGCTCAGGGGTTTGGAAACCCTCAGGGGCTCGGTGGAGAGGCCATTCCACTGGGAACCATCTCCCTGCCCCTCATCCAAACTCTGAAACTTCTGATTTCACCACTTTTCCATGATTTTCTTTTTGTTGCCATAAATTCCCTCCGTGACATCAGTGACAATCCCAGCTGGGGATTCTGGTGCAACACCAGATCTCCATCACCACCTCCCATAACTCAATCAGGGGCTGGAAGATGGCAAAAAAAACCCACCACCACCCTTTGCTGTGGTTTTTTGCATGGTTTGGGGCTGGTTGGGCTCTGTCCCTCCTCCCTGCACACCTTGATCCCCTTGCCCTCGTGCTGCAGCCATAAATGTAACGGCGCGGTCAGAGTCTCGCCGTTATTGCTCATCCTGTTCTCATACAACAACCAAGTCGGCTCTTTTGACTCGCCAACTGCTCCCTGCAGCAGGAATTGTGCTCTCAGTCCGTCCAGTTAACGCAGGAAGTGGTCCCTGGCATGGAAAAATTCAAATATTCAGTGGGCTGGGCTGGTTTGCACCTGCTGGTTTGCAGGGCACTGATTTGGGTGAGATGTTCCTCTGCCAAGTGTCTGCTCTGCTCTTTGGGCTCTTTTTCCCTAGAAAAATAGATTTTTGTGCTAAAATCCGCTTGGTGCCTCTAGGATGCAAAGGGAATGGGGTTCCTCGCTGGCCACCAGCACTGAAACCTTGGAAAAGACCCCGGAGTGCCCATCCAAGCCCAGCAGCTCCAAATGGAGCGCTGGGGAATTCTGCCTCAAAGCCATCCCAAGGAACTGCCTCATCGGCTGCCTAATCACCTGTTAATCTCCTGTTAATCACCTGTTAATCATCTGTTTCACTGCAAAGCTCTGACTGTCCTTGCTCTGGGTTTTAAATCTCTCCCGGCCTGCCTGGTTCCCTTGGAGCAGGGACACGGGTTTGGAAAAGCTCTCAAGAACCTGATGTGATTCCTGAGACAGGAGCTGGGCTCGCTGATCCTTGTGGGTCCAGTTGAACTCAGCTGATGCCATCAGTGCTGTCCCTTCTGCTCCCAGCTTGGTGTCCCCTGCAGCCGCCCTGCCACCCCTGGCACCAAGAGCGGTGGCTTTGGTCGGGTGGCCGTGCCCAGGTGTGCATCAAAGCAGGGCTGCAGCTCGGCTTCCTGGCTCAGCTAAACCCAATCCCACAGCTAAACCAGGGTTTATTGCACCCACACAGCCGGGAGTTTGAACCCAGCCATGATAAAATCTGAGAGATACCCCAGCAGTGAGAGGGAAAGCTTCACCTTTAACCACAACTCTGCTCTTCCTGCCAAGCGCGTTCAAGGGATGCTCCTCAAAAATGAAATCCCTTCTCTCTGCTTGGGCGCAGCTTTTTGGGGACCAAAGGACACCTTTTTTGGGGTGCTGGGAGCCAGAGTTTCTCCCTGGCACAGCTGCCAAGGTAGAGGTGGTAGAGGAACAGAGAGAGCTTCACATTTAGGAAGTTAAAGCAGCAGCGAGTTCCCTACAGGGATGGACTGAAGGTGATGAGATGGTGAGGAGACAAAAACACGGTGCTGTGGAGCCACAGGGACCTCTGTTCCCAGTGTCCCCAGTGTCCCCAGTGACTGGGGGACAGGCACCAGGAGCTCCCTGCTGGGCTCGACTGCGCCCAGGTCACCCCGAGCCACATGATCGGCGAGGTCGGAGCAGCGACAGCAACAGGAACAATCTGTGGGAGAGGAACTTAGGGATGAACCCAACTTCTCTAAAGTATAAAAAGAGCCTCGGGGGGCGGGGTGGGGGGGCTGCAGAAGGCTTTGCACGTCCGTCCTCCCCTCCCGCCGCCTCCCGGCGCTGACGGTTGGGAGCCAGCACTGGCCTGGCGTTGTGCAATGCCAGTCGTGAGCTCTCGGCATCGCCTCCATCGCCCTCCCAGGGAAGGAAACACAACCCCAGGCAGGCCTGGAGGGCCTTTGCAAGGGCTCAAACGGCTCTGCTCGGCCTCTGCCTGCTGGGCGGCTTCGCCTGGGTTGGTGGTGCCATGGGAGGGGCGAGCAAACCTGCAGAGGAGCGTGTGGAACCCCGCCAAAGAGCAGCAGTGGTGGGAATTGTAAGAAGTGTTTCCTGTCAAAGGATGCTCATGCACCTCAAAAAATCCAATTCAAAGTCCAACACACTTCCAGCATCTTTTATCATAGCTGCACCAGGGGGAATGAGAGTTTTTTGGGTCCAATTCCCATCGATTTTTCCTTTTTCCTTTGATTTGTTGGTGTTTCTGCTTGCTGGCCCAAACCAGTGGGCGCAGGATCTGTCCCTGGTGCAGCATGGCTTTCACAGCAGCTCTCTCTCTCCCTGCAGGCACCCTGAAAATAATTACACTTTTGAAAGCCTATTTTTGGCTTGGCGAAACACGATTTCTGCCTGAAACCTTCCAAAGAACAGAAAAACCCCACAGAAGATGAAGGCAAAACTTGTGAGGTGGTCCCACTCCAGACCAGGCACGTGCCGCAAAATCTCCAAGGCAGACCTGGTGGCACTTCCAGGAGATGGGGCAGATGATGGGATATCATCAGGCACACCTACAGATGTTTGTGATTTTTTACCATGGGTTATGAGATAAAAAAATTGTCACCCCATGTAAAAAAACTTGTTTCGGGTGTCCTTTGGCACCCAGGATGTGATAGAAGCCCTGCAGGGTGTGACATTTTCTCCTCATCTAAAGGAAAATGTTCTGCTGATTGGAGAGAGGGCAATAGCAGAGGAGAAAATGAGATCCTAAATTCCAGGTACTTGTGGTTGCTGGAAAATTGGCCTTTAGTATTAAAGCAAACGGATGGAACCAAAAGGGGAAAACCCAGAACGTGGAGCTCACTGAAATGAACGAGGAGCTGAGATTCCAGGAATTTTGGTGTTAGTTAACTTATAGGAAAGGAGGAAGAAACAGATGGAGTCACCGCTCCTGAACTAAAAATACTGTTTAGAGAAGGACATCTGCAGTGCAGCTTTGAATGCCAAGGTCCTCAGTGTTTGGGTTGTTCTCCTTCAAACGTCACCTCCTGATGTTTGGAGAGGTAGAGAGGCTGGAAATGCAGAGATTGCAGCCATTCCCTTCTTCCCTTAGAAATACTCATTCACCTGGAAGTTTTGCCATGAAATGGAGAGGAGATCACATTTTCAACCTGTGCTGCAGGGATGGGGATGCCCCTGACCTGTCTGCCCCACTTTGGGATCCCTGAGTGCTGGATCTGGACTGGTCCCAGTTGCTGGAGGTTGTTGGGGGATGTGAGAGTCACCAAGAAATTCGACAAGTCATTCACAAAACTTCTGGGAGAGTATTTGTGAAAGCCAAGCAAATTCTGCCCCTCCCGGCATGGAAGGAGTGACCTTTGTCCTGGCTTTTATTTTCACTTTCGAGCTCCTGCCTGCCGAGGTCAAGCTGTTTATGAGGTTTGGCAGAATTAAAGAGGCAGCATTAATCACCCCCGTTATTTTATCTCGCTGGCCACCATCTCACCCTACTTTTGCCAAGGTCAGGAATTACGCAAAATAAAAATCGAGATGTCCCGGAGTGCCACAAGTCAGCCCAGAGAAAACCCAGAAAATTTGGGTTAAAAGGCACAATCTTGGCAAAAAATGCTCAGTTGTGTCTTGTCCCTCTGTTCAGGGAGCCTTGGCAGTTCTTGTTTCTCAAAAAAAGGAAGAGTGATATTTTCGAGTAGTGACAGAACTCCGAGAGCTGGAGATTTAGAGGGGAAAAAAGAAATTCACAAGTATTGTACAACTCATCCTAAAAGGGTGAATAATCACCTGTGCCTCCCTCTGCTCCTGTTAACCACAGCTGCAAGAAGGGACTCTCACTTTTCTTCTTGCTTTGTAGGATGATATCAATATGGGGCAAAGAGTGAGCAAGTCAGGCCATAAACTCCATCAGCTCCGGTGTGTAATTTAACCCCTGATTATTTAATCCCTGATTATTTAACTCCTGGAGTAGGATGTGCTATCTCTTATCAGGGCTCAGGGGAATATTACCTCTACCGTGCCCTGATAGCAACCTCCTAATCCAGAGTTAAACATTAATGAGCTGTCACAGCGCTGGATTCCCAGAAATCTGCTGAGTTAAGATCATCCAAAGGGATGAATAATGGGGCTGAGATCTGAAATATCACCAGGACAGAGTGGGTCAAGGCTGTGGGGGATGGCTCCCGTGGGTGTCAGCAGTCCCTGCTGTGGTTGAGGTCTCTCTTGGCCAATGTCGAGGCTTCATCAGGCTCTTGCTTCAGTCTTGTGGTCCAGCAGCTGCTTCCCTGCAGATGTTGAAAGAAAAAGAGCCGGGAGAGGAGGGGGCCAGGCTGGGTTTCTGAAAGCCCTTCCAGAGCTGCTTTTGTTGCTGCTGATGGCAGAGCACACGGAATTCTCCTCGCTGCTCACGTGAACCCCTTCAGATGTGGCTTCAGCCTGAGCTCCCGGCTCTAATTACCTCTGCCAAGTGCAAGTGCTGCCCTTTGGGGGGGTTTGATTTCCCATCTATTCCTTTCATCTAATGGTTCCTCGTGCTCGGGGTCCAAGCCATGAAAACAGCTCTTAATCTACCTCCCGCCTCCCGCCAATTATTTAATACCTGGGTTTTATTCCTTCTCATTTGTCTTTCTAACTACCCTAATTTCTCCGGTTTCCCTCATCAGCGTTTTCCCAAGCTCTTTATTGTTTTCTGATTGCTGTAATTCTGCAATATCTTTTGGCACTAAAGCCCGGCTCCCCAGAGGAACGGGCTCATGAATTTATACAGTGACATTAGCCAGGCTTTGCAGACGAGTCCCGCGGCTGATTTGGCTGCCCAGAAATGCTCCTTCTGTTCCTGCCTCTCCTGTCGCTGCATCCCTCCAACGAGCAGGGATTGCCAAAGCAGGAATTGCACTCTTGGTGTGAAGAGCCACAAAGTCTGGGTCAAGAATTTTGGAGATTAAGAGTAGATTAAATATTCGGCCTCCTCCACCCTTCCCCACCCTCTGTGCCCATGACTCGGCAGAGCATTTCTCTCTTCATTCGTCAGGGCAAGAGTTTCAGCCTGGGAGGAAATTTTCCCCACGGTATTAATTTCTTCTACTTCTTGCAACTGAAGCACATTTGAAAATTCGTTCCTGAAACTTCCCATGTTCTAATTTTACATGACAGGACTGTCAGAAGCAGCACATGAGAGAAACGAGATCTCCTCCGCAGCTTTGGGGTGCCTGTGCTGCCCTGGAAGGGCTGATGAAACTCAGAGCTGCTCCCCTGCTCATTAATACCAAATTTCCTGCCTTGGTTGCAGAGCTTTTAAGTGACAAAAACTCAGCCTGGGCCCAGCATGACTTCCATTAAATCCTCTTTAAGCAATGCCACCTCTTTTTTTTTTTTTTTCCCTGCTTGGCAGATGAATCCGCCTCCTAACTAAACACTTGAGTGCACTCATGCCAGAAGAGGAGAATTAAATATGATCAGTATGAGGAAATCCATTGGGGTGCTGGGAATAAACACGTTCCAGGGCGTTTATCTGTTTATCTTACCGGGCTGCCCCAGACTGAGGATTGGCTCAGACAGGAGTCAAATGTTGCTCTAAGGGTGCTTTGCCCCTTCCAGTAATTTGTTTCTTTTTCTGTCTGAGAATGGAATTAAGAGCGTCACAAATTGTGACGAGGGGTTGTGCTTGTGAAATGGTCTGCATTTTTGGAAGGGCAGGAGGAGGCAGCTGCATGGTGAGTACTGGTGGGTGGATGGGGATCTGCTGGAGTTGCCAGGTCAGAGACCGGGATTTGTGTCCTGATCCTCCATGACTCCTTCTGGTAGAAAGAATTTGCAATTTTTTGCTCTCTCGAAGACAGCAAATAATTGCAAGTCCTGTCAGAATCCAGAGCTCCTAAAAGGCCCCCAGAGAGGCTGCTCAGGGTCAGAGTGTGAAAGTGGTTTCCTCTCTGGTCGTTGGTTATCGGCCTCCCCTCGAGTGCAGGATGAGATGAGCAGAGACTGATGTGTAATCACTCGGCTGGGAACCAGGAAGAGCTCAAAAAACACCTGAAGATCCAAACACCTGCAGTTCTGGGAAGGTTTGGGTTGGCATTTGGCGGTGGGGTTTGACCTCTGTTGTCTCCAGCCAGGACTCTGAATTTGCAAACAAATCTCAGGTCAGGGTTTGGTCATGTGGGGCCTGAGGTGCTGCAGGCCAAGGCCTTTGGGGCTGAGGGCCGGAAATGCCATCAAAATATGAATGAATGAACAGAAATCAATGTCTGTCAGCTCCCACGATCATGGCCAGGAGGAGAAAAACTCTTTCCTCATCGGATCAAGCTCTCCCCGTTAGATTTCCCTCCATATCAGTTGGACAAGAGCAACAAGAAGGACCCAACTCTGGGCCAAGCCTTGAAAGTCTCCCCAGAGCCACACCCAGTCCCAGCCATGGTGCCCAGTGCTGTTTCCAGGCTCCAATTAGTGGGTGTTCATTAGCAGGGGTGATCAGGGGGGCTGACACCACACCCTGCAGAGCTTCCGGGTCTCACCACCTCAGATGTCTGTTGGGACTGTTGTTTTGAGCCCAAAATTATCATCACCTTCTGCCCGCTGGGTTTTTTCCTCTTTTCAGGCCCTGCAGGAGCAGGTCACAGGACAACCTGTCACATGGAACCAACCGCCCGCATCTTGGCGTGGTCCGTGCCTACCTTTTTTTATCTTTGGAGAGACCAGATTATGACCATAAAAGGGAAGAACGGAATTTTGGGCGAGGAGCCCCGCTCCGATTGGCTGGGTGCCGGTTGGCGACGGTTTCGGGGGAAATAACCAGATGGGAGCCATTTTTGGGCCTGAGAATAAAAACAATACAACAAAACCGTGTGGTTCACCATTGAAACCAAGACAGGACTTTCTGTGCTGGTGCCTCCCGTTGTTCTTGGTTCCACCTGCATGAAACTGCAGGAGGGCCCTCACTTCCACATGGGCACAGCCGCACAGAGCTCCTGGTTCCCATAAAAGCTCTCTGCACACAGCCCCAGCTGATGCCAGTTAAGATAACACCTCCTGGAGGTTAATGGGGAGGACGTGGTGGTCAAGTTGGTTGAGAAAAATAAATGCATCCACCTCCTGTGAAGCCATCTCCACAGCCATGACCAGCTGGTGTTACCTGAGGTAACATCTGGAGATGGAACTGGAGGCCCAGCTGGCCGGAAATCAGATCTGCAATCAGATCTCTGTCATCCTCCAGGCTGGGAGAGCCCGAGCAACAGTTTGTTGTGGTTGAGTATCTGCAGATCCATGTCCGAAAATCCAGCAGAACAAAGCTCCTTCATGTCTGAACATGTCTGCCACCCAACTTTTGTTAGATCATTTGTATGGGTTTAGAACCAGGGCTTTAATCCCTCGAGAAACTCTCCTAAAACGTGCCCCTAGTGCTGGGTTACAACACTGAGTAAATATGATAAAAAAGGCTCGGAGGGTTTCCTGGAAACTTTGGCAGCCATGCTTTGGGAGCAGATGTTGGTGACCAGCAATGTTCTTGTAAGCCATGGAGATATTTCTGTATTTAACACTTAGCATGAGAAATGTGACAGCTGATTGGGGCATTTGTGTCCAGGAGCATGGAGAGCTGGAGGTGTTTGCCTCACTCTTTCTGGGAATGCCACACCCATGCAAATCCTTCACTTGGTGCCTTCATCCAATAAGAGAAGATGATTTTATGGTTAATGTTGTTCTTGGAGTTGGAAACGGGCTCTTGCCACTGAGGTGATGACAAACGTGTGCTTTTGCCACCTGTGACCAGGAGAGGTGAACCCAAGCACCTGAGGGACGAGGCAACCTGGCTGCCATGCTGGGGGAGCTTTGCTTTACCCACCTCCCAGAAGTGAGGCTGGCAGCCCGTGGTTCCTTCCCTAAACTGAAGTGGGGTGCCTGTGTGCCCTGGAAGAGCTGATGAAACTCAGAGCTGCTCCCCTGCTCATTAATACCAAATTTCCTGCCTTGGTTACAGAGCTTTTAAGTGACAAAATCTCAGCCCAGGACCAGCATGACTTCCATTAAATCCACCATTAATAATGGTGCCCCCCTCCCTGGATGCTCCAGGCAGCATCGAGTCCATTGTTGGCTCCTTTGGCCATCCCACCCACAGAGATGCACCATGGAGGTGACTGCACAGATGTCTCACCTTGCTTGTTCATCCCTTTCTTCAGCTTTCCTCCCCATTCCTCCTCATATCCACCCTTCCTTCCAGTCTGCCCTTTTCCCCATTTTGGATAAACACAACCCTGGAGTGGTCCAGCACCACCACTCCACCTCTCCCTTCCTGTCATGCCCCCTCCTCTGCTCCTGCCCCAGTCCCAGGTACTTGAGCTGCCCCGTGGCAGCAGTTCCTTGGTTCTCCTCACTCCAGCACCCGCTGCAATTTCTCTGCCTGCTCCACTGTGCTATTTCTTCAGTGCTGACCACAGTGGTGGCTCCCAGCACCTATCGCAGCCATGATGCTTGGCCCCACAAACCCAGAGTGGTTTTGCCACCCCACAGCCTCTTACTCACTGGCACCTGAGTGATGCTGCCCCATTGCCTCCTTCCCGCTGGGCAGAGGTTTGGGGACAGGGGGAAGAGGTGGCTGGGAGTGTCTGCTCTGGGGTGGCCTCCATGGCCACAAACCCAACATCTTGGGGCTCTCCAAACCCAGCCTTGGCTGCACAATCCCAGCTCTGGGTGAGGCATCTCTGCAAGGCAGGGATAAATGGAGGAGGTGGTTGGTTTGTTGTGGTTCAGGGGTGAAGGAGGTGGTTGAAGGTTTGTTGTCCATGTGGTTTAAGGGATGCAGGAGGTGTTTGAGGGTTTGTTGTCCATGTGGTTTAAGGGTGAAGGAGGTGTTTGAGGGTTTGTTGTCCACATGGTTTAAGGGGTGAAGGAGGTGGTTGAAGGTTTGTTATCCACGTGGTTCAGGGTGAAGGAGGTGGTTGCAAGTTTGTTGTCCACGTGGTTTAAGGGATAAAGGAGGTGGTTGAGGTTTGTTGCCAACATGGTTTAAGGGATGAAGGAGGTGGTTGAGGGTTTGTTGTCCATGTGGTTCAGGGGTGAAGGAGGTGGTTGCAGGTTTGATGTCCATGTGATTTAAAGGATAAAGGAGGTGGTTTCAGGTTTGTTGTCAATGTGGTTCAGGGAACACTGATGGTGAAGCAGCTCTGGAAGCTGCACAAGAGGCCTGGGCAGCACCAGCCCAACAATGGTCTGTGTGGTGATTTGCCTCTTTCTGAGTTAGGCTTGAATCACCAGGGTTTGGGCCTAAACTGGGTTGTTCTGCAAGATAACTGACAAAACTTGCTGGAAGTACAGCTGAAGCTTTCCAGGTGTTTCAGACATTCCCTTGTCCTCAGAATTCCTCCCTGGGTGGAATTGTGCTGACGTCCCACTGCACTGGCTGTGAGCAGAGGCCAGGGACATGCAGCAATTCACCCAGGGCTGCAAGGACAGCCTGGGCAGGAGCTCAGTGAATCTCCTCCAGCTCCCACCTGTGCAGGCTCCAGACTCCCAGACCACAGGTTTCCTTCCTGGTCCTTCAGTCCTAACCCCAAAGCAGCCTGCAGAGAGGCAGGAGGAATTGCACAAACGCCTCGGCTGCATTTCAGAGCAGCCTGCTGAGGATTGCCTGAATTGCCCTGAGATGCTGGAGGCAAGCCCAGTCGTGGGCACAGCCTGGTGCAAGGGACACCCAACCCTGCCCAGAGCAGCCCAGGAGGGCAAAGCAGGAGTTTTAAGGATAATTCAAATGACAAGGAATTTTTTTCCCTGGCAGGGTGGAGACAGGGATGGATGAGGCTCGGAACAGCGTGGTCTAGTGGGAGGTGTCCCTGCCTATGGCACAGAGTTGGGATTGGAGGTGTTTAAAGTCCCTTCCAACCCAATTCCACGCTCTGTGGCACTGCTGCCGTGCCACCCCACAGCCCCTGCAGACAGCTCATAAACCCCAGCAAGATGCAGCAGGGCGAACAACAACAGGCAAATGAGCATTGAAAATAACAACAAAAAAGGGCATAATTATATATTAAAAAAAAAGCGCTTTAACTACACGGCAGCTTGGTTGAACCCCTGTTCCTGTATTTGCTTAGCTGAGGGCTATCTTTACAAGCCTTCGCAGCCAGATGTTCCCAGATTTGCATGCGGGGCGGAGGGGAGGGATGCTCGGCGGGTCCTGGCCGGATGGCGATTGCCACCCAGTGGCTGCTCGCACCCAGCCGCCTCTACCTTGCAAACTCCCCAGAAATCGCTTTTCCGAGCGCAGAAAGCCGCGATTTTTCCCTCCATCAAGGATCCTAAAACCTGCAGGCACTTCTTTCCCAGCCGGGGGGGTTTGGTTGCCTAGGAGGGACACAAAACTGATTTTTTTTTTATTTTTTAAGTGCAAGTCGCTGCTGCACGGAAAATCTGCAGCTCTGAGGAAACCTTGCTGACACACCTTGGGCCGTATCCTGACAGGGGCTGGCAGACCCCATCCTCAGGGCAAATCCCAGCAGAGACCTGAGGGAATTATGCTCCAAATCCCCCTTTTCATAAACCCACAGAATTTTAGGGTTGAAAGGAACCTCTGGAGGTTAAAAGTCCAACCTCCTTTCCCCCCCCCGAGCTTATTCCTCGGTTAAGGTCATACCAAACAATAAATCTGGGCATAATTTGATCAAGTTTTTGTCACAGAGAACACGGTCAGAGACATCCCAGCCACCGGGACCTGGGCTTTGATGCTTTTCCACCTGGTCCCTCCCATGTTTGGGCTCATTTTTGGCCCTCACAAATTTTTTACTTGGGATGGAAACAGCAAAGTCCCCTCAGCAAACACAACTCTCTGCTGTGGCTCTCCTTGGGATTTTTTTGAAAAGTATATTTTGTATTTCTGTATTTTTACCTACAGAAATCATAGCAAATTAATAGAATTATTCCGTGTACCCACAACAGCACCAGCCCTACTCCTAAAACAGCTTTTAAAATCCCATTTCCATTACTTACTCAGCAACCAGCACTCACCTTTACACAGAGACCTCTCCCACACACCTATTTAACCACAAACCCTTTAATTTCAGCACCTTGCTGTGGTTAATGAGCCTAATTAGGAGCAGAGAAAAATAAATGCTCCTGCTGCAGTGTTATAATTTATTTTTTCCCCCAACGCTTCAGTGGTTGGAGCAGCTCCTGTGCCTTGTCAGGCTGTAACCTACAAGGGCTGTAGGTGTTTGCTGAGCCAGCTGCTTGTTCCTTTTTGCTTCCAGCAGCTGCCTGGAGCTGGCAGGGCAGAAAATTCCCTGGATTTCCTTTGAAATGTGCTCAGCATCCCTTGGAAATGCTTGGAGGAGGCAGTTCCTGAGCTAGAGCTGCCTGAGCCCGGGGGGAACCTTCTCAGAGTTAATGGCTGCTGGCAGGTTTTCTTTAAGCCTTGCAGTGGAGCATAAATTCCCTGATCCTGGAGCTGCAGGGAGATAAATGGGAGTGCAGAAATCCTTCTGTGGGGTGGTGGCTGCTCTTGGGTGGAGCAGAGGGGATTGCTGCTCGCCTTGCCCTGATGGTGTCCCCATTGTGGAGGTGTCAGTGTCCCCACCGTGGTGGTATCAGTGTCCCCTCTGCCCTTCCTTGGGGGTTTTCTGCTTGCAAAAGCAGAAACCTGTAAGGAGAGAAGCGTCTGTGTGAGCTGATAAATGAATTTATCAGATAAATGAATTTATCCCATGAAAGGGAGGGCTGGGATGAACTCCCTTCCCTTCTCCATCCCACAGGAGATGGGAACAACCCCGGCACAGCTGCCTGGGGACACCCTTGGGGTGCTGCTTCTCAGAGTCCTCCTCCTTTAGCAAAGCAAACTTGGACAAATAACCAGGGCTGGAAATCTGGGAGGACCCAGGTGCTCCATGGGGGCTGGAATTTGGTGTCCAGAGCCAGAAAATTCAGTTCTGCTCGAATCCCCTGATCTGAGCTGCAATTCTGTCAAGGCTCTGGGTTAAGAAGAAATAAATTTCTCAACCCTTCTCTCAAGGCACAGAGTTTAACCTAAAACTTCTGCTCAGCTGCCCGCTTGCAGGAATCACCTGGTGCTTTCCAAGGGAGAAAAATCCCAGTTC
This sequence comes from Acrocephalus arundinaceus, assembly GCA_021534815.1. Taxonomy (NCBI): domain Eukaryota; kingdom Metazoa; phylum Chordata; class Aves; order Passeriformes; family Sylviidae; genus Acrocephalus; species Acrocephalus arundinaceus. The sequence continues at coordinate 19,227,156 of JAJEOU010003008.1, read as the reverse complement.
TGGTTATTCCAGCACTAATCCCAGTGCTGGTTTTTCTCTGAAGCTGCTTGGGCACCCCAAGGTGCCACTGCAGCATTTCCTCCCCAAAACCTCGTGTCCTGCAGCACAGCTGATCCCCCTCTTGCACAAAATCCCCGTGGGAACTGTTTGACCACTGCTAAACTTTCTCCCAGTGCAAAACTCCTTCCCTGTTGCTCAGCATTTAATTTACACTCGTTCATCTGCTAAAAAAAAAGAAAAACAACACAACAAAAAAAGGATTTGCAGCCTCCAAACCATTTCCTCTTTCTGTGGGATGCGCTGCTGAGCTGGGGACAAACACAGCCTGGGTTGGTTTGACAAACTCTGAGCGTGCACCCCCTTTGGGCTGGGTTTAGTGGGGGTAAAATCTGTTTATTTTTGGTGATAGAACAGTCTGAGCTGCTGTAAATTCTGCAGAGCAGCATTAGGGAAGGTAAAAGCTGTGCTGGCTGCACCACTGGGAATATCTACCCCAAGGTGTTCTGGAATATTGGTGGGACTAGGCACTTCTTGCAAACAATAATTGGATAAAAGGAGGAAGATTATTCCAAGAGGGTGGAAAAACTCTGGAGTGCATTGCCCAGAGTGGTGGTGGCTGCCTCATCCCTAAAAACATTCGAGGTCAGGTTGTACAGGGCTCTGAGCCACCTGAACTGCTTGAAAATTTCCCTATAATTGCAGGGATGTTGGATTAGATGAGCTCCGAAGGTCCCTTCCTTAGGGAAGCAGCTTTGGGAGGGATTTTGCACCAGTCTCAGCTGGAGGAGGTGCAGCCCTGGCAGCTGAGCAGCAGAAATGTCCCCCTGAGCGCGAATGAGAAAGCAGAAACTCTGCTTTTTCCCCTAAATCAGCCTAGAAAAGGCATGCTGGAGTTTCAAAATCGAACCTTTTGTCAGACTTCCTTAAAAATTTAACTTATTCCTTCCCTGGGCTCTTCCTTTCCCTAAGGCGAGAGGGGAAGTGGAACCATCCACCCCTATTGATTTTTAAAGATCTGGTTTTATTCAGAAACACTCAGGATTTGGCTGCAAAGCTTGATGCTTAAAAAAGGGCTTTTACATCAAGTCTCTGGAACTTTTTATTCTTTATCCCTCTGAGTATCATCTAATCATTAAATGTGCAACAAGTTGCCCAGCCTGGCAAATAATTTCTGATTCTCTTGACACAGAAATTATATTGTGTTTTTAAAATCACTCCTTGTTCCTGAAAACCTGGGGAGAATGGTCACATTCACATTTTATTTTTGGATTTTGTATATCCATCCGTGTATATTTTATGCCTCAACATAACACCTGTGTATCTATGAATAAAATTCTTTATAAAGCTTTTCAAATTTTAATGTCCCAGCTAAAACCCATCCCAAATGAAACCTGTTTGGAGAAGGAATTGAGGCAAACTCCTTAATTTTCTGCTTTTCTACCCATTTAAAAGGCCACTTCCCAGCAGCTCCACACTTCTTTTTCCCTTCAGGAACTGCTGGTGCCACAGGAAGATGGATTTATCAGTCTTGTTCCTCCATTCCTGCTTGCTCTGGCTGGCAATTAGCAAATTTACCACCTGGTTATAACAAATTTATCATTTTATAATAAATTTAGGGGAACTGCTCTTTTCTGTGCTGCTCTAAACCACCTGTGAGCGATGCTTGGCCTGACCTGGGTCCTAAAGTTTAATTCCTTTAATTTAATTCCTGCTTTAATCCACACGGGACTGATTCCCAGGGATTTTTCCCTGCACAAAAAGGAATGGAAAGAAACGAGATCAGATGGAGACAGGACTCTGCCCAACCTGGATTCATTCCAACCTGGAGCTCTGCACAGAGAAATGCCCCTGAGTGAGCAATGCTGGCACATTCCAGCCTTTGAGGATGGGAGGGATCAGGGATCTGAGGGAAATTTAGGGATGCAGGGCCAACCCAGCCCCCCAAAATTGCGCCAGACAAATCCGTGAGACCTCACAGCTCCAATGCTGGCGAGGTTCAGCTCTGGGAAACGCCTCAGGCAGGAGGAGCAGGAGCGCTGCCCTCCCTCCAAGGCTGCCGCGGGTCCCTCTTCAGGCGGCTGGGAAAGCTCGGGCTGCCCGGAGAGCTCCTCACGGGCTTCTCCTGGAGCCTGCCTCCCTCTAGTGAGAGCCAGAGCCACCCGCACGCCGAGCGGGGCTGCCCGGACAGCGCTGTGCGCCTTTGGAGGATGCTGCGCGGAGCTGGGAGTGCCCGGGGTGCTCCCCAGCAGGTTCCAGGGGTGCTGTGCACATTTTGGGTGCTCCCTATCACATTCCAGGGGTGCTGTGCACATTTTGGGTGCTCTCCAGAATATTCCAAGAGTGCTGTTCATGTTTTGAATTCTGGTTTGAATGCACTGAGGGTGCTGTGCACATTTTGGGTGCTCTCCGGTGTGTCCCAAGTATGCTGTGCCAGTCTTGGGCACTGGTTTGAATGCATCAAGGGTGCTGTGCACATTTTGGGTGCTCTCCATCATGTTTCAGGGGTGCTGTGCACATTTTGGGTGCTGGTTTGGATGCATTGAGGGTGCTGAGCACATTTTGGGTGCTCTCCATCATGTTCCAATGGTGCTGTGAACATTTTGGGTGCTGGTTTGGACGCACTGAGGCTGCTGAGCAAATTTTGGGTGCTCTCCAGCACGTTCTGGGGTGCTGTGCACATTTTGGATGCTGGTTTGAATGTGCTGAGGATGCTGTGCACATTTTTTGGGTGCTCTCCATCATGTTCCAAGGGTGCTGTGCACATTTTGGGTGCTGGTTTGGACGCACTGAGGGTGCTGTGCACATTTCGGATGCTGGTTTGGACGCACTGAGGGTGCTGTGCATATTTTGGGTGCCCTCCAGCACATTCCAAGGGTGCTGTGCACATTTTGGGTGCTGGTTTGGACGCACTGAGGGCGCTGAGCACATTTTGGGTGCTCTCCAGCACGTTCCAAGGGTGCTGTGAACATTTTGGATGCTGGTTTGGATGCACTGAGGATGCTGTGCACATTCTGGGTGCTCTCCATCATGTTCCAAGGGTGCTGTGCACATTTTGGGTGCTGGTTTGAATGTGCTGAGGGTGCTGTGCACATTTTGGGTGCCCTCCAGCACATTCCAGGGGTGCTGTGCACATTTTGGGTGCTGGTTTCAACGTATTGAGGGTGCTGTGCACGTTTTGGGTGCTGGTTTGAATGTGCTGAGGGTGCTGTGCACGTTTTGGGTGCTGGTTTGAACACACTGAGGGTGCTGTGCACATTTTGGGTGCTGGTTTGGACGCACTGAGGGTGCTGTGCACATTTCGGATGCTGGTTTGGACGCACTGAGGGTGCTGTGCATATTTTGGGTGCCCTCCAGCACATTCCAAGGGTGCTGTGCACATTTTGGGTGCTGGTTTGGACGCACTGAGGGCGCTGAGCACATTTTGGGTGCTCTCCATCATGTTCCAAGGGTGCTGTGAAAATTTTGGGTGCTTGTTTGAATGTGCTAAGGGTGCTGTGCACATTTTGGGTGCTGGTTTGAACACAGTGAAGGTGCTGTGCACATTTTGGGTGTTCTCCATCACGTTCCAAGGGTGCTGTGCACATTTCGGGTGCTGGTTTGGATGCAGTGAAGGTGCTGTGCACATTTTGGGTGCTGGTTTGGACACACTGAGGGTGCTGTGCACATTTTGGGTGCTCTGCAGCACCTTCCAGGGGTGCTGTGCACATTTTGGACGCTGTGGGTGTCTGTGGTGCCGCACTGCACACATCCAGCTGCTGGGAATGAGCCTCAGGTGCGAGTCCTGGATCCGGCCCAGGCTTGGAGTGCTGTGCCCGCAGAATCCCGGATTGATTTGGGTTGGGAGGGTCCTTGAGGATCATCCCTCACACCGCCGAGCGCTCGATGAAGTGCAGTGATTTCTCGCCTCGCGGTGCTGCCTGGGGACGGGCGGTGATGTCCGAGGCAGGAGGGTGGAATGACACAAACAATTCCCCATCCAGCGCTGGATCTGCCAGCGCGCAGATGAGCGGGCAGCTGTCAGCCAGCAGCCTGAATTTATCCCGACCTGAGGCTCTGCGTCAAGTGGCTGCTGCGTTTTTAATCCAATCCCAGAGCCCCCAGGCAGGATTTGTTGTGCTGCCGGATTTTTTTTTTTTTTTCCCTTTGCCAGCCAGGGTAGGATTTCATCAAACGAGCTGGATAATTTCCCCACATCCTCAGGGGCTCGCCGGCAGCTCAGCTCCTCCGGGCTGCCCTTAGCAACCGGAAAATCAGAGCTCCCGCACCAAAGGATGCTCTGCAGCGGCGGGCAGCACCTGAGCGTGTCCCGCTTCTGCTCTTTGCCCTCTCCGTTGTCACAGCCGAGCCTCTGCTCCTGGCACAGCCGCGGCCGCTCCTCCAAAGCGTTTGGATGCCATCCTAAATCGGCAGCAGCTCCTGCCAGGAGGATGCGCGGGAGGAATGCTGGCGCTGGAAGCACGCAGGGCAGCGAGCTACGAGCACCCTCAGCTCCTCCAGCCTGACCTGAAGATTCTTGACCCGGGTGGGTGGAGGGAAAAAAAATAAAATATTGTCCCAGCAGCAAGGAGCTGGGTATTTCCAGCCGGAGGAGCTCAGGCTGCTGCAGAGCTTTGTTGGAGGGAAAACGAGAGCAGCAATTCCCTCACTCATCCTTGCAGAAAGGTTAATTCCCTTCCCGCAGCACCAGCGACCCCGGGCAGCCTGGGGTGCAGCAGATCCGGGTTGGGGTCAGTGCTGCTGGAGGCAGAACTTCCAGCTGGGGAGCACATGGAAGCAGGGCAGGGAGAGGAGGTCATTTCCAAGCCCCGGCAGCTGAAGGGTTTCCAAAAGGAAAAGGTTCTTTTAAGGTTTATGGCAGGGATGGAGCCTGGCAGCTGGAAAGGAACCCCGGGTGAGGGATCAGCCACGGGCAAGAGATGTGGGAGCAGCAGCAAGGGCTGTGCAGGCCCAGAGGATGAGCAGGATTTACTGTGTGGAAGGTGAAAAAGAGATGAGCTGAACATGCTAGAAAAGGGGGGCTGAAGGGAAGTACAGCACAGTGACAGTGCAGGAATATGTCTGTAATCTCAGGTAATAAAAAAATCAATATTGTGGGCCAAACCCAGAGTGCAGTTCTGCTGTTTTCTGGATTTTGAGGCATAAAATGTTCTCCCTCTCCCTCCAGATTTGGGTTTATTTCTGTTGTCATTCTGCCACGAATTGATAAAGGCTGAATATTGATGCTTTGGGTTATCAGACAAGCAGAAGAGCTCCCAGACACTGGAGCCAAATTAATTTTCCTTGATGACACCTGCTTGGAAGTCCCCAGCACAGGCACCTCTGTCTCTGCTGGGCCTGAGGTGATTTCTGTGTGGGCACCTCCAAAAGGTGTCAATAACAACCACAGATACATCCCAGGGGTGGCTTTCCCTTCCCAACCCACCCCTCCCTTCTCATCTCCCCAACCTCCAGCTGGCATCAACCAGGGCTTCGATTTCAAAGCTTCCTTATTTTTTTTTTCTTTTTCTTTTTTTTTTTTCTCTCTTTTTTTTTCCTCCCTGTTTTACTTCTCCCTGCTGCCAAATTTCCCTCCTTGAAGATCCATATCTGCCCCCCACCCTGCTCTTTTATATGGCACCTATCACCCTGCTGCCTAGGTGTGGATGAGGGCAGGCACAGCTGCTCTGCGGCTCCCCCAAATCCCCCGGGATTCCTGCAAAGGCGACAGCCGCAGCTCCCCGGGATGCCATATAACAGCAAGGGGGCTGTTTCCACCAAAGGGTCCCTGCCGCACACCCAGCAGCTGCGGGCTTTGATTCCGATAGGGATCTGCACCCGCCTGGCCTCCAATTAAGGGGGAGGGATGGGGTTTATGGCTCTGGTTTCCCCCCGCTGGCGTCAGAAGGAATGGCACGGGATGTTTTTTGGGATCTGAGCCATGAGGTCTTCTCTCGGTGGCTACAGGGAGATTTGGGCAGGTTTTTCTTTCTTCTTCACTCCGAGAAAACGCCTGGTGGGCTCTGAGCTTGATCCACTCTTAGATGAAGAGCTGAGAATGGCTGTGGCCTGTTTTGTTGGAAATTAGGGATACTTTGGGAAATAAGAATGGAAAAAAACGTGTAAAAGCATATTGAGATTTTAATACTTCTCCATCCTCCCTTCCCCACCCTGGGACTGGACAGACACCAGCAGTTGTTCTGCTTGAACATTTCTATTTGCTGCAGAATAAAATGAGGGGGAAATGAGGGAAAATAGGGAGAATTTGAGCGTTTTCAGTGAAAAGCATCATTGTGCCATGCAGGGTTACAAATACTTACATGCTGGGCACAAACTGCAGCTCCTGAGGGATTAAAGGATCAGGGAGCCTCCCTGTGCCAGGTTTTACAAGGCTGCTCCCTTGTGCCAAGGCTGCCTGTAGCTGGAGTTTTGGGATGAGACCCCTGCACAGGAAATATTTACATCCACCCTAAGGCAGATCCCTTTGGGTGCAATTTGGGCTTCTCCTTCTTTCTCATTGGAAGCAAAATCAGGCAAATCCATGATCAGCCTTATAGGGGGGAGTAACAATTTTTTTAGTGCTTTTTTTTTTTTTTTTTTTTTTTTTTTTTGTGTGTGTGTGTGTGTGTGTTTTATCTCAAGGTCATAAGCACATAATAGTTCAGAAAGGTGTTATCTCAAATTCCTTAGATGATTAGTGCTGATATATTGATTACATGATGTAAATTTGCTGATTTTCTACATTTATAGTTGAATTTTACATGCTAATGTCTTTTTCTAATTATCCAAAAGACTTCAAGGTCCTTCCTTATATTTTCTGGCTGCTTAAGCATCTCTTAACTGCTGTTGTTGAGAGAATCTTGTTTTAAAAATGTATTAAGGGATACCACTCTTGTATAAAACCAGGGCCTGGCCAGGGCCAGGCTCTGAACTGGAGTGATGGCTCTTATTTACTAAGGCACTTAAAAAATCTAATAATTTAAAACTAAACTTGCATTTTTACCTCACACCTGTGTGGATTTATGTATTTTAGTGCCTCTGAAAGGATTTACTTATTTTAGTGCCTCTGAAAGTTTTATTCAGCCCTCACATTTCTGGGGCTCCTGGGCCTGTATGGATTTGGCCCAGGGGATTTATCCTCTAACAGGGGGGATGTCACCCCAAATTTCTGGTGGCTTCTCCAGGTGTGGGGGTTCCTGCTCATCCCCGGCTATTCACCATTCCCACCCAGCATTAATTACGGGAATCTAATGGGAAATGTAAACAGGAAAGCTCCGGGAGGAGATAAGGGCAGCAGGGCCGGGAGGCAAAGCTCCCTCTGGTGCGAGGAATGGACTTCAGAGCGGGGCTGGCGGCCGCTCAAAGGTGTTAATTGGGGTGGCAGATGACTGCTGGGACACTGTCCCCAGCTGTTCCCCTCTTTGGGGACAGTCACATTCCTTGGGGATGGAAGTTCAGCGGCAGAGACCCAACTCTGATGCAGTTAGAGGGGATGGGGCCCTGCCTTGCTGTGCAAGAGGGGGAACGGCTTCAAACTGGGTTTATTTGGTTATTTATTATATATTTATTGGGTTATCCCTGAGTTTAATGGGATATTGGGTAGGAATTCTTCCCTGTGAGGCCCAGGGAATGTTACCCAGAGAAGCTGTGGCTGCCCCTGGATCCCTGGAAGGTCTGAGGCCAGGCTTGGAGCAACCTGGGACTGTGCAAGGTGTCCCTGCCCATTTTATATGCTCTAACATCTTTTCTAATTATCCAAAGACACTTTGAGGTCCTTCCTTATATTTTCTATCAATTCACATTTTCTATCACTTTTGCTCTGAGGGAGGCCGGGGTTGGAGCAGAGGAGGCCTGGGCCGTGCCATGAGGCCAATTGCAGCAGGCACAGATCCTTTGGGAGAAGGCAGAGGTGGGACAGCCTTGCTGAGGTCAGGCTGAGGTTGTAGGGACTCCTTTTTGCCCTTTCATTCCAAAGTATGCAGCCCAGCCCTCTGCTTTCCTGGGAAATTGGGAGGTGAATAAAAATATCAACACCTCAGCTGAGTCTGAGGTGGCGCTGGATGAGTTTGAAGGTGCCCCCAACCCAAACCCTTCTATAACTCCACAATTTTCATCCACTTCAAATGAATTGAGGAAATTAAGGGGTAGGGCTGTGTTTTCCTCGTGTTCGTGGTGTGTTTGGTGTCCCCACAGCTCAGGTTTGTGGTTTACCCAGCAGCCCAGCACTGGTGACTCTCTGAGCAGGAGAAATCCCCTCACCAGCGCTGTCCCACATCCTCCTCCTCCTTCCCACCTCTTCTTTTCTGGGGGTTTGAGAGTTAAAAACAGAGAAGAAATGTTTGTAAACAGCTTGTGCAGGATCTGGGAGAGCTGAGTCTCATTCAGAGGCAAAATCCCCTTTGCTGGGGTCTGGGAATGCCCCTGGCATCTCACAGAGGTCCTTGTCCCATCCTCCCTGAGAACCAAGCGAGTGCCATGACTGAATTGGAATTTAGTGACCTCATTGGAGGAAATTATTTTGCTCAAACCAAGATATATTTAGATTTTTTTTTTTTTTTTAGGTTTTTATTCTCAGCCATTTTCCTTTGCAGGCAGGTTTCGCTTCTCTTTCTGAGCCTCTCTTTGTGTTTTCCTTTGCAAAAGGAGGAAAAAAATATCCCTCAGTGCTCTGGGCAAACAGTTTTCCTCTTGCTGCCCCCTGCCATGAGCCTGACTGCACTGCAGAAATCCTGCTCATCTCTTGTCAAAGCTTGAACTGAATTAATTTTACGGATTTTAAAGGTGTTGGATGTGGTGGGAATCTCCTGCTCTCCCTGCCTTTTGAGGAAATCCTCTCCTGTTACTTTGCCTGCCTCTGGATTTATCTCTGTGTCATTGAGAGCATAACTCTGAACCTCTTTGAACTCCAAAGGGCAAGAAAAAAGTGGAAAAAAATTTAAAAAACCTCTTTTCCAGTGCTGCTCCTTTTAAAATCCATCTGGAACAATAAAAGTGTGTCAGTGCATGATCACCCCAAAGTCCTGCTGTCCATGAACTCTGCCTTGTTTTCCCTGTTTTTGCTGTTTTCCCTATTTCCCCTGTTTTTTCTTTTTTTTCCCAACTGTTTTCTCTGTTTTTCCATTTTTTTCTGTTTTCCCTGTTTTTCCATTTTTTTCTGTTTTTCCTGTTTTCCATTTTTTTTTCTGTTTTCCCTGTTTTCCCTGCTTTCCTTTCCCCCCTGCTTTCTTTTTTTTTCCTGTGTTTTCCCTGTTTTCCTTTTTTTATCTGTTTTCCCTGTTTTCCCTTTTGTTCTCTGTTTTCCCTGTTTTCCGTTTTCCTTTTGTTCTCTGTTTTCCCTGTTTTCCCTTTTTCCCTCTATTTCCCCTGTTTTCCCTGTTTTCCTTTTTTCTCTGTTTTCCCTGTTTTCCCTGCTTTCCCTTTTTCCCCTCTGTTTTCCCTGCTTTCCCTTTTTTCCCTCTGTTTTCCCTGTTTTCCCTGCTTTCCTTTTTTTTCTCTGTTTTTCCTGTTTTCCCTTTTTTTCTCTGTTTTCCCTGCTTTCCCTTTTTTCCCTCTGTTTTCCCTGTTTTCCTTTTTTTTCTCCGTTTTCCCTATTTTCCCTGTTTTCCTTCCTTTCCAGTTGTCTCCTTTCCAACCAGAGAAAAGCGCCTCATCCCCAGCCTGCCCTGGAACACAACATTCCCAGAAGGTGGATTTGTGAATGGCTGGCTGCTCATGATGTGCCTCGGGGCCTTCTTTTTTTGGGATATTTTTTCTTTTTTTCCAGGCCAGCTGAGGGAGGAAGTTTGCAGGATGTTATCAGCATCCTGTTGCTGTGACCTGCTGAGCAATAGCATGGAAATGTCTCCCCTTCACCACACCCCGGTGGCAACCTTTTGGCTCCTGTCTGCTGGCCGTGCTCGGCAAGATTAATGTGTTTTTCCACACATCCATAGCTAAAAGGCATGGATTTTTAGTTGTGCTTGGGTTTTTTTTTTTTTTTTTTAGGATTTTCCCGTTAACCAGGCATTTCTGGCAGTGTTTATAAAGTGTGTGAACGACCTCTGGCACAGTGGAGTCACCTCACTGGGGAGCATCCAAAACATGGTCAAGGTGGAGAAAAATTTTGGCTTTTGGGGGAGAGACTCATTGGTTGGAGAGCACTGACAAAAAAGAAAAAAACCAAACCCAACTAACCCCCCCTTAAAAACAATAAAATGGATTAAAATTAAGAATTATGCCACCTTAATGAGGATAAAAGTTTGATTTTTAGCTCATGGAGAGGTTTCCCCCAGGGCAGTCAGTAATGAACATCTTGGGCGCTCCATGTGCTGTGTTTTCATCACCAGCCATGATCTTGGCCATTATCCATGTAATTCCATGGTCCCTGTCCCTGGAGTTAGCCAGGCAGAGCAGCTTTCCATAGGAAATGGCTTTGCTGCAATCGAATCCTTCTCAGGAAGTGCCTTCGTTTCACCAATTTATATCAAGAGGAGAATATAAAAGAGACTGAGTTGAGCCCTCTCCTTTCATATTGATGTTTGTGTAATTCCATAATTCTTTAATATTTCAATTGCCCTGGAAGAAAACATTCCAGAGGTTCCAATTATATCTGCTTAGGCATTCTTGTTCTGAGGGGAAGAAAGGAGAGAAAGTGAAGTGTGAAAACAAAACTCCCAAGCTCCTCTCAGAAGTTTTTTTGCTCTTTCCACATCTCATTTCCCAGCTCATCCCTCCCCATTGCTGTCCTTGGAGCATCATCAGCAAAGGGATTGGGCCTTTGGGAATGTGCAGCACCCGGTTTGGACAGCCAGGGCTTGGAAAAGTGAGAGGAATTTGTTGTGTCCAGGTTGGGCTCCACCCTCTCATCCTCCCTCACCTGATTTGGGTGGGGTTTAATGGATGGATGAAAATCATATCCCACCATCCTGGTTCATCCCTAATGAGATCCTCATGGGACCAGCCAAGCCCTCCAAGGACAGATGGTCCTCAGGGATCTGTGCTGATTTTGGATTTAGGGTTTTTTCCCTCTTTGTGTGTTCAGGGTGAGCTCTGGGTGGTGGCTGCATCAAGGCCACTGGGGTGGAGGCCAAGGAGAACAACTGGAGCTGCCCTGGAGTAGCCAACACCAGCTTTTATCATGCCAAGATTCCTGGTGACTCTCCAGCTGTGTGCCCTGAGGTTGTGACATTGTTTGTCCAGGGCCTTTCCTATTTCCACCAGAACAAGCCGGCATTTGTTATAGGGACAAAAAGCTGCCTCCAGCAGGAATAATTCTGATTTAAGGTCCTGGTCCTTTTTCAGAGCTCTTCAGGGAAAAGATAATTTTGACCCCATTATTTTCCAGCCACCAATTTTTGCTCAGCTCGATGCAAATCCTTGGCTGGAGCTGCCAAGTAACGTCACCTCTGTCCCTTTGCCCCCCGTGCCTGGGGGACAGTAAATCTGTAGGCAAACATTAGGCCTTCCTGAAATGCCTGGCATTGCCGGGAGAAAATCAAAAGCTGGAGGGTTTTTATTATCTCTCTCCTTATTGTCTTTTCTTTTTATTGCCTTTTGGAGTCACCCTGGAGAGCAATCTCCATCCCACAGCGTGGCCCTGCCAGACTTCCTCTGCTGTCACTGTGACCTAAGGAATAGAGGCCAAGCCTTCCTCTGCTCCAAGTATTAACAAACCCAGCTCCCTAAACTCCAGAGATTCCTTTCTTCTGTGTGTCCCAAAGCTCCAGGGGGACTCTCAGGGCTTTTCCACCCCTTAAAAATTCACCCCAAACTTGAGTTTGAGAGCGGGAATGCTGCGGGTTCCCTGCCCGGTGCGCGGTGGGAAGTCTCTGAAATCCCCTGGTAATTCCTGACTCCCAGGGCGGTCTGCACGGGGGAGAGGCTCGGAATCTGGCAGGAACCAGGACAGATGCTTCTTGCAGGGAAACTATGTGCTCTGCTCACTCATTAGGCACTTATCTCCCGCTCCTGCTCCGGAGGAGGCCGGGGTTGGAGCGGAGGAGGCCCAGGACGCACCAGGAGGCCGATTGCAACAGGCACAGATCCTTTGGGAGAAGGCAGAGGTGGGACATCCTGCTGAGGTCAGGCTGAGGTTGTAGGGACTCCTTTTTGCCCTTTTCATTCCAAAGTATGCAGCCCAGCCCTCTGCTTTCCCGGAAATTGGGAGGTGAATAAAAACCATGATGATATCAACACCTCAGCCGAGTCTGGCTTCATTCCCTCAGTCACAGAATCATGGAATGATTTGGCTTGGAAAGATCTTAAAGCTGCTCTAGTTCCCAAAATCCACATTCCTTCTCAACATCCCATCTAACCCTGCCCTGTTCAGGGAAAAGCCATTCCCCTTGTCCTGTCTCTGCAGATTTTGTCCCAAAGTCCCTTTCCAGAAATTTTGGAGCCTCTTTATGCACTGGGAGAGGCTCCAAAGTCTCCTCAGTGCCTTCTCTTCTCCAAGCTGATCAACCCAAACCCTCTCATCCCTGCCTTATTCCAGCATTGTTGTAATCAGTGAGATTTTCCAGTAAAAGTCATATTCCATCATGATTTGGGAACTGCTGGACATCAGGAGGGACAGTGATAACTTCAAGGATAATAAATCCATAATAAAACTGTCCCAAGTCTGACTTTGGATATTCCCCGTGGTAACCAAGAAATTGCTTAAGGAAAAAAGTCATTGGAATTTCCTCCTAATTCTGGCTTGTTCCAGGAAAAGAGGGGATTTTTCCAGTCTCAGAGGAAGGAAGGGTAACCTGCCATCCACAGGGCGGTGCCTGGGATTCCAAAGGGTTCCAAACCTGGAGAAACGTGTGCCTGGCCAGCCCATATTTCCATAACTGCATTCCCAGTGTGGGATGAGCTCTCAGGATCTGACCTCTCTCACCTGACAGCCACTAAATTCCACCTTCCTTCCCTACTTACCTTCCCAGAGAGGGAACAACTCTGATATCAATTAATTAGTTAATCAGTTTATTATTAATTAATTAGTTTATTATTACCTCCTTAGGTGGGCCAACTTGGTCCAAAAATGAGTTTGGCTTTGCCAGGATATTTTATTGAGAAACTTTCCCTGGCCAAAATGCATTTAACCGGATTTTCTTTCTCTGTTTGCTTTGAGGCATGGGGCATTGGATGAGCTCCCTGAAAACCTGGAAAAAATCCGATTAAAATGGGAATACTCTGCTGAGCCTGTTTCCTCCCCATCCCTGCGGGTGCTGGGGCTGTTTCCATGCAGGGTGCAGCCACTGAGGAGCTGCTTTTTTGGATTTACCTCTCTGCTGGAATACAGCAGCCCTCTCTTCCCACACCAACCCCGTGAGCTCATCAGCTCCTGCCTCATCCCAGCTCCCCACGCTGCAGCTGGGCTGCTCTGCTCTCCTTTTATGTCACACAGCATTCCCATCATAATTCCAAGGTCAACAATCCGGCTGACTCACTCCGGGTCAAACAGGGGATTTCCAGAAGCAAAAGCTGCAACATGAATATTTCTTCTTGCTTTGATTATTTTTTTATTACTTTTTCCCTCCTCTGTGTGTGAACCTGCTGGAAAACTGGCTGGTCTGACTCTGAGATCATTCCAGCTTCCTTCTGATCCTTCTGGGAAAGGTTAGAGGAGGTCCAGGCTCCTCATGGATGCATTGGGGGTCTTCTTGCACTTTGGTAAAGGAAATGGGTGCAGCTAAATCATAAAATCATGGAATGGGTTGGGTTGGAAGGAACCTTAAAGCTCATCCAGTTCCATGGGCAGGGACACTTTCCACTATCCCAGGTTGCTCCAGGCCCTGTCCAGCCTGGCCTTGGACACTTCCAGGGATCCAGGGGCAGCCACAGCTGCTCTGGGAATCTGTGCCAGGGCCTCAGCACCCTCACATGGAAGGATTCCTTCCCAAAATCAAATTTAAATGGAGCCTAGACCTCCCAAAAATCTATATATTAAAATATTTTTAGATGAGTCCTGAAGCTGGGTCTTGGAGAGAAACAGCAAGTGAAATATCTACTGAAACATCCATGTGTTGATCCAGTCTGGGGTCAGCAGGGCAGGACCCTGATGGAAAACCAAAGGGATTCCCAGTTAAACCTGGTCCAAGCTGGTTCCTCAGGGAACATCCAAGCCAGGGTTCATGTGTGTCTCGAGCTGCCAGGAGTGGTTATGGCCACATCCCATTTTTATTTGCCTTTGCACATCCCTCCCAAACCTAGAAATATCTAGGAGGAAAAAAAATATAAAAATCCTGATTTTCTCCCTAAACCCGAACATTTCAATACCTGCCTTGAATTCCCAAAGTGCAACCTCACACCCTGGCTGCAAAAACATTTTGTCCATCAGCCCGTGGGGCTGGAGCAGAGTCAGCACTCGGATCATCGGGATTAGGATGGAGAGGGATGGCTCAGTGGGATCATTGGGATTTTAGGATCACTCACCCATGGGGGAGGCATGCAGGGCTCTCCAGTGGGTGCTGCCCCCGTACTGGTATTACTGGGATCACTGGGGTTACTGGGATCACTGGGGTTATTGGGATCACTGGGATAGGGATGGATAGGGATGGCTCACTGGGATCACTGGGATTTTGGGATTTTAGGGTCACTCACCCATGGAGGAGGCGTGCAGGGCTCTCTGGCAGGCGCTGCCCCCGTACTGGTAGTACTGGGATCACTGGGGTTATTGGGATCACTGGGGTTATTTGGATCACTGGGATAGGGATGCATAGGGATGGATAGGGATGGCTCAGTGGGATCTTTGGGATTTTAGGATCACTCACCCATGGGGGAGGCGTGCAGGGCTCTCTGGCGGGCCCTGCCCCCATACTGGTAGTACTGGGATCACTGGGATCCCTGGGATCCTGGCTTGCTGGGGGACAGTGCCCCGGATGTCCCCAGCTCCATGTCCCCTCCGAGCAGGCTCTGCTGTGAGGACAGACAGACAGACAAGGAGATTTGGGATCCAGTTCCCATCCCATTCCTTCCCTGCCCTACAAATAACCCCAAATGAGTGCCCAGCAGCCTCATGCTGCAATTCCTGCTCCAAAGGCTGGGAATTCCGGGAGAATTCCCTGCCAGCTCGGGAATTTTGTGAGATTTGAGAGGAACGGAATGAAAACCCTCGATCCCATGGAATCCCCGGTGGGGATAAGGAGGGAAAAATCTCTGGGAATGGCGTTTGCCATAGGGATCAATGGATCAAAAGATATCCCAAAGATAGAAAAGATTATCTATCTATCTATCTATCTATCTATCTATCTATCTATCTATCTATCTATCTATCTATCTATATATATCTATCTATCTTATATATATATATATATATATATATATAAAAGATATAAAAGAGAGACCTTTTCTATCTATAAAAGATATAAAAGGTATAAACCAGAGATATTTTATAGATATAAAAGATATAATGAGATAAGAGATTATATCTTTTATCCTGCCCCCTCGGACACTGCGGGAGCTGACGGAGCACTCCGAGGGGACAGGAAAACAACATTCAGCTGCAGCATTTGCTGGTTGCGTGCAGCCACAGGCAGGAACTGCTTCCTCCCTTTCCAGGCTTTTAGGGAAAGGGGAGCTCCACGGAGTTGCTAAATTGGAATGAAGTGAAAAAAAAGAAAAAAAAATTGCTGCGAACAACAGAATGTTTGGCTATTTTTTCTTCTCCTTTTTTTTTTTTTTTTTTGGAAGACGAAAAAACGCACAAAACCTTGGAGTGATTTACATGGGAAAGGGGAGCCGGAAACAATTTTAGAGGCTGTTTTCCAAAATTGATGAATAACAGAAGATACAATGGATAAAGCAAATGGCCCAAATTTCCTGCTCTTTTAAGCAACTGAATAGATACTGAAAACAAGGGTGCCCTGTTTTGTTCCTTATGGAGCTGCTGGAGAGGGATTTTTCCTGGGTTAGTTTGGTTCTGGAGGCAGGAGTAAGGTGGGTTTGGGGTCCCCAGGATGGTGGATGCTCAGAGAAACAGGATGCTTGGGAATTCCAGAGGTGGGGAAGAGCAGCATGAGCCAAAAGAATCATTTTGACTAATTTCTGGCCAGTAACGCTGCAGGCATGAATCATGAAGAGGGGTCTGAAACTTCCTTTTGGCTTTTTTAAAAAAATCACTTCTCATTTTATTTCTCCTTTGCCTGAGGCTTTTTTCCTCCAGAGCCAAGCACTTTTCCCTCCTAACCCTTGCTCCTCACCCACTGGATGAGGACACAGGTTTGGCTCCAACCAAACCCAAGTTGGAAACTTTTGTTTTTCTACTTCCAGAGAATATTCTTGTTTTGCTTTGGGGAAAAGAGCCTTGGATGGGATCCCTGCAAAGCTCTTGTCTTCCTCTGCTTAGCCAAGACCCAGGAGCTCCAGCCCTTGTCTGGGACACCACAAAGGATGTGCACGTGTTTAATCTTTTATCAGAGGGATAAAAAATCCAGGGAAACTTCCAGTAAATTCTCTTGGCTGTGTCCTCTTTGCACCCCACATGCACAAAGTCGTGGTGCAGTGAAGGGATTTTGGTTGCATGGATGAGAAACACCTTTTTTGGTGGCTTTGCAATCAAACTGTTTGGGCTTTGCTGGGGTGGGAAAGGCTGGTGAAAACCAGAAGTTACCTGGTGAACTTCCACTCTGGAGACCTGGAGAAGTTTTCTCCAGCCTGTCCAAACCGGTGCATGAACATCCCTGGAAAGTCTGCCCTGGATTTTGGACCTCTGGCTAAGAGGTTTCCATCAACTGTTGTTGAAATATTTCCTCTGAGCAGATATTTTCTGCTTGCAGAGCAATTTTATATTGGAAACTTGAGGAACATCTTGGAAACTGCTGGCCAGTGACTCCCATGGGTGCATCTTCTTCCTGCTGGGTCCTGCAGTGTCCTGTGAAAAAAGGATCCTCCAGGTTCCTTTAGGATTTCAGATAATGAATCTCTGTCCCTGCTTTTTTCTCCCATCTCTCAAACATCTTTTCCTTCCCAAAATCTGGGAACTCCACCAGGCAGTTGCACCCAATTAATCAATCAATAAAAGTAACCCCAGACACAAACTGAGCTGTTAATTGCTCTCAAAATATTTTTTTTTCACTGCTGGGTCATGCAATCACCCCTCCCCAAACCCTGCTGGCTCCTGGGTTGGACAGAACACACATGAAATAATTCAAAGCCACGATTCCAAAATCCCTTTCTTGGGTTGTTTCCCATGTTAACCAAAGCCCAACAAACCTCGTCGTGTATTTATGGCCTCTGTGACAAAATTGTCACTCAGAGGCCACTTGGAGCCTTCAGAGCCCGGTGAATTATTGTGGATGTGATACACACCTCTTCCTTAGCAGCACATTCAGATGTCAGGGCCCTGAGGAGCACTTTCCTCCCTCAGGCTCATTCAGGCCTCAGAGGAAAAGGGATTCAAACCACTCTGGTATTTTTAACTGATTCTTTCCCACTGGTGGGGGCAGGCTCTGAGGTTTTTGCTGAGCCATCACCCCTGTAGGTCATCTGGTCTGTGGCTGCACATGAATTGAAGGAAGGTCTTGGGTGCTGAGCCTCTGGAAAGACACGGGAAAGTTATTTGGTGGTGTAAAATCAGTGAGAGCTGCCCAGTCCCTGCAGAAAATCAGGGAATGGTTTGGGTTGGAATGGACCTTAAAGATCATATTGTCCCAAAAATCAGCCCCAAACAGGGATCAAACCTGGATCATCTCCTGGGCTCCCACAGCAATGCTGGTGGTGAGGTGAAGGTGAGGTGTAAACTACAACTCAGTGCTTGGGGCAAGGAGGACGTTCTGTCCCAAGATAAAAATGAATCCTGCCCGGGAAATTCCCTCTGGGTGAGTCAGGAGAGCGGTGAAGGTGGAATAAATCTGTGGTGAGGCAGCCACGGTGGTTTTGGGGTCTCTGTGACAGCTTCAGGGGTCTCAGGGCTTGCAGCTCCGTGTGATCCCGAAATCCACACTGCCCCACATCAGCACTGCCAAAAAGGGTCAGGCTGGACATCAGAAGGAATTCCTTCCCAGAAGGGAGGGTTAAACACTGGAAGGGATTGCTCAGGGACTCCAGGGTGGAGCCCCCATCCCTGGAGGTGCCCAATAAATGACTGTAGCAATTTTACTGGATGTGGCACTCAGTGCCCTGTGCTTGGTGACAAGTTGGGGATGGGTCACAGCTTGGACTTGATGATTTTGGAGCTCTTTTCCAACCTAAATGATCCTGGAATTCTTTGATTCTACCTGAGCTGGGTCCTGTCCACGTAGATGCTTTTGCCCTTGGCAAAATTTATTTATTTTGAAAGAAAACAAATGAAGTGGCTGGAGAAAGGTCAGATCCTCACGTGGCTTGCACAGAGAGATAATTATTGATGAGGTTTTTAGCTCTGAAGCAAATCTTATCGTCCCAAGAACATCCAGTCTGTATTTTACCCTGAACTTTTCAGGGTGTGTGGGATTGCCACCCAGACCCCCAACTCCTGATTTAGCACCAGCCTTCTCAGGAAGTGAACTCGAGCCTGAGAGATGGAAAAAGCCGCCTCAGATCTGGGATTTACGAGGAGCAGTGATGTCAGGGTGAATTCCTTGTGTTGTACAAGCCCCCGGGGAGGATGTCCACGACACGGCGCTGACGTGGACGCACCGTCCTGAACCACGAGGGGCTAACGACTAATTATAGACTAATTAATGTCATTTGCAGAGCTGCACACCCGGAGAAGCCTTTGTTCCCCTGGCTGCTGAGCAGATGGAGACCAGCCCTGGCCCCACGCTCAGGATGCCCAGGAGTTCCATGTGTGCCAAGGACAAAGGCTGGCAGGGGATGAAAGGATTCCAGGGCTCATTTACTGCACGCGTGACGTTGGCGGGGATGGAGGCTGCTGTCACCACACAGGGTGGACACAATGGACACAACCTTCTTCCCTGGCTACTCGTGGGAGGGTTTGGTTTATCTGGGATGGGGTTTCCATGAGGTTCTGGCTGTGTTTGCTCTGTGGGCTGCAAATCCTTCATGTATCTGTGAGATTTTGGGGAGGGGATTTCATTTGGGTTTTTTTTTCCCCCTTAAAATCCCAGCTGTTCCAGGCAGGAATTGGGGGTTCATTTTCCTGTGCAGATGTGAAACTCAGAGCAGCTGAGGGCTGCAAACTCAGTTTTTCCACGTGGGTCTCCTGAGCTTGGAGAGGATGATGCTACAAACCATGAATGTGCTTTGAATGAGAATCACAGAATCGTGGAATGGTTTGGGTTGGAAGGGACCTTAAATCTCATCCAGTTCCACCTACCCTCCGTGTACCTGTGAGATTTTGGGGAGGAGATTTCTTCCAGCCCTGGGTGGGATGCAGGTTTTGGGAGAGAGATGCATTTACCTGTGGTGGGCTTCGAATATTCACGGGATCTCCCATGGATGATGAACATTCTGGTCACCTGCAGGGAGCTCCTATGAGGAGTAGCTGGTGGTCAGACCACCATGATCATGCTGAGGAGCTGGTGGGAAGGGGGAGGGAGCGTGAGGAGGCAGCTGGCTGAAGGAAGCCCCTCTGTAAGCATTTTCCTGCCCTGGGATGACCAACGTACATCCTGAGCAGAGGGCACCGCATTGTGCGCCCTGTGCTCTGCCCATCCTGCCAGGAACAATGAGGAGGCTCTGGAAAACAAGGAAAGGCATTCTCAGGGCTGTGGGAGAGAGAAAAGCAGGGGGCACTGGGGGAGATGACTCGGGAGGAGCAGCGATGTGCCTGGGCTGTGTAAGGTCAGACAGCCTGGACATCCCAAATTTATCCACAACCTCGGTCCAGGCAGTTGGGGAGGCAAGAGATCAAGGCCATGGCTTGAAATTGATCTCCAAACCATGTCTCAGGGGTTTGGAGATAAATTGTTAGAAGTCAAAATCGTTTAAAGTTTTTCCCACTGCTCTGTAAGATGCTGCTTGGGGTTGAGTGAGTGGGTGTTGTGTAGCTGATGGGATCGATCTCCTCCTTGTTCCCTGCTGGAATCCTGGAGCCTGTGGAATGTGGGTGCCAGGTGAAGAGGTGGGTACCCAACCCCAGGGCTGAGGACAGAGGTGGCAGCTGTGCCAAGCTTCTCTCCTGAATCCACCCTCTTGCCTGGCCTTTCTGCTCCTAAAATTCCCTTTTCTTCCCTTCACCTCTCTGGATTCAAACAGCTTTGTGCTGTTGCTCTGACAGAAGCTGAATTTCCCATCAGTGGAAGTTCTTTGAAGCGAGGGGAATTTTGGGGTCTTTCAGGAGCACAGGAGGGCCCTGTGAGGTTCACAGGCCATGCAGGTGAGGGCTGAGTCTTCTTTCTCATGGGCTTTTGCCAAGCAAGGAATTTTTTTCCACCAGAGTGGTTTGGATTTCAAATTTCCCAACAGCTGGGTCTGCATTTACTGCAGTTCCAAACCCACACCTGGCTGCAAACTGTAGAGCTATAAACCAAGGGAAGATGGAAATGCAAAAGGTTTGGATTCTTCCCCAAAACCAAGCAGAGACAACATTTTACCTGTCAATATATCCAGATTATTCCTGTGGTCCATTATTTCTGCCCCAGTTCAGCTCTGCCTGTGAAAGGCACCTGTGTCAGGATGGATGGGGATGGAAAAGCTGTGTCCCTTTTGTGGTGGAGCATCCCTCCCTCCACATCCCAGCATCTCCAGAGGCAGAGGGAGCTTGTCCTCCGTGCTTCAGTGATCCCTAAATCCCAGCAGGGACAATTTGCAAGGACAGCATCAAATTTTGCTGTCGTTGTCAATTTATTCTTTAGAGCTGGTGCTGCCATTCCCGGCTTCTGTGAATTCCCCAGCAGCCTGAGGATTTAATGTGTTCCTTGGCTGCTTGTGGTAGGGTTTGATTAACCTGGGATGGGGTTTCCATGAGGTTCTGGCTGTGTTTGCTCCGTGGGCTGCAAACCCTCCTTGTACCTGTGAGATTTTGGGGAGGGGATTTCATTTAGAGATTCTTTTTCCCATTAAAAATCCCAGCTGTTCCAGGCAGGAATTGGGGGTTCATTTTCATGTGCAGATGTGGAACTCAGAGCAGCTGAGGGCTGCAAGCTCAGCTTTTCCACGTGGGTCTCCTGACTCAGAGAGGATGATGCCACAAACCATGAATGTGCTTTGAATGAGGATCAGAGTCATGGAATGGTTTGGGTTGGAAGGGACCTTAAAGCTCATTCAGTTCCACGTACCCTCCGTGTACCTGTGAGATTTTGGGGAGGAGATTTCATTTAGGGCATCTTTTTCCCCTTAAAAATTCCTCCTTTTCCAGCTGGCAAAAGGAATTGGGGGTTCATTTTCCTGTGCAGATGTGAAACTCAGAGGACCTGAGGGCTGCAAGCTCAGTTTTTCCACGTGGGTCTCCTGACTCAGAGAGGATGATGCCACAAACCATGAATGTGCTTTGAATGAGGATCAGAGTCATGGAATGGTTTGGGTTGGAAGGGACCTTAAATCTCATCCAGTTCCATGGGCAGGGACACCTCCCACTATCCCAGGGTGTTCCAAGTGTCATCCAGCCTGGGCTTGGACCCTTCCAGGGATGCAGGGGCAGCCACAGCTGCTCTGGGCAAGTTCCTATTCATTAACATCAGGATTGTTCCCAACCTGCCCAGCACAAAATCTGTGAGAGCTTGGGCTCTGCTGGGAGACAGGTCCTGCTCAGCAGGATGTTTTCCAGACTTGGTTAAAGTCATTTCCAAATGCACAGGCTGTTTCTGCTGGAAAAAACCCCAGCCTGTGCTGGAGCACAGGGCTGATGATTTGAAATCAATTTGCCACGGATGGGTTTAAAGCTGACGTTGGCTCCGTTTCCAGGCATCTGCTCATTGCTATCATTCGTTAGCGGTGTCACAAACGCTGCTTTCCCCTTTCCTCACCACAGCTCCTCTGAATTACAAGAACTCCTTCAATTTCTCAACAATCCCCTCTCTCCCAGGCCCTGCCACCTGGGAGAGCAGCAGCAGCACCTCCCCTGTGCAGTTTCCCTTTCCCTCTTAACCTTGACCTGGAACATGCTGAAAGTTGTTACTGGGAACTACCTTGATCAGAAATGACGTTAGAAAAACTTGCACAGCCAGAGGCAGCAGAACCCCACTGAGGTAAAAATTCCCAGAGCCAACAATTTGGAGTTAGGGACCTGCTCTGCCTTGGGATGTGGGGCTGACTGCTTCAAGGTAGCAGCGATTAAGTTTTGTTTGCTTTCTTTCAGAGGGGCTGTGCTTTGTAAGAGGAGGAGAAGCCTTGCCCAGAGCCCTCGGGTCCTTCAGGGATTGGGGTTTGTGGTTTTTAGGTCACACCTAAAACTCTGCTGAGGTGGAACGAGCTCCCAACAGTTCGGCTTTGTGGATTGAGGCTTGAAAGGAACCTGAATACAAGGCTGAGCACCAATTCTTGTGCAAAACTTGAGCAGGATCTGGATATCACGATTTGACAAAATTCTTTAAATGTAGAATTTTTATTGTCTCTGTGAATTCTTTGCTGAGGCCTTTTCCAGGCTGGGTGGCAAAACCACAGACATATTCCTGGGAGATCCTTGACCCAGAAGTTTGTGATGAACATCTGATGATTTGAACCCTTCTCCTCCTCAGCCAAGGGGCATTTGTGTATATTGAATTATCAAAGAGTTAATTTTAGAAAGACCGGAGCCTGGAAATTGAAACAGCTTTAATGGGCTCTGCTTGAAGCTTTTATTTACTGCAAGCTCGAGCAGAGAAACCAAGATTCAAAGTTGTTCCTCCTGCAGGCAGTGGAAACAATCTCTTTATTGCAGTGAGACTCCGGCCTTAACTCGTGTCCAACCTGAACTCCTCCAGTCTGCACGCGCTGGCAGGGAATGAGCTGCTCTCAGTTTCTGCTCTTGGAGCCCTGGAATTCTTTTTGATCCTGGAGATAAGGAAAAAGGCTTCTAAGCAGATGCGTCATGCCTGCTTAATTTTCCATTAGAGGCAGCGAGGAGATTTAACTCTCTCCTATCAGAGCGTGTGTGTGGAAAAGCTCGGTGCCAAAATCCGTCCTGTTAGTGGAGATACTGGGGAGACCTCGGAGCATCCATCCTGGGAACATCATTAGTTGTGGAAAAGCCATTCATTAGTAACAGGCAATATGTCCTTCTCTCCCCTCCTTTGGAGAATAGGCAGTGCTATCTAAATAAGCTGTTTCCTGAGAAGTTACTCAAAGTTACTGCTGGAGCTCCAGGCCAACTCTCCTCCCCCAGGAGCCGGACAGAAACGAAGCTTTTGGAGAGGGGAAAGCGCCCTTTAGTCCAGCAGTCGGTGCCATTCCTCTGAGGTTCCTCCTTTCTCCTCAGCCTCCTCAATGTGCTCCCTGCTTGTTTTTTCACCTCCCATCATTTGCCAAACCGTTTCCATGTTACACATCAGCTGCAGGCACTGGAGCCCTCTGTGCTTGTCCAAAATCCCCCCTGACATCCCACCCCACCCTTTTCAGATTCCCTTCCCTGGCTTCCCACATTCCTTGTCTTCCTCCATCCTCCTCTTCCATGAAACCACTGACTTCCCCAGGCAAGAGATCATGGCCAGGCACCTCCTCACAGCTTTGGAGAGGGAAAATCGGGAACAGCATCTCCAAATGCCTGAGGGGAGCAGCGCTGAGGAAAAGCCTTTCCCACTTCCCTTCCTGACAAGGAGGGAGAAGTTTGTGGAGTTTGCTCCAGTGGGCTGCTGCAAACCTGCTCTGGTGGGGCTGGAGGGTGCAGTTGGAGGAAGGAAAGTCTTTTTCTGGGAGTTGTGCCCTCTGCTCTGTGTTAGCAGCACTTAATTCCACCTTCTCCATTAGAAACACTCCCCTGCCCGCCGCAGTCGCCTTCGGGAGGTGTTTGGGACAACACGTCAAAGCAGGAAAGACTCTCGGAGGAGAGGGCAGCTGTGGGGACACAGATGGATGTCCCTGTGCTGCCTTTCAGGCCAGCCCCACACCAGGGGTTTAATTTTTTAGGCTTATGAATTATCTCTGTTTTAAAACCCCCACAGTTATGGTGGTCTCTGCCAGTCCATTCCAATGGGAGCGAGTTGTTCTGGCTCTCCCTGAATCTGATCTCAGCATCTCCATCCTCCAGTCACTGCCACATTTCCAACCTCCTTCCACTGGGAGATTTGGGCTGTCACAGTGACATTCCCCGCTTTGGCTGGGTGACATTCCTGACGTGGCCAGGTTTCCCAGAATACAGAAAAATTCCGGTTTTACTGAATTCTCACCAGAGAAACGATGGGAAATAATTGTGCCTGGAGCAATGCATGGTGTGCAGCTCCTACCCCACATCGGTCAGGAGGTGTCCAACACATCCAAGACCCAAACCCAAGCCGAAGAGGAACAAAATGTATTCGGCCCACCCTCGGAGCACCGAGCGAAGAGGATTTAGCGTGTATAATAAACTGCCTGCGGATCATTTATCACAGCCCCGCTCTGATTGCCCAGGGGTGATGATGGACACCAGAAGTTGGAAAAAAAACCCCTAACGACGTGTGGGGAACGGAGCGCAGGTGTCCGTGCGGGAAGCGGCAGGAAATCAACCTGACAGCCTTAGGAGAGCGCCTGGCGCTGGAATCCGCACGGACCCCCGGCTCGTCCCCCGCCTCCCTCTCCCCCATTTTCCAGGCGGGAGGGCTCTGCTGAAAGGCTCCTTTCTTCCTTCCTGCGTGGATGATCCCACCTCTTCAGACAGCCTCTGTTTTCCTTTGGAGAAGGGAACAGCTGGGGCAGATCTCTGCTGCTCCCAGCAGCGCGGGCCGCAGCTGAGCCCCCCTGCCCGCCCTCGCACCTTGCTCCTGGGTGGGAGACAGCAGGAAAGCTTGTGAGAAACCTGGTGTTCTCCCCGGATCTCCAGCACCTCGGGGCCACACGCATTCCCACGGGGACAGCCCCATCCCAGGGGCTCCAGGGAGGAGGTTCCAGCAGAGCCCCCCATTCCGTGGCTCCTCGGGCCATCCCTGAACATCTCCGTTATTGGAGAGCCCCTGACCTCCCCTGTCAGGTTTCCCCATTGTCTGCCTGACCTCACCATTATAAAGCATTTCCTACTATTTAGCCTGATGTTTTTCTTTCTTAATTTTAGGCCATTAGTGCTTGTTCTTCCCAAATTTACTACTGAAAATGACTCTGCCTCCTCCCTTCCTCTGGCTTGACGGATGGCTACGGAGTGACCCTCCAGGATTTATAGCCCCAGTGGCGAGCAGGGCTCCTCTCCTCTCTTAATCCCCTCAAGGCCGTAGAAAAATAAAGTTGTTGTCTTTAAATCCGAATCTGTTACAAGCTCTGCCTCAAAGCAGCGACGTTCCCCACCTCGCTGGAGTTCAGCTCTGTTTGCTTTCACAGCTCTGTCACAGAAAGTCCAGGAATGAACTTTGCAAGACGTTTCATTTTTCATCAGGTTTTTTCATCAGTTTTCATTTGCCTCCTCTATTTTCTATTATTTTCTTTTTTAAATTTTATACATATAATAAAAGGGCCATTCACTTCCCAGTCAATTGGAGGGTAAAAGTTTGTTTTTCCCTTCTATTCTTTAAACCTAAATGAATAATTCCTTTTTTTGTTGTTTGTTTGTTTCTTGGGCAGAATAAAACTGAAAAATAGTTTCAAAGAATGAAAAATAATTTTCCAGAAAAGGAAATAGTTTTATTAGCAGAACACTGATTTTGTTGATTTTTTGCTTTATGTATTATTAATTATTAGTAATTTTAACTTTGGTGGTTTAAGTTTTAGAGAAACTCACAAATAATACAAAATTACCATTCAGTGTGAGAGTTCATGGAGTAAATGATCTTATTTTCCACTGGTATGAAAGATGAAATTGATGTGAATGAAATCTTCCACAAATTTCAAAATTATGCTGCATTGAGGATGAAATTCCCTGAAAAATAATTTCTGTGGGATGCACATGGGAATTCCCATTGAAAGTGTGGCCATTGATATCTCCTTTATTTGTGACCAAGGAAGGCTGTGACCCAGCTGGAGATATTTGGAGATGTTATGTTTGGGGTTATCTGAACAAAAAATATCCTGGGTCCTGCGATATGCGAAATACGAAAATTTATCTCCGTGCTTCTTGCAGACCTGCAAGTCTGGGATGGGGAATCTATCCAAGCCCGGCGTAGAGACTGTGGAAAACTTATATTTAAAGATGGGACTAAGCACACGGAAAACGAACTTGGACGTGAGTTTGGGGTGTTTCCTTTGGAGCGCTGCCCTCGGAGCTGCTCCCGCGAGGTGCAGAGCAGGCAGGGCCGCCGGACACCGCGGCTGAGTGGCTGCTTCCTACCGCGGGCTCCCTCCTGCTCCCAGGCTTTATTTCTGGGATCTTCCAGCCGTTCCCCTCCAAAGAACATTTCCTTCCCGCTTTCCCTTGAGAGGAGCAGGACAGGAGCGGGGAGAGGCGGCGGCTCCAGAGGTGGGTTTTGAACAGAGCCTCCTTGGGAGGTTGGAAATCAGGGCGCCAACTCCGGCCACCAAACCCGGAGCTGCTGCCAATTTTTGATGTTTTCCCTTAAAAGTCAAAGATTTAATGGAAAGAGGGGTCAGGCTTTGACCCGAGCGCTGAGCAGGGTGACAGAGATGGCTCCTTCATGTCCTCTCCTGGGGTTTGTTAGTCTAAAGTTTAGTCCCCACGTCAGATGATGCATTTTCCAGGGAAGTTAATGGATTCACTTGCACCGCTGCGGAGTGGTTGGCGGGGGTGGGAGGGCGACTCTTTCGTGAGAGACAAATGACTTCCTCTGGACAAGCAGCTCTGTTTTAACTTGGAGAATGATGGATGAGTCCCAAGGAAAGGCTTTGCACAGGCAAATGAACATGCAAAACTCATGTTGTCAGAGATCCAAAGGGACAACGACGGATCCCAACCGCCGGGAGAGAACGCGAGCCGGCGATGGCGGCAGGGATGGGGATTGGTCTGCAGAGGGAGACTTTGGGCCAGACAAAACCACATCACCACCACGAAACGGGACAGAGCGAAGCCAAAGGGACGCGCCAGAGCTTGGGGAGCCTCCACACGAGTGGGGTTGTGGGTTTTTCTCCAGGAGGTCCCAGCTCCAGTTAAATCCAAGCCTTGTGGCGGCACATGGATCCGCAGCCTTACCCTTCCGCCCCTGCCCTTGTCCCTCCCAGGCTATTGTTTGGGTTTTCCTTGGGGCCACCATGCTTTGCCAAATGTTCCCCTCACGTTTTTCTTCTGCGCTCACCTTTACCAATGACAGATTTGATTTTTATTTTTCTTTTTAAATATGTAAATGTAAATGCTTGGCAAGAGCTGGGCACCGCAGATCAGAGTTCCTGCTCCTCCAGGCACTTGTGTGTCTCACTGTTCCATCAGGAACCCCAAATCCTGACTCCAGATCCCACTGCTCCAAGTGTGGATAGAAGAGAAGGAGCAAAGAGTACAAATAAAGCCCCAGAAGTGCCCTATGGGGGAAAGCAAAGGTGAAAGATGACTTTAACCTCCTCTCTTCCCTATTTTTTACCACCACAGTGAGCCACAAATTTTAAAAGCAACTCAGAGCCACAATAAAAACACAGAGGAAAATAAATTGAATTTTAGGCAACTGATTTGCTTCTTGCCCTTAGAAATCTCTGCACACCAGACAAGAAATAAGTAGACTGATTTTTGAATACTTTCTTTCCTGCAGAGTTGCTAAGTGGGAGTGACCCAGAGAGCTGCTGGAGTGTGACCTTGGGTTAAAACATCCTGGAGGGAAGAAGACGTAGGGATGATGAGCAGGAAGAAAGTCAGGTTGTTGCCACCCACCAGAATTGGTGATTCCCATCCAGCTGAGGCTGGAGAAACAGCACTGAAACGAGGGATGTGCTTGATCCTGGATATTTTTTTTTTTGCATGCATTTGTGTTGAAGGGCAAAACCTTAACTTGGAATGTTGTGCCATGTCACAGAGAGAGCAGGAGGAGCCTGTGCCCACAGGGAAGGAGCACATTCCATCCTCATGGGCGTGGAGCACACTGCCAGGGACAATCCCTGCACACGGATCCCCCGGTCCTTGCATTCTCCATCTCCTCCACAGCCCCTGAGAAACCCTGGGATGCTGATAGAGCTCAATGCAACAATTCCCCCAGTGGCTGGGTGACCCATGAGGATGGAGCCCGCCTGGCTGGCTCCTCTTGGATACTGCAAAACCTCCCCAGCTCGGGCCCTGCTGGCAGTGAGGAAGTTCCTTTTTATCCCACTGCCAAGGATGCAGTTATCCAACCTATTTATCCCAAGGGTTTGATTTATACCTGCAGTGACAGAGGGTGATAAAGAAATATGTCACCTTTTGTGACTGAGTTGCACCTCATTTAATTCAATTTTTCAATTAAAGCCTCTCACCTGCCTGCTTCAAGCACAGAAATGTCCCTTCAATCCCAAAATAAGCTCCTGACATTATTGATTGCAGCCAGGGTGGCTGAGACCGGGAGTTTTTCTCTTGTGCAACTGTTCAGTTTTTGCGAGGGGAAGGCAAAAGGCAGCGCTGGAGCTGCAGACGTGATTTATAGATATTAAACATTTTATAGCAATTTTTTATCACTTTCATTCCTCTCCGTTCCTCCTTCAGATGTTGGAATAAAAGGGTGGGGAGGGACGGGGAGACAGCAGACTTTAAACTGTCACAGCTCTGGGAGAATGATGGATCTGTGCAAGCTTGGGCAAACCCGATTTTTGGAAAGCTTTGCCCGTGCTCCCTTTTAGAAGGAGGGCAGCCCCTTATCTCCCTGCTGCCAATCTGCCAGCTGTGCATCCCTGCTCGGCCTGGGGAGCCCTGAGCACCCCTGTTGGGCGTTATCTGCACTCCAGGAACCGCAGATCCAGCTGGATCCCCATGGAAACCTGCCAGGACCACCCTGGCCTCCAAACCCCGAACCCACCTCCTCCAGCACCACCTCCCCAAAAAAATGCCGAGCATCCCTCCAGCAACACCCCCCTCCTCCCCAGAGCCACCTGCGGCTCAGCCAGACTTCTCCCAAACACATTTCTCTTTAAAAGCCCAGATTAGCCTAAAATTCTGCTGGAGATAAAACCCGGCCCCTTATCAGCAAACGCATCCAGCCCCCACGCACTCTCGGCGCTCCGCAGGCTCCGGCCGCGGCCAGCTCCTCCCGGAGCGCGGCTGTTTTCCCAGCAGAGCACCGAATCCATCATCCCCGAGCTTTCCTGGAGCAGGGCGATAAATCCCGCCCGGGCCGGGGGTAGGTGAGACCCGAATTCTTCTCCACCACCACGCACTCCCCGCGGAATGCGCGGCCAGCGCCGCCTCCTTTTCCAGGCACTGCTCCTCTTTCTCAAGGGATTCCTGATCTTTCTGACCATCATTTGATTTTTTTTCCCTCCAAGAGATTCCTGGTCTTCCAGGCCGTCATTTAATTATTATTTTTTTCTCTTTCCCTCCCCTTTTTTTTTCTGTTATTCTTCCAAGTTCTTCTCTCCGATCTCTTGTTAAACTGAACAAACAGGGGAGGGGATGGAGCTGAATCTCACATGGGTGACAGATGAAAATATTCCATGGGATTTACATGCAGATTCCCAGAGCTATTAAAGAAAGGAATTAATTACATAAATTAAAGGAATGAATTAATAACATTAAAAAAAGCATTATTCAAGATGTTTTGGCTAATTGGGAGAAGCTGGAGTGGCAACCAGGAGACGGTGATGGCTTTTGGCTTGGAAAAGCCAAATTCAATTTGAGCTGGTAGAAAGAGAAATGGATTTAAAATCGAGGCTGTTTTTTAAATCTTACAATGGTGAAATCAGCCTGGAGTGGGACTGGCATATAAATATTAAATATTAAAATTAAGATATGTGCATTTTGTGGCTGGGGAAAGGGATTTATGGCATGGGAATATTTTCAGGGACTCTGCTATGATGGAATAGGAACGGGAGCAGAGCTTGTCCAGGGATAACCTTTAGAGCACGGGAAATATGGGTGTCCCCAAAATTCTGGACACACCCAAGGCCTGAAAAAGCAGAGAAAATCTTTCCTACACGGGGTTTAAATACAAAATTTGCCCGGGTGGTCATTTCTGGGCACTCCCCCTGATTCCACATCCTTATCACCGAACACCCGTGTGAGATATCAGCCCCGGCTGAGCTCTGGCAGGGTTATCAGAGGACAGACAGTAGTTCCTTCAGCCAGAGCAGCCAAGGTCTCGGGGTTAAAAGCCAAGGGTCAGCACAGCCACCGCCCCGTGTGGCATGGATTAAATCAAAAATTATCTGTGAGCCCAGAGCATCCATCTGGGCACTCAGCTCCGGGCATAAATCACCTCTCCTGGGGGTTTCAGGGCTGCCTTGGCTCTCCCAGCACTGCTCCTTGGTATTGGGGTGTAAATCCAGAGCAGAAAATCCAAGTGAGGTGCACTGAGTTAGGGGAAAGTGGATTTTTTGTTTTTTGGAAAGGGTTTTTATGGCTGTTGCTGGCTGCTGCCAGGAGCAGTTGTTGGAAGCCAGGCTTGAAAACCGCTGAAAAATTTTGCTTCGCTTCATGAAAATCAATTTCAGCCTCTGCCATCCCCGGTGCTTTGCTGATCATTCCCAAATTCACAGCTTTGCCCTTTCCATCAATACATTAATCATGGAAGAGAGAAAAGGAAGGACTAAAGAGCCACAGATTCGTTTAGGTTGGCAAAGACCTTTGGGGTTGCCAAAACCCCAGCGCTGCCAAATCCACTCATAAACCGTGACCCTCAAAGGAAGCACCATCCACCAAGGGATAATCCTGAATTTCATTTCAATTATTTCTCCGGGTTTGTTTATTTATTTTTTAAAAATTGTGGATAGGACCACACTCCTCAGACCACTTTTGACTCCAAAATTCCACTTGTTCCCGACTGTTTTAATGATGAAATTACAGCTGAGAATGGATTTTATTTAACTTCTGTCTGAATTCCTGGCACTGAAGGATCCAGCTCAAGAAAAATTCATCAGCTGTCACATAATTTTGTTCTGTGCCTGCAAGAAGCAAGCTGGACCTAAATTTGTTTCCAGTTACTGCAATGAGCAGGAATAAAAGTCCAAACAGCTGGAATCGTGTCCGTGGGATGCGAGGAAACATTTCCAGGCTATTTCCCAAAAACTCCAGCTGGTGGCAGCAGCAATTTCTTTTCCACCAAAAGTTAAACAGAAAACTAAAAGGAGAGAGGAAAAAAAAATCCCTAGAAAGGATAACTACACGCAATGTTGTGGAAATCTCAGGTGTGCTGGCCGAAAATGAGATTAAAGATGTTTATTGCTTCCATAAAATGAGGGAAGAAAAAAATAAAAATCCCATCCCAGCTGGACTTAAAGGCACATCAGAGAGAGCTGATGATGGGATGGAGGTGTCTGGGACAGAGGTGTGCTGAAAGGGCCCTTGAAAGCTTCCGGGGAGCTATCAGGTGCCAGCAGGGCTGCAGTGACCCCTGAGGGAAGCAGATTGCCCCAGGAATTCCCATCCTCCCTCCCCGTGACAGCCCAAGCCGTGCTGTGGGAAGAGCAGGGCCTGAGGTTTTTAGGATCACTGTGACATGGAGAAATTGAAGCCCGTGCTTGTATTCAGAGATTTGCAAAGGGCAGTGGGCACAGGAACAAAAATTCCTCCCCAGGAGGATGAGGCAGCCCTGGGACAGATCCCTGGGATGTCCAGAAAGCCACGTGGATGTGACATCTTGAAGGTGACATTTTGCCTTTGATCTACACCCCCTCACATGTTCCTTCCAAACAAAATCTCCGCATTTAAAGCTCCTTCAAACCCACCCTCTCTCTTCCTTTTCTCCTCAGTCTCACCTGTAGCATCTCATCCTCCTTGGATCTCCATTTCCATAAATTCCCACTGAGTCTTTTCCTCCTCCTCCTCCAGCTACACCTCCACCATGAAATAACACCCTGGCATGTTTCCCTACGCAGCCAGGATGTCTGGGAAGGACTTACTCCTGGTGCTTTTCCTCTAATCTTTGCATCCCTTCGGGAATATCCCTGTGGAAAAAGAAAACTCCGCTTTCCCATTGGCACCGTTTCACTCCCAGAGGAGGTTGGAGGGGATTTTAGAGCTCTCCAAACATGCAGGCACAATCACGGCTTCTGTGATTGAGTCGTTTCTCTCTAAATAAGTAAATTAACTCTAATACCCTTATTTGCTATCAACCTTATAAAACGTAATAAAAGCCAGATGTCTCCTCCTCAACCTGATGTGCCATAGATGGATTATTTTTTCCAGACTTTATGAATGTGATTTTGCTCTCTCTGTGTTCCCTCTGGTGAATTCACCGCAGGATCTGGTGGGGAGAAATTTGGAATTTTTTTCCCAGCAAAGAGAACATTAAAAAATAAAAAATAAACTCATAAAAATGAGAAAATCTGTTTTTTTATGGATTCAGGTCCAACATTCCTGTCTCCAGGTCTTGTTCTGTGTGTGGGTGGGTTCAAGCCTGGGATGGTCAATCTGAACTCAAGGGGATGGTAAATTATTGAGTGATTTCAGCTCAAAAAGGGTACAAAAGATGCTAAATAAGAGTCCTCACACCAAGAATCTCCTAAACAGCCTGGTTACATCAGAAAAGTCATCCAAGACTGGAGTCACAGGGAGGATTTGGTGTCTGGTGCTCTGGCATGGATTTCAGTGATAGTTGGGGAACCAAACACAGAGAAAAAAAAATTGTAATTCTGTAATTTTCTATGATTAACTTCTATTTTAGGTGAGAATCACAAGGCACTTGCTGAGGTGAAGCTGGACTAAAGGCCACCCTGTGCTTTGTTTTTAGTCCCTTGGTGCTGCCAATTTCCCTTCAGCTCCCTGAAAACGAGCACAGGATCACAGCTCCACACTGAACTATTCAAATCCTGAAACCTATACCTGGGTACCTCACAGGCACAACGTAATTAGGCACAGGGAGAGCCTGGAAAAAACTGTAATCACGCTTCAAACCCTGCCTTGGAGTTGGGTTTCCTGCACCAAGGCTGCTGCTGGCAGGGCAGGAGAGATGGGCAGGCACAGGGGGTGACAAAGCCACGTCCAGGGATCTCTTGGGGCTCTGGTGATCCTTAAAGTTTGAGTTTTTATGTTTTTCAGGTTCTGTGCTGCCCAGGGGTGCAGCTCTGAGCTCACAGTCAGTGTCACTCAGCTCTCTGCACACAGCAGGGACACAAAACAAATCCTTGTCCTGCTGCACACCAAGGACAACTTTCAGCCCAACAGCACAAACAAGGGTGGCTGGAGGGAGGAACAAGAAGGATGGGGACAAGAGACTCCTTGGGAAGGCTGAGCTGGAACAGAGACTGACAGAGCCAGAGAATAAAATAAATATTTTTGAAAGGCCTTTAGGGTACACCTTGGGCAGGACAGGGCCTGGCCAGGGCGACACCCAAGGTGGACCCAAAATGGTCACAAAATGGACACAGAATGGTCACAAAATGGACACAGAATGGTCACAAAGTGAACACAAAATGGTCACAGAATGGTCACAGAATGGACACAAAATGGCCCCAAAATGGACACAAAATGGCCCCAAAATGGCCCCAAAATGGACCCAAAATGGACACAAAATGGACATCAAATGAACAGCCGGCTCAGAACTGCACCCCTAGGCAGCACAAAAATCTAAAAAAGCTGAAACTTAAGGAATCAGTGGTGGTTGAGGATTCCCTGACACCACTCTGTGTCTGTGGGGATGGTCCTGGCACAGGGATGGGAATGGTGGGGCTCAGGACACGGGGACAGCTCAGCAGTATCAGGTATGGGAGAGGTGGAGAGGAACAAGAGGAGCTGGAACATTTCCCATTTATTTTATTGGCTTTTCTTCAGCTGAGAATTGAGAGGACCCTGTTCTGCACCCCCTCTGAGCCACAGGAATTGTTCATGGAGTCGTTTTAGCTCCCAATTCAACTAAATATTGTTTTTACAGACAGCTTTTCCCCCAGCTGGGCTGATAACGCGATCGTGGTGTTTGTGTGAGGTTTCTGGGAAGCAATTTGGTGTTTCATGTCATTTGCTGAGAGTCAGGCTGGTTCCTCATCCGAAATCATGGTTTTGGATGAAGGACACATTCCACAGGGCTGTTCTGAGCTCAAGGAATCTTCGTTCAGGCACTTATCTCCAAGATCTAATCCACAGGCTGCTCCTGCTTTGGGGTCAGTCTCCTTGGCTGGATCTCCTGCATAATATTCCAGTTCATTCTCCAAATGAAACAGAGCAAAGCCACCACAGGTCAGAAGTGTCAGAAGTGTCATTTTCCCAGGGATTATACAGCATGGATATTCCTTGAATATGGGGAAATCACTCTTTACTGTGGCAGATTTTAGCAAGGTTGAGATGGCAGAAGGTCCCTCTGAAGCAAATTTGTTTTCTCTTAATTTAATCTGATAAAATTGAGCAACAAGGTGACCTGGAAAGCATTTGAAGAACCATTCCCACCCTTGCTCAGCCAACAGTCTTAAGACAACCAAATTTCAGAACAACAACAAATTTTAGAACATAAATTCCCCTCCTCCTGCATCTTTTTGCTCTAAGAGTGCTCCCGAGGCTGTTGGTTGAGTTTTGATTTGTACAAATCACGTCAGGTTTATGAGGTGTCAGATGGCATTAGGGTAAGGCCGTTTGCCCTTCTGATTGTCCTGCTGATTTCCCTCATTCCAGACATGAAATGTTGCCTCTCCTTTGAGGAGCCAACCTTTGAAATTTGGTTTTGGGATGTTCCTTTTCTTCCACCATGGAACCTTTCCCATGGGATTTTGAGCAGTTTAATGTCCAGCTCCAGCCTGGGATGAGGAGGGAAAAATACTCACAAAGATGCTTTGCATCCGTGTAAAATTATCTGATCTTCCCTGAATTTTGAGGTTTTGGGATGTGCCTTTTCTTTGAGAGCAGGGGAGTGAAAGGAGAGAGGAGCTGGGATATCCTGGACACTTTTCCAGTCTTTGGCTCTTGGATCTGTGATCTTGGGGTTTAGCAAGCGTTTTATCAGGTTGCTGTTGCCTAAGTGGGGACCATGGACTGCAATTCAGCCCCAGCAAATTTCCTCACAATCCCAGAGTCTGCCAATCCTTTGCCCACCTGATTTTCCTGCTGATTTCCCCAATTCCAGGCATGGAATTCCTCTCCACCAAGCAAAACTTTGAAATCAGGGAAAAAAAATCACGAAAAACTCCGCACTGAAATTAAAGGTATCTCCATGGGATTACAAAGGAATTAAAGGTTAAATCCAGTGAGGAAAGGGAGACACCAAAACCCTGCTAAGCAAAACTGTGCTGAACGTCGAAGAAATCTGTTCCAAAACCCCGGCACGAGGATGCCCAACGGAGAATTAGCGGGAACGGGGTTGTTTTAAGCCATGACCCTTTTCCCTCAGCACACGCTTCTGCCTCCCTCGAACCATGGGAAGCTCTGGCCGTGCCCGTGGCGTTAGAACACAACATTTATTATCCCTCAGCCCCAGCTCATCCCGGGATGGGCAGCCCGGAGCGCGGCGCGCTGCCGGCATCTGGTTCTCATGTTCAATCTCAGCTCTTCCACTCGGGCTCGAGTGACAACAGAACAATGCTCGCCCTGCAGACTGACTAATTAGGCTGCATCTGGAGCTAATTAAGCGTGGAGTCGCAGCGAGGGGAGCGCTCCCCTTATCAAGGCAGCAGCAGGGGCGAGACAGGAGGAAAAATCGCCGCTGATAGGGCTGGGGTTTGCCGTGGAGGCAATTTAAAGGAGGCAGTGGAAATCAGAGTTTTATCCCGCGGAGAAAACGGGAGCGGGGTCGGTCCCAGGATGGTGAACCTGGGTTGGTTTTTTGGTTTGTGGAGAGGGGGAAAGGTGGGAGCTGGAGATATTTCAAATAATTAACTCAGATGGTCTTTGAACTCTCGGTTCTGTGCGTAATGTATGGGCATGGAGATGCCTCTTCAGCATCGATGTCATTTAATATTTTAGTTTCTGATACTCCGTGGCATTTGTAATTAAATAAACTGACCTTTGCTAGGTGAAATACACTCTGATCTCTCTCTTTTTTTTTTCCCCCAAACTATTAAAAGGAATTTATATCATTAGATATTCTAATCTTAGTTTTGTTTGGTCAGAACTGGGAGAAATGTGGTTTCCATCGCTTTATCAGCCACTAATTAGGATGAGGCCGCACATTTTTTAATAGCTGGACAGTTTTATTTTTCCAGTGAATGGATTCTCGTGGAGGTCCAGAAAACCCAGAGTACAGGGAGTCACAGGAGTTTAAACATGAAGTAGCAGAGTTTATTTTCGATGCCTCTATTTTTCATCGTAGCACTTGCAATGCCAATAAACGGAGAGAAATCTCCAAACTCCACAGATAAATTTGTCATGGCTTGGTTCAGAACAGTAAATTATTTTTAGATCCATTTTAATTCCTCTTTTCTGACCTGGAAACGTTTTATTTCCAGGATGAAAATGATTTGGCTGCAGGTTCTCATCAAAAGAGGTTTTTTGATTGATTTTTTTTTTCTCTTTTTGCTGTTTTTTTTTGGTCTAGGAGCCATCTCCGGGATTATCCAGCTTCATACATGGATCCATGTAATGCTGGAATTCCCACAGCTCTGGTGTTCCTTAGGGCTCGTTGCTCTTTCCCACCTGCACCATTTAAATCCATTTTGGTGGGATGAGATCTGGGTTTGTGGCAAAGATTTTTCAGGATTTAGAGCTCTTTGTGCCTCCTCCAAATTATCCTCTCCGTGCTGGGAGTGTCCATCCTGAACATTCTGCCTGTCATGCTGAGGGAAAAGTCCTGAAACCAGAGAAATGCCCCAAAATTGGTGATTATTTTTGTTTTATGTTTAATGTATTTTACTTTGAACTTATTGACATTTGGGGTTTTGATCCCACCAATGGCATCAGCTCCAGAAGTCCCCTGCTCCCAGCCCAACTCTGGGATTGATTTCCACGTGTTCTCTTCCCTTTGTCCTTCCCTCCTCCATGGAATCACACAATCATGGAATTGTTGAGCTTGGAAAATCCCTCTAAAATTATTGAATCCAACCCTTAACCCGGCAGTTCCAAGGCCACCACGGAACCTTTCCCATGGGATTTTGAGCAGTTTAATGTCCAGCTCCAGCCTGGGATGAGGAGGGGAAAAAATACTCACAAGGATGATTTGTATCCATGTAAATTATCTGATTTTCCCTGAATTTTGAGGTTTTGGGATGTGCCTTTTCTTTGGAAGCAGGGGAGTGAAGGGAGAGAGGAGCTGGGATATCCTGGACACTTTTCCAATGTTTGTCTCACATCTTGAAACAGAGAAGGGAAATGTAGGAACAAACTGGATTTGTGATCTTGGGGTTTAGCAAGCAGCTTGTGCAGACTGTTGTTGCCTAAGTGGGGAACACGGGCTGCAATTCAGCCCCAGCAAATTTCCTCACAATCCCCAGGTCTGTCAATCTCCAGGTTTCAGGATCCTGGCGCAATTTGCCACATTAAACTCTGGATTTTCCTGAGCACAGACCTCAAGGATCAGACAGTTCCATTTCTGGGCGAATGCGTGTGTGGGAGTGAAAGGTCACCTCGGGCTTATCTCTAAATAAACCCAGGAAACTCCAAATCAGCTCCTTTTTCTTTCTTTTTTTCCCTCATCCCGTGCAGGCTGGCAATGGGCAAAGCAGCCTGGACAGCTTTTTTTTTTTTAATATCTAAATATTCCCCACCGGAGCATGACCTCAAATATTAGCTTTCCACCTAGCAAGACTAGACAGGAGCCGGGCAAAGGCACGTCTGTTCCTTCGCCCTGATGCGGGAAAAACTATTTAGATCTGCTTTTTTTTTAATTATTATTTTTTTTCCCAGCCCCTCCTGGGCTTGTTTACTTTCTTTGGGGCTCATGAATGGCGGCTTCAGAACCCCCCTCATTGTGATTTTCCCCGAGTCCCTCCAAACATCCCTTTGCTTTTTCAAAAAAAAGAGACCTTTTTTTTTTTTTCTTCTTTTTGCCCTCCCTCCCCCGTGTTCCTGCGTGTTGTGATTTCACTGAGGCTTCCAATGGTCTTCAACAGTTCATTTATGCTGGGAGCCTTCTATAAACTGTACAGCCATGGTCTCCTTGCCTGGCCACCCACCGACCCAGCCTGTCTAAACAGCATCTGTCTCCATCCCAGACACATCCAGCCAGCTCGGAATGGATTGAATCCAGCTTTTTTCCCCCCCTCTTTGTGCCCTCCTGCAAAGCCAGGGTGGGAGTCAAGGCGGGGGCACTGGGGTGGGTGCTGGTGCACCCTGGGGTTTGTTTGGGGAGCCCTGTGGGAGCTCCATCCCTCAAACCCCACCAAATCTCCCCGGTTGGGGAGCAGATGCATTATTAGTGACGGGAGCCTCTTTCACCTTAATCCCAAATGCATTATCTGGGGAGCTGGGCTTGGCTTTTTGACTCAAGGTGCTGGAGGTTATTACCTCTGGAATGCAGGCGTTGCTCCCAGGGATCTCTCCATTTGGGGAGAGGGCAGGGATGGATGGGCTTTTCCCTGCTCAGGCAATTTGGACACATTTTTGAAAGATTAAGTCAGATCAGCGCTTGAAAGGCTCAGTTGCCTCTCGAGTGTGACAACACAAAGCCCATTCCCCTTCCCAAGAGCCTCGTTCAGCTCAGGGAAAAAAAAAACTGAAAAAATTAAGAGAGGGGTTAATTTTGCTTGGCAGCTCGGAGAGATTTGTGGGGTTTTTTGTGCTTTTCCTCCTATTTACAACAACACTGTCCAAAAATATTCCTGCCTGGAGAAAGAAGCTGCCCTCTGCTGTCACTGGGTGCTTCCATGAGGTTTATCCATGTCCATGTCAACACTTTGGATGCAGCAAAAAGCAGATTTCCAAGGGCTTGTCTGGCTTTCAGGCCCGGGAAGGTGTCGCCTCTCTTAATTAGGGGAGCTGTCATTACAGGCAGAGGGTGTTTTGGGAGAAAAATTCGTGGTCCTGGGCTGTCAAGAGCTGGGTCCAAAAATAGGAATTGAGTTTGTGATTGAATATGGGAAACAGTCATAAAATTCCAGGTTTAAATCTGTTGGAATGATCAGCCTGCCCTGGGTTCAGCAGAGCAGTGATTTGTATTGGATGATCAAGTCTTTGATTTTCTTTAATTTTAGTTTTGGAGGTAAAATGTGAACCTGTAAAGGTTTGTCTGTTGTCAGGTCCCTCTGAAATCAAGCAAAGGTGCTGTTTATTTTATTTACAACCTACTTGAGCTAAGAAAGCAAAACAATAGAAAAATAAAGATGAAATGGGAGCAATTGCCTCAGAGTGAAAACACTGGTTTTTAGTAAAGCAGGAAAATAACACATAAATTAAAGAAATTAAAAAAAAAAAAGAAAAAACCAGAAAGTAATACTTAATGAAGGGGATGAGAGAGATAATTTTTTCACTTTGGAGGGTAAGATTAGATTGGAAATTAGGTGGAAATTATTCCCTGTGAGGGTGAGGCCCTGGCACAGGTGCCCAGGGAAGCTGTGGTTGCTCCATCCCTGGAAATGCCCAAGGCCAGGTTGGAAAGGTGTGGAATGAGATGAGCTTTAAGATCCCTTCCAACCCAAACCATTCCATGATTCCATGATCTCTGGGACTGAAGGATGAGCCCGCAGCGAGAGCCTGGCCTTGGATCTGTCAGCTGAGCCAGCCCAGCAGCTCCGAAGATCCTCTCTCAGAACACAGTCTGTTGACATTCCTGTACTTTGACATCCCCTGATTTATTTCGCATTTCAGGTGCCTAAAGAGATGCATGCCTTGCTCTCCAGCCTCGTTTCAGCACTGAGGGGATCTGTTCTGAAGCGAGGCCTGGCTTTAGGAATAAAACAAGGGGATGCTCTTCCCTGTGCTGACGGCACTTCATTGTTCTCGTGCCTCCTCCCAGCCCAATTCAGATTAGATTCACTATCAGTCATGATTATGGAAAAGAAGTGATAAAACGTGGCTTGGAAAAAAAAATCATGTTTGGACAAGAATTTGCTGACATATTGTGGAGTGATAACATGATAGTGAAAATAGCCAGATCCTGCCTGGCCTGGCGTCTGGAATCAGTAAAAAGAGGCAGGCAGGAATATTGCAGGCTGGCTTCTGTTCCCTCTCCAGCACAAAATCGGCACCTTTTGGGATTTTTTTAGAAGCCAACCAATAGTATTTGCATTAAAAACTTGCCATTATTCCCGGATCTTGGCTCCAGCCTGGATTGCATTGCAATCATTGCTCACCAAAGTCCTGGGGGCGTTTCTGGAGGTCTAAAAGGAGGAATGGCCAGTTGGGTTTGGCAATCCCAGCTGGGGCATGCACAGCTGATGCTGGAGGAATGCTGTTGTGTGTGGAGAAGGAGAGCAGGGTGACCCTAAGAAATGAGAAAACTGCGCCGTTTTAATTGGGGTTTAATCTGTGTGAGGTCCTAGGAATTCTGCTGATGGTGGTGGGAGGTGCTGCCTCACCCCCTCCCGGGCTGCCACATCTTCTGACCTGCAGGGAAATGGGAAGGAAAATTTCCAGAGAACTTTCACTTCTGAACCCAGCAGCACATTCTGGCCAAGGCTGATAAACACAGGACCACTTTATCATGACAAAGTCCTACAAATCAGGTGAAAATTGGTGTCTGGGGTGAAAACTAACACTGCTGGGAATGCTGCAGAGCCTGGCTGTGGTCAGTCTAATCAGGCTGATCACTGGACACCATAATTCCATAATTCTGGTCTCCTAAAACCACATTTCCCCATCTAGAAAAAACTCCTCCTTGAAGTTACTTTTTACTTGGTTGTATTTCACACACAGAGAGGGAAAATCTGGGAAGACCTGGACTCTTCCATGGCAATTCCCAGGCTCTCAGCCACAATCTGGTATTGAACGAGAATTTGCATTTAGAATAAGGGAAAAAAGGTGATAGAGGAGCACAGAACTGGGAGATGTTTTAATAATGGCAGCGTGGAAGGGCAGTGCATGCACAGGATGGGCTGGAGGTCTGTTTTTCACGAACTGAAATTCTCCATTTTGTTTGGGCTGGGTGTCCCTGGATCGATCCCTAACCACAAAAATCATTCATCAGCTCCTCTGCCCCTTCTGCCAACGCTGTGATTTGCAGAGCAGATTGCTCTTGCAGAGGCTCTCCTCAGCAAGAAGGTTTCAAACTCTCTTTTTGAGGGGCTAGATACTCTTTGCCATTAAAGAGGGATTTTCTTTTGCTTAATTCCACCCTGTCCCTCCTCATTTCACACCTTTGCACACCTCAGCAATCGCTGCTCCTCCACAGGACGCTGCTTCCCCGTGCCTTGAACAACCTTTGCTTTGTAAAATCTTATTTAAGCCAAAAACAGAGACGCTTGACCATTCCAAAAGAGGAGAAGAGAGGGAAAAACTCCCAAAGAGTTGTGGGTGCCCTGTGGGTTTTTCCATAAAATGCTATTTCTGTCGTTTTACGGCTGAGCGTGCCTACGAGAGGATTCTTTTTGCAGGAGGTGAAAACGCTGCGGAGCGCCTGGGATCCTCCTGCATCTGCAGGAATGTCCGTGTTGCAAGAGACCTCTGTAAATATTTATACCTGATGGCTTCGCAGCTGGCTATTAAGTGCCCCGGTTGTTCCTGTGAGGCAGCTCGCAAATGGAGATCTGGCATTTAAAGGACGCAGCACAAATTGTTCCCTCGGCCCTCGCTTTTTGGCCGGGGAATTTACTCAGGGCTGGTGATATCACTGGGGAAACATCCTCTCGCCCCTTCTCTCCGTGCATGAGCAACGAGCAGAGATCTCCCTGGTTAAAAATGGGAAGAAAAGTGGGAAAACACCCTAAAAACCGTTTGGGGGCTCCAAAGAGAACATGAGATTAGGGGACCTCTCTGGGGTCACCTCTCCATGGCGAGGTGGTGATGGCACCTCGTGTGGGTGCTCCTCCTTTGGTTGGATGCTGGCCAAGCCACGGCAGCAGAGTGACCTCGGTGACTCAGATTTGCCATGGATCTGCTCCTGGAAAAGCCTTTCCTGCCAGCTTGGGTCAGGGTGGTGTTAACCCCTTGTTGGTTGGGCATGGGGACACTGCCAGGTGGGTTGTCACAGCTCAGGGGTGCTCAGGTGAGGACAAGACAGCCCAAACCCGCTCCAGTTTGGGGTTGGGGCTGCTGGGAGAGGAAATATCCAACAGGTTTTTTTTTTGGGATCCATTACTCCAGGGCTCGAGGGAAAACAGAAAGCAGCCACATCCTCGTATTATCCGTCCTCACTACAAATTGAATTCGACCCCAGGCATGTGAAAACACCACTTTATCATCACCACAGCCTGTGCCAGCGTCAAGGAGACCTCTGTGGCCTCCTGCTTTACGTAATTTAATAGTTCAGCTGCACCTTTGGCTGGGCTAAAATCAATCCTGAGTTTGCATTGGGCAGCCAGGAGGGTTTCAGAGAGGGGACAGAAACCATTAAGAAACCAAACAAACCACAAAGTGCCTCGTTCTGACTTTCTTCTGAAAGGAGCCGCTTTCAAACTTCTCCTTTTTGAAAAGTTGTCTCATCGTTGGGCTAATTTGGAACTAATGAAAAATAAATCGGCCCCTCGGAGCCTGCCAGGAGAATCCTGCGTTTCATTCTGCTGGAAATGAAGCAAATAAAACCAAATTAATCTTAAAAAGCTGAAATCCTGGCACGGGGGCTGTGTTTCTGACGGGGTTTTGGAGGCTGAGGGAGCAGGTGATTCTCACTCTGCAGAGCTGTGCCTGCAGGAAAACCACCCGGCGCTGCTTTTTATTTATTTGACCTCTCAGAAAAGCTGCAGGCAGCAGTCAAAGCTGCCACGTTGCCTTTGTTTGACCAGGCTGCTCCTTCAAATTATTTGGATTAATAATTTGGGTGATATTCTGCCCTCCCTGTGCCCAATCTCCATAAATCCCAGCCCTACAATGAAATCCTTTATAGCCTTATGACCAGTCAGGAAAGTCAATGGAATAATTTTTCCCAAGAATGCATTCCAGGAGTCCCTCCTTTCCTCATTCCCTGTATTTAGGCTCAGTTACCACCTGCTTTCCAGGTAAATTATTTTTCTCCCTAATTTTTATCATCCTTTGGCTGTTGAAACTTCAAGAAGCCAAACTTTAAGGGATCCTTAGGTGGGCTGGGCTGCAGGATGGGCTTAGGCCATGGTTCATGACTTTGGGATCTTTGTGCGGTTTATCTTTAGGATCTTTCAACTTGGAAAGGAAAAAAAAATGTAAAACCCCACAGCTTGGATTTTAAACAGAGAGGATGTGCCGTGCTAGGTGTAAAGTAGAATATTTACAGTTCTAAGGCAGGATGATAGATGCCTCTCACAAATAATAAATAAAGGTTGAGTGTTGGGAAGAAGATTCATAAGGATAAAACTAATAATGGAATTGTCTTTATTGAGGAAAATGAAGCTGGGACACAAACCCAAAATAAATTTGCTGTTTGCTGAAACACTCTGGGGTGGTTTAGGTATTGTTATAAAATAATTTTGTCTCTGTGCTGAAGATTTGGGTCAATGGGGTTGTTCCAGGTTCCCTTGAAAACTTAAACTCAGCCCTAATAGTCACAGGGAGGTCCAGACAGCTCCAGCACGGCTGAGGGAAACCCAGATTCCTGCAAAACACTGAGATTTTGAGAACGGGACTGCATGAACCAGCCTGGAATTGCTTGGTTGAATTCACATCTCCGGCCATGCCTTAAAGCATGTCCTGGTTCAGACTAAACCAGGCAGCACATCTGGAGCTGTAAAACGAGGGCCTGCAAGGGGCAGGGAGTGCAGCTCTGGCAGGCAGAGATTCCTCAGGTTTCCTTGCCCCTTCCCAGGCTCGGAGGGTCACATCCCTAAATCCTCACTGCTGAGCCGGGTGCAGGCCCCCATTAACAGGCACTGCAAAAGGCAATTCCTCCTCTCTTCAGGAGCTGTGGAACTGCCATGAGAATGCAAAATAATGCTTTGCATTCAAATTCAGTGAAGGAAGTGGAAAATAAAAAGTGTTGGCTTTGAACGTCTTTGGATAAAGGGGGAGATAAATTTGGAGTTGTCTCTCCAAAGTTTATGTAGGGTATTGATTATGGAATCTCTGTGCCAGGAGGAAAATGGAAAAGCTGCTGGAAGGTTGTGTGGGCAAGAAGATAAAGTGGAATTGATCCATGGGCTGGCATTGATCCATCCAGGAATGCAGCAGTCCTGGAGGAAAAGGATTTTTTTGTTTCTAGAATAGCATTATTCTGGAAGAAAAGGGAAACCCCATGTTTCCCATGGGTTAATCCTGGTTTAAGTAAATGTCTGGGCTCCACAAAAAGTGGAATATTCCCAGTGCTGGAGTGCTCCTGAAGCTCTTCCCACAGAGGATAGCTCTAAACCAACCAGCCTGGGTTCAGTGCTGGGTGTTGCCTGTCTTTAATAGGTGAGATAAATGTTCCTTAAACTCCCAGGATTGGAGCAGGAGCTGATCCAGCCATTTCCTCGGATCCAGGGTGCTCTCAGCAGCAGATGGAA
The DNA here is from genome assembly GCA_021534815.1 of Acrocephalus arundinaceus. Classification (NCBI taxonomy): domain Eukaryota; kingdom Metazoa; phylum Chordata; class Aves; order Passeriformes; family Sylviidae; genus Acrocephalus; species Acrocephalus arundinaceus. Next base: position 19,182,846 of record JAJEOU010003008.1, on the reverse strand, counting down.
ATGCTGGAAGAGGAACCACGGGGAATGACACTGAGGGAGTGGGGATGTGGATTAGGGAAGGCCAATGACAGCCCCAGCCCCACTTGGGGGTTGTATTTGAAGCACACTGGAATTCCACACAGCTCCAGGCTTTGTCTGGGTGGAAGGGAAATTTAGATTATTTTTTGGGGAGGTGTATTTGTAGGTGTGGATTCTACTGTAGGAATTCTTCCCTGGGAGGCTGATGAGGCCCTGAAAGAGTTTGTCCAGAGAAGCTGTGGATGTGCCATCCCTGGAGGTGTCCAAGGCCGGCTGGGTGGAGCTCTTGAGCAGCCTGGAACAATGGAAGGTGCCCCTGCCCATGGCAGGGGCTGGAACAGGAGGATCTTTAGGGTCCTTCCAACCCAAACCATTCCATGATTCTCTGGTTCTATTCTTGGGCCTCTGTCCATGATGTCCTACCTCCATTTCCACAGGTGACTCCTTTCCTCAATCTGGATCAGGCTCAAGTGATCCAGCAAGAGTTTATTTCACTTCAGAGACACATTTAATGTTTAGGACAAACATTTCCTTTGGCTCTGGTGTTTGGGCTGGGCACTGCAGGGCAGGAGAATCCAGCAGCAGGGCTGAATCAAACCCCACTAAAAACATTTGCAGACATTTGCTAAAACCCACTTAAAACGTTTGTAGACCCCCAACACCTCCTTGGAAGAGACAAAAAGGGTGATTTTCCCCTGGCTGCACAATGCAGATCAGCACAGTGTGTTCTGGATGTGTTTAAAAAAAGACTGGATGCAGCACTTGGTGCCGTGGTCTAGTTGGGGTGTTGGAACATAGGTTGGACTCGATGATCTTGAAGGTCTCTTCCAACCTGGAAATTCTGTGATTCTGATGAGACAAGGAAACACAATCTCCCTTCTCTGAGGTTACATTGCCCAGCCCCACACTGAAAGCAAGGCCTGAGCCATCAGCAACTGTGAGAAATCCCTTTTGGGCAGAGCGTGTTTGCTCTCCAGGCTGCCTGGAAAGGCTTAGGAACACTGAGAGACAACCTGGTGACGGCAGCTGCCTCACAGCCCAAGTTTGGAGAGAGGCTGGGCTCAGGTATGGCCAGGAACAGCAGCAGACCACAGCCAGCCCTGCAGGCCTGCCCCAGGAGAGCTGCACTGGCAGCCAAGAAACCAAAGCCTGCACGCCTTAAAAATGCTCTGCACTGCCAGATCCCTGCAGAACCAGGCTGGCAGCAGCAGGACAGACGGACACAGAGCAGCGTTCCCTTGGCTTGCAGGACAGATGGACACAGAGCAGCGTTCCCTTGGCTTGCAGGACAGATGGACACAGAGCAGCGTTCCCTTGGCTTGCAGGACAGACGGACACAGAGCAGCGTTCCCTTGGCTTGCAGGACAGATGGACACAGAGCAGCGTTCCCTTGGCTTGCAGGACAGATGGACACAGAGCAGCTTTCCTTTGGCTTGCAGGACAGACGGACACAGAGCAGCTTTCCCTTGGCTTGCAGGACAGACGGACACAGAGCAGTGTTCCCTTGGCTTGCAGGACAGACAGACACAGAGCAGCGTTCCCTTGGCTGGCAGCACAGTGCCACAGGCCTGCAGTGCTGGGGCAAAATAACACTGACATTTGGGACATGAGGACTTTTATATTTAAAATAGCCTGCCTGGGGCATTCTTTCCCCTCCTGAGCACAGATATTCTCCTCTTGCCCTTTCCATATCACCCATTGTTTTTCCCAGATTTCTGTTCGTATCTCTCCCCTAAAACTTCCTCAAAATCCTCTTGGCCCAAAGTGGTGCTGGAGACATCACCAGCTCTGCACTTTTCTTGTGGAATCCATCATGTACGGCTGAGGGGGCTCAATGGGGAGGAATTTTTCCCTCTGAGGGTGGGGAGCCCTGGCAGTGGGTGCCCAGAGAAGCTCCTGGACCCCTGGAAGTGTCCCAGGCCAGGTTGGACAGGGCTGGAGCACCTGGATGGTGGAAGTTGTCCCTGCCCATGGCAGAGGGTGGCACAGGATGGCCAAATCATTCAGAGATTCCACGAATTGGAGAATTTCCTGTCCTTGTTTTTTTTTTTTTTTTTTTAATCATCATGGTTTCTGCTGTAGAAGATTCCTTGAACATCAAAGTTTGTGCCAGCAGCCAAGGAACAAAAAAAGGGCTGCAAACACTTTCCTGGAGTGACAAGAAACTGCTGGACCCAGTAGGAAGTAGGGAATTAAAAGGATTTCAAATATTTTGGGGGCTGCAAAGCTGAGAATACTCTTAAAACTTCTGCTTCTGAGGCACCAAGGGGTCTGTCCCCCAAGTGATGGGGGCACAGAGCTGAACCCCAGGCCATGGGTTCTGAGGTAATTATTATTTATTGTTATATTTTGCAACCGACTTAAAAAAAAGCTGAAAGCTTTATCACTTGCTAGAACTATTTCCTCCCTTTAAACCTTTGTGCAATAGAGATAAAAAGTGAGTGTTACTTGTGATGCCGGGGGAAAGAATGCAATATTCTGTGTGGCACTGTCTGCAAGAGCCCTGTGCTCTGGTCTGGCTTTCTCCCCCTCACCCAAGGCATGGAGAAACAAACTCCATCTATTTAAAAAGTGGAGACCACTGATTTTTACTTCAAATCCTATTTCTTGCCTTTCTTTTTTGGCTCAGACAGATTTGTATTAGCAACCAACATTGGCACTACCGAATCTGTGCTAAACGTGGGAACACACCTGGAAAAAATAGGATGGGCAGGAAGCGCAGCGCTTCCAGGGGGTCTGGTACAGGGGAAATTGTTAACTTGGGCTGGATGTTTCCCCTCTGCCCCTGGAGTGCTAAGACTCCTCTTCCTCTGGTGGGCCAGTTAAACTGGGGACCCTGGGAGAGGAGATAAAAGCCTTTTGGGAGGCCAAAGATGCACGGCCAGCATCCCAGTGAGGACACGGGGATTAGGGGAATACGTCGGATTTCCAAATTTAGAGCGGAGGGCTCGCTTCCCATAAACAAAGGCTGCTTTTTAAAAACGAGATGTTAGAGAGATAATGCACAGAAAAAAAAAAAAAAAAGAAAAAGAAAAAAGTTTGCCTTTGTGACTAAATTCTGTTATTTTGCAGCCAGCCTTCAAATGGGCTGTTGGTGCAAGTGAACAAACGCTTCCTGTCTGTGCGTCCTCATGGGTGGTCGCGTTTTAAAATGAAATATCCAGGCTGACAAATGCCTTTACAAAGGCCAGATTATAAACTGTAAACCTACTGTCAGCTGGGCAGGGGAAAAAAAATCCAAATGCCTCTTATACCATTTAAAGATTTAGTTTGGCTTCAACACTAAAGCACTTCATCTTGAAGGAGAAAGGAGCTTAGAGTTTATAAATTGTTGTTTGGGCTCTAGTAAGCTCTGGATAAGGGAATCTCTCTGCTAGGAAACAAATGACCTTCCCAAAATTTAGGGAGCTCTGGGTATTGTTACGAAGACAAAATGCCTCGGAAAAATGTCCCTGGAATACAAAGGGATTTGAGGCAGCTCTGTTACTCTTAACATGCAGTTCATACAGCTGCAAAGGGCAAATCCTACAGTTCTAGTCTCTAAAAAAGGGTGGAAAGAAGTTAAACATATCAGGGTAATAAAATAAAAGCTGTTTAGATTGTCCCCCTCTGTCTAAATCTGCTCTAGACTCACTCTTGCACAGGGTTGTCGAACTCAGGCTGAATATCCATATTATTTTGGCAAAAAACTCCCAAAACTTCCTATATTCTCCTCAGTGGTGATTGCAAGAGGAAGTTTTGTGGAAAATACAGTCATTTATGGCAACGTGGTTGCCACACTCAGCAGTTTGAACCCAAAGTGGAGGGACAAAGGAACTCCAGGAGGAGAAGCCGTGGGCATTGCACATCCTTGTGTCCAGCAAGTGAAATCCTGCAGCTCCTTTGTGCATTCCTGCTCAGTGGCAGCGTTTCCAATCCACCCTGAGCTCGGAATTGCACCTCAAACTCTGGCCTCCAAATGCCATCCCTGGTCTCCATTTCTTCCACGGGTTGTGTTCATGGGGTTTGAGCTGGCCATAGGGTTCACAGGCAGAAAATTGTATTTACTCTGCAAATCCTCACTGTGTTCTTCCTGCTGGGTTTTTTTTTGCCAGGAATGTTGCAGGTCATGCTGCCCTTGCTGGAGGCGAGCAGAAATTTTGGTGGAAATCATCAGATCCAGGAAAGTTTAGGGACGTGCATGTTGAGTTGGGTGGGAAACAGAAAGGAAACCAGCAATTCCATGGGTTTTAATGTTTCATTTTCTTCCCAGTCATCTCATGGCATTCAGCACTGCCCAAAACATCACTTCTCATTCCTTTCCTTGGGAATTTTTATTACTGGTGTCCTTACTGATGAGCACAACCCTTTGACACTTTTTCCTTGGGAAACCACCATCATTTGAGATATCTGCTCTAAATCCTGGAAACCACATTTTTCTTGTGCCTTCCTCTTTTTAGGAGACCGAAAATCCTGCAGAGCATCAAACCAATTATTGGAGATAGCTCTTGGCAGGTTGCAAAGGGTGTGAGGTAGGAACATGTTCAATTTTCTAAGCCTGTTCAATTTTCTAAGCCTGTTCAATTTCCATGCCAGAGGCTAAAGTTTGTCAGCACCAAATTCCATGGGACCTTTTGAAAAGATGACTATTCCAGTGCCCATCAGATTGTTTTAGGGCTTGAATGTGATTCCTGCTGGGACTCAGCCCCTCAGCTGTCCCTGCTCTCCTACCCAGAGGCCCGATGACAGTTGTGCAGCTGCATCCAAAGCTTTTTTGTCCGAAAGGAACACAAAGGAAATCGCTGGAAAATCTTCACAGCGGATCTCCCTCCTCCCACGGAGTGGTGGGAATAAACATCACCACTTCAGATCTTGGTGAATGCAGATAAATTGAGGCCGAGCTGATAAGTTAATGACACACCAAGAGCAGATTGCTGCAGGGACTGAAGGGATGAGTGGGCAATGAGCAGAGTCCTGGAATCCTGACAAATCCTGGAATGCTTTGACGCTGTGTCCCCCTGCCCCGTGCCAGGAGGGAGCTCCTGCAGCCCTGTGCAGTGGGAATCTGGCTCTCAGCTTCTAGAGCAATCTTTTTTTTTTTGGTTTCTTCACCCAGGCGTGTCCAAAATGTTCCAGTTCTCCTGGAATGGTTTCTCCAGGATGTGCCCTGCCCTGTGCATCCACATTTCTGGATCTTTTCCCTTGACTCCCCTTAGCTCATGCCTTCACTCTTGCCAGCCCAGGAGATCCCACATCCTTGTGTTCTCTCAGAAAATGGACTGAAGTGAATGAAGAAAGTGGAAAGCTGGGGAAAAACAGCTTTATTAAAATATTTTGCAAATGATTCCTACTCTGTCTTTCTCCATGGTGCTCCAGGAGATTGATGTGTGCTTACAGATCCTCTCTGGGCTATCTCAGAGGTCTTTTCCAACCTCAACAATTCCATAATTCTATGATTCTCTGTTTTTAGCATATTAAAGTGAGCATGGTATTAAAAATAAATCATCAAAGTGTCTTGAAGACCAATTTTATTCCTGCACAGACCATGGCAGAAATTGTGCTTCCCTTTGAAAATTATAATAAAGATTTCATAGCTGAATGACAGGACCTCTGACCCCCAGCCTGAGCTGTGAAATCCTGCTTGATCCTCCTTGATTCCTGCTGGAATTCCAGCTCTGTAGGGATAGATCCCCTCAAAACTGTTCCTTGTACACTGCTGCTGACAAACCAGAGCTGCAAGGCCCTTTTTAATGGGAAGAGTTAGAAAAGTTGTATTAAATTCCAACAACACTTTCCTGGAACAATCAGTCTGCGTTTGGATGGGGTGAGGTCCCACCAGTGGGGACAAGCAAAGTGGTTTTAATGTCCCTCTAATGCTTTAGGGACACTGTGAGGTGAAATCTCTTTACTTTCCATTGTCAGACCCAAGTGATCCCATTCAGGACGGGATGGAGTCACTGAGGTTGGTTATTTGCCCACTGCACATTGGATTTGAGGCAGTCATGGCTGTAAATGTGAGGTTGCTGCTACTTGAGGTCCAGCTCTGCAGCTGGTGGTGTCCCGAGTCCTTCTAGGAAAAGCCAGAATCTCCCACTGACTTCCCAGAACTCCACAGGGCTGGAGGCAGATCCTCTGCGGTGGAAAATAAATTCCTCAGCAAATCCACCAGCTGAGGATTCCCAGCATTTCTCCGAGCCCTCCAGAAAGAATCTGCAGGAAGAAAACCAATAATACAAAAAGAATCCTCCTCTCCAAAACATTCCTCCAACTGCCCCTATGACTTTATCTGTTTTCTTTCTGCACAGCTGTTCTCCCCCCCAGTTTTTTTTTTTTTTTTTTTACAAGGTCTTGCTGCCACAGCAAAGCTCTGTAAGATGAATCTGGGCTGAGACATGGAAATATTTCACATTTCACAGCAGTTTCCTCAAAATCCTGCTGTTCTGCAGCCTGCTTGCGATTGCTGGACAAGACGTGGAGCTGAGGAGAGCCTGGTGGCTTCCTCCAGCCTCCTGTCTCAGCCTGGAGAGGGGTGGGGGCATTAAGCCAGACTTTTATTTAAGTCCCCTTTTCAAAGCAGTGGAACCCTTGAGAACACTGGGCCAGCATTTGTTTTTTCTCTTTCCCAAGGCAGCCTGACCCCCGTGGAAGGAAGATGTCAATGCTGGGAGCAGGTTGGTGGGGAGGAACAAGAGGAAGCCCTGATTTATCCGCGCCTCCCGAGAGCCAAGGCTTGATCCCGCCCGCTTGGGAGAGCTTGGCAGTTCACAGGATCAGGCCGCCGAGTAAATGGGGAATCCATCCAGAGATATCTAGGAAATACAGAGAATCAGCTGCCAACTCGACTCCGAAAGCCAACAGTTCACTAATTTTAATCAACAGCTGGATATTTTTATAGGGAGTGAAGGGATGGAGGGGTATTATGACAGAACAAGGGAGGTGGGATTAGACTAATCTAGCCCGGGCCAAGTGGGCTCTTCCTGCTCAGCCATGTGGAGTGTCATGACTGTGTGATTTAGACTACTGCACACTCACCCACACTGATAAGGAGGACAATTATGGGGAATACACAACTCTTTGTGCAGCCCTCAGCCAGCTCAGCCTCGCTGCGCCGATGTCAGCTGGGGATCGTCTCCAGCTCCGAATTAGAGAGGTCCTCATCCTGGGGACACAGCTGTGGCAAGGGAGCTGCTGCAGGAAAGGGTCCTGGAGCTTGCATGGAGGTCACCTTTGCCCTGTCCCTTTCGAAACTTCAAAGCGACTTTTCTGGTGAGCGCCGTCACCGTGGCGGTAAAACCCGGTGGGTGGCGACGTCATTATTCACTCGTCTGGAGAGGGTTTCTCCGTGTTGTGACTCCGTTGGGTCCCTCAAGGGCCCAGTCTCTCCGGTGTTAATTGTCATGTTTCCCCGTAACTTCTGGTTCTCTCCGTGTCCTTCCTCACCTTCCGCTGACTCACTCCCAGCCCAGCCTCGTGCCAGAGCGGCGCTGCCCAAATGTGACCCAGGGAAAAGGCAAAACCTACAGGGCCACCTCCCATAGCCCCCATCAATCTCTTCCTAGTAGGAAGCATGGGAATAACTATTCCGAGCCAGATTTTTCCCTTTTTTTTTTTTATTTTTCTTTTTTTAAAATTTTTCTTTTGGAACGAGCCCCTGATTGGAGCAGAGCAGCTTTTGTTGTTGTTTATTTGTGTAGCTTTTCATCTTAACGAGGATGTACGGAAATAATTACCACATGCTTCATTCACCAGATCAACTCAAGCTTTTCCTGTCTGTGCCATGATTGGATGTAGCCACTCAAAATCATTCAGCTTTGCACAAATCGTGCTTTTTACTCATTTTTTTTTAATATTTATTGTACAAGAAGGATGATTTTTTTCCCCTGCTAAATAAAGTTTGGGCTTTGCACCAGGTGGCTGGAAATGTCGCACAGTTTCTCCCTTTTGGCAGTGGAAAGTCCAAAGGCTTTAAGAAAATGCACATTTTTCAGGAGGGCAGAGAGAGGTCACGATGCACTGACTAATTCAAGATTTCCTCCGCTGGTTTCCATAACAAAGAATCATTTTTTTTTTCTTTATTTAGCTGCACTCACTGGTAGGTTTTCATTTGCATCAAAGCTTTGTTCTGCTCTCATTTGGGCTGCCTCCAGAGACCAAACAACATCACAGGCTACTCCTGGCATGTCCTCCAAAGAAATGGGCCAAATTCTGAGCTGCAAGTTGGCTCCCACGTGTAAACTCTTGCCATAAAGATCCTGCTCAGGGTGAGAGAGGTTTGTGGCAGTCAAGAGAGATTTCCATGGAGTTTTAAAGCTAAAACCAGTTGATTTGGTGCAATCCAGGTGGATGGGGCAGCCATGTCATTTTTAAGTTGATAACAACTCCTGCTCTAAGACCTTCCATCTTGTTATTCAGAAACTGGTGGAAATTTTACCTCCTTGGGTGACATCCTTCCAACACACACAGCCCTTACCCCAGCCGATTTCATATTCCCATTATTCCCTGTGGAATTTCAATCCTAATAACTCAGGAAATGGGTCTTCAAACTCACGTCCGAAAACCGCGGCTGGCTTTCCTGCGTGAAATCCTGGCACGGCCCGCCATGGAAATGATGGGGAATTTGGCAGGCGTTGGCTTTCCAGAGGCTGTTTGCCCTTTTCCTGTCCCTGCTGAGAGCTGCCCCAGCGCAACAGGGTGATAAGGAGTTGAAAAATTGTGTTTTGCCTGGGAGATCTGCTGGGATTTGGCAGCTGGCTTCCCTGGAGATACTGGTTTGGGCTGGGTGTTCTACAGCCAGGGTCACGGGAATTTGGGTGGGGTTTTCCAAGAGATCCAGGGCTCAGGCATGAGACCCAAGAGTGAGGAGATGTTTCTTGGTAGCTTTCAGTGGTAAATGAGGTGACCTGGCTGGGGTGTGCAGGGTGTAAGAAAAAGGAGTTGCTTTAGAAGAAGATAATGGGGAAAGAAAATTGGTAGACAAAAAGAAAGTGAAAAATGGGGATTTGAATTTGACTGCAGAGGAGATGAGATATTTAGTGAGAGAAGCCAATATTAAAAAATAAAAAACAAACTGGAATGACAAATACAGAACTGGAATGAAGTTTCTGCTCCAAGGACTCAACGTGTTTTGCTGGAGAACTTTCAGTGCAAAATTCATGAAGGAATCCCACACTGGGGACAGAGCCCCGTCCTTTCCCACTCTGGTGCCGTGATCACTGGGTTATTCCCTGCTTGCTGTGACTCCCATGGAAACCCTTCCCAGTCTCTGCTGATCAATCCTACTTTTTTTGGTGGGTCCAGCCATCCACGTTGTCATTCCTCCCCAGCACTTGTGAGTCTCTTCCCAAACTGGTGCTCTTGAGTATCCCTGAACGTGCAATGGGAGGCGAGAAATCCCATTTCCAACTTGGAGATCTCCATCCCATCTCCATCTCAGCAAACCGTGGCTGAGGAGCTGCTCCCTGCCCCAAACCATGTCCTTGATTAGTGATCCCTGCCTGCATTTGGATTAATCTGATGTGCAGGGACATCTGTTTATCATACATTGCACGTCTGCTGAGCAACTTTTTCCTCATCCCAAGGCCCGATTAAAGATTCCGATTAATGGAACTCGCTGGAAGGTCCCGTAAGGCAGCTCTTAAATCAATGTCATGTAAACTTTGCTGGGTTAATCCTGCACATCTGAATTCAGCTAAACCCCAACACTGCAAGGTCAGCCTGTACAAATTGATGGATTTTTATTCCTTTAACCTCAGAAGTGTTGCCGAGAGGGGAAGAGCAGCAAGAGTTGCTTCTTCCAGTTGCTTCTTTTTCCTGCACAAGGAAAGACAGATATTTTCCCTTTCATAGTGTCATATATAATATATTCATATATATCCAAAAGACATATTTTTTAAAAATGAGAGGTATTTAAATCAGCAAAACACTGCTGCCCCTTTTCATGTTTGTCTTGTTGTTCATTTTTCTTGTGCATTGATTTGATAAGGGAGTAAAGGATTCTGGCATTATAAATCAGGAAGTTAATGAGGAATATCCCTCCTGCCTTTTGAATTTATTTAGTTCTAAAAACAATTAAATCTCTGAAGACATCCCAGAGCATTTTGTGGCTCATGAATGTTGCAAGAGCAAATTAGCATGAACTTGCAGAAAAAATGCTGTGCAATTTATGGACTTTGCTTGTCTTCCAGGGGAAGACTTTTGCAGGATCTCTGCGGGTCAGGAGTAACAATCTCCTATCAGAGCTCTTTAGTGCCTTTGCACTATCATCAATACATATAAACAAAGGATAAGGGAGCTAATTCCTTGTGGATAACTTTCTGCAGGGAAATGCAGCCTGTGGAACAGCTTGTGGCAGAGGAGCAGCTTTATCAGCTCTAAACCAAGGAGTGCATTTTATTTATGGAATTCAGCACTGCAGGCATTCCCGGTTCTTTGTAGGAGTGGTTTGTATTTCCCATATCCCATTACTTGGTTTTGTTGGAGCAGAAATGTCGATAATTGTAAAGACCTGCTGGAGGCACTTTGGTTCTTGGCTTGGTGTCCTGTGGTTTTATTTTCTCTCCTTAAACCTGAGAACTTCCCTGGAATAATAATAATAATAATTACATTAATTTGTACTAACTGAATCATTTCCTCCGAGCTTTATCCTTTTTTTTTTCCCCTTCTCTTTTTAATCTTTCTTCTATTGTTTAATATCAAAGATTTAAGCTGGCAGAGATATTTCAGGAAATTCCTCACCCCGAAAAAAGCCATGCTGCCTTTGTGCCACTTTGCACCTCCAAAGGCAATGGAAAGCAGAATTTTGAGTCATGTTCCTTGCCTGAGTGCCAATCCCACCAGCCAGCTGTCAGCAGGACCCACCAGGAGTGACAACATCCTGCTGAAACCCTACCAGCCCCACTCTGGAGAAGACAGTCCAGCAGGTCATGGTTCCTGAAGACAACGAGGTGTCAACACCCTCATCTGTGCCCACATCGCTTTTTGGTCCTTCCTCTGCCTGGAGCTTCATCCCACTTTTCTCTCCTCCTGGATGCGGCTGTTTCACCTTTTCCCTTTGTTCTTTGCTGAGGTCCATGAACTCCGTCAGGTCCAAATGAGCAGAGCCAGGATTTTAGCTGGAGCTCCTTCTGCTGGTGGCACAGAAAAATCCCCCTGCAAAGACACACAATGTGCCTCTCTCTTTTTTCCCCTTTCCCTTTACATTCCCTTCTTCTCCACAAAGGAATGACATTAATAAACATGAAATATTAAGTATTAAACAAGGAATCAAGATTGCCACGTGCCCATCACTTGTTATCCCAGTGAGAGGGATTTGAGTTCTGTGGCTCACTCTAAAGCCAGATGAATCTTCCATGGATTTTTTAATCAGCTTCAATGGTTTTGGTATCGATCCAAACACTCCTCATGGAAATGTTGGAGTCCAGAACTGTGGGAATTCAAATTCCAAGTTTCTTGCCCATTATTCCACAGTCAGCTTTCTCTCTGCTTGGCTTTTGTTGGATGATCAATCCTTCTCCTACCAGATTCTTTTGTCAGTGACTTCGGCTTAGGCAAGACTTGGAAAATACAAATTCCTGGCAGCCTAATTCCTTACTCTATCTGCCTAGTTATGCTGAAGGATATGGACATTCCTGGACATCTCAGGCACCAGAGATGTCTGTGAGAAGACAAATCCATGTCAGACACCACCCAGCTGCCAGCAGAGCTATAAACTTGTGATTGGGTTGATAATTTTCTGTATTAAACAGCCAAACCCCAGTCCCCCAGCTGGAGAATCCCAGCAGCAGCTCTTCCCTCCCAGTTACCTTTGACTGTGGTTGCCCTGTGGAAATTTAACTGGTGAAGAGCCATGGTGGGATTCCATGGGCTGCCAGATTCCCAAAACAATATTTAAGTCATAAGTGAATATTTCAAATGTCCCAATAACTCGAACTGTGAAATGAACTTTTCTGAAGCTGAGCTGGTAGGATCCTAACTGATGCATGGGAATAAAGTTTATGCAAAAAAAGAGAGGTGTCCTGCAATCAAAGATTTTTGCTTTAAGATCTGGGAATAATCCTCATCAAGGAATTTTTCCTTTTCCTTTTCCTTTTCCTTTTCCTTTTCCTTTTCCTTTTCCTTTTCCTTTTCCTTTTCCTTTTCCTTTTCCTTTTCCTTTTCCTTTTCCTTTTCCTTTTCCTTTTCCTTTTCCCTTTTCCTTTTCCTTTTCCTTTTTCCCTTTTCCTTTTCCCTTTTCCTTTTCCTTTTCCTTTTCCCTTTTCCTTTTTCCTTTTCCTTTTCCTTTTCCCTTTTCCTTTTTCCTTTTCCTTTTCCCTTTTCCTTTTCCCTTTTCCCTTTTCCCTTTTCCTTTCCCTTTCCCTTTCCCTTTCCATTTCCCTTTCCTTCCCCTGCTGCATTAATAAAAATCCAAGAGTGATCAAAAAAATGATTTTGCAACTTAAAAGTCCAAACTCCTCCAAACCTTGGGTATTTTAGAGTGAAACTAAAGAATAACACTAAAGCGAGACAAAACACGGAGTGATCTCCCAGCACACCAGGAATGTTTCCATGAGGCCACAGTTCCAGGGAAGTTGGATCTGAGTGCACAAAAGAGATTCCTTGTTTTCCAGGAATAAAAGGAGATGCTGGTCCATGAGTCCACCTGGGGAAAATGGGGACATTGTCAGGAATTGAATAGACAGAAGAGGAGATTTTATTTTGGGATCTGAGGCTGGTGCTGGCAGGTGGACACACATCCTTTGTTCTGGGGATGTTTTCTCCTACCCACAGCAACACCTGCATCCCGTGGGGATCCCTGTTTTTGGTTTGGATGCCTGGACAATGCACTGAGTCTGTGCCACCCAACCAGTCCCCGCTGAACATGGCTCACGTTTCCCAAGCGTCTTCACAAATGCATCAGGAATAAAAAATGTCCGTCTCCTCCATCCGGCGAGGAGCTGCTCCTCACCAGCCATGTTTCTCATGGAGCAGCCTCTTGCTGGAGATGGCTCCGTGCCATCCTTGACCAAGGCTGCGCTTGAACCGCGCGACCCAGAAGTGAAAGGCTCGGTGTCACACTGCCAGCTCCCCCAGCCATCTGTCCTCCTTCAGTGAGCTTCCTTCCAAATTCCCTGCACACTTCATAAACATCCCGGCCCTCCTCACCCCTCCAGCTGCCCTCTGCCTCCAGAAGAAACAGCAGTTCCAAGGAAATACCACTCTTTTTTTTTTTTAAATATATATATTTTTTTCCAGGCGTGTTGAAGCCGACATCAGGGATTTGGCAAAGTGAAAGCCTTTTTCATCCATCCTGCCTTTTAAACCTGATGCTTTAAACCAACCACCCTGAGGATGGAGAAACCAAGGATAAACTGGTGGAGATGATGTGGTGCACGGTAGCAAAACCGTCTTTGAAGACCAACAATAAAGCAAACTTCCATTTCCTTCCCATAACATGGTCATGTCACAACCCCGAGAGCTCCACCTTCCCTTTCAAGAGGCTCAAAAGTAGGACTTCAGACAAAGAAAAATAGTCTCAGGTGGGTTCACCATGGATCATTCTGACTATAATTTAAACATTTAAATGTCAATGCTTAGTCATAGACAAGACATGATTCTTATCTATCTCCGTGTGGCTTCCAGCAGAAAAAAATTTTGAACCCGTGCCATTTCCTGTTGGAGAGAGCTTAAACACAGGGGTGACAAGGGCACATCTATTTTGGAGCCCTATTTTAAAAGCCTCCGAGATATCACAGAAATCAACTGGCACAAACAGAGGGACTCGGGGTTTCTTTCATGGTGGTGGCAAATTCCGTCTATCAATGAAACACATACTTAGCAAAGCGGAAGTGAGCACCAGCAATACTTCAATCAGCCCTGGCAGATGTGTACATTATTCCGTTTGATCTCCTAGGATGCTGGATTTCAGATGATATAATACATTCTGGTTATCTCCCTCCAAGCTGGAGGGACGTAAGGAGATATCCACTTTCACAAGATAAAATTAGCACCTCTTTATTTTCCACATAAACATTCCTCCTTTTTATTTTTTTAATTTTTTTTGCCCTTTTCTTTTCGCAGGAAAACGCTGATTAGAGTTACAAAGCATACCAAGGGGTATGAGTTTATTCATATTCAACCCAAATCCTATTTATAATATCAAGGAAATAACATTGGTATTACACAGGGCAACTTGGACAGCCGAGATGGAGGAACAGCGAGCTCTGTTCAGGGCAGGTCCCTTCAAAAACACCGAAAGTCGTTGTTTTCCAAAGTCATGGTGGGAAGGAAAAGATTTGGCTTAAAACTGGACAATAGCACGAGAAAAATGGTCAGCCCACACCGATTCTGTTATTTTAGTGTGTTTTTTGACATCATCATACTGAAGCCATGAGCTTAAGGTGCAAAATATGGACCTGAATTTCAGACAATGCATTTTCTTCGGTACCCCAGGATCTCAACTCTCACCTACCACGAATACCAACAAATATCACCCAGATTTTTGTATAAAACTCTTGCTCATGGAAAAAATTAAGGTTTTCGAGCAGCCCAGTGCAAAGTTATTTTTGTTAAGGCAGAGCATGGACCTCTTGGGCACGGGAAACGTGCTCCTGGGTAGATCTGTGTGAATAACGGATTGTTTGGTTCTCTTGCCTCTCCAAACAATTGGGGGAGAAAAATGGTTTCCGTTGGATTGAGCCTTTTGTACGGCATGGAAGGCCTTAATGGACCTTTGAACCTTTTGAAAATAAAGGAATCCGTGGCATTATCTGCAATGCTTCCACGAATGTCAAAAAAGGAGGTGGTGACCTTCAAAAGGCTTTTGATGGGGAGAACAATTCAGAGAAATCAACACAACTTTTTCCAAATCTTTCGGTCAATTTGAGTCTCCACATTGGAATTCGGGAGGGAAAGCACGGCTGAGGTAATTTTGCTGTTGTGTTTATGAAAAATCATATCAAGGTCTTGCTGGGGCGGACTTCATGCTGATGATCGACTGATTGATGTCCAGATTTATGAAAACAGTCCTGGAATTATGGCGTTGTTATGGCTGGAAATGACCTCCAAGGTCATTGAGTCCAACACTTGGATCTTGTTTGGGAACAGGACTCGAATATTGTTTTTAAATCCGTGTGATCTCAGAGCTGGTGGCTCAGGTGAGCTCTGAGGTCCCATCCCACTCCCTTCTTGGGAAGAGTCTACCCAACAGCACTGGCTTGGAAACTCGACATCAATTATTGGCAGAAAATATAAATAAAACACTCTAAGGAATTTCTTACAGCATCCACAACAACTTTTCCCTCAGCAAATCCCCCTGACATTCCCACGGCAGACACGAACTGCAGCCACAGGAGATAGGATCTGCTGAAATACGAGGTGAGGCCTTATCAGGATCTGAGTTTGTGCTGCTCTCCGACGTGAAGCTTTCCAGTTTAATACACGATGACAGAGCCAGATCCTTTTACAGGGAGAAAGCCGAGATCGTTTTCAGGACCGAGTTTAGCAACTTCTCAAATGTCTGGTGTTGTCTGTGCCGTTAATTGGCCCCGTGGCTGCAGTTTGTGTGGGCTGCCCATTATAATGTCAATAAATCCAGGGACTGGGAGTGAAATTCGATGCAGAAATGGGCTGAGGGGTTTGTTCTGAGAGATTGGTCCTGTGTAGTGGTCATGGGATTGGGGTGGGCAACGTGGAATAACCTCACACAGGGTAAAAGCGAAGATTTCTGGAGAAAAATGAAAGCAGCAGCTTTTCCAAATGGGATATCACCAAAAAAAGGCCATTTAATGGTATCAGCTTTTCCATGGAGAAAAGGCAGCTGGAGAAAGAGATTTTTCCTCACTCACCTCCATGTTCCTGAATCATTGGGGTCTCCAGAGTTTCCCTGTGTGGGACAGGAGCTGATTTTCCTGCTGGCATAAAATTTCAGTGGGAAAATCCCATTTTGTGGTGGTCTCAACACGCAGAGATGCTGACATGGAGCAGAGAGGGAGAAGAGAAGGAATAAATGTGATGGGGAGAAAATATTGTGTCAGTGATGGGGAGGGATGCCATGCTGAGAGCAGAAGGGTTGGGCCATATCTCACTCATCAATGACATTTCACTTTTGAATCCAACCAGCAAAAAAAACCCCAAACCCAGCAAAAACCAGCAGCGAAACCCAGCTTCAAATTTTGCATCGTCCCTGAAAAAAATTAATGCCCTGAAAACAGCCTCCCTGGAAATGTCAATTAATAGCAGAGACCCCAGCTCTGGGAAAAGGTGGCAGAGGGTGATGTCAAGCACAGGGACACCTCCTCATGCCACCACTGGATAATTATCAGGGAGAGCCTTCCATGTGCTTCTCTTTCCACTCACACCCGCAGCAAGAGTTTGTCTTCAGTTGTCCAAATTTTTGCATTTGTGTCTAAAAATGGCACTTTCTGAAAAGGGCACTGGGGAGGAGACCGGGGCGGGGATGCTTCAGTCACCTTAAAAAATAATTATGAAATGCACGAAAAGCGAAGAAATCAAAATTGCTCTTCAGGTCAACGTCTTGTAAAATCTGCAGATTTATTCCCCCAGAATTCAAAGCAATAATAAGAGAAATTTGGTGTTGTGTGTGCTGTTTCTATAAGTTTCAGCCTTTGCATTCCCCTCGAGCTAGATTTCCTGGGGCTCACAAACCCTCCCAGCCCAGAGCCACAATTAGCTGCAGCAGCCCAATTTTGGGGGTTTCCTCATTAACCTGTCATGTCAAACGCTGGATGATAAGATGGTGAAAATCCGGGGGGAGGAGTGGCGGTGGAGGGGTAAAAGTTCATTTTGCCGGGCAAACAAACAGCGAGTCACTTGATTTTACTAATTATCCTCCCCTGTGGCTCTCCCAGCCATTATTTTTCCCCCCCATCGGCGTAAGAAGTGACAAGATAAGATAGGAGCTGGTATTTTCTAAACTATCCCCGGCTGAGGGCAGAGCCAGATAATATGAGGATTCATTTGAAAGAGCCCGCTGAAGATTAATTGATTTTCTTAATGTTGGAGCCATTGCTCATTAGAAAAATAACGGCTGGGATTGTTGGGAATGGGTGTCAGGGTGCTCTGGAATGCCCCTCTCCAGGCCGTGTCCCAGGAACAGCTCTCGGGGTGAGCAAGGGTGATTTATTTGCAATAAAGGGCGAATTATTTATAATAATGTGGAATTATAAATGCGTTGCTATAAATTTTGTGTCCAATTCGCAGCTCAAGGACATCAGTGGGTGGGTGAGTGTTGGCTCTCGTGGTTTATGGATTTTATTGATGTATTAAATGATAAACTAACACCTGTGCACCTCTCAGTCCTGCGATTTCCCAAAATTATTGGTTGGGCAGAGGATTGACTGGCCAAAAAATCCTTTAATTCTTTTCCATGCTGATTATCTAGATCATATCCAACATGCGTTCCCTCTTTTTGAGGCCAAAGAGAATTTTCTTCCATGCAAAACCTTCAAACCTTGTTGACAGATGTCCAGTAAGAAATCAATGTCCCAAAGACGGGGGGAAAAAAAAAGCAAATTTAATGATTCTGTGGCTTGCCAAAGACCTTACATTAAATCAGCAAATAAACATGAAATATGCACTGCTTTAAAAAGATAACTGCTTTTTTTTTATTCACGATTTAATAACTTAATGGATCTTTGAGCATGTGTTACCTTTGTTTTATGAGCTTTTAGAGCTTCCAACCTCACCAGGGGCACAGCAACAAGCAGCTCAAAGCCAGCGGGACCATTAAAGACGTAAAAAATCAGAACTCCCAATATCAAATTTGAACCCAGTAAAAAAAAAAAAATAAAAGCGCTGTGCCAGAACAGATCTATAAAGCACATTTCAGCAACAAGTTACAGCTGCTGCTGTGTATTTATAGCTTTGGGACAAAAAAAAAAAAGAAAAGAAAGAAAGAAAAAAAAAATAGAAACCAAAACACAACAGACTGGAAAGAGTAGAAAGGATTGGAAACAGCAAATTTGTCAATGTTTTTCCTCGCTGCCGAGTCGCTGCTGCTTTAGATTAGCCCTGTCCCCTGCAATTTGACAGTAGCGCCGTGAACCTGCAGCGCGCGGATCGCGGGGAAAGATAGGGAGAAAGGAGGAGGAATTCAGGGAATGTTTTTCCCTGGGAGCAAGCGGGGAAGCGCAGCCGCTGGGACCGGGGCTGCGGTGACAGCGCTAACACTTCCCAGAGCCGAGGACCCCGCCGCCGGAATGGCATTGCCCACCCTGAAAGTGAGAAGGTAAAGTTTATTTTTTCTGGTTTTTTTCCTCCCCTTTCTCTCATATACAGAAGGGATCAAGACCACCAAGAGCGGCCCTCTTTTTTTTTTTTTTTTTTTCTTTCCCTTTTTTCTCCTTTTTTAATTTTTTTGTCACGATGATGTACAATTTGCATTTGTTAATAAAAAAAAAGTCCCGCCTGAGGTCATCCACCTAGATTTGATTTTTTTTTCCCTTTTTTTTTTTTTTTTTTTTCTTTAAACAGGAAACGGGTTTCAGATGTTTGGAGGTTCAAAAGTAATGCTGCTAATCTCTCTCCCCATTTACGACGCATTGACAACCATCAAATCTTTTCTGGCTTGAAAGCTGAGGGATTGCTTAATATTGTTTTTACATCGTGCAATCCCTCGCTCCCGGGATTTGCTTCCTAATTCCAAGGAAAACTGCCTTGGGAAGAGAGATTGAATCCAGTGTTCACCCCACGGCAGCTCAGGAGCTGGTTGGGATGAGCTCTCCAAGGAGGGCGTTTGAAGGAAGGGTTGGCGGGGTTTGCACGAGGAGTTTGGGGCTGGATGGGCGCGGAAAATGAAAGTTTTCACTTTCCCAGTGCCTGGGAATAAATCTGCATTTCCAGGTTTCCTTGGATGAAATAATCAGCATTTCCAGGTTCCCTTCCCGCCGTCAGCGCCGCGCACTCGGAATTCAAATAACCGCTGGTGTCCTTTCCTACATTTAACTTCCATAGGAAAGCCCGATAATATTCCATTAATATTCCCCAGGAATTCCTCTCTGGGCACTGCAGGTGATGCCAGAGACTCTGGGAAAGGAGGACTCAGCCTTGCCCAGGATTTGGCTTTTCCCAACTGTTATTCCCATTTCTCACCTGGATGTTGTCCCAATTTCTGCTGTGCTCGTTATTCCCGTTTATCATCCCAAATATGCACCAGAGTTTTGCGTCTTTTAAAGAGCCCAAACCCAGTTCATATTGTTCAATGAGCATGAGGATAAAATTAAATGAGTGAAGTGCTTCATTAAAAAAATAATAAAATTGACAGCTAAGTTCTTTCAGTTAATTATCTTCTCTTGCAGATAAATCCTGTGGATTCCAGTGCAGATTTATCTGGAAAAAATGCTGAAGGATCATTCTAATATTTTATTAAAATCTATTATTTTGAGAATATTGCTGGACTATGTATTTTAATATTGTATTTTAATAATTTTAATAACATTTTACTGGGATGTGGAAAACCTGTGTAGATCCGAGTGCTAAAGGAGAAGGTTTTGCTATTCCTGCAAAGGCAAACTGAGCCCCAGAAAATATTTTTCCTTCTGAATTAAAACAACGACTTTCTGAGTTACTTTGTGGCCCCTAATAAATGACAGTTTTTCTTTCTAAGCCTTCCAGAAGCAAAACCTGGCTTCTGACCTGGAATGCAAAGGCAGCGCTAATCCAGCGTTAAAAATTGATGCTAAACTTACACAGAATTAAAAATAAATTGAAAGAAATTGGTTTTATTTTTAGCATTCCGGCAGCCTCGGAGTATGCCTTGCCTTGGTGCTATGAAAAGCTTTGCACTGCAAATACAATTGGATGTTATGAAGATAAAATATAAAAATATGAAATACTTTCTGTTATTGCTTTCTGGTGGCATAAATAGCTTTCTTTTTTTTGTGTGATGATAACTTTTGTTCTTCAAAAAAAAATTGAAAAACAAAACTATAAAAGATGCTTAACGCCCATTTTAGATTAAATATTGGCTGCTTTGCATGAAGAAAAGGGCACCACAAGCACGATACTGACACCCAGTCTATGAGCAAAAATACCCTCATTTAATCAAAATATTGATTTGTGAATTTTATTAATTCTGTCAATAATTTACCTGGTTCTTTTTAAAATAAAAAAAACCCCAAATTTTGCCAGAGAGCTCGAGATAAAAATGACACCCCCTTATTCCAGGCACATCCCCAGTAACTAAATGGGGGGAGTTTGCCGATGGTCACAAATATATTGGAAAAAACGTGTCAACCAAAAGCGAGGGATATTTTCCAAGAGAAACACCTGGAAGGTGTAAATCAAAACTCTTGTAAACACGTCAGTGGGAAACATACGACAGGCACAGGGCTGGCCGCGCATCCAGCCCACGGAGCGTTGGAAATCCGAGTGGATAAATCAGGGATCGACCTCGGGCTGATAAACAGCTCTTGGATGGAAAGGAGAGATCCTCTGTCCCTGCAGAGACAGCAAAAGATGGATTTGGTACGTTTGGAGGAATCCAGGAGGTCGTTCGCAATAATGGGATTTAAAAAGAAAAAATTGCTGCTCAAAGGAATTTTGGAAGTCGAGCTTGTGTAGCTTTGTGATTTGTTCAAATCAGCAGTGAAATTAATAGCTTAAATAATTTATTTTCTTAGAAATGCTTTCCAAGCATTTATTTCTCCAATTTAAGCTTCCTAATTGTTGAAGAAATGTAAAGATCTTTTACACCTACATGATATTTAACATCTACATTGTGTTTTACTTCTGCATGGTATTTTACATCTACATTATTTTTACATCTAAATTGTATTTTACATCCACACCGTATTTTTATCTACATTATATTTGACAACTATATTGTATTTTCTACCTAGGTTTGATTTTCTATTTACATTGTATTTCACATCTACATTTTACACCTAAATTGTATTTTCTATCTACATTGTCATTTATATCTACATCATATTTCACATCTATGTAATATCTTATATCTACATAATATTTTACATTGTATTTCACATCTCCCTTGTGTTTTACACCGACGTGTTATTTCTCATCTATGTTATATTTTAAATTTCCAAGACCAAAAGCTCACAGTGAAGCCAAAGGGACAGAGGAAGAAATTTGGGGAGCAGATTGCTGAAAAACCACTGTGCTGACAAACCCCTAAAATTGGGATTTTCCCTTATGGACTGAAAGAAGCCCTATCAAAATCCTATCTTCTGGAAAGCGTCAGAGAGGCAGGAGGTTGGTAAACATTATAAAAACAACCCCTCATAAAATTTTTATTGCTTTACATTTCTGTGCATTTTACTGCCGGCGCGAGGGGAAAGAAGCGACAGCGATTTCTCCGCCTCGAGAGCAGGCAGGAACTTTTTTTCCCCTCGCTTTGTGCTCATCCAAATAAATATAAAATGTTGAAGCCTGTTCATTCCTCAGGCATTTGGGGGAATGGTTCCACGCTCAGGAGGGGCCAAGGGAAAACTGAAGGCTAAATGAACCTCACAATGTTAATCTGGGTGTTATAAACAAGTATTGTCCTTTTTGGATGCTGCAACATTTTTGCAACGTGTTTTGTTTCATATCCACGTGTTTTCTGATTTCCAAAACCACTGTTAGAATTATTAACCCTTGGAATAATTAACTCTTGGTAAAATTATCAAGCCAGGGATTTAAAATTTCTCCCCAAAATCCAGCGTAGACGTTTGCTCCTGAGGAAGTATTTTTAGCTTCTGAATGGAACAAGTCACGGATTAAAAAAAGGTAATTGTGCTTGCAAGTAAGTATTTAAATATTTACATTCGAAATATATTTGCTGCCAGCTTCTGTTAGCGAGAAGAAAAGTAATTTGGGAAATTACAACCCTTCCTATTTCCCACATTTTTTAGGATAATAAATGCTGGGCTGAATTTAGCATGCCCCGGAGCTCGGCTGGCCAAAGTTGAAGGCAAAGAGGGAGCCCAGGATAATTCATGGGACAGAGATGCTGCTGGGGAGGGAGGTCTGCAGAGCCTGGGAGGTGCTGGGGATGGGGATGAGTTTCCTTTGGCTTGGGAAGTGCTTGGATCACTCAGCTGTTCCCGGCATGTGGAACCGGGCTGCAGCTGCCGGCCCAGTTGATTTCTCCTGCGCTGACCTCCAGAGATGGTGGATCTGCTCATCCACACGAGCTGGCAGGCTGGGGGCCTGAGTCATGCTCCCCAAACCCTCCAGCAGGGCAGCACGTGGGGATGATGTTTGGGGTCAGGATGGGGCCTTTCCCCGCGTCCCAGCCCACGCTCCATGTGAAATCCAGGATGCGCTGGGGCGTCAGAGGGATGAGTAAGAAGGGGGTGTCATGAGGCCAAGGGGAGATGAGTCCTGTGGATCCCAGTCCCCCCAGTCCCAGACCTGTAAAAGCTCACTGGGACAGGACGCCACCCCCAGGTGTCACAGGTGGCCACGCCCCTGCACATTTGCGTAATTGCTAATTTATTTTTTATAATTTCTATTGTTTTTCCCTTGGCTTCCTTGGCATTCACACAGACAGGGGTTTCCAAAATCTCCACCTCCTGAGCAGGATGAGGAAGATCTGAAACCAAAGGGGTGTTTTGGGTCCTTCCTAGTGAGGATCTTCACATTTTTCAGATGTCAAGAAGCCACCAGGGTGTTTTTCAAAACAACGTATCAGGTGTCCAGGTCCCACCCCACCACGTGCTCAGCACAGGGACTCTCTGTGACCTGAGTCACCACCACTGTCACATCAGCTGAAGTGATTTTGGTAATTCCTGGTGCTTCCTTGGACTTAAATTTTCCTTGGATTTAAATTCCTTGGAATTAAATACAGTTCTGGGGGAACTCAGTCTTGCTTAGAGCATTGCCTTGAGCTGCTTGCAGCCATTTCTCCTTCTCTAAGATGTGGACAGAGGAGGATGGGACCCTCCTGTGTGAGGATAAATGTTTGGGGAGCCTGGTGAGAGCCTCTCCTGGGAGCCTCAAGGAGAGTCCAAAGTGTCATCCACGTTATTATTCAAACCTGGGAAAAGCAGATTTTATTTTATCAGGGAAAATGTTTCTGTTATAATCCCCATCCCAATCAGCCTGCTGGGTTCCTGCTGGTGGCCAGAGGGGACATTCTCATAAGCCAACAAGCCAACTCCTCTGTTCTGCCATTAGTTCTTAGAATCCCAGGATCACTGAGGTTGGAAAAACCCTCCAACACAATCAAGTCCAAGCTGTGTCCAATGCCCACCTTGTCCCCAGCCCAGAGCCGTGAGTGTCACCTCCAGGAATGCTGGGACACCTCCAGGGATGGGCACTCCAACCCTCCCTGGGCAGTTCCCATTCCTGAGCCCCCTTTCCATGGGGAAATTCCTGCTGCTGTCCAAGCTGAGCCTGCCCTGGCCCAGCCTGAGGCCGTTCCCTCTCCTCCTGTCCCTGTGCCCTGGGAGCAGAGCCCGACCCCCCCGGCTGTCCCCTCCTGGCAGGGAGCTGTGGACACCACGAAGGTCCCCTCTGAGTCCCCTCTGTCCCTCAGCTGCCCCTCATGGGAGGGACTCTTGGTTCTTCTCCTCTCCAGCCAGCCCATCCCACGGTTTGGACCCTCTGTGCTCAGGATGCCTGGCTGGATTCCTGCAGCCGAAATCCACGCTAACCAAACAACCCTGATGACACACTTTGTGGTCACATCTGCTCCCTCACCTTCCTCGTGTGACGAAAGGGAAAAACCCAAGGGCCCTGGGTGCTGACGCTCGGCTGCTGTTGGTTTAATGGGGTTCGGGTAAATCCGCTCTTCTGCAAACGCTCACCGGGGCAAGCTGTCCTTTCCTGAGCTTGTGCAAATAAAATAGAGATGCAAACATGACTACAAACACTGTGAGTGTGTGGCTCATCCTGATATCAAGTTTCATTCTATAACTCAGTTTCAATTTCTGCAGTGTTTAATAGATGCTGTTGTGGTTTTTTTCCTTATCCCCAAGCTTTTTATGCCACCAAGGGAAGCCAGCAGCTTTGCTCCCTTTCTTTAGCTCCCAAATTTATGTTATTATTATTATTAGTTCCAATTTATAGAGTTTTTTTATGGAGGTTTTTGGGCAGAACTTGGCGCTGTTAAAATCAGTGACCACTTTCCCAGTGCCTGCAGCCAGGCTGGAATTTCACTCTCCCTGCTTCACCTTTCCCTGGTTGCTCCCAGCGTGAAAAGCTTTGATTGGGAATTTACCAAAGCCAGAAAATCAGCCTGACTCTGGAAATAGTATTGTTTACTTTGAAACACATTTTGTTTCCATTTTGCTATAAATATGGATGAAGTGAAAATCTGCTGTTGTGGAGGGCCTGTCACTCCAGCTGCAGTTCCAGCAGGATTTCTCACATGGTCTCTCCAACTTGTGGAAAATCATCCTGGGGATGGTGGGCACAGCCCTGGGAGGCGTCAGCACATCCTCTGAGTTCCTCTGCAAATCAGTGGGAGCTTAAACTTACTCTGACAGAAAAAAAAATGAAATAAAATCTCACTTCTTCTTGGAGTGTGTGTCCCACAGAGAGGAAAAACAGCAGCAAAAATCCTGAAAGATGACAGAAATTTGTGTTTTCAGCAAATCCCTTTAATTACAGCACAGGTTCACATGAGATGTGTTTAGATATTGGCCAGGAGTCAAAGCTTGGAGTGGAAGGATTTATTTTAATTCGCATTTAAACCAGACAACACAGAAGATGAGCAGAGAAATCACGCTGGTAAGGGAAGAAAAACAGAAAATAAATGTAAGCTGTTGGCACTCAGCTTCCTGGAAGGGTTTTGTAACATCTTAAGCTCTTGTTTATTCGAATTAAAATGCACCTGACCCTTGGACAAGCAGAACAAGCCAAGTCCTGCCCTCCCCAGCAGGACTGGCACGTGCAGAGCAGGGCCCTGCTTTGGGGCTGTGTCCATGAAGGGTTGGAAGAGTCCTTGGAGAACCCTGGGAGGGGATTTTAATTCACTTTCACACCTCCCCAGCCCCTCACTGCAACCCCTGCCCTGAGAGCACTGAGGAAAGAGGTGACTCTTCAATCCTCACCTCCTGCATGCTCCCTGATGATTCCCAGGACATTCTTTTGGAAGAGGGGATCACCTTTCCCAGCCAAATCCTGCCCAAGATCTGGGATCAAAGAGAACTCGTGCCCTCAGCGTGCAACCTGCTCTGGGCTGGAGTATTTTATTCTGGTTTTATAAAACCTCAGTTTTATAATGTAAATTCCAAACATGTAAAGGAGGCTCCCTGATGATTCCCAGGACATTCTTTTGGAAGAGGGGATCACCTTTCCCAGCCAAATCTGGGAAGAATCCAAGACCTGGGATTGAGGAGCACTCATCCCTCCATGTGCAACCTGCTCTAGGCTGGGAGTATTTTATTCTGTTTTGAAGGAAACCTCAGTTTTATAATGTAAATCCAAACATGTAAAGGATGCTCTCTGATGATTCCCAGGACATTCTTTGGAAGTGGGGATCACTTTCCCAGCCAAATCCACCAAGATCTGGGATTGAGGAGCACTCACACCCTCGATGTGCAACCTGCCCTAGGCTGGGAATATTTATTCTGGTTTTAAGGAAAATCTCAGTTTTATAATGTAAATTCCAAACATGTAAAGGATGTTCCCTGATGATTCCCAGGACATTCTTTGGAAGTGGGGATCACTTTTCCCAGCCAAATCTGGGAAGAATCCAAGATCTGGGATTGAGGAGCACTCACACCCTCAGAGTGCAACCTGCCCTAGGCTGGGAATATTTTATTCTGATTTTGAAGGAAAACCTCAGTTTTATAATGTAAACTCCAAACATGTAAAGGATGCTCTCTGATGATTCCCAGGACATTCTTCTGGAAGTGGGGATCACCTTTCCCAGCCAAATCCCACCCAAGATCTGGGATTGAGGAGCACTCACACCCTCGATGTGCAACCTGCCCTAGGCTGGGAATATTTTATTCTGGTTTTAAAGGAAAATCTCAGTTTTATAATGTAAATTCCAAACATGTAAAGGATGATCCCTGATAATTTCCAGGACATTTTTTGGAAGTGGGGATTCACCTTTCCAGCCCAAGGTCTGGGATTGAGGAGCACTCATACCCTCAATGTGCAACCTGCCCTAGGCTGGGAATATTTTATTCTGGTTTTAAAGGAAAATCTCATTTTTATGATGTAAATTCCAAACATGTAAAGGACAGGGGAAGTGTGAGGAGATTTGATCCTTTTCCATGCAGGATCTCTGTGCTGAGAGGCACGAGCTCGAGGCTCTGCTGACATCTCCATGAGAAGTTGCTGTTTACAGATCTGTCAGAGATTTATCTTTGATGATGTAACGTTGGCAAATGTCACATGGACCTTCCCTGACGCTGTTTTTCTAACAAATGGCTCTTTTTCTCTGCCGTGACTTGGAAAAAAAAAGGAAGGAGTTTGAAAGGATTCTGGACCTTAAAGCATTTGAGTTTTGTTCAGTGTCTACCAGATTCGTTTGATAAAATTCTGACCTCCCACTCTGAAGTTATCTCCTGGATTTGCTCTCCCAGTGCTCTCACTTACAGGGAAAATTCTCTTTTATTAAATATTGTGAAACCCTGATTAAAAGTAGAGTTAGACATGAACTCTCTGCTGCAATTATAGGATGGATGGGGGTCTCAGGGTGAGCGGGAATTTTTAGGAAGACCCCAAGTATCACAAATTGTGGTTCAGCAGGGAGAAAAATATTTTAAAGAAGGGAAAGACATCAGAGGGAGGAATTCACCTCTGGAGCTGGAAAAATCAGGTGAATTTAAGGAAAAGGAGCACAGAAGAAGCCAGGAGAGCAGGAAGGGGAAAAAACCCTAAAACTGTGAACAGGCAGATTTCTCTTAGGGTTTAGCATCTCTTCTTTTAGAGGAAGAGTCAGGGAAATGGAGAAGACACTCTGGATTTCTAGGAAACATCTCCAGCCCACAAAATACCACAGTTCCCATCTGGTATCAATATTCCTTTCATGTTTTAGGAGCTGCCTTGGGAGATGCCACAACCCAGCGGTGGCTGGGGCAGGAAGAGGGGTGGGACAGGTAAATTTTCACTCCGACTTTGCCACCTCTTTGCTGGTGTCACCTCTGCCACCTCACCCTGCCCTGTGTCATTGCTGGAAAATCATCCAAGGGCTTGGAGAGACAAAGAGGAGAATCTGGGAATGGAAGGGGTGCCTGATTCATTAAAGATGCACGTCATTAATTAAAGGGCACACAGGATGAGTGTCCTGCGGAGTTTTATGAGGTTGCCTGGTTGAGCTCAGCAAAGGGGGTCCAGGTTTGTGGTGGGGGGAAACTGTCCCCCACACGCAACAATTTCGTGGGTTGCCCTCAAAATGCAGCCCAAGGCCAAGAGAAATTCTTTGGTTTTGACCATCTGAGGCTGTAAATGAGCTGTCAACTCCCAAAAATGCATTAATTTAGCCCACAAAAATGTGCACTGAGCAATCAAGGAAGAGGAGGAGAGCACCTCAGACGCTAAAACCAGCTGGGTCTGGAGAAGTGGGATGACACTGCTCCAGCTGTATCCAGAGTTCCTCCTTTGGGGAGGAAAGTTTAAATCTGGGGGGGCCAGGTGGGGATGCTGAGGTCTCCAGTTTTCATCTGAGTTTTCAGAAAGTCTCGGGCTTGGTTCATGAAGAACAGGGCTCAGATTTCTCTGTAGAGATCAGGGCAAGAGCTTGTTCATCCTTTTTTTTTTCGGATGTGGGGAAAAACCATAAAATTTCTAGGGGTTTTGCTGGATCTGGCCACCACCAGCAAACTTGGCATGAAACAGGAGGTGTCCCGGAATCCAACCTCTCCCTCTTACCTGTGTGAGGGAAAGTCTCATCAAACCTTCCCTCATCAAACCTTTCCTCTCCCAAGCAGGAAAGGTTCCCTGGACATTGTCCAGAGCTGAACTCACTTGGCTCTGACATAAAAAACAACCAGTCTGGGCTCCAATTTTATTTACCACTCAAGCTCTCCTTAAAAAGCACATTACACTGCATTTCTGGCCAGTTACCCAGTTTTTTTTTTAAATTGTCATTATTTTCTCCAGCTCATCAGTCCTGGCAAACAGGAAGTCCATTATTCACAGCAAAGCAACAGTGAGATGCAAACACGTCCCTGTTGCTGCTCCAGCTGCGTGTGGGGTGGAAAAGGACTCACTGAGAATTGTTCATAATTAGTCCTTACCCTCTAATGATCTTGATGACAAAAAATTGCATTGAAAGAGTTTTTGTTGGTATGGATTTTGGTAATTTAAATAGGACAGTGAAAATTAAGGGAGATGGAAAATTGTAGGGTTGGGTTTAGGAGTGATTCTGAAAATATGAAGTGTCATAATTCCACCACTTAAAATTTGTAAAAATCCACTTTTTCCAGGCTTGAAGTGTCCAAGACCCAGGAGAGGAAAAGCCTTTGCTGCTGGGAAGTGATGCACACATCTTTCGTGCCCTGTGTTGCAATAAGCTCATTCCTCTGGCACGGCAGTGGCTGCTCCAGGGGCATCACACCTTCAGATGCACTTCAAATACCTCAAAGTTGAGTATTTTCCTTCCTTTCCCTGCTGCCCCCTAAGCTAAAAGAAGAAAAAAAGAAAAAATAAAATCCTGGATAAATAAATTTGTGACAAATGCAGGTCGGCTCCATTGGAGGAGTCCAGCAGAGAGTGGATGGAGATCTGAGGAAGGGAGAGAACCCACTGGAATGGGGAATGTTCAAATCCAGCCTGTGACCCATCCCGGAGCACTGAGTGCCACATCCCGGTGTTCCCTGAACATCTCCAGGGATGGGGACTCCACCACCTCCCTGGGAAACCCATCCCAATGCTTAACAACCCTTTCCAAGAAAAATTCCTCCTGAATCCATCAGAGAATTTACCTCGGGCGTTGCCACCTATCTCAAATTGTGCTGGTGGAGAAAGGGAAATGGGGACAATAAGGAACAACTCTTCATGAGAATCTCCCACAAAATTCCATCCCTGTGCTGGCTGCCTGCTGGGCAGGATTTTCCTTCAACTTTCTATGCTCCCAAAGGAGAATTTCCCCGTGTCTCCACGTTCTCCTGGTGCTCTAGGGAAGGTGCTGGCATCAAAAGGAGGAAAACAATTCTCTTCCCTCTGCTAGTGGCCTTTCCATGGTGAGCTCATGCTCTTCCAAAAGTGCGTGTTCACTGCTGCTGGGCCGTGGCCAAAGGCAGCCTCCCCTCTCCTTCTGGAGGTGGCAACAATGCACATGTGTGTCATTTCCTGACCCCAGTGGAAACTGCGGAATTTGATATTCAGGGCCGAAAAAAGAAAAAAAAAAACCCAAACCATTTGGAAAACCAACGCCCACTCCCCTCAAAAAATTCCACCTTCCAGATTGCTGCACTCCTCGGTCCGGTGCCTCAGCACATCTCGCTCTGCAGTGCCAAGGCCGTGTGCTCCTCTCTGGTGACTCAGCCCCGCGTTGTCCCCGTGGGAGGGGACGAGCCGGCGTGGCGGCGGCTCGGGGACATCTCCTGTCCCCACCTCCCACTCTCAGCACCTCATGGGGGTCTCCAGGGAATTGTTCTGAGTGTGACAATGAAGCTGGAACCCAAAATAATGTCTAAGTTATCAAAATGCATCAAGACAAGCCGTATGTCCCTGATGCACTGCGCAAAGTGGCGCATCTGCATCCAAGGTTTCCCTGAGGGTCTTTCCTCTTCAACTGTGCCCTCACCTGGGAGCAAATCTGCTTCCACAAGGCACAGTGCCTGGGATGTTAAAAAAGGAGGGAAATCTCCATCTGGTTGTCCATTTCCCCGCTGGAATTTCTTTGGGAAAAGAGTTTTGCCTGTGGTTATTTTGGGGCACTGCGCTCTCCTGGAAACTCTCCACGCAGTAGGAGCCTGGAGAAGGAAAGCTTGAATCCCTTCCAGTCTCTCTATCTTGCGTTGCTGCATTTTGGCAAAGCCCAGAACAAATGAGCGGCAGAGGCAGATAAACAAGCTTAAGGTAAACATCATCTGCATCTCTCCCCTGATTTATAACCTACGTGCACCGCTGAAAAATGGACCCGGTTTTACCGCAGCGCTTGAAGTCATGTTGTTAAGAATGTAACTTCTTAGGAAAACTCAGCCTGTTTTTAGCCCAGACATGCAATTAGGGGAATTAGTAACACGATACGTCATCCCCAGGAACGCACGGATCCAGTGGGCAGGAACCTTGTGCAGCCCTCTGCAAGGCAGGGCTGCTCCCAGCATATGTGAATCCTCTTACAATCCTAATTCCCACTGAGGGATTTTGCTCTGAGCCAGCACAGGGCCTGCTCTGAGAGTTCTGAGGTGAGGCCGTGGAGTGGCCTCCTTTTTCCGTGAGAAAAAAGGAGAATAAAAGGGGCTTCAAAGTTCCGTGCAAAGTGAGATGTGGGGAATCTGTAGTGGGAAGAAGGAGACCTCGTAATTCTTGTAATTCCCAACTCGTGTAAGTGTTTGGGTCATGCTCCTTGCACGGATTTTTCGGGTGTTTAGGTGTGAGGAAAGTCCAGTGTGAGTTTTGGATGGGCATGGAGCAGTGCTGGGTTTGGAGAGTAGCACCGTGACTTTGGGATATTTCTGAAACACAAATCAAATCATACCTGAGCCCCCAAGCCGCGGCAAACCTTGGCACATCCTCCTCTTTTTTGACCAAAATGAAGAGGTAAAAGCTTGGGAAGGCAGGGGAAAGAGAGCATTGACTCTCCTGCAGCTCCTGCCACCACCATGCAGGGTCTTGGATCATCTCCCAAAACCGCTGCTCTGCAGCTCCTCCACGCCACCCCACTGCCATCAGTCTGGGACCGTGGAAAATTACAGAAAAAAAAAGTCCAAACCCCTCCATCCTTTCCTCCTTCCAAGAGTTCCAGAAACTCCAGCTGAATTTCACAAATTCAGGAGGCTTTTGGCTGGTTTGCCTAAGCCGAATCCAAATTTTTGGTGGCTGAACCAATCCTTGAGAGGAGACTTTGAGGTTTTGTATCACTGGCAACAATTTTTGCTTTTGGTTTTGTTTCATTTCAGGCCTGTGGTGCTACTGCATGAGGAGCTGGTCCTACGTGGATCTACGTGAGGACAGCTAAGAGGATTGGGGTCTTCCCAGTAATCACTGCAAATAATAAAAAATCCCGCAAAAATGCTGGAAAACATGAAAAGGTCAATGAAGCAGGGGAAAAGAGCCATCCAACGCTTTTGGGGTTTTGGTTTTTTCCTTCCCTTAAGGAATAATGCATTATCTGGAAATCCCACTTTATAGCTTGGAATTTGTTTTTGTGTTGGTGTCTTTCAGTCGCTGAGTAAAGTTTGACCACAGAAATCGGACACCAAAGCAAGAGCAGTGGGTGGCAAATTTCTCCCTCACCACAAACATCCTTCCATCCTTGACAGGCCAGACTGAAAACTTTTTTTGTTTTCAAGCAAGCTGAAATAAAAATGATCAATTTGATGAGGTTTTGATCCAAAAATGTTGCTGAGTTCTTGCCCCCAATGCTGATGGGATCATTGCAGTGTGAAATCCCCAGGGATTTCCGGTCCATGGGGATGGTTGTGATCCCTCTCTGTTAGCCAGATTTGAGAGTGCTGTTGGTTCCCTCATGTGGGATTCCTGCAGGGTTGGAGTTTCCTGGCCAAAAATGGGTTCCTCACCTGCTGGACCTGCCTGAAGAAGGTCAAGTGCAAAGTCACTGCAATTTTTTTAAACTTCAAAATTTGGCTGAAAATATCCCAGTCAGGGAAATACTTCTACAAAGTGAGGATCCATTTCCTCCCACAAAACACGGATTTGTACCTCCAGCCATGCACAGCTGCATTATCCACCGCATTTATTCCTGCAGCTGAGCTCTTGCACCATGAACTGCGGCAGGGAAGACTCTTGCCAGGCATCCCCACAACCCCCAGAGCCCTCCAGCCCTGATTTGTGTCAGGATTCCTGCAAGGCATAAAAACATCACCCAGACAGAGCCACTTGGAGCTCTGCTGGCTCTGCTGCCTGCCCACAGCCTCTCGTTTTTAACTCCCAGCCTCCCCTCTGACAGAAAGCATCTCCCACTGCTGCTGGCTCCTGCACAACGTCAGGGCTTGTCCTTGGAAAAGCTACGTAAAATAAAATAAAGTAAAATAAAATAAAATAAAATAAAATAAAATAAAATAAAATAATAAAATTAAAAATTAGAATAAAATACAATAATAAAAAATTAAATTAAATTAAATTAAAATAAAATAAAATAAAATACCCCCAATTAAATAATAAAATAAAATAAATAAAAAAATTAAAATTAACAAATAAAATAAAATAAAATAAAATAAAATAAATAAATAATAAAATAAAATAAAATAAAATAAAATAAATTTTAAAAGCTACAGGAAGCACCAGTTGTGACAGGAGCTGTGATCCAGCCCTGCTTCCATGAGCTGTGTGCAATTCCAGCGGATTTGCTGCTGACATTGGATATTATGAATTTTAATTTGTATTTAAATGAGACAACACAGAAGATGAGCAGAGAAATCAGGCTGGTAAGGGAAGAAAAACAGAAAATAAATGTAGCTGTAAATAATAAATGTAAGAAATGTAATAAATAAATGTAAGATTATAACTGATCTGAGACTAAAGTGAAGCAGCTCAGTGGGGGCCAAGTGTAGATGACAGAAGGGGAAATTACTTCCCAGAGCATGAGGCTGTTGCTTAATTTGGGATTTTACTGGAGGTGGAGACATTTTATTTGAGATTTGTCTGCTTCTCTTGATTCAAAAGGCTCATTTTTCCAGCTTCTCTTTGTGGGTTTTGTGTTGAGCTCAAAATTGAATCTGGGTGGTTGAAAATGTAACGGGATATGTGCTGTCCTCAGCTCTTCCCTTGCAGGGTCTCCTGCATTCCCTGAATTCATGGTGAGAACACTTTTCAGCTTAAGAACAACTCTCTGCAGTCATTTCTGCACGTAACTCCAAACTGTGCTGCCCAGCTCTGCAGCTGCTGGAATTCCTCTTCTTAGAAAAACTTTGGATTTTCCCAGCTCTCAGGTGGTCCCCTTGCAGTTATTTTTTTTTTTTTTTTTTTTTTTTTGGATGACAGGCAGTTAAATCTGGCACAATAATTTATTTTTCCAGGTGAAATGACACCTTTGTGGCTCCCCAGCTGAGTGGGAAGCGTGGTCTGCCCCTCAAGCACCAAAGGTTTACCACTACAACAGCCCTGCTTGTTTTAATAATCAGATCAAATCACAACAACAAGAATCATTTTTAATATCACAATATAACAAAAAACCCCACAAATCTGATTCATAGCTCTGTGGAGCATGGAAAAGGTGGAATTTTTACACCAACCAATGGAACAACTTGATTTTGTTGTCTGAAATAGCCAGAAACTCTCCTGGGTCTGGTGTGAGTGCTGTGAATTGTCTTTAGGGAAGCATCTCCATCCAACAGAAAATATCATCGAGTCAGGATTTTTCCAGAAAGTTCCATCCTCTCTCTTTTCCCTGTTTCTCCTCCCATCCTGGATGAGGGCAGGGCTGAGAAATGAGCCCTGGGATACTCAGGGTGTGATGTCTCCATCTTCAAAGAGACATTTTGGAAACAGCCCGGCCTGTTGGCAAAGGGGTCTCTGCTCTTCACCCTCCTCCCACTCTGCTGCCAGGAAAAGCCAGGGGAGCTTTGTGGAAGGTTCCAGCATCAACAACCCAACTGAGGGCTGGCAGCTCCACCAGGCAGAGAACAACCCCAATTAATTACCCCAATAATTACCCTTGGCTGCCCCACGCTGGGATGCTCTGCCTCCCTCAGGTCCCAGGGGACAGCAGGGACATCGTGGTCCCCTCTCCACGTCCTTTGCCATCCGTGGATTCCAGCGTCCCATTTTGACAGAGGTGTGGAAGAGCTCTGTTAATTCCCCTGCCAGTCCAGCCCTTTTTGTTGTTGTTTTCCATGAGAACAGGATATGTTTATCTAGCTT
Organism: Acrocephalus arundinaceus; assembly: GCA_021534815.1. Lineage (NCBI taxonomy): Eukaryota > Metazoa > Chordata > Aves > Passeriformes > Sylviidae > Acrocephalus > Acrocephalus arundinaceus. The sequence continues at coordinate 19,148,961 of JAJEOU010003008.1, read as the reverse complement.
TGATTTCTTTTTCTTTTTTCTTTTTTTTTTTTCCTTTTTAATTTTCTCTTTGTAGCTGAAATGAACTGATTATTGCTTTCATCTGCTTCCCTCTGCAGGGTCAGCTGAAGCCCAAATAATCAGATGGGATGTGAGTGTGTGTGTGGATTTGTAATTAATAGGTTGCATACTGAGAGATGTGGGGTCCCGAAAGAACGTGTAAAGAGAAAATGATCTAAAACTTGATCCTGATTTTGGTTCAACCTCAACAATTTCCTGCAGAGCAGAAGCGGTGAGATAATTTGGGGCAGATCAAACCAAACGCTGATTCCCTTCTGCTTCTCATGCCAAATGTCATCCCCTTAAAGATGTGCTTTTCTCCATCTGGTGATTTTGGCCTCTCTGTGTTCCCTGTGAGTCTTTGGGCCTTTTTGCTGAAATGTTTGTGAGATGACTCAGAGGAACAAACAAAACAGGCAGGACCTTCATGGAGCCGAGCACAATGCTGGCAATGAGTGGAGCTGGCTCCACCAGAGGGGTTTTATAGAGGCAAACCAAAGGAGGACAGATAACTCAGCAAACCATGCTTTACTTGAATTTTTTTTTATTTTCAAATTTTTTTTAGAGAAATCAGAACTGTTTTTCAGCAAAGCCCGACCTTCTCCACGTTTTCACCAAAACAAACAGAAAGCAGGTGCGTGCTGAAGGAATTTTGGCCGGGAGAGCACAGAGAAGTGCACATGGGCTTTCCTGTGAGAGTTTACACTTCACGGGCTCGCGTTTGTTTCTGTCAGTGCAAAGTTCTGCTGTTCCCTTCAAAGAGAGCAGGCACAGCTCTGGAGTCATGGTATTCCTTAGGGAAGGGAGGGTGAGACGTGCAGAGGCACTTTTCTGGTAGCCTGTGTATTTTAAGGCTTGTCACAATCCCGTCCAAATCTGGACGCAAAATGGTGCTCAGCTTTTACTCCATAGAGCTTTTACTCCATAAAATACAGCTTTTACTCCATAAAATAGAGTTTTACTCCATAAATAGAGCTTTTACTCCATAAAATACAGCTTTTCCTTCATATTTCTGGAGAGGACAGGAATCAAACGTGATCCCATTTTCCAGCAGTCCTCTGCCATTTTTTTTGGCAGTGGTTTGGGTTTGGTTTTGCTGATCCAAGCTTCGGTTTTGCTGTGGTGGTGCCACTCAAAGTCGTGTGGGTTTTTCCATGGGTTGGAAACTTCCTCCTGGGAATTCCTTCCTTTGGAAAGACAGGAAAGACAAAGGAATTCTTTTCTTCCCTGTAAAAGATGAAGGAAAGAACTCTCAGGATGAATTCAGAGAAGAAGACAAAAGACACAATTCCCTATCGTTTTCCAACAGGAAAAAGACAAAATCTCCCATCATTTTCCACAGGAACCCAGGGCATCCTTGTCACCACCACCACCACCTAAGGCTGCAAACCTGGAACCAGAGGCCGTACTTATTTATTTTTGGGGCAAACCAGGACAGCCTCAGATCCATTAGTGGGAAGATGACGGATGGCACATCCCAGGGCTGGCAGAGCCTTTGCTTTGCGCCGGCCCCTCCGCGTCCTCTCCGGAGCACCTCCGAGGGATATCCGAGCCAACACATCTTAATGCACAGAAATCAGGAGTGTTTAAAGCCTCCCTCACCCATGCCCATAAAAGTCCAGAGATTCTGGGAGCGTGGATGCCTCACCCGTGTGCCTGGCTGCGGACAGGATGCCAGCTTGGCGCTCGGCAGCCAATAATCCTGACGCGGGCATTTGTCACCCCGAGCGGGGTTTAGGATGTGTTTATAGAAACCCTAAAGCCTGGCAAATGGGTTTTCCTGGAGTGGGGAATGAGTTTGGAGAGGGGTACCCACGAGGGGTGATTTTAGGTGATTGGCTTCGGGGCATTAACGGCGTTGTGTGGCAAAGGCTGATAGGCCAAGGAACGCTTTTGATTGAAAATGGAATAAAAGTTTTTAAAACGCCTCTCTCATTTCTGGGGCAGAAAAAGGGATAATCCAACAAGTGATGGCCTTGCAAATAAGACTGGATATTTTGGAGAAATAGAATTATGAAAGGTGTTCTGTAGTGGGACCCATGACAGGGAATTTAATGCTTTAAGGCATTCAACAGCATTGTGTGGCAAAAGCTGATAGACCAAAAACCACTTAAAATATTTTGTAATTAGGAAAAAAATAGGAAAAAAATTAAGAAAAAAAACGCTAATAGGCAAAAAACCACTTAAAATATTTTGTAATTAGGAAATGGTTTGGCTTCTGATTGTGATGGCATGAATTATAACACCTGTACTGCCTCACCCTTCACATAAGACTGAAAATGGAATAAAAGTCTTTAAAACGCCTCTCAGCTGCCCCATCTCTGAGTCAGGAAAAGGCAAAATCCAACAAGAAACAAGTTCCAAGTGATGGCCTTGCAAATAAGACTGGATACTTTGGAGAAATAGAATTATGAAAGGTGTTCTGTAGTGGGACCCGTGAGGGGGAATTTTAGGTGATTGGCTTTAAGGCGTTAACAGCATTGTGTGGCAAAAGCTGATAGGCCAAAAACCACTTAAAATATTTTGTAATTAAGAAAAAAAATAGGAAAAAAGCTAATAGGCAAAAAAAACCCACTTAAAATATTTTGTAGTTAAGTAAAAAACAAGAAAAAATTAAGAAAAAAAAAGCTAATAGGCCAAAAACCACTAAAAATATTTTGTAATTAAGAAATAGTTTGGTTTCTGATTGTGATGGCGTGAATTATAACACCTGTACTGCCTCATCCTTCACATGAGACTGAAAATGGAATAAAAGTCTTTAAAACGCCTCTCAGCTGCCCCATCTCTGAGTCAGGAAAAGGCAAAATCCAACAAGAAACAAGTTCCAAGTGATGGCCTTGCAAATAAGACTGGATACTTTGGAGAAATAGAATTATGAAAGGTATTCTGTAGAAGGGCCCGTGAGGGGGAATTTAGGTGATTGGCTTTAAGGCGTTAACAGCATTGTGTGGCAAAAGCTGATAGGCCAAAAACCACTTAAAATATTTTTTAATTAAGAAAAAAATAGGAAAAAAGCTGATAGGCAAAAAAACCACTTAAAATATTTTGTAATTAGGAAATAGTTTGGCTTCTGATTGTGATGGCGTGAATTATAACACCTGTACTGCCTCACTCTTCACATGAGACTGAAAATGGAATAAAAGTCTTTAAAACACCTCTCAGCTGCCCCGTCTCTGGGTCAGAAAAAGGGATAACCCGACAGGCACAGATGGAATGTCTGGCAGTGCTGCCATGAAGGGAGAGGTGGGGTTTAGGAGCTCTGCAGAAATCCCCTTCCAAAATCAGCCTCTCCCAGTGGCTTCCTGAAAGAAAAAGGATCTCTGCCCTTTCCTGTCCCAGTCCTGTCCTCCTGACGTGGCCATTCCTTGGGTGGGGGTCACAGCTTTAATGTCCTTCCCACCAGGAAGAGGCAGGAGAAGACCTGGCTCCTGGCCCTGGGAGCTTTGGGGAAAAAAGACTGAGAAGAGCGGGGCTGAAATGCTCCAAAAGCAGAAAACAATTCTGTTTTCCACTTTCCTGGGATGGGATTTATTAAAGAAAGAGGTGAGGAAAGAAGAGCAGCTGGATTTTGGTGCTTTTGGAGGCTTTATTTACCTGGAGGCTTGGAAGACATCTCAGCTGGGTAATGACCTGCAGAAGATCTGGCTTGGCCAGGATTTTGTGTCCACCAGGGCAGGGAAAAATCCCCATTCCCACATGTGCCATCCGTATTTTATTCCTGTGTTGCTCAGGAATTGGGTGAAGGCACCTAAAACTTCAAGTCAGAACCTGATAAACCACCACCAAACCAGAAATTGTGCATAAATTGTAGTTGATTTTGTCTTTGTTGCCATCCAGGCGGGTTCTGGAGTGACCTTGCACAACTCAAATCCCCCTTCCAAATTTGCTTCCCCCTTCCCGCCTTTGGAACTTGCATTGTTTGGTAAAAATGGATTATTGATAATCCCAGAATTTAGGCAGAATTCTTCCCATATGACACCTGGAAGAATTTACACGATCCTGTTCGCCCCCTAAACTTCAGCCATAAATATGAAGAATTTTTAAGCATGACAAAACCCAACCAGATTTTCCAGCCGTGACTTCTAAGCCTCAGTGTGGGTGCACAAAGTGATGCTGTAGATGAAGCAAAAAAAATCCGAAATTTGCCAGCGGAGGAGCAGAAAAGCCAAAAAATGGTTCAGATGTGACACTGAAATGTGGCTGGAGAGAATCTTATAACCCTGAACGTGTCTTTTCTACCCTTCAAGTTACAGAAATGGGATTATTTATGGGGTTTGATTGTTCTTGCTTTAGATTCTTATTTATTTATGTTGTTATGTCTTGCTCTTCATTGCTGGAGGATCCGAGCAATTTCCCTGTGGAGAAATCAAAGGAAAGGAAGGCGAATCTGCGGGGGAGAAGCAGGCTGCAGTGAGGTCTGTCCGTGTGCCACCACTGCTGCTTCTCGAGGTGTTCTCCTGGCTGGATTTGGTTGCACTGGAAAGATTCCAGAGCCAGGGCTCCATATGGGACCGTGGGATGAGCTGGGATGCTGCAGGGAGCAAGAGAGAAAAAACCTGGAATTGTTTTTGGTGCTTTAGGTTTGGAGTTGCTCCTTGGGCACTGCTGGGCTCATCCTGCATGGTTTGGATCTTGCAGAGGATCCCAATCCGACTTATTTGTGTCTCCATGGAATCATGGCGCTTCTCCTCCGTGAGTTCCTGGTGGAAACCTTCCCATCTGATAAGTGAGTGACGCGAGCTCTCTCCTCTGGAAGGGTTTTAAAAAGCCGCAGAAAATCGTGGGTGCAGCCTCCAGGAATGGGATGAACTTCCCTTAAATGGGGAGTGAGGAAGGAGGGACGGGAAAGCAAAAATACCCCAGAAAGCCGTGAAGGAATCGATAGGGTTTGGCCAAGGGATTTGTAATTTGGGGGGGATTATTCCAAGATTCCAAACTGATTGAAGGCATCTCCCTCCCCCAGGAAACTCCAGGAGTTGTCGAGGAGGATCAATGGACAGCCAAACTGGGATATAAATTCTGAAAATAACAGATCCTGGGGGGAAAATGTGTCAGACCAAGGGTTGAATGAAAATATTTGTAGGACAGAGGAACTTCCCTCCCTCATTCCCATCTACAGAGGAAAAACAGATGAACTTTCAGGCTTGAAAGTTCTTTTTAGGAGAGTTTGGAGTATTTTTGTGATTGATCCTTTTCTCCCTGAGTCACCAAAACATCCCAAACCAGTAGCTGGTCACCCTCAGGGCGAGCTCTCCCAGGCTGGTCCCATCCAGCCCGAATTTCTTCCTGCCTGTTTCACTTCTTCCAGTAAAAGGTAGTCATGCATTTATCATCACCCCCCACTTTTATTCCTGGATGTTATTTGATGTCACTTTGGATCCTCTCCTTCGGAAAGTCCCCGTGGAAGCATCGCCCAGACTGCGCAACAGCCGGAAACAATAAAAGGGAGAAAGATAAAATCAGGAAGAATGAGCTTTGCTTGGAGACGTGAACAGCTTTTCCAGTAAGCCAGCAAATAAAGGGATGCTTCGGACTGGAGAGGCTGAAAATGAGGATGGGAAAACAACCGGGGAAAAAAATGTAATAAAGAATATTTTCTCCCAAAGAGAATTTTCTTGTTGGGAGGAGAGAGTCTCATTCTTTGAATGAGAGACAGGAGTGAGGCAAAATATCACAGATGTGGCATCACTCTCACCCAAAGCCTGAGGGGAAAAGGGGGATGCTCCATGGAGGCAAAAGGAATTTTCGGGAACTGCTCGTTGCCTCCTTTTGAGTTTGTAAATGGTTTCTAAAAGAAGGGAACCAAAATGAGGAGGAAAATGTGGTTTGGCTGTAGCTTGGTGGGGATGCAGCTGAACACAGCAGTTGAGGTGTGTCTGTCTCCATGAGAACAAATGAGAATCATGGAATGGGTTGGGTGGGAAGGGACTTAAAGTTCATCCAGTGCCACCCTGCCATGGCAGGGACATCTTCCACCATCCCAGGGTGCTCCAGCCTGGCCTTGGGCACTGCCAGGCATCCAGGTGCTCTGGGTGCCTCTGCTCCTCACAGGGAACAATTTCCTCCTGATATCCAACCTAAATCCACCCTCCTAAAGTCATTGTAGCCCAAAAGCCCAGCAGTGAGGAACTGAGCTCCTCTTCCTCACAGGAAGGGGTTCCCTGGCTGGTGTTTCTGGGGATGCCCTCAGGATACTCTGCAGGGTGGAAGCTGCAGTGGAAGTGGAAAAGTTCTTGGTGACAGGGAGGGCACCAGGATTTTTTCCATCCAAATATATAAAGAATTATAAATATATATATATACACACACATATACATAAAAATATTAAAAAGATATAATATAATATAATATAATGTAATGTAATGTAATGTAATATAATTATATATTATATAATTTATATATTATATTATATTATATTATATTATATTATATTATATTGTAATATATAAAGGATTATATATATAAAATATTAAAATATATAATATAATATAATATAATATAATATAATATAATATAATATAATATAATATAATATAATATAATATAATATAATATAATATAATATATAGTTTTAGATATAGATAGTTTTAGATATATAAAATATATAAAATAATACATAAAAATTAAAAAGTAAAATTTTTAATATAAAAATATTAAATATATTTATATGTGTGTATTTATAAAATATATTTATATTTATAATGTATATTTATAATGTATATATTTATAAAATATATTTATATGTTTATGTTTGTTAATAGAATATATCTTATATTTCTATATTTCTATTTATTTATATAAATGGAGATATAGAGATTTATTTAAAAATACATATTTTTATATCTAAATATATTAAAAAATATAAATATACACAAATATATAAAGTTATAAAAGGAGCTGCCTCCAGCACACTCCCACTAAATACATTTTATTGCAGTTTTTGACTTCAAGGAAGATAAAACAGGGCACCCCTAAATCTTGCAGCACCCCAAACTCAAACCTGTTGTGTTCCATGAGTTGGACAGAGCTCCCAGTTTGTGCCCAAGCTCATTCCCAGTGTGTTGGTTCAATCCTGCAGCTAATCCGGGGTGCTTTGCTTTCCCAGCATCTTTTTATCAAGCTTAGCTCCAATCAGCACCAAAAAATTAATATTTGTGAGCCCCCACAGTCCCACGCAGCCATGGGAAATGCTGGGTACAGTCATTTCCCCTTTGGTCCTTCTGGTCCCGAAATCCCCAGTTAGGGATTGTAGCAAGGGATGAGGAATGGTCATTACAAACTCCTGGCAGCAGCACAATTCCAAGGTTTCCCTCTCCTGTGACACACCCTGAACGTGGGGATCAAAGCAAAGCCCACCAGGGGAAGGACCACGGAACCTCTGGATTCAGGAGTCACCTCCGGGGCACCCCCTCCCCTCCGCAGGAGACTCAGCAGCCTCAAGGCTCCTTTCCTCCACACCCCAAAAGGGTAGAATTAATAAAATAATTAATAAAATTACCCATTCCCTCCATACTTTCTGTTCTTTTAATCTCTTTGGAGGAGTGATCAGCAGCAGGGTAATTCCATGTGCAGCTTCCTCATCCCATCCCAAGCAGTGTCTGGGGTTGGCTCCTGCCAGGGATTGCACAGGATTTTACCTGGCTGAGGGATTTCTGTGACCCCAACTCCATCCTGCCCACAACCCTAAACCTGAACAAATATTTTATCAAATTAGTAGGGAACAGAATGAGGGCAGGAGGGAGAAAATTATGGATTTTCCTTTAAGGGTTCAAATTCCGCGAATTAAAATAAAACCCAAACAGTGTTTTATATTAAAAAGTCGAGAATAGAGTGTTAAAAGATGTAAAGCTCCAGGTGAGTGAGGCAAGGCAGAGCAGGCTGCATCCCCTGAAAATGAGGGGAATTTCCTCCTGCAGGGTGGCAGAGCAGGAGCTCACTGGGCTGGACGTGGAGCCCAAATTTTGTCCGGTCCTGAGATGTTTCCACAACAAATGGGGACAACAAAATAACCAAGACTTGATGGAATTCAATCCATCGAATTCCTCCCTCATGGCTTGCCAAGGATAGACCAAGAACAGATCCAGCTCCCAATCCAAGCTGGATTTCAACCCCATCTCTATTTCTGTGCCACTTTCCTGGTGCTTTGGTTATCTTTCCCAGGAAAATGCCATCCCAAGCTGAAATCCGATGCTCCAGCAGCTTCTGGTGTCCCTGACTGCTTCGATTCCGTGTCAGGAGCATTTCAAAGGGCCTGAGGGCTCCCAGTGCCCTGCCCGGCTCATCCCAGCAGCCTGACCTCCCACAGCCCAGCCCGAAGTGTTCACGGGCTTGTTGTTGCTTCTTTTTGTTATTATTATTATTATTACTCTGCTTATTCTGGCACAGAAAAAGCAAAAACCCCTTTTCTATTCTCTTGCCCTGCTTCGAATTTTGGTCAAAGTTTAATTCAATTTAGAGGAGCTGGAGAAACCGCATAATTCCAAAGTAAATGAAAAGCGGCGGCTCCAGCCCGGGGTGGGGGTGACAACCCTGGGGACGCTGCCGGGGGTGCGAGGGGGAAATTCCCTTGAAATACCCTTGGAAAAGTGGATTTTCCTGGCTGGGTGAAAGCGGGAAAGGGCGAAGAGCTGCGTTTGGAGGATGCTGGAAGGTGGGGAAGCCTCCCGGGGCCGGCAGAACGAAGCCCTTGTGCGGTCAGGCTCCGTGGGTGGGAGAAAACGCGGGGGGGTTTGGGGAGGGTGGATCTGTTTTCCCAGGCTCGCTGCCATCAGGAATTACTGAGCTGCCATGAAATGGGAGGAAATATTTCATTATAGGCACATGCGCTTCAATTTCACGTGATGGAAACTGCAGGATCGGCTTTCCCCCCTGCTCGCCTTTCCCCGCCTGTGCCTCACGCCGGGCATCCCCGCGCTGCTCCCGCTCCCTCCTGGGGGGTCCGCGCCTCCCTCCTCCCACAGGATTTCTCCTGGCAGCCCCAATTCCCCGTGGGTGCTGCCAAATGGAAATCCCGGCCTTAAAGGAAATTTTTTAAAAAATTAAAATGTAAAGATCGGGCAGAAATGGGGTTTGAGGAGAAGAAGGTGGAAGGGAAATCTCACTGTTCCCCCAGAGTTTGGGGAGCGGGGAGGTAAAAAGGAGCTGCAAACAGCCAGCAAGGAGATACCCCCGAGGCTATTTTTTATTTTTATTTATATTTTTTTTTTTTTTTTTTTTGGTAAAAACCTCTTTATTTTGGAGTGACATCTGTCAGGGCTGGTGTGCCAAAACACCCAGAGGCCCCTCTGCCAGCCTGCACACAAATCCTGCAGGACAGGATGCAGTGACAAACCCCACAAATCCCAGCCTGGTGGGGATTGAATCTTTTTTCCCCCAGACTGTAACACTTTTCATTCCCTAAACTCTCTCTCCTCCCATCATTTAACCACTTTTCTATCCCCAAATTCCCTCTTCTCCCCATTTAATCACTTCCTTATCCCCAAACTCTTTTCTCCTATCATTTAACCAATTTCCTGTCCCCAAACTCTCTCTTCTCCCCCATTTTATCCCTCTTCTACCCCCAAACTATCTCTCCTCCCATCATTTAACCCCTTTCCTACCTCCAAATTCTCTCTTTCCCATTTAACCCCTTTTCTATCTCTAAACTCTCTCTTCTCCCCCATTTAATCCCTTTTCTATCCCCAAACTCTCTCTTCTCTCCCATTTAACCCCTTTCCTACCCCCAAACCCCCTCTTTCCCATTTAACCACTTTTCTATTCCCGAACTCCCTCTTCTTCCCCATTTAACCACTTTTCCATCCCCAAGCCGCTTCCTCCTCCCATTTAAACGAAACCCCTTCTCTCCCGTAAATTGGAGACAGACCAGTAAAAAAAAAAGAAAAAAAAAAAAAAGGAAAACCGCAGCGAGGCAGAGAAGGAAAGGGACAAATTCTCCTTTTTTTTTTTTTTCCCCTCGGTGGGCTGCTGTGAGCCCCCGAGAAGCGGCGGTGCTGCAGGGGGGCATCTCCCGGGGGGCTCGGCGGCGCCCGCCCGTGTCAGCGGGGTTAATGCCGGGGCTCGGGGGCAGCGCCTGGCGCCCGCCCGGGGCGGGGACCCTGCCCGGCACCGCTTCCCCCGGACCCCTCCCGGACCTCGGTCCCTCTGCCCGGCCCCGCTCGCAGCCCCCGGGGCTCCCCCAGCCCCGCGGGTCCCCGGTGTGGAGCCCCCCGGTCACTCCGCTCCGGCACGGGGAGGGATGGGAAGAGGGATAACGGGGAAAAATAGGAATAAAAATTGAAATAGGGATGTGAGAATGAGGATAAAGAATGAGGAATGAAGAATAAGAATGAAGAATAAAAATAAGAAAAAGGAAAAGGAAAAAGAAAAGAAAAAGAAAAAGAAAAAGAAAAAGAAAAGGAAAATAAAAAGACAAAGAAAAAGAATATAAAAATATGAATAAGAATAAAAATAGAATAAGAATAAGAACAAGAGTAAGAACAAGAATAAGAATATAATTATAAGAATATAATAATATTAATAAGAATAGAATAAGAATAAGAACAAGAACAAGAATAAGAATAAAATAAGAACAAGAATAGAAAAATTGGTGAAAATGGGGAAAGGAAAGGAAAGGAAAGGAAAGGAAAGGAAAGGAAAGGAAAGGAAAGGAAAGGAAAGGAAAGGAAAGGAAAGGAAAGGAAAGGAAAGGAAAGGAAAGGAAAGGAAAGGAAAGGAAAGGAAAGGAAAGGAAAGGAAAGGAAAGGAAAGGAAAGGAAAGGAAAGGAAAGGAAAGGAAAGGAAAGGAAAGGAAAGGAAAGGAAAGGAAAGGAAAGGAAAGGAAAGGAAAGGAAAGGAAAGGAAAGGAAAGGAAAGGAAAGGAAAGGAAAGGAAAGGAAAGGAAAGGAAAGGAAAGGAAAGGAAAGGAAAGAAAGGAAAGGAAAGGAAAGGAAAGGAAAGGAAAGGAAAGGAAAGGAAAGGAAAGGAAAGGAAAGGAAAGGAAAGGAAAGGAAAGGAAAGGAAAGGAAAGGAAAGGAAAGGAAAGGAAAGGAAAGGAAAGGAAAGGAAAGGAAAGGAAAGGAAAGGAAAGGAAAAGCGAGAAAAGGAAAAAAGGAGAAAAGGAAGAGGAAACTGGAAAAAGATAAAGAGATAAAAAGATCAAAGGAAAAGGAACATAGAAAAGGACAATGGAAGGCAAGAGAAAAGGGGAAAGGAGGAAAGAATCTCGTTTTCAGTCCCGGTTGATCACAGCCCAGGCGGTTGGTGTCTGAGGATGCTCTTTACCCGGCAGGGTTCATTCCTAGCCCGTGGGTGAGGGGAGCAGAGCATCAGAGCATTCCCAGTGCCCCATCCCAGCAGGAGCTTCCCAGAGCATCCCAGCATCACTCCCAGCAGCCCCTGATTCCATTCCTCTGGCGTGGCTGTAAGAAATAATAATTCTTTCTGCATAAAACTCTAGTTTTGCACCTTGTTGGAGCCCGTATCTTTTTTTCCACCCCTGAAACCCTCGTGCCTGCAAAGGGAGGAATTTCTACAGATGAGTAATAAACCCCCGAGGGGAAAAAAAAAAAAAAAGATTTATGATGGAAAGCTGACACAACCTTAAGTGGATAATTCAATTTTTGCTCTCTTTCTTTGTTCCCTACAGAGGCACTTAGAGCTACAAAGGCCAGGCACAGCCGGGGCTGTTGGTGCTGGGGCTCGGGAACATCCCAGCGCTGTTTTCCAGGAATCACTGCCCTGTGAGCCAGGGAAATCCTGACCTGGCTTTCTGCAGGGTTTCCTCTCCTTTTCACACCTTTGTCGCTGCTTGGGGTTTGCCTGGATTTTGTTTTAACCCCATTTTTTGGTTGGGAAAACTCTCTGAGCAGGTTGAGGTCTCTGTGTCTTTTCCTAACAAATCTCAATAAATTACAGGATGTGGATTTTTGGGTGCTCTGATTGTGACAAAATTCTGATTTTTATCCCCCTGTGTCACTCTGCACCTTCCTCATCAGTTTTCTAATATTTTTTTACCCAAGAAAATCTTTCAAACTGGTAGATACAAACCCTCACAAGGGTATTTTTGATAAAGGTGGAGAAAAACCAAACTGGGTCAGGGCAAAATGCAGAAATAGAGGGAAAAAAATTCCCTCCATGGAGCAAAACTCCTGAATTTTTGCAGGCAATACTTTGTACCCCCTGGAACTTGCTGGGCTGTTGCTTCCCATTAAATTTCTTGTGGGAATAAGGCCATTCAAAAAGGAAAATATGGAGAAGTGATGAAAAGGGGAAAGCTGTTTCCTAGGAATCCTGTGGCTGAGCGTGATTTCCTCCCACACTGGCTGGCAGGAATGAGATTATTTCCATTACAGCTGCAAAATTTACTGCCTGAATCCGAATTTCATTGCGTTGAAAAAAATTCCATAGCCTGGGCTTATCCACTCAGTTTTGAGTCTCGAAACTGAAGCTAAAAATAGCCTGGAGAAATTCCCATCAGAAAAATGACTGTGGTTAATCCAGTCCAAAAATCGATTTATGTTTGTTTAGGGAGTGTGTTTATAAAAAAAGGGCATGATTTGCCTTTTTTATCCTGATTTTTTTTTCTCTTTTTAATCAACATCTCAAATATTCCCCTGGGTTGAAAAGGAATTACAGCAGGAATGTGCAATCAGAGAACCCCACAAATGTGGAATCATGGCAAAATATGGAATTACAGCATTCACACACATGGAATCACAGCAAAATATGGAATCACAGCAGAAATATGGAATTACAGCATTCACACACACAGAATCACAGCAAAATGTGAAATTACAGTGTTCACACACAGGGAATCACAGCAAAATGTGAAATTACAGTGTTCACACACAGGGAATCACAGCACAAATGTGGAATTACAGCATTCACATGTGGAATCACAGCATAGATATGGAATTACAGCAGGAATATGCAGAGCACAAAAAAAAAGTGGATTCACAGCAAAATATGGAATTACAGCATTCACACAAAAGTGGAGTCACAGCAAAATATGGAATCACAGCAGGAATGTGCAATCAGAGCACCCACAAACACAGAATCACAGCAAAATGTGGAATTGCAGCGTTCACACACATGGAATCACAGCATAAATATGCAGGAATGTGCAATCAGAGCACAAACAAATGTGGAATCCCAGCAAAATATGGAATTACAGCATTCACACACATGGTATCACAGCACACACATGGAATTACAGCATTCACAGATGTGCAATCACAGCAAAATGTGAAATTACAGTGTTCACACATAGAAACACAGCACAAATGTGGAATTACAGCGTTCTCACGTGGAATCACAGCATAAATATGGAATTACAGCAGGAATGTGCAATCAGAGCACCCACAGATGTGGAATCACAGCAAAATACGGAATTACAGCATTCACACACATGGAATCACAGCAAAATAGGAAATTACAGCATTCACAGATGTGGAATCACAACACAAACATGGAATCACAGCAAAATGTGAAATTATAGTGTTCACACATAGAATCACAGCACAAATGTGGAATTACAGCAGGAATGTGCAATCAGAGCACAAACAAATGTGGAATCACAGCAAAATGTGAAATTACAGCATTCACACACATGGAATCACAGCAAAATGTGAAATTACAGCATTCACACACATGGAATCACAGCAAAATAGGAAATTACAGCATTCACAGATGTGGAATCACAACACAAACATGGAATCACAGCAAAATATGAAATTGCAACATTCACACGCATGGGATCATGGCACAAATATGGAATTAGAGTGTTCACACACATGGAATCAGCACACACATGGAATCACAGCAGGAATGTGCAATCAGAGCACCCACAAAGGTGGAATCACAGCAAAATACGGAATTACAGCATTCACACACATGGAATCACAGCATAAATATGGAATTACAGCAGGAATGTGCAATCAGAGCACCCACAAAGGTGGAATCACAGCAAAATACGGAATTACAGCATTCACAGATGTGCAATCACAGCAAAATGTGAAATTATAGTGTTCACACATAGAATCACAGCACAAATGTGGAATTACAGCAGGAATGTGCAATCAGAGCACAAACAAATGTGGAATCATAGCAAAATGTGAAATTACAGCATTCACACACACATGGAATCACAGCAAAATATGGAATTACAGCATTCACACACACAGAATCACAGCAAAATGTGAAATTACAGTGTTCACACACAGGGAATCAAAGCACAAATGTGGAATTACAGCATTCACATGTGGAATCACAGCATAGATATGGAATTACAGCAGGAATATGCAGAGCACAAAAAAAAAAGTGGATTCACAGCAAAATATGGAATTACAGCATTCACACAAAAGTGGAGTCACAGCAAAATATGGAATCACAGCAGGAATGTGCAATCAGAGCACCCACAAACACAGAATCACAGCAAAATGTGGAATTACAGCGTTCACACACATGGAATCACAGCATAAATATGCAGGAATGTGCAATCGGAGCACAAACAAATGTGAAATCACAGCAAAATATGGAATTACAGCATTCACACACATGGTATCACAGCACACACATGGAATTACAGCATTCACAGATGTGGAATCACAGCAAAATGTGAAATTACAGTGTTCACACATAGAAACACAGCACAAATGTGGAATTACAGCGTTCTCACGTGGAATCACAGCATAAATATGGAATTACAGCAGGAATGTGCAATCAGAGCACCCACAGATGTGGAATCACAGCAAAATGTGAAATTACAGCATTCACACACATGGAATCACAGCAAAATAGGAAATTACAGCATTCACAGATGTGGAATCACAGCACAAACATGGAATCACAGCAAAACATGGAATTACAACATTCACAGATGTGGAATCACAGCACAAACATGGAATCACAGCAAAATGTGAAATTATAGTGTTCACACATAGAATCACAGCACAAATGTGGAATTACAGCAGGAATGTGCAATCAGAGCACAAACAAATGTGGAATCATAGCAAAATAGGAAATCACAGCATTCACACATATGGAATCACAGCAAAATGTGAAATCACAGCATTCACACTTATGGAATCACAGCAAAATAGGAAATTACAGCATTCACAGATGTGGAATCACAGCACAAACATGGAATCACAGAAAAATATGAAATTACAACATTCACACGCATGGGATCATGGCACAAATAGGGAATTAGAGTGTTCACACACATGGAATCAGCACACACATGGAATCACAGCAGGAATGTGCAATCAGAGCACCCACAAAGGTGGAATCACAGCAAAATACGGAATTACAGCATTCACAGATGTGCAATCACAGCAAAATGTGAAATTATAGTGTTCACACATAGAATCACAGCACAAATGTGGAATTACAGCAAGAATGTGCAATCAGAGCACAAACAAATGTGGAATCATAGCAAAATGTGAAATTACAGCATTCACACACACATGGAATCACAGCAAAATATGGAATTACAGCATTCACACATATGGAATCACAGCAAAATGTGAAATTACAGTGTTCACACACAGGGAATCAAAGCACAAATGTGGAATTACAGCATTCACATGTGGAATCACAGCATAGATATGGAATTACAGCAGGAATATGCAGAGCACAAAAAAAAAGGTGGATTCACAGCAAAATATGGAATTACAGCATTCACACAAAAGTGGAGTCACAGCAAAATATGGAATTACAGCAGGAATGTGCAATCAGAGCACCCACAAACACAGAATCACAGCAAAATGTGGAATTGCAGCGTTCACACACATGGAATCACAGCATAAATATGCAGGAATGTGCAATCAGAGCACAAACAAATGTGGAATCACAGCAAAATATGGAATTACAGCATTCACACACATGGTATCACAGCACACACGTGGAATTACAGCATTCACAGATGTGGAATCACAGCAAAATGTGAAATTATAGTGTTCACACATAGAAACACAGCACAAATGTGGAATTACAGCGTTCTCACGTGGAATCACAGCATAAATATGGAATTACAGCAGGAATGTGCAATCAGAGCACCCACAGATGTGGAATCACAGCAAAATGTGAAATTACAGCATTCACAGACGTGGAATCACAGCAAAATAGGAAATTACAGCATTCACAGATGTGCAATCACAACACAAACATGGAATCACAGCAAAATATGAAATTGCAACATTCACACGTGTGGGATCATGGCACAAATATGGAATTACAGTGTTCACACACATGGAATCAGCACACACATGGAATCACAGCAGGAATGTGCAATCAGAGCACCCACAAATGTGGAATCACAGCAAAATATGGAATTACAGCATTCACACACATGGAATCACAGCATAAATATGGAATTACAGCAGGAATGTGCAATCAGAGCACCCACAAAGGTGGAATCACAGCAAAATACGGAATTACAGCATTCACAGATGTGCAATCACAGCAAAATGTGAAATTATAGTGTTCACACATAGAATCACAGCACAAATGTGGAATTACAGCAGGAATGTGCAACCAGAGCACAAACAAATATGGAATCATAGCAAAATGTGAAATTACAGCATTCACACACATGGAATCACAGCAAAATGTGAAATCACAGCATTCATACATATGGAAACACAGCAAAATATGGAATTGCAGCAGGAATATGTGATAATATGACACACACATGTGGAATCACAGGAAAAACATGGAGTTAAAACATGAATGTGCAATCAGAGGACATTCACAAATGGAATCACAACATAAAAATGGAATTATAGCAGGAATGTGCAGTCAGAGCACCCCAAACATGGAATTGCCACATAAAAATGGAATTACAGCATGCACAAAAATGGAATCACAGCAAGAACATGGAATTAAAACATGAATCTGTGATCACAGCACACACACACACATATGGAATCATAGCACGCACATAGTATGGAATTGCACAGGAATGTGCAATCAGAGCAACCACAAATACGGAATCACAGAAAAAAATAAATGGAATCACAGCACACAAGTGGAAACACAGAATTCACAAAAGTAGAATCACGCCGAACAAAATGGAATTGCAGCAGGAATGTGTTATCAGAGCACCCACAAACATGGAATCACAGGAAAAAAAATACGGAATCACAGCAAAAAATTCCAAAAAAATGGAATCATGGCATTTACAAACATGGAATCACAGCAGGAAAATGGAATTACAGCAGGAAAGTGCAATCAAAGCACCCACAAACAAGGAATCACAGAAAAAAAATGGAATCCCAGCCCCAAAATGGAATCACAAAATTCACAAAAGTAGAATCACAGTGGTGAACAAAATGGAATTGCAGCAGGAATGTGTTATCAGAGCACACACAAACACGGAATCACAGAAAAAAAATACAGAATCACGGCAAAAAATGGATTCATGGCATTTACAAACATGGAATCACAGCAGGAAAATGGAATTACAGCAGGAAAGTGCAATCAAAGCACCCACAAACAAGGAATCACAGAAAAAAAATGGAATCCCAGCCCCAAAATGGAATCACAGAATTCACAAACATGGAATCACAGCACAGATATGGAATCACAGCAGGAATGTGTGATCAGAGGACCCACAAATACGGAATCACAGAAAAAAATAAATGGAATCACGGCACACAAATGGAATCCCAGTATTTACACACATGGAATCACGGCACATAAATGGAATCACAGCACAGATATGGAATCACAGCGGGAATGTGCGATCAGAGCACCCACAAACGTGGGATCACAGAAAAAAATGGAATCACAGCACAAAAATAGAATCACAGAATTCACAAAAGTAGAATCACAGCAGAAATATGGAATTACTCATGAATGTGTAATCAGAGCACCCACAGACATGGAATCACAGAAAAAAAAAATGGAATCACAGCAGAAAAATGGAATTAAGCAGGAATGTGCAATCAAAGCACCCACAAACAAGGAATCACAGAAAAAAATGGAATCCTGGCCCAAAAATGGAATCACAGAATTCACAAAAGTAGAATCACAGTGGTGAACAAAATGGAATTGCAGCAGGAATGTGTTATCAGAGCACACACAAACACGGAATCACAGAAATAAAAATACAGAATCACGGCAAAAAATGGATTCATGGCATTTACAAACATGCAATCACAGCAGAAAAATGGAATTACACCAGAATGTACAATCAGAGGACCCACAAACAAGGAATCACAGAAAAAAATGGAATCACAGCAGAAAAATGGAATCACAGAATTCACAAACATGGAATCACAGCAGAAAAATGGAATTAAGCAGGAATGTGCAATCAAAGCACCCACAAACAAAGAATCACAGAAAAAAAATGGAATCACAGAAAAAAATGTAATCACAGCACAAAAATAGAATCACAGAATTCACAAAAGTAGAATCACAGCAGAAATATGGAATTACTCATGAATGTGTAATCAGAGCACCCACAGACATGGAATCACAGAAGAAAAAATGGAATCACAGCACAAAAATGGAATCACAGGAGAAAAATGGAATTACACCAGAATGTACAATCAGAGGACCCACAAACAAAGAATCACAGAAAAAAAAAATGGAATCCCAGCAGAAAAATGGAATCACAGCATTCAAAAACATGGAATCACAGCAGAAAAATGGAATTACACAGGAATGTGCAATCAGAGCACCCACAAATGTGGAATCACAGCATTCCCAGAAATGAAATAATGGCACAAAAATGGAATCACAGAATTCACAAAAATGAAATCATGGCACAAAAATGGAATCACAGAATTCACAAAAAAGGAATCATGGCACAAAAATGGAATCACAGAATTCACAAAAATGAAATCATGGCACAAAAATGGAATCACAGCAGGAACGTGGGATCAGAGCACCCACACACACCTGGAATCCTTGCACACACACACGGAATTCCAGAGAAACGCGTGATCCCTTCACACACTGGGCACACCCGGAGCACACCCAGCACCCACTTGGGGTCACCTCAGTGTCCCCCCACCCTCAGAGCCCCCGACACCCCCTGTCCCCACCCCGGGCACCCCACAGGGACACCCACCTCTCCCTCCCCGCAGCCACCAGACGCGCGGGTATATTTTTATTGCAGCTGTCAGGAGCATGAAAAACCTTTCTGCCAGCACTCAGCACGGGCAATTTATGAGCCCGCTGTGTTTGAGTGAAGAAAAGGGGGGTGGGGGGATGCGAGCAGAAATGATGGGAGACAAACCGGCCCATAAATTGTTCGCCGTGATTTACACTGGAGTCCATTTGCAGCCTATTCTTTTATATATATATATAATTATATAATTATATATATATATATATATTTTTTTTTTTTTTTAGGCTCACACACACACACGCACACACACAGAGATCCCTGTCCCGCTCTCCATCGCTCCTGAGGCGGCCCAGCTGGAGGAAGGCAGCGATCAGAGTTCAGGCGGTGCAGACAGAGCTAAAGTAAACAGCCGTGGTCATTCAGCAGGCAGTTAGCAGCCTCTGGACAGATGAGCGGGGCTCTGCAGGACCACACACGCAAAAACCCCGCGGACCACACAGGGACCGCGCTCCGCACGCAACTCCGGCCCGGGGAGCCTCCCCTGCCGCCCGGGGAGGGATGGGAAGAGGGATAATGAGAAAAAAAATAGGAATAAAAATTGGAATGAGGATGTACAAATGAGAATGAGAATGAAAAATAAGAAAATAAGAATAAGAAAATGAGAAGAAGAAGGAGAAGAAGGAGGAGAATGAAGAATGAAAAATAAGAAAATGAGAAAATAAGAATAAGAATGAAGAGTAACAAAATAAGAACAAGAAAATAAGAATAAAATAATAATAATAATAATAAGGATTAGAATAAGAAAATAAGATTAAGAAAATAGGAATAAGAATGAGAATGAGAATGAAGAATAAAAAATAAGAATAATAAAATAGGAATAAGAATAAAGAATAAGAATGAAGAATAATAAAATCGGAATAAGAATAAGAATGAAGAATAATAAAATCAGAATAAGAATAAAGGATAAGAAAATAAAAAATAAGAGAATAAGAATAAGAAAATAAGAAAAAGAATGAGAACGAGAATGAAAAATGAATGAGAAAATAAGAATAAGAAAATAAGAAAATAAAATAAGAATAAGAAAATAAGATTAAGATAATAAGAATAAGAATGAGAAGGAGAAGGAGAATGAAAAATGAAGAATAATAAAATAAGAATAGGAATAAGAATAAGAATGAAGAATAAGAATGAAGAATAATAAAATAAGAATAAGAAAAAGAATAAGAATAAGAATGAAGGATGAGAATGAATGATAAGAAAATTTTAAAAAAAAGAGAATAAGAATAAGAAAATAAGAAAAAGAATGAGAATGAGAATGAAAAATGAAGAATGAGAAAATAAGAATGAGAAAATAAGAATAAGAAAATAAGAATAAAAATAAATGCTTTCCCGGGGGCTCGGGCCCCTCTCAGCCCCTCGGGCAGCGTTTCCTGCCCGGCTCTCCCCGCAGGGTGTTTAACTCTGTCCCCCCGGCGCGGGGATGCAGGGGACGCATTCCCGGGCAGAGAGAAGAGTGCACTCCTGGAAAAATGCCACCGCTGCTTCCACAGCTCGTAAAGCCATCGGCGGACCCTCTCCTCTCCCCTCAGCCTGCCGGGCTCCTGTCCCTCACTGTCACCTCCGCGGCTCCCTAGTGAGCTCCCAAAGTGGAGTTAACAGCCTCTTTCCACCAGTTTTTGGCCAAAAAGGCCTTTTTGGGAGCAATGCTCTGTACTGAGGCTGAAAACCTTTCCTGATCTTTCCTGAGGCTTCACCTTGGCTCGGGAACCCCTCCCCTGGGCTGGGCTGTGCGTGTGGCTAATTCAGCTGGAAATGACAGGTAACCAGCGTGCTCAGGCACAGCACGGCATCCCTCCTGCTGGGCAGGGGGCAGCAGCAAAGGGGAGCAGCCCTGAACCCCAGGAGGAAGGAAGAAATATCCCTGAACCCCAGGATGAGGGGAGAAATATCCCCAAACACCCAGAACAATCGGAGAAATGCCCCTGAACCCCAGGAGGAAGGCAGAGCATCCCTGAACCCAGGAAGAAAGGAGAAATATCCCTGACTCCCAGGAGGAAAGGAGAGCATCCCTGAACTCCAGGATGAAGGGAGAAATATCCTCAAACACCCAGAATGATGGGAGAAATATCCCTGAACCCCAGGATGAAGGAAGAAATATCCCCAAACTCCCAGAATGAAGGGAGAAGCATCCCCAAACCCCCAGGACAAAGGGAGAAGCATCCCTGACCCCCAGGATGAAGGGAGAGCATCCCTGAACTCCCAGGGATGAAGGGAGAAATATCCCCAAAGTCCCAGAATGAAGGGAGAGCATCCCTGAACTCCAGGATGAAGGGAGAAATATCCTTGAACACCCAGGATGAAGGGAGAAGCGTTCCTGACAACCAGGATGACGGGAGAAATACCCGAACCCTGGGATGAAGGAGGAAGCAACCCTGAACCCCAGAACAAAGGGAGAAATATTCCTGACTCCCAGGATGAAGGGAGAAATATCCCCAAAGCCCCAGGATGAAGGGAGAAGCATCCCCGACTCCCAGAATGAAGGAAGAAGCGTCCCTGAGCCCCACTGGGCCTCCTCCTCCTCCAGTCCCTGCAGTTTTTGCCGTCATCCCCCAAATCCCTTCCCTCCATCCCTTCCCATTTTCACACCAGGAGCATCCCCCAGTTCCCGTCCTTCCCCAGGATTTGTGGCTCTGAATCTGCTCTGTGTTTTGTGCTGGTCCTGCTGGGACGCACCGAGCAGGAGCCACGGAAGTGTCAAACACCAAAAAATCCTGAGGGCTCTTGATCCCCACCCCGAGCCAGCCTGGACGTGCCCGGGGTCAGGCAGCTGCTCCAGCATCGCTGCTCCAGCTGGCTGAGCAGAGCAGCGAGCGGGGATTTCCTGGATGTGGCTGAGGTAGAAAAGGAGCTGGAGGCCAGAGGAAGAGGCTGCCATCCCTGCCAGGTCACTGCTCCCCCTTTCCAGGGGTGCAGGAACCCTTCAGCTGGCACCTGGCCCCTTCTCCAGCCCTGCCCAGGGGGTGAGGATCCCAGCTCTCCTCCTCTGCCACCTCCTCCCAAACATCTCCCAAAGCACCGAGCTCGAGCTTGTTCTCCTTTCCCTCATCCCAAACACATCCCTGCATTCCCACCCTGCCCTCAGGGAAGCCCCTCCGGGTTTGTAGATGCTGGGTGGGAGAGAATCAGGCAGCAGCAGCGCCGGGTCTGTGTGAAACGAAGCCACACAACTTCCTCACACTGGGCTGAGAAGGTGTGGCCTGGGGAGCTGTAAGGAGGAACCCCAAACAGTCCTTGGGGAAGGAAAACAACCTTTCCAGGTGTTGTCTCCTTGTTGTTCGCTTGCAAGGAACCATTGAGGGGTGTAAGAATGAGGTTGGATGGTCGGGACGGTGATGGGACAGATGGAGATGAGACATCTCTGGAGTCAAGGTTGATTTTGGAGCACGTGGTTTATTGCACAGGGCGTGGGTGCAGGGGCCCTGCTACGAGCTGCCAGCAGCCAGAGAGAGACAGTGAGGAAGAAGAAGAGGAAGAAGAAGAAGAAGAGGAAGAAGAAGAGAGCAAAGTTCCCATTACAATCCATAAAATCTTCTTCTATACTGAATATTCTGTGATTCTGTGATTCTGTGATTCTGATTTACACCAACCAATCCAGCACAAGACACAAATCCTACAGCATTTACACACAGCCTAGGAGAATCATTACATTCCCATACTGTGTTATATTTTAAACCCTAAAAATGACTCTTGGGACCCCTCCTGCTGAGCCAGCAGGGTCTGCTCTGACCCTTGGGCTCTTGGTAAGGAGAAGGGCATTGTTTAATTAATTAATTTAATTGTTTAACCTTCAGCTGACCATACCATTGTTTTCCAGTTGTTCAGTAACTAAAGCTCAGCATCTTAGACATCAAAACTTGCTTTCCATTCTGTTTCACTTACAGGTTTCATATTCTCCAAATCTAAGCAGTCATATTGATAAGGCTTTCCTGTTTCATCTTACCCAACAAGGGGTGTTGTTCCCAACTGTCCAATGATGCTCTTGTGGTGGTTTGCTGGACAGTGAAACTTTATCAGAACTGTCTATAAAAGATGGTTTGGAAGAATAAAATTTCTCTCATTTTGCTGCTAGCCCTGAGAGTCATGTGTTGTTATTACCACTGTCCTTAATACAGCGACATGGGTTCGCCCTCCATCCAAGCAGAGCTCCAAGGGGAATTTCCCTGCTGCTCCATCCCCTCCTGCAGCAGCCCCGGAGCTGCAGCCAGGCCAGAGATTACAAACCAGATCAGCGCTGGCTGGAGTGAACCCTGAGAAATCACATTTGCCTGTCAGGACCATGTGAAAGCATAACACAGACTCTCATTTTCCCACTCCTTCGGCTCCGAGGGCGTTTCGGTCCCCGCTGAGAAACACGAAGGTCGCGGCCTCCAGGTTTCCAGCTCTGCCCTTACACACCACGGGGAGATCTGACAACAGCCTTATTATTTATGTACCCAGCCAGGGGCTGCCTAATGAAACCCAGAGGTTTTTATTGACACACGCCGGGGCTCTGGGCAGCAGAGAAGCAATCTGGAGGCTCCTTGCCCACAAACACAGTGGCCATTCATGCAGGGTCACTCCTCAGGGTGGATTTTCCACGCCAGCTTTGACAGCCCTTAATTCACGCCGGGCTCGCACTTCCAGCTCGGGAGGTGCTGATGGGGCTCAGCTTTTTTTGCTGGGTGTTTGGGGAGGATGAGTGACAAGGAGAGACCCCAATTCCCTGCTGGAAATAAAGGGGGAAAAGTGGGTTTGGGAATGTGGTGGCAGGGGCTGGAGGGGGGTGGGGGTGAAGCGGAATTTTAAGGAGGATTTCAATTTATTTCAATAAATTTCAATTTATTTTGAGGAATTTGGAGGTTTTTCAAGCTGATTCAGCAGAGGGAAAAGAGATATAATCCAGGATTTTTCTACCAGGAAAGAATCATGGGACAAAAGTGGGATCACAGCAGGAATGTGCAATCAGAGCACCCACAAACAGGGAATCACAGAAAAATATGGGATTACAGCATTCACACACATGGAATCGCAGCATAAATATGGAATTACAACATTCATACGTGGAATCACAGCAAAATATGGAATTACAGTGTTCACACACATGTAATCACATGATAAATATAGAATTACAGCAGGAATGTGCAATCAGAGCACCCACAAAAATGGAATCACAGCAAAAAAAAGAAATGGAATCACAGCAGAAAAAATGGAATTACACAGGACAGTGCAATCAGAGCACCCATGAACATGGAATTACAGCAAAATACAGAATTACAGCATTCACACACATGGAATCACAGCATAAATATGGAACTACAGGATTCACAAACATGGAATCACAGCATAAATATGGAATTACAGCAGGAATGTGCAATCAGAGCACCCACAAATGTGGAATTATAGCAAAAAAATAATGGAGTCAAGGCGCAAAAATGGAATCACAGCATTTACAAATGGAATCACAGCAGAAAAATGGAATTACACAGGAATGTGCAATCAGAGCACCCATGAACAGGGAATCCCAGAAAAAAATGGAATCACAGCACAAATACAGAATCACAGCAGGAAGGTGCAATCAGAACATCCACAAACAGGGAATCACAGCAAAAAACAAAATGGAATCACGGCACAAAAATGGAATCACAGCATTTACACACACGGGTTTCTCAGCCCACAGCTGCTCCTTCTTACACCACCAATGGAGGTTTTTAGAGGTATTTTGAACATTATTTTGGTACTTTTGTCATTCAGATCCCTTTGCTGCTGCTGGAAATTCTTCCTTCTCTGGGGTACCCTGCAGGTCTCATCCCTGGTGACCTGACCCCTAACTCTGCCGAGAGCTGCCTGGGTCCGTGCCGGGTTCGGGAGGAAAAGAGCAACTTTTCTTGGCAAGGAAATGCCTCCTGAGCAGCCTCCTCACAAACCAGGAAAAATCTTGCACATCGCGGCCTGGGCCGTTTAAAGGGCTGAAAAATGATGGCAGCTTCCTTTGGTGGCCGCGGGAGCCCGAGGAGGTGACCTGGGAGGAGGTGACCTTGGAGGAGGTGACCTTTGAGGAGATTCTGTTTATGGCAGCCCCGGGCCGGGAGCTTTGCGTGAGGCGGGCAGAGCTCTGCTCCCTGCCTTGGCTCTGACCCCTCCCGGGCTGCTCCCGGGCTCGGAAAACAATGGAGAGGATACCTTGAGGCTGCTGGGGGAAAATAAATCACTCGCAGCCTTCCCCCCATGAGGATCTCGGCAGATGAGAATCCCACATGGCTGCACATCCTCTGCCCTGGCGGCAGGTGCGAGGAAAGAGGTGGGGTTTGGGTGATGCCATCTTTGGTTTTCAGGGGTAAAGCTACCAAAAAAACTGCCAAAAGCCAGGGTTTATTCAAAAAATATTGATGGCAGGAGTCAGCAGAGATAAAAATGCCAAAAAAAACCCCCAAAGCCAGGAGCCATCAGAGATAAAACTACCAAAAAAAGACCAAAAGATGGGGTTTGTTCTGAAAATATTGATGGCAGGAGTCATGAGAGATAAAACTACCAAAAAACCCCCAAAAGATGGGGTTTGTTCTGAAAATATTGATGGCAGGAGTCATCAGAGATAAAAGTGCCAAAAAAACCCCCAAAACTGGGGTTTGTTTTGAAAATATCGATGGCAGGAGTCATCAGAGATAAAACTGCCAAAAACCCCCAAAAGATGGGGTTTGTTTTGAAAATATTGATGGCAGAGATAAAACTGCCAAAAAACCTCCCCAAAACTAGGGTTTGTTTTGAAAATATCGATGGCGGGACTAATCAGAGATAAAACTGCCAAAAAACCCCCAGAAGATGGGATTTGTTTTGAAAATATCGATGGCAGGAGTCATCAGAGATAAAACTGCCAAAAAACCCCCAAAATCTGGAGTTTGTTCTGAAAATATCGATGGCAGAGATAAAACTACCAAAAAAACCCCCAAAACTGGGGTTTGTTTTGAAAATATCGATGGCAGGAGTCAGCAGAGATAAAACTGCCAAAAACCCCCAAAAGATGGGGTTTGTTTTGAAAATATTGATGGCAGAGATAAAATTGCCAAAAAAATCCCCGAAGATGAGTTTGTTCTGAAAATATCGATGGCAAGAGTCAGCAGAGATAAAAATGCCAAAAAAACCCCAAAAGCCAGGGTTTGTTATGAAAATATTGATGGCAGGAGCCATCAGAGATAAAACTGCCAAAAACCCCACAAATATGGGGTTTGTTCTGAAAATATTGATGGCAGAGATAAAATTGCCAAAAAACCCCAAAGATGGGGTTTGTTTTGAAAATATCGATGGTAGGAGTCGTCCTTGCTCTGGTTGAAGCCGCTGTGGGTTTAGGAGCTTGTTGGGTCACCCTAATTCCATTAAATCCCTGGAAAAGCATCTTTTAGGGTTGTCACCAGCACCCCATTGTCTTCCCGCACTCCCAGCTCAATCCAGGATCCTGGCACCCCAAATCTCCCACGTCCTCCCCCTTTCTAAGAGCTTGTGGTTTTTGGGGTCTCCAACATCCGGATCCAGGGGTTTTTTTATCCTTTTGGGGGTCTTCAATCCCCTTTCCCAGGAATTTCGTGTCCCTTTAGGGATTTCCAATCCCTTTTTCCAGGTTTTTTCTGTCCCTTGAGGTGACAATGAGGAATCCTGGAGCTTCCCCAATCCCCTTTTCCAGGTTTTTATGCCCCAAATCCCTTTTCCCAGGAATTTTGTATCTCTTGGGGCATCCTGAAGGTCCCCAATCCCTTTTCCCAGGTTTTTTGAGTCCTTTGGTGTGTCCCCAATCCCCCTTTTCCAAGAATTTTTTGTCCCTCAATCCCTTTTCCCAGTAATTCCACATCCCTTTGGAGCTTCCACATCCCTTTTTACGTCCCCCAATTCCTGTCGTCGGGAATTTTTTCTCCTTTGGGGTGTTCCCAACCCCTTTTCCCAGGTTTTTCGTGTCTCCTCCAGGCTTAAAAAGAACAATTCAATCTCTTATCACACAACACCCAGGTCCCCTTTCCTCCTTCCACCCACCGAGAAAAATACCCTAATTTTCAAAGGTATAAAACCGCCCAAATTAATAAAAATTAATAAAAATTAATAAAAATTAATAAAAATTAATAAAATCTGGTGTGTGAGGAATGTCATCCCTAATTATCCCAGTGCCAAATGAATTTCAGGAGCAGGGGATGAGCTGCTGGGAGTTTGGACTGCTGGCATCGATTTGTAATTTGTAATTCATAATTTTTAATTCACAAGGAAATCAGGAGGAATAATTTTTCCTGCTGGAGACTAAACCAAGCTGGGACAATGCTGAAAGGGTTTCAAAAAAGCACTTTCTAATAAAATGAGATGGAAATTTAAATCCTCCTGCTGCTTTTTTTTTGCTCGTGGCTGGAGGCATCCCTTGTTTCCATTCCAGTTTGGGATAGAATAACAATTAGAGACCAGCACTTGAGGCTGAAAAATGGCCAAAGCTGCTGCTGCTCCTTTTCCTTTTCCCAATTTCCGTGTTTGACGGTGTCCAGCGCTGTCCCCTGTGTGTCCCAGGCTCTGGGTGTGTGGTTGGGACTGGGGACAGCCAGTCTGCTTCCACTTCCTGCATTGCACCGGCTCGCCTCGCAATGGGAATTTGGGTTGGTTTCCTGAATTTCGCAGGAAAAATATATTAAAAAATAAATATTTTTTTCCTTTTTGTCTTTCTTTGGAGATCCAGAGGCTGATTCCAGCCCAGCCACGTGCAGCAGCACACGTAGACATCCATCCCCTGAGTCTTGTTGGATGCTCACCCAAAAAGAGGAGCCCAAACCCTCCATGCCCATCCTTCTTCCCCCGAATCAAAACCTTGTGGATTCCCAATCCTTGTGGATTCCCAGTCCTTTCTGGATTCCCAATCCTTGTGGATTCCCAACCCTTGTGGATTCCCAATCCTTGTGGATTCCCAACCCTCGTGGATTCCCAATCCTTGTGGAATCCCAATCCTTGTGGATTCCCAGTCCTTGTGGGTTCCCAATCCTTGTGGATTCCCAGTCCTTTCTGGATTCCCAATCCTTGTGGATTCCAAATCCTTGTGGAATCCCAATCCTTGTGGATTCCCAGTCCTTTTGGATTCCCAATCCTTGTGGATTCCCAATCCTTGTGGATTCCCAGTCCTTTTGGATTCCCAATCCTTGTGGATTCCAAATCCTTGTGGAATCCCAATCCTTGTGGATTCCCAGTCCTTTCTGGATTCCCAATCCTTGTGGATTCCCAATCCTTGTGGATTCCAAAGAGCCTGGGGTGGGATGCAATGGATCCCTCGGGATTCAAAGTGGATCCTGCCTGCTGCCACCCCGGGATGAGATGGGGTGACCTCCACTGTCCCATTCCATGCTCCAAGGCAGGTGTAGGATTTAGGATTTAGGATTTAGGATTTAGGATTTAGGATTTAGGATTTAGGATTTAGGATTTAGGATTTAGGATTTAGGATTTAGAATTTAGGGTATCCCAAGGATGCTGGGTGGAACTGGGGTGGTACCTGCTGAGTGGAATTCTCCTCTGGCAAAAATCCAAACTGCCTCTGGAATAAAGACCTGGCTCCTCCAGGGAAGGCGGCTTTCACCCCTCTGTGGGTGAGGATGGCCAGTAAGGAGGAATATTTTTATTTTTGCTGCCTTTTCCCCATGGATAGAGAATAATTGTAGGAGTCTGTGGAGAGGTTTGTTCCCAGGAATTTGTGCAAGCCCTGCAAAGGCTGGACCTCCAAAAATTCCCCTTCTTGCCTCAAACGATGCTCTCAGATTCCACTGAAGTTTCAGGGAGCTATTTGTAAACATTTTGTAACAATTTTTCTTACCTTTTTGGGAAACTTTTCACCAAAACCTGGAAAATTCCGTGGCCCAATTGATGTCAGATGGCTCAGCCAGAGGAGCCACCTCCTCCCTCCCATCCCCTTGTCCCTCCCGTGCAAACCAAACCAAGAGGAAAAGCTTTTAGCCCCGAGTCTTTGCTAATAAATTGGGGTATCCATGACACAGAATTACGCTCGGTGTCTTCCAGCCGAGCCCGGACAAGGCTGGGATAGGTTTCCTTGCAATTACAGCCCCAGATTGGGTTTGCAGTTGATTTGGGAACGGATAACCTCGGGTTTTATTCATTTCCTTTCTGCGGGAAATCGAGAGCAGAGGGCGGAGTGTGGGGTGGAATCCCTCTCCAAACCCAGGTATTCCAAACACATCTGATGCACCTCCGGGGCCCAGAGTGGATTTTTTGGGAAGGTGGGAGCTGGGATCTTTCTTTTGGGCTGCAAACACAGAATTAACTCTTCCCCTGCTTTTTTACACATCAGGAATCTTCTGTTTGTGCTGCTGGGAGATCTGGTCTAGTGGAAAATGCCCACAAGCAAGGGAGACGCTCTTCAAAGCTCCTTTCCAACCTAAACCATTCCAAAATTTTGGGTTTTGTCATTCCACTGTGATAAATGGATTATCATTCCATTGTGTGTGGTGAGCAGGGAGTAAAATCAAATTAAAATCGAAGCTGTCTTTGTAAAACAGCTCAAGCAACTGTGACAAAAATTTGGAATTATTGCACTTCAACTTTTATGCAGTGATAGTTGAAAGAGATAACAACAAAGTATGACAATAACTGGTACAGCCTCGGTGTGCCAAGCTGGCTGGGTGATAAGGGTGTGATAAGAGTGATTTGTGTTTATTTCGGTGCACTGGGAGGGTTCCAGAGGTGCTGGAAAAATGAAATTTGGAATCGCTGCCCTGCTGAAGGAAGCACTCCCAGCCTGGGAGCGTGGGGTTCCTCCCGAGCTGCCATCACATTGCTCCAGGATGGAAATCCCAGGAGTCTCGGGGTCGCGGGCTTTAATAAATGCAGCAATTTTTGGGAAGCAGGGGGGTTTGGAAGGGGCTCGCCTTGGCTGGGCCTGGCTCCTGGCATTCCAGGGAAGATTGATGTATTCCACAGGGAGAATAACCTCCCGCGTATTTATTACCGCGCCGCTGGGACAGAGCTGCGGCTTCCTGCCCCTCCACGCCCGGATTGCTGCAAGGCTGAGCCCGGCCAACCTCCCTGCCCCAAAATCCCCGATCCAATTAATTAAAGCTTTAATCTGCTTCTCCTTTGCCCAGGTAAACGTTGCTTTGGTGTTTCTTCAATTTTATTTGCTCCCAGCATCCCAGATTTGGATTTGGTATTTCTCCTCCTAATGGCATCTCTGCTTATCGCAGGGATTTGCACCTCTACTTCTTTAAAAATAATAAATATTATTGGTGGTAATAATAATAATAATTATTATTATTATTATTAATTATCTCAAGGATTTGAACCTCTAGTTCTTTAAAAATAATAAATCTTAATGGTAATAATAATAATAATAATAATAATAATAATAATAATAATAATAATTTATTATCTCTGGGATTTGCACCCCTACTTCTTAAAAAATAATAAATCATAATGGTAATAATAATAATAATAATAGTAATAATAATTTATTATCTCTGGGATTTGCACCTCTACTTATTTTAAAAAATAAATCTTAATGGCCCTAACAATAATAATAATAATAATAATAATAATTATTATTATTATTATTATTATTATTATTATTATTATTATTATTTTCTCAGGGATTTGCACCTCTACTTATTTTAAAATAATAAATCTTAATGGTCATAATATTAATGTTAGTATTATTATTATTAATAACAATAACAACGATGATGATGATGATCTGAGTGCTAAAATTCAAGAGAAAGCAAGAATGAGTTTTCTCGTTATTTAAAAAGCAGCCCAAAGCAAACTGAGCTTTTCCTGCAGTCGGAGGGGTGATGTCACAGCAGCAGATCCCTCTGCCCCAGGAGTGGGAATATTTGTTCTTTAAATAACTGAACCTTGACCAAACTCGAGGGGAAAATGAAAGAGAATCCTCCATTTCCATGTGTTTGGAACAGCGTCCTTTCTTCTTAATTAATTGGAAAAGCTAAATGAGCTGTCAGTGTCCTGCATCTGCCTGAAAGTCCTGCTCAGGCTTTTTTTATTAATTTCCACTCTGTGCTTTTGGATTCATCCGTCTAACTCAGCCTTGATTGCAAACCTAGGAACAATTTGTCTTTTCGATCCCCCCCT
The DNA here is from genome assembly GCA_021534815.1 of Acrocephalus arundinaceus. Taxonomy (NCBI): domain Eukaryota; kingdom Metazoa; phylum Chordata; class Aves; order Passeriformes; family Sylviidae; genus Acrocephalus; species Acrocephalus arundinaceus. The sequence continues at coordinate 19,117,727 of JAJEOU010003008.1, read as the reverse complement.
GACAGGACATTTGCTTCCTGCCAGGATTACAAGGAATTTAAGAGCGACTTTCACACCCAGGTTGTGTTTTACCATTTACAGAGTCCAGTTCTGACCTTTATTTATGGAGTTTTTAACTGGGGAAACTCATTTTTGAATTTTATCTCTGGATACCTGCTGTGTGCAGAGCTCCCTGTTTGTGCTGTGTTGGTGCTGTTACTCCTTGGAAAAAATCGAAATTTTGAAATTATGGCAGTGTGATTAAGGAAGATCATATGGATAAAAGGAAAAGAAAAATATATCAAAAAAATAAAAGAAAAAGAAAAAAAAATTTTAAAAAAAGGAAGATAAATTCTTAAGATGAATACAAAATTAAGAGATCAAGAAATATCTTGGTAGCTCTTCCTCCCTACTTTCCTCCTTGGAATATATTTTCCAGAACGAGTAAAATGGTTTATTTGAAGGAAATTAGAAATACATTTAGGGCTGCTGGCTTGTTTCAGTTTTGATTTGCAGGGAGACACGATCTGAAGGGGAAATTTTGCTTTTTGAGTAGAAAAAGGGTGAGCTGCAAACGAGGGATTGAGCAGCCAAAGGGAGCTTGTCCTGTTTTACAGGCAACAACGTTTAGGGCAATTTAGAGGAAAAATTCCCAGATTCTCAGGCAGAGAATAAACAAGGAATGAGACCTGGATTTTCCTCAACAACAGTGTCAGTATGCAGTCAAATTTTCATTATTAGCCTGAGTTGGAATTGATGAATTTGTTTTTATTCCACCACAGTGCTGTAATAAATTAATAAGTTGTCTTGTGCCTGCATTTAGATGTGCCCTTCCATAGGTTTTTATTTTTCCATGGATTTTTATATTGTCCGTTAATTAATTATATTATCTATAAATTAAATATTTGATATTTAGTAGCGCCAAGGGGAATTTGGAACATGCAAAGAGAGTTTAGGTCCCATATTTCACTTTATAAAGTCTATTTTACCTTCTGGGGAGGAATCTGCCACCTCCCTCTCCTAAATCCCATTTTAAACTTTCAAATCCTCCCTCCATGCTCCATCTTCCGTGACAAGGATAAACTTTCCTTTAAAATCAAGCCAAGGGCTGCAACCCCTGGGATCCCAAGGCCAGCTCCAGGAGCATCCCTCACCCTGCAGGACTCAGCTCCAGATGTGTCCCTGTCCCCACAGCTGATAAGGGACAGAGCCGGGTGGATTCCAGGTCGGAATTTCACCCCCTTATCTCCCTCTGCTGCAGCTCTGCTTTTGCACACTGGGGTCGTTCCTGCAGCAATATTAATTAATAATTACAACCACTTTTTATCTGATTTAATCCGGGTTATATAAATAATGATCCGTATATTAAGCGTTGTAATCATTTCAATAAAATTAAATCAAATTGTTCATTATTTTTTCCCCTCTCTCCAGAGCAATTAAAGGCGTAGAGATTTTTTTTTTTTTTTGGACAGTCTGGAAGTTCAGCTTGGAGTTTATTAAATCAGCCTCAACCTTATCTAAACCTCCCTGGAATTGCGTGATAAGAGAATCTTATCACTCAGAGTTTACAGCCCAGCCAGAGGAGCCTCTTTTTTTCTTCTCCATTTCCTGCTGCTTCTGCTGCCCTCAGCTGAGAGCAGCAACATCCCAAAATTTTGATCCTCTTTTCTGGAGAACAACTGCAACCATCCAAAAACAACCCCCAAAACCCAAAAAAAACCCCCAAAAAACAAACCCAAAACTCCACCACGGGGTTAATAATTGAAGTCCTTCAGACTTAAAAAAAAAATCTATTTTTGGTGTTGTCTGCTGGTAAAGAGGTTGATGTTTTTATTTGATCTCAACAGGTTTTTCCCATCTGCTGAGACAAGGGTTCAACTAAAAACACCCCGGACACTTTGAGTATGAAATGTTTGGCAAAATCCAGACGCTGGAACATCTGTTTCAACCTGATTTGAGTCCTGCTTTCCCCCCTGATCCCAATCCCATCTGGGATTGCTTTCTCCCTTATCTCCCTGATTCCAACACCCTCCCGCCTGTGGTTTCACTCTTCCTTGGGAGTTTTATTCTCCAAACTCAGGGAAACCACCACAAACAAGATACCAGACAGAGGCTTTACCCCTTCTCTACCAGGGGTGTGAGATGAGTTAATTTATTACAAAATATGAATCACTGAAAGCAAAATATGAGGTTTTTTGGGGTTGTTTTGAGGTGTCTGTCACCGCAGGCTCTGTGCTCTTATCAGTTTATCTCCAGCTTTCATCCTAGAGAGAAAAAAAACCTCTTTTCTCCTAGAAATATAAAACATCCTTCTCCAGAAGGGAGCAGTGGTGCGCGCCCGCCACATCCCGGCTCCATCCCCAGCACCCCGGGAATTCCGTGCCCGCTGGGATGGCGCTGGGGAGGGCAGCAGAACCCGCGGGTGCTTTACTCAGGGTGGAGAGGCAGCACGGGAGGCCTGGGAGCCACAAACGCTGATAAATCACCCGATGGCTGCTCCCTGCGGTTTGAAGGGGAAGGGAAAGGGCAGAGGGAGAGATAAGGAAGGGGGATGAGGAGTAGGAGAGGCCAACAACAGGTCCGAACCCGCTGTGGTTTTGCAATCGGCGGCTCTGCTGAGCACTACTTTATTTTTTTGCCTTTTTTCCCCTGCTGGATTTGTTCTCAGCGCTGAATTTTAGGGGGGAAAGGCTTCAAAATCTCTCTGAAAAAAAGAGAAAAAAACTCTTTACAAGGGTGAGTTGCTACAGTCTTACACCAGGAGAAGCAGCTCCTAAACACACCCCAGTAAACCCAGTAAACCTTTTTGCTCCTGATTTACCTCAAATTTAAAATTAAAACCATGAGCAACCCAGGTTACTCTCCCTGTGTCAGCTTTCCTCAGCCCCATGACAGGAGAACGCAGCTAACAAAGATCTTTTGAGGGCAGCAGACGGAGTTTGAACCTTGGAGCCAAGTCTAACGAGGCCTGGAGGAGGTTTTACCTCGGTTGGAGGCTCACAACGGGCTCTTTCACGTGTCTGGATACACACCAGGCTCACCCCTGAGGAAACTCCCTGGGTATTTGAGGTAACAGAACAGCCTCACCTCACTCTTCCCCCGGGAACTCTTCAAATGCTGAGGGAAGGACATTTATTGACCTGTGGTGAACCACGGAGCGACCGCTGCGCGTCCCCGCGTGCCAGAACAGCGGCAGCGTTTGTTGCCTCCCTGGCTTGCGGGAGATTTTTGAGGGTGAAAGGAGTTTAAAAGGGCACAAATCGCTTAAAAATGAGCTCAAAATACCCCAGGCATGATCTGAAGGAAGATGGAGGTGTGCTGGATCTGATTAATGCAGAGCCAGGAGGAGATAGCCATGAGGAAATGGGGTAAATGTTCTTCAGGTGGGAGAAGCAGAGCCAGCAACGCTCACCAGATTCCTCTGGACAAGGGCTGGGGATTTCAGTATCCCTTCACACAGGAAAAAAAAGAATCCCTGTATTCCCAGTGTTTTGGTGTTAACCAGAGGGAAGGGCACAGCTTTGTCACGGTGTGTGTGGAATGGAAACCTTGGGATGGAAACATTGGTGCTCAGGTGCCCTGGAGATGCCCAGAGCTGCCAGAGGAAGGGGATTTAACTCAATTCCCAAGGTTGCTTCATCTCCACTGAAGGAACACCCAGGGAAAAGGGCACCTTGGTTGGGGATCTCCAGAACTTGTACTCTGCTGTTGTTCCTGTCCTCACTCATGTCCAAAAGAGGAGGTTTGAGTGTTGCAGACGGTTTTCACCATCAGATGGAAGAAAAAAAAATCCATTCCCAGCTGGAATTTCCGTGTGGGATGGGGGACAAACACCCAATGGGGGACAAACACCCAATGGGGACAAACACTCAGTGGGGACAAACACCCAATGGGGGACAAACACTCAGTGCAGTCCAAGGTCACATTTGGGATCACGCCGTGTGTCCCTCAGTGGATGTCAGACCAATGCTGAGGCAGGAGACAAATACACGACCAGGCACCTGCAGCAATCAGATCTATGGAAATTAGGAGAAAAACAAGAAAAAATGCACAGATAATCTTTTTCCAGTTTTTTGTCAGGTTTTCTTTTAATTTTTGGGTTTGGGATGCTTCCTCTCACCCATTCAGCTGAAATTCGCTGTTTTGCCTGGAAAGCGAAACCAGTGGAGAATGGGAGAGAAGCTAATTTTGTTATAAAAATAATCTTTTATCTGTGCACGACAGCAATATTTATTCAGGAAGGGTACACAGACAGCAGGAGGTCAGCACTCCCACTGCTTGGCTCAAAGGCTCCACCACACTCTTTATTTTGTTTTATTTCTCCTTTTCTTCTGGTTTTTTTTTTTTTTTTTGACAATTCGTTCCCAGAGATATTTATTTTTTTCCTGAAAAGCCTCGAGCTGATTTCACCCATCCTCAATTCAAACCAATAAACTCACGGTGGCTCCTTGGGTTGGGTGTTTTAGGTCACAATTTATGCTGTGCTTGATGGTCCCACACTGACCTATCTCCACAAATAACCCCCTGTGCCTTTCCACAACAAACAGACTTTATTCCTTCAATCCAGGCTCCTGGAATTCCTGATGGCTGCAGTTGCACACATTTTCCTTGAACTAAAACCCAAGAACTTGGTGAGATGTTGCAACTCTTTTTATTTTTTTTAATACACTGCAATATTTTTTATGCTTTTCCTTTTCCCCATTCCAGTCCTGGGAGGCGTTGGTGCCTCCTCCAGCGTCTCTCCAAACACGCCACAAAAACACATCAGTTAAGAGCAACCTTTTTGTCAGCACGGAGATGCCAAAATCCAAACAGAATTTGTCATCTCGTTAAGAAGGAAGAGAATTTGGTGTTGCTTCACTCCCTTGACGTAGCTTCAGGATGCTCCCCATGGTGGGTGATAGGAGCTGGGACGAGATGAGATTTAACAGAAAGGATAAAAATTGGGTTGAAAATCTAAGAAAAATCCTTATTTTTCAGGTGAACAGCTCTAAACTTGAAGGCTCTGTCTCAACCTCATTAAAATACTGCCTGGGCTCTGACGGAGTGGGGATCTGTCAGTGGAGGAACTAAAGGAGGATGTTATTCCAATGTTCGCTGTCCCTTTCTATCCATTTTCATCCCACGCCGTGATATAAGGCTTTAAAAAGCCTTTAAGCACCTGTAATAACATTCACCTTTTCATCAAAATCTCCTTGGAGCGTAAGAAATGATGTTTATTTAAATCTCGCAACGGGCTAATGATAAAGTCCCGTCTCTATTTTCCCGCTTCTGTGATTTGCACATGAAAAGCTTTAGCGGGGCTGGGTTTAGGCTCCTCTCTCCTTCCTAAAAACACTTTATTAGGGGGAGCACAGCCTCCCCTCAGATTGGAGCAATGTGCTCAAAAAAAAAAAAAAAATGCTGCCATCTACAAAAAAATAACTTAATTTTGGTTTTATTTTGTTCCAGTTAACCTGGGCAATGCAGGATGACTCCCACCTCCCAGCAAAGATAACACTGTGAGGTTATTTTAACTCTTTTTACAGTGCTTATGATGCACCAAATTCTGCTCGTAGAAAGAAAACAAATCCCTGGAAGATTCACCAACCAGGAAAGCAAAATTACAACCGTTTAAACCCCTTGTTTAGGCGGGGTTTTTTTATTGCCTTGCTGTACTGCAAGGAACACCTCGCTTTGCTGATGGAACACGTCGGTTGTGTCAGCAGAGAAAGGGGCAGTGAGAAGAAGGAGAAAAAGATCTGAGTTTGACAGACTTAATCTGAGCCCTGCTGAAAGATGGGGCTGGCTGAGCGCACCCGATCCGTCACCATCTTCTCGCCTTTCAAACCTCCACGGGGCCGTTCCCTCCTGCCTTCCCTCCTGGATGGAGGGACAGGCTCTGCTGAGCCTCCAGCCCTCCCTGGCTCTGCCCCACTGCCCAGGCAGGCACCAAGACTCTCCTGCACTGTGGAAATTTGGGATAAAACCCCATTTTCTCTTTTGGAGCGGGATGGCTCTGCTCCCTCAAAGCGGCTCCAAGAAAGGTGTCTCCCTCCTGCAGGGATGATTTTTGTGAGTGCCAGAGCCTGAGCAACCCTTGGATTTCCCTCAGCTGAGTCTGCCAGGGTGGTGGAGCAGAGGAGACGTTGGGGATGGCTGGAGACAGACGGCGACAGTGGGAGGAAGCGCTCGGTTGACATTAGCGCGATGGGAACAACAACAATTCCGGCTGCTGTCATGTTTTGTTTTGTCTTCAAGGCACCACGGTGCTGGAGAGCTTTGCAGAGGAGCCTGAGGAGCCTGGAGATGCTTTGCAGATGTTTAAAGGGGGGACCCTGTACACCCAGAGGAGGAGCCTGGCAGGGAACGGGGAGGATCCCGTGGTGGAATTGCAAGGCAAGGATGGAGGTGGGATCTGGCAGATCCAGAAGCCAAGGCTGAAATCTGAGGGACAGAGGGGATGGGCTGCCAGGTGAGGACAGGAAGGGAACATCCAACACCACAGAGAAGAGCCAGAGCAGGAGCTGCTCACAGAAGGGAGATGCAGCCAAAGGGGCAAGCTAGAAAAACATCCTTGGCAGAGATATCCTGTAGGTGAAGCAGCTGGAAGTGCAGGATGAGAACCTTGGCACAACTCCTAAACACCAGAGATCCTTGTGCCCGAGCTCATATGTTGGCTTCAAACTGAGAGAGAGCAGGTTTAAAATGGATTTTAGGGAGAAATCCTTCCCTGTGAGGGTGGGCAGGCCCTGGCACAGGATTCCAGAGCAGCTGTGGCTGCCCCTGCATCCCTGGCAGTGTCCAAGGCCAGGCTGGATGGGGTTTGGAGCAATGAAAGGTGTCCTGCCCATGGATGGGCTTTAAGGTCCTTTCCAACCCAAGCCATTCCATGTATTAATAGACACGGAGTGTTTTCAGGAATTCTTTGCTGAAATAGATCTATTTACCTCCCCACAATTAATTCTGTGATCACTGTGTGTGCAGGCAGAAGGAAACAACCCAATTTTAGGTTTTCCTCCTCCTTCCATGCACACATTTTGGTTTCTTTGAGTTGTCTCCAGGCTTAACCTCCCTCTTTCATCACCATTTTGCCTGTTCCCCACAAAGCACCCGACCGGGAGCCATCAGAACTGCAAGGACGGAAAACTGGGAAGAAAAGCTGTTGAAACAAACTCATCTGCAGCTTCTGACTCTTTTTGTGGCTGAGCAAAAGGTTGTCAGCACACTGGGAGCATTGATATTTCCAGTGGGAAAATCTGGATTTAGAAGAGAAAATTGCCTGTGACATTATTATTATTATTACTACTGTTATTATTGCCAATATTAATATTATTAGTATGATCATTATCATTATGGCTTTACTATATTATTAGGGTGAAACCATATCACTGGTTTTCATTAGGATTATGATTATCATACCGATTGTGATTATTTTTTATTATTATAATTATCAGCGCTATGCTTTGCTCTGCTTCGGTTGCTTTGCTCTCCGTGGTCCCAGAAACTTTCTCCTTTAAGATTTCTCCTACAATCCTTGGAAATCCCTGAGGACTGGGAGCCAGGAGGAGCTGGTGGGGCCATACCTCGCTTTCCTGAGGCGGGAGCGTGTCACCAAACCCTTCCCAGGAAACCACGGTTGTAACAGAGCCCTCCAGCAAAATCTCACAAGGCTTTCCTCCCCAGCAGGATAAAATTAGCCGGGCTCTCCTGAGATGACAGCTAAGAACTCCAGCTTCCCTCAGATGACCTCAATGGAGTCATTTGTTGCTTAAATGACAGACAAACGCAGTAATTAGGTCTATTTAGTAAAGGGGAGGTGAAAGGTCAAACTACTGGGCAAACTGTCTCCAGCGCTTGACTTGGGGACCACGCCGGGGCTTGGCGGGAGGTGATGTTTGTACAACAACCTGACACGGGCAGCAGCAGGTCCCTGCTCGGCCCCGGGGGCTGCCAGGCGTGTCCTGAGCCTGAAATCCTCCTTTTCTGCTCATAAAGCCCTGAACTCGCTCGTTTGTGTCCGAAGGGATTAAGGCAGAGGAAGGGAGAGCTGGTGAAAGGATGGGTGGCTGTGTTACGGGTTTGGGGTGGGCGATCAGCAGGGGGATCCGCAGAGAGGGCTGGGAGGTGTGGGATGAGTTAAGTGGGAAATCACCAACATTCCCCAATTTATTTCCCTCCTTCTCCCTGGCAGTGCTCCCTCTGTTCCCTTTGCTTTGTTTCCTGATCTTGGCTGTGTTTTGTGTCACCAACTCAACACAGACGAGCCACATCTGGATTTCTCTCGGCTGTTTTTTGGTTTGGGTGCAGCAGAATGGAGGTTGAACATGGTTCCTGCATGAAAGCATTGCTTGCCACACATCCCAAATCTCCAGAACACCCCTGAACAAAATGTTTGCAGTAGAGGCTGTTTTTGGCAGCTGAGTTCCTGCTGGCTCAGGGCTCACAGCAAACCCAGCATCCTTTTACCTATGGAACCTTTGCAGGATTTCCCTCTCTGTTTCATAAAGAAGGGAAAATTTGTAGGATAGTGGAAACTGTAAATGAACAGTTCCAATTTTCAAAGAGAGGCGGTAGAAAGTGTCCAAGATTTTGGTTTGGAATACAACGAGCTTGGAGTGCTCCTCACCAAAAGAAGACCACATTTCTGTTTTTTTTCTCTGAGTTTCCTTCAGATTCCCCTGCCACCATTTTCTTCTGTACTCGTGTGGGTAGAGAAGAAATCTTTCTGCATAGGGGTGATGCTTACAAATCCTGAGGGTGACCAGGACCTCTCCGTGGTCCATCCCTGCGGTGGGCACTGCTCTGAAGCACATTTGGGTGTCTGGGCATTTCCCTCCCCCACATCCCATCCACCTGAGCCCCTGCCTGCCCCTCCAGACCCCTTCCCTCGGGAGGCCTCTTCACCCCTGTCTGCGGGGCCCTGGCAAGAGGTGCTGCTGATGCTGCTGAGAGCGAGGGTCACCGAGAGCCCGGCGCGAGAGTGAAAAGAAAATTAGAAAACAAACAGAGGGGAGGTGGAAACGCGCCCGCCCTTGAAGTGCAAAGACCTCCCCGTCCCCCCTCCCCGCCCCGAAGAGGGGCTTATCTTCAAAAAAAGGGCCCTTGCGATGAGACAAGAAAGAACAGACTTCTCACACCTTGTCTTCACTTCCCGCAGATCCTATCTGCCCACAAGTGCCTGTGATCTCGGGCAGACCTCTCTCTACCTTGCCCCTCTCGCCTTTCAAGTCTGCGGCAGCTGTTTTGCTAAGCCGGAGACCTTCCCACTTCATCCTTTTCTCCCCGGCTGATGGAGAGACAGGCGGCGTTTCTGACGGGGCTCGGGGAGCGGGGAAATGTCATGCCGGAGACTTTCCTTTGTGTATTTTCTCTAAGTTTGTTTGAAGAGCATCTCCCTATTTAACACCTCATTGAGCGCAGCAACACGTAGGGACAAGAGGGTTTGGGTTTTTTTTTTTAACGGGCTGCATGAGAGGAGCTTAAAGTGCACACCGAGTGCTTAAATTATTTGCTCAGGAGTACTGATCACACAGGAGTTAGAGTGAGTCATGAAACTTATACGTTTTATAATGATATAATCCATATTTTTCCGCTGTTTCTCAGTCCAAAAGCGGACGGATCACGACATCCTGGATGAACGCACAGGGTGTGAGTAAAGAATCCCAAGCTGGAAATAGGATTTGTTATGCTGGTTTGTTCACCTCAGGCTCTGGTTGGAGTCCCATGGCTCCTGTGCTGGGCAGGAGGGGTGTCCCTCAGCCAAGAGCAAGGAGCAGCCCTTGTCCACACGGGTTGAGTCATTCCTGCAGGGTGATGGTAACGTGCTGCTTTTGCACTCCTCCATCGACAGCAGCGACCTCCCAGCCCCAAAAATGCTGAGGTTCACTCAGGAGATCTCCCTTCATCTGCTCCCTGCTTCATCTGACACAAACCATCCAGCGGGTCCCCTGGGATGGGATTACATGGGTGAAATTCGCTTTATCGGGAGATCTCCCAGCGTTTATTGGGCCTTTGTGACACTCCTGGGAGAGAAACGCCCGATCCAGATTGATAACATTCCTCCCTGCTCTGCTACCCTTCCCCAGGGAGCCTTTCCCAAGGACTGCCCATGGGATGAAGTCCAAACCCCTTCCCATGGAGCAGGTTTCTTTCACAAAGCAGGCAAAAACTGTTTCTTCCTTGGGGAAAAATTAACTCCAACAGCCGTCTCAAACCCTTCCAGCCCAATCAACTCTTACTCTGTGCTTCGTAGGTCACTGCAATTTCCTATGAACTTGAGGGGAGATTTTCTTGGGAAAAGCTCTTTTATATTTTTTTTTCCCTGTAAATATTCCAGCTGTTGATTTTCCCCTAGGAAAGTCAAATTATACTTGAGCATTGTATCAGCAGGCGGATTAAAAAGCTGATCTGTCACACAAGAAAAACCTGAGCTGAACAGCTTCCTGCATTTCCTGGGCTGGGAACCTTTAGAAAATAAGACCCAGACTATTTTTCTTCTAGCACAAAAACATCCAGGATGAAATCAAACCACGACCCCTGGGGCTTCGGAGGACGTTTGGGATTTGGTGACCTTGATGTGCACAATCTACAAGGGAGGGGAAGCCATTGGCCAAAATTTGAGCCTTTCAGGGAGCAGAGTAAATTGCAACCACGTTCCAGGGAGCTTGCCAGGGAGGCGAATGGACTGATCTCATCCACCTTGATGTCAATCCAGCCCAGCTCCAGGAGAGCCAGCAGCGTTCTCCTGGCTCCGTGTGGAGGTACCGCTGAGATCACAAATGACACAGCTCTAATTAAGACAAAGCTAAGGGAACATGTGCCCCGCGTGGAAAGAGAGGTTGTAGCAACGTCCCAGGCTTTGGGTCTCAGAGGAAGTGGGGCTGGATCAAGTGTGAAGGATTTTGGAGGTGTTCTTCCATTGATTTGCCCTGTGTGAGCCCTTTGGGGTCTGCTGCTCCTCCTTGCTGAACCTTCCCCCCGGAGATCTCCAAGATGCCCTCCCACAACCTCATGAAACTGAGGCAAGGATTTATCTCAAGTGTCTTGCCTGAATCCAAACAGAACGAGAAAAGCAAAAAAGAAGCAGTGCCATGAACTCATTTTCGAAAATTTTAGTTGAACGTGGTTTTTTTTTTTAAAAAAAAAAAGCTGTGAGAAGCCTGGACAGGCTCCTTCCTTGGATGCACAGAAAAACTTGGTTGTGAGCTCCCCAAGGATGCTGCCTCTCTGGTTTTCGAGATGTCATGCAAGAGAGAATAAATACAGACCCCTTCCCCCTCCTCCCCTGACATTTCAGTGCTGATTAAGGCACCATTCATCGCCCCTCGTCTCCCAGAGCCTTTACTATTTATGGACCTGCCGTTTTTCCAGGGGCTGACACTAGCGTGCATTCAGCCCCGTCCTTCTCTCCCCATCCCATCCTGTCCCCCCTCTCCCCTCCCTGCAGGCATTTCTCCATTTCAGTAGAGAAACCACGAGTGACTGGAGTGTCTGTGACCTCTGGGCTGTCAAACTCCCACTGCCTAAATAAAAGCAGCCCGAGAGGGAGAGAGTTCCCATAAATCACCTCCCGTGACAGAGACCACCTGGGATTTGCTCACTGAGCAGAGGTGCCCAAACCCATTCCAGCTGCTGAGCTTGCACTTTCCCGCATTTTTATGGACACCCTCGGAGAGATAGGCGGTGTTTACACAAGGAATGGAAGTTTCAGTTTTACTGCTCGGAGCTGGGTTTGCTCGGCCGAGGTGGGCAAGCTCTTTGATTAGGGAAGGGCTGAGGTGTGGGAAGAGCCTGCTGCCAGGTTGTGGAGGTTGAACATCATTCCTGCATGAAAGTGTTGTTTGCCATGCATCCCAAATCTCCAGAACATCCCTGAACCAAAATATTTAGCAGTAGAGACTGTTTTTGGCAGTTGAGCTCCTGAAATCACCAACATTCCCCAGTTTTTTTCCCTCTTTCTCCCTGGCAGTGCTCCCTTCTGTTCCCTTTGCTTTGTTTCCTGATCTTGGCTGTGTTTTGTGTCACCAACCCAACACAGACGAGCCACACCTGGATTTCTCTCAGCTGTTTTTTGGTTTGGGTGCCACAGAATGGAGGTTAAACATTATTCCTGCATGAAGCACTGCTTGCCACACATTCCAAATCTCCAGAACATCCCTGAACCAAAATGTTTAGCACTAGAGGCTGTTTTTGGTAGTTGGTTCCTGCTGGCTGCCCATCCTCAGGGCTCACAGCAAAACCTTTTACCTATGGAACCTTTGCAGGATTTCCCTCTCTGTTCCATAAAGGAGGGAATTATTTTCCCCAGGTGGGATGGGGTAAGGAATTCTGGCCTTTGGGCTGTTCATCCACATGAAAGCTTTTTCCACACTGAGGGAAGATGAAGGTATTCATGTCAGAGGAAAGCGGGATCAGATCCAGGTAAGGACAGCTAGTTGTGCCGAGGGTGGCATCTGCAGCCTCTGGATCTATCTGAGGGCCCCCAGCTCATCATTTGCCGTGTCAGGGCGTCCAGTCCTTTCAAAGTCACCCTGAACACCACAGAGCATCAGCAGGGATAAACTGAAGGGGATCATGGAACTGTGGAAAGGTTTGGGTTGGAAGGGACCTTAAAGCTCACTCAGTGTCACCCCCTGCCATGGGCAGGGACACCTTCCACTGTCCCAGGCTGCTCCAAGCTTTGTGCAACCTGGTCTTGGACACTTCCAGAGATCCAGGGGCAGCCACAGCTTCTCTGGGCACCCTGTGCCAGGGCTCCCCACCTCATAAGGAAATATTTCTCCCCCAAATCCCGTCTAACCCTGCTCACTTTCACTTTCAATCCATTTCCCCCCATGACATGAAGATCAGCTGAGGATCTGCCCTTGCTGGGTGAGGAGCCCTTTTAATCCGTGTGGCTGTGACAAAGTGAATTTGGGATTTGCCCCTGCCCTACACATCTGGCAACGTTGCTTAAATTATTTCCAGCCAGGATTGTGACGCTCATCTGTTGAGGCCTCAGCATTTGTTATTAAGTAGCATCACCATTTTTAAACAAAAAGATGTATATTCCAAGCAATGTTTATCAAAAAAAAAAAAAGACTTTCACTAACAAGAGAGGAATTTTGTTGATGGTCTTCCCCGAACAAAGAAAATGGGGGCAGGGAGATGAACAACCAGAAAGGCCAGGAACATTAATCCCGTGAAATGAAGTTTTAAGTGGAGAAATTAGGCTTAGATAAAGGTGATCCAGAAAGGAGGAACACTTCTCAGTGGTTTTTAAAAAAAAAAAAAAAAAAAAAACCTAATAAATTTAAAAAAATTATTTAAATTAAAAATTTTAATTTTTAATAAAAATCTAAAAAATAAATAAACATATAAATGGTATTTGAAAATAGCAACTGACAGGTGTGTGAACTTCCTTCTAATCCCCATTTTTCCTGACAGTACAAGTTTCAAAGTAACTTTATTTCAATTTTTTTTATTTTATAGGAAAAGTTTTTCCCATCAGCATCTTGAATGAGCAAGAGGCTAAGACAGATTTCAGGACAGGAACACATTTTTCCATCTTGGAGGTTGTGCAGCCAAAATTCAGCTTGGGAAACTCTGAAGCCAGCTGATAAAGTGAAACCTTAGGACTCGGTGCACAAATGATTTTTTTCAGACCGAGTCCAAACCCAAGTAACTCAGAGGAAAAGCAGTTTGGAAATAATTCAGGTGAGATCAGCCAGCCAGGATATTTTGTTTTGCATGGATAAGCAAAGCCAGGAATCAGAGTTGCAGTGAATGAACCCATTCATGGTGAACCTGCTCGTGGTGGAGCCTCCCCTTCCAACCCAGCCCTGCTGAGCCTGCCCTCCTCATGATGTTCCTGACTTTGGTTTTCCCAAAAATCTGAGGATGACGTCCAAGGAGGATCATGAATGACTCAGTTTGTAGAGGAATGGCACTCCCAGATTGTGTCTCCACTCTTTTCCAGCCCAGCCTTGCCCCTGCTGCCGTGGAGTTTCCAAGTTCCCTGCACTTGTGGATCTCAAAGGAAGAGAAGTTGGAGAAGATGGAGAGGAGCCTGAAGAGGGCTGGGAACTGCCCAGTTGGAAGTTGGGCAGTTGGAATCTTGTCTGAATCTCCTTGATATTTTAATTTTTGTGCCCCATTTCCCTTCTTTCCCACCAAGGCTTGCCATGGGACACTCCATGGGGTCACCAAAGTGCTGGAGACCTAAGAGATCTTCCAGCTTGAGGAAGATCTCCTTTGGTTTTTTGTATTTCTTGGAGATGTTCAAACATCTGGATATCCTACCAGGATCTCCTCTGGACCAACTCGGATCATGCTGGCACTTGGAGTGAGCCATGGACACCGTGGGCCTCAGCACATTCTCACTGCTGGTGGCTCACACAATTTTGGGGCCATCCCTTTTCCCTGTGCCAGGACAGCCAGTTTGCTTTTCCCTGGAGCCCCTTCACCATGGGATTCCAGAGAATGTGCCAGGAGGAGAAAATTCCTTGCTGATGTAAATGCAGGAGCAGCCCTGGTCAGGGGTGTGTGGGGTTACTCAGAACTGTGTCTCTGTGTCCCTTTTACACACAAAAAAAACCCCCTGAACCCTTTCTACCAACTCCACAAATTTAATTTAGGAGAATTGCACGTTCTCAGATAAGGGTTTGGTCCGCTCAGGTTTACAGGGTTACATTTAATTGGGGAGCTCAGGAAAATCTGAGAGTCTTCACAAAGACTTGGGCAGCCGGGGACATTAATTGCATTATTTTCTTTATAGATAAATCTTATTTGGTGGAGCCACCATAATCAGATAAAGAATAGATAAGATCAAACCTTGCCTTTAAATTCCAGATCTCCTGGCTTGAGAAAATATGGAGCTCAGATTACGGTGAAGCTTTTAATGGGCTTCAGAGATTTCTGCCCAAGCGGGATGGGAAAAAAAAAATGTAGATCCTTCAAGATCCTGGAAGGAGCAGATATCCCAGATTTGTGCAGTAGTCAGCAGTTTCAGATAAGGAACAGAGGATTTTCAGGTCTGATGGCTGATGTTTTCCACATAAAAGCTGTGCTCTCCTTCAGGAAAAGGACTCGAGTCTCTTCAGCAATCACGAGAGCCAGCCCTGACACCCGGCCTAATTCTCCTTGTTGGCTTTGATCCAAAACATTCTTCCAGCAGGAGAAGCCTGGGGAAGGGACCAGGGGGAAGACTGAATAAGGGAGCCAAGAGGCTGCTCTGGAAAATCACGGCCTGAGTTACAGGAGGGGAATTAATCTTGAGAGGCCGCATGTAGCAGTTCCATCCATCAGCGTGACACCGGTACCTTTATTAGAGGAGATGGAAAATTAAATTGCAAAATTATCTGTTCAGTTTCATTGACTTTTTTTTTTTTTTTGGCCTTTCTTCCGTCCCCCCTTTTCATTCCTCTCAGCAATACCACTGGCAGCTGGCAGCGGGTTATTAAAAGCACCTGGCCATGAAAGGCAATCAGATCCCAGGGCGCGTTGGGTGCCACCGCGGAGCTCCTGGTCCAAAGGTGGCAGCAGAGGGGGACCCAGCTGGGCGGGGTGAGGACGAGGGGCCCCGTGTGGGATGCCGGGTGTGCCAAGCTCCTGGGCATCGTTTTTCCCTCAGCGCCGTGGCTGACTGCCAGGCTCCGAGTGCTGCCCGTCTCTAAACATGGGAGAGATGTTGGAGAGGAGAAACCTTGGTGCTGACTAGAGGGCACCCGTGTTATTCTCCTCTTCTTCTCCCTGGTGTTCCCAACCTCTGTTTCTTGCTTTCGAGGTTTTGCTGTCCCTCTCCTCACATTTCACCCTAAATTCCCCACTCCTTCACCTTCCACAACCTCTCCTCTGCAGCTTCCAAATCCAATTTGAGACCAGTGGGAATAAAATAATTTAAACCAACAATGACGTAAAAAAAGGAATCCCATGGGAATGTAATTTTAAACACCCCATCCCAACAGCCTTTTCTTTGGCATTCCAAAGAACCTGTCCAAGGCCAGGTTGGACAGGACTTGGAACACCCTGGGATAATGGAAAATGTCCTTGCTCATGGCAGGGGATGGAATGGGATGGGCTTTAAGGTCCCTTCCAACCCAAACCCTTCCAGGATTCTGTAGTCCTAAAACCATGGGAATCCGAGAGAAGAGGGATTAGCAGGGAGCTATTCCCAAAGTTCAACAGCCCAAGCCATGCTCCTCTTCCAGCTGATGGGCAAAAAGTAAATACCAAGAATAAAGCATAAAAATGATTTAAAAAACACAAAAATTGAGTCTCTTTGTAAACCATAAGGGAGAATTTATCAAGAAATGTCATGAGTGGATCAAGCCCTAATGAGTGGAAAAGTTCTGGTTGGTTTTGAGTCCTAATTGACCATTATCTCATAAAGAAAATAGGGAAAATGAAGCAGCAAAGAGATGACCTGAGTACCTCTGTGTTGTGTTGGTGGAAAGATCAATCCATGAGAGGAGAAATGTAAATAAATTATCCCTCTTGGTAGGAACTCAGCCCAGGGCTGCCACCAAAGAGAATTTCTTTCCATCTGCATGCGTCCATTTATGTTTCTTAATGTTTTTAGTCACACAGTAGAATTTGTGGGCATTTGTGGGGCCAAATCTGTTTTCACCAGTACCCTGGTGAAAGTGCATTTTGAGAAGACTGAATTATGAACAGGTTTGTGCTGAACAAACCTTCTCTCCCTTGTGTTTTCTCTGCCTTTTCCTGGCTGTTGCGTTGACGAGTAATTTGTAGGGGTCAAGGCACAAACTGTAATTCCAGCACTGTATTTTATGCTGCTACTGTTTCCCTGACAGGGGAGATGTCTGTAAAATAACAACAATAAATAGAAATATCCAGTTCTCGAGAAGCTCTTTAATCAGAGATTCTCAAAGTATTTTGCAAAAGGAAAAAATATTGGAGTGGTTACTCAAATTGAGAAAATTTTTCAGCAGCTTCAGTCAAGGGTTTCTGGCAGTCCTGGTGGAGATTATGTGGCTTTTGTGGGTGTCAAACTCGCAGCTCCTGGGGGAACTTGACTATCCACTTCCATGAAATATTTTGATAACATAGTCTTGGCTTCAGTATCAAAAAATGTCATGGATGAGATTTTTTGGATGAGGTGGATGCTCAGATCCCCCAGGAGCTGCTGTGACCAGAAACCTCCCTCTCCATGATATGATTCAGAGATGGAGAGGCTGAACCTGGAATTATAATTTTCTTTTTTACACTTTTGTGGCCTGTTTTTTTCCATCAAACTTGGAGGACACGGCTCCTTTGCGTTGGTTCTCTGGCAGTCATAGAGAAATCCCTGAATCCAAAGAAAGCAAAGTGACCTAGCAGGGCTTGTTGCTCCCTCTCAGGAACAGGGAGAGAAGATCCTGGTCGAGTTTGGGTTTCCCGACTTGGATCTTTGCAAGTTTGACAGAGCTCCCCTGGGCAGAAAATGTCCTGCTGACCAAAGATCAAGATGGATGGAAAAAATGATGGATGGATGGATGGAAAATGAAATTAATTAAAATGGAAGAAAAATGAAACAAATGAAAAAAAGGATGGATGGATGGATGGATGGATGGATGGATGGACAGATGGAAGGATGGATGGATGATGGATGGATGGATGGATGGATGATGGATGATGGATGGATGGATGATGGATGGATGGATGGATGGATGATGGATGGATGGATGGATGGATGGATGGATGGATGGATGGATGGATGGATGATGGATGGATGGATGGATGATGGATGGATGGATGGATGGATGGATGGATGGATGGATGGATGGATGGATGGATGGATGGGATGGATGGATGATGGATGGATGGATGGATGGATGGATGGATGGATGGATGGATGGATGGATGGATGGATGGATGGATGATGGATGGATGGATGGATGGATGATGGATGGATGGATGGATGGATGGATGGATGGATGGATGGATGGATGGATGGATGGATGATGGATGGATGGATGATGGATGGATGGATGATGGATGGATGGATGGATGGATGATGGATGGATGGATGGATGGATGATGGATGGATGGATGATGGATGGATGGATGATGGATGGATGGATGATGGATGGATGGATGGATGGATGATGGATGGATGGATGATGGATGGATGATGGATGGATGGATGGATGGATGATGGATGGATGGATGGATGGATGATGGATGGATGGATGATGGATGGATGATGGATGGATGGATGATGGATGATGGATGGATGGATGGATGGATGGATGATGGATGGATGGATGGATGGATGGATGGATGGATGGATGGATGGATGGATGGATGGATGGATGATGGATGGATGGATGGATGGATGATGGATGGATGATGGATGGATGGATGGATGGATGCATGCATGCATGGATGGATGGATGATGGATGGATGGGTAGATGGATGTCTGTATGGATGGATGATGGATGGATAGATGGATGGATGGTGGATGAATGGATGGATGAATGGGTCTCACTTACAGCCTGCTTGCTAAGCTGGAAGAAAAGAGCAAAACTCCAGCAACAAAAACTCTACCAAGAAAACGATTTCCCATTTTTGTCCAGACATGCACATAACCCTGACCCAGCACTGATGGTCTGGTGTCACAACCAAGCTGGCCCAGAACAGGACACACAACAGAGGATGGTGGTCAGTAGCTGCCTCTGGGGCCACTTATCTGTGTCTGCCTGGCCCCCACAAGTGCCTCCATCACCATAAAGAAGTCAGAAACGCCCCTCTGCCCTCACCCCAACCTCTGGCAATAAATCCAGGGAAATGCAACGTAGAGCACAGCGAGGGCCTGTGCCAGAAGTGTCTCTGGAGCAGCACAGCCGGGCCGGCAGTACCAGGAGAACATAAATTTCAGCCTGTTCTGCCTCATACCATGAAGGCTGAGGGAGAGAAATGTAATACAAGCCTCTCCCAGGCCATTCCTGTGCCAAACAGCAGCCTCTCTATCATTTGGTGGTTTATTATAAACAGGCTCCCATTGCAGTTTTGAAGCAGAAATTTTTTATGAATAAACGTGAGGCTTTTTTTTTTTTTTTCTTCCTTCCCCCTGCAAAGCCGTTGCTTGAAACCTTCACATGTCACTGCAAGCGCCCCTGCAAACCTTGGATGTTTGACTTCTGGAGGGTTATTTTGGGGTTACTCCTGGAAAACCCTACCCTGAGATTGTCAGCGTTTGCCTTTCCCAGAGCTGCCTGTGCCGGGAATGTTCCTTTCGGGAATGATCAGCGGCAGTTTTTGTGTTCGGCCCCAGATTCCCTGTTTACTACTTATGCAAAGGGGCTTTTTTATTTTGCCCTCAGTGTAAACAGAGTTGATCACTTTATATCCTCTGTATATTGTTTCTTAATATGAATGAAGTGAGGCAGCCTCGCAGCCGTCATCCAGACCAGGGCCTAAAATAAACTTACAGCAACTCGGGGAGTGTTTGGCTTTGCAAACTGTGAAAACGGCTTCAACAAGAGCATGGGCATATTTTTAGCACTTAGCATTTGGTATTTCATGAAAAATTAGGGCAAGGGTATCGCAAATTTGATCTGTTTACCTTGCTTTTGTTGGGTCTTTGGTTCTTTTTAAACAACTCTCGCTGGACAAATGTTTTATCTGCTACTGCATAATCCAAGACAAACAAACCTGCTGGGAGTGCATTAAAACGAGTAGGTCCCTGCATTCAAATGAGGTAAAGAGAAAGAAATATTTGACCATTTTGCCAAAAAAATATTATGGCTTACATTTGTTTTATATTTTCCTTTTATTAAATCACTCTTCTAAACCACTCCGAAGTCTCAGCTCGTTCGGTGACAATTCGTTTATGGTGTTTCTGAAGTGGATTTAGATTGGAGTGATAAAATTACAGGCCAAAATTACAACCATCACGGAAAATACTGGCTCATGTTTGGCTTTGCATACCACAACTGAAAGATTACCAGGCATTGCCAATAAGCAGGAGGAAGTCAAGATAATAATGTACGCATTTATAGACGCGAGCTGGGTTCCAGGACAGGCCACAATAGATTTGTGGAAGGTGAACTGGAATATTTAACTGTGTCTCATTAATGGGGAAAAATCTGGCAGGTTGTGAAGAGGTAACTATAGTTCACACGCTGGATTTGTGGGATCTTTCCAGGAAAAATGCAGGTCTTGCAAACCCTGAAATTAAACACTTTCTGAATTGTTGTTCAGCTGATGACATCACGGAGTAATTCCCTCTTTTCTCTGTGTTTTCACAAAAACCCCTGAGGTGGTCAGGTGTTTTCCTGGGATAGACTATTTTTTAGGGGAATGTTTAAAAAAATGTTTTGCTTTATGTGATCACATGAAGCACAGAGCCAAGAAAAAGGGAAAACCCCAAACCAGAATATTAATCCTCCACAGGTACCCATGAGAACACAGCCTTAAAATCCTAAACTTTCCAATATCACAGAATCATTTAGGCTGGGAAAGACCTCCAAGATCATCAACTTTTGGCCAATCACCACCCTGAGCTCTGAGTGCCACTTCAGGCAATCCTTGAACATTTCCAGGGATGGGAACTCCACCACCTCCCTGGGCAGCCCCTTCCAATGCCTCACAATTTAACCTTGGATGTATTGGATGCACATAGGTCATTTTCTGGGTCTGAAACTTCCTGAATTTTGTTTATTCAAAGCACATCCACGATGAAATTGAGCCCAGCTGAGCTCTTCAGTTTTCCAAGAGTTTCCGAGGTTGTTGTAATACAGGAATTATTACACGGAACTCAATGATCTTATGGGTCTTTTCCAACCTAAATGACTGGACAATTTCTAGGAATTAACAGAGCCCCGGGGCAAAAGGAAAGGCAAACAAGTTACTCAGGCCATGAGAAAGCTCAGAGGAAGAAATTCACATTTAATGGTCCCAGGTAAGCGTGCTCTGATGGATGCAGATGGCTCAGAATCAGTGCAGCATCCAATTAGCTCTGGGAAGGGAGTTTTATCTGATTATCCGCGTGAAATCATTGCTGCTGCCATCAGCACTGGCTAAAACCCATTCTTGGAGAACTTCAGGGAAGGTTTTTCTAAAAAAATAAAAAGTAAAAAATCAATCCATGCTGTTGAGAAACTGCAAATTTTAGTGGTCTGAAAGAGTGTCATTATTTCTGCTGTAAAAACGTATGGGGTAGTTTGGCATCTCTGGCTGACATCTGCTCCTCATTGTCTTGTGCCAATGCAAACTCATCGAGTCAGAGAAGATGAAATATTCCCCTCTGCTCCCAAACCCACCTCTCCCCTGGCTTGCTCTGCAGCTGTCAGCAGCTCGGCCACCTTGGTTTCATTACGGGGCCGTTCCCCCCGGGCAGCCACTTCTGCTGCTGACAGTTCTGCTCAGAGCCCTGCTGAGCCTCCTGGAGATGCAGCTTCCCCACAGCTCTCCGCAGGTCCTCCCCTTCCAGCAGAGTCGTGTGGGACAAACCCCCGGAGAAAATCCCCTGTCTTCATCTCAACCCACACTGGGGAAGGTCTAAGTTGAGAGTTTGGACTTTCCCCCCTCGCTGGGGAAAACAAAGAAATGTCAAACATTAAAGTATGCCCAGAAAGATGGACAGCGTAGAAATCTAGCCATGAAAGACAGTCAGAGAAGCCAAAGTCTGAAGGAGAAGGGAAGAAAAAGCAAATATTGCAAATTAAAATTCATTCAAACCTCTGAGATTTGACACAGCTCATTGTCTTAAGAGTGTTTTGTTGCCAGCTGAATTAACAGTGATCAAAAGGGGAAAAGGTTGGAGGGGGAGGAAGGCCCTCAGGAGATCCTGGAGGGTTTTGTAGGATTCCTAAAGCAACAGGAGTTGCCAGGAGAAGATTTTGGAGGAAGCAGACGAGCTCAGGAAGTCAATTTGCGCTGAAGAGCTGGGGATGTGTTCTCAAATCCAAAATAAACTCTCTTTAAAACAACCCCAAGACCCAGTGGATCCGGGCTTCTGGATACAGCATCTGAAAATGTTGGCCCCGAGTGAGGCCTGAATGGGTTGTAAATCCCTGGGATTGCACACACACACAGAGCCGTGCTCACACTCACAGGGAGGCCCATAAAACCCGACTTGATGGGAGCTGAGCCCGAGCTCGGGAGGTGAAGGAAGCCGCGAGTCTCTCTGGGCCCATCTGCGCGGCCCCGCCGGCTGCTGCCGCTGCACCGGCGAAATGCAGCTGCAGAGCAGCTGTGCTGAGCCCAGCCTGGGGTGTCTGCAGGGAGTTTGGGATACCTGCTGGGGTGGAGCTGCATCAGCAGGGTTGAAACCTCATTAATCCAGGAGCTTTTCACCTCTCCAGCCCTGCAGATGTATCCAAGCCCAGCACCTGAGCCCAACCATTCTCCTGAGGAGCTCAAGGCTGTCAGCAGCTGGTGGCTCCTTCTCCTCATCAGAGAGGTGACCCAAACTCGTCACCTCTGCATTCCTGGGGTCTGTTTTTATCAGCCCTGAGTCCCCTCATGCCCTGCTGTCTCTGGGAATGGTCACTGGGATGGTGCCCGGCTGCTCAGGCACTGCTGGCTCCTCCTCTGGGCTGGGCTCCTGGCTCTGCTTCCAGCCCAAGCCACGGATGAGTAACACCTTTGATTGCTTCAGCTCTTCACTTTTGTTATCTCTGCTGTTGGCCCCTGGATTTAAACATGGCTCGGTCTGCTGAGCTTGGCTCTTGTCTTGGTCAAGATCCTCCCGTGGGCTCAGTTCCCAGAGCGCTGTGAAATCCGTGCTGGGCATGCCCAGAACGTGCAAATCTGTGCCCAAAAGGTGAGCCTGGCCTCGAGTGTGGGTTCATGCCACAGTTAAGGGCTCAGCAGGGTTTGTAGAGCTTCACTCAGGAGCTCTTTGGGATCACTGCCCCACGGATATTTGTTTTGGAAGGAAGGAAGCGTTGCTCCAGGCGCCTCCACCAGGACCAACCCGACTTTTTTTGCACGTGTGCACACAGCAGCCCCGGGGTTAGGAATGTGCAGCCATGGAACTCTGAGATGTATTTTAAGACCTGATCTTTGGGGAGCCAAACTATTGAGCTCCTCTCTTGGCAGAGAGCTCTTTAATTTCAATTTTTCACGGCTGTGAGCATTTATCCTGGTTTGGACTTTTCCATGTTCTGATTTCCACGGAGTCCGTACCATTTCTGGATTGCAGCTGAGAAGTGCAGTCTTCCCCCAAGATTTGCAAACCAGCAAAGTGCCTCTTACTCCAAACCTTTGGAATATATCCCAAACCTTTCACCACTCAGCGCAGGGTATTGACAGCTCCAAGTGTTTTCTCTAAACTGTTGATGTTGTTGGGATGATTGTGATATTTTCTCCTCAGTCTCGAACTCTCGTGCCTCATTTCTTTGTTTATACAAAACCTCACAGTGTCCTTTAGGAAAGCGTGGGCTGGAAAAAAATGTCTCGTGCCTAAAGGAGTTTGTTGGGGGAAGGAGAAAGCAAATGGAAGGCTGGCAGTGGTGGACCTGTAGGGTGTGATTTATCCCACACCGGTTTTTTGGGATGCTGATGGAAGGCAGGCTCAGAGTCAGTGCTGGCTGAATGGGGGCACAGCTCTCCTGCCCCTGGTAGTGCAGATGGAGAAGATCTCCAGCATCTGGAAGTGGGCTGATGACTGGAAATCCTGGGAGGGCTTTGCAGTGACTCTAAATGTGTCCAGATCCTGGGGAGGCTGATTCCGTGGTCTGTGTGTGTTACCTCATGGAGTCTATACAGGACAATCAGGCAGAGATCCCAAATGAAGCTCTCTCAGCTCTCAGCAGCCCCAAATCCCCTCTGGAACAGTTTTCCAGGTCTGGGCTTGCAGGTGGCTCCCTGGTGTTGGGCAGACCAAGTGCCCGGCTCCCTGCAGGGCTGACAAAGTGGAGGTGCCATGCCCCAGCTGATGCTCACTGAATCCACCCACAGAGATGGGAAAGGGGGAGTTGTGCCTTGTAGGTGTTCCCAGAGCAACTTTGGGTGTCCCACCAGACCAAATCCCTTCTCCAGGCTTTTATGTGGCAGAGTTCCACAACCCTGCAAGAGCCCTGATGTTTTCTGAGATTTTTGTGTGCCAAAGCCACTCTGGGCTGGGTATCTCCTTTCAGCTCCAGAGGAGCACTCCTGCCAGCCGGATGATCTCCGGAGGGGTTAAGTTCAGTTCCCTGTGGGAGACGCTGATTTCATTACAAGCCCGGGCTATAAACACTGCGTGCTGCGGCACTGACAAATTGCTGGGTGTTATTGGCAGATGGAAGAGCCTGCGTGGGCCAGGAGATCAATTCAGGCCCTCTCTCCCTGCCAGCGAGTGAGTTATCTGCAGCTCAAGTGAGTTTTATTTCGCTCCTTAATCTCATTTGTAGCTGCGATCCCCGATGACACACGTCTGAAACCTTGGCTTGCAGCACAACCTTGCTGAGGTGGAGCTGGAAGGAGCTCCAAAATCCATAAGCTGTTTTAAACATGGACTTAAAATCCTTCTTTGATTTCTCCCTGTTTGGACTGATTTGGGCTGAGTGGGGGAATGAAAAGGGAGATGTTACCTTGGGATTTAAAGGGGTTGGGGAAGAGGGGAATGTGCCTGTGCCTAAATGAGGAGCTAGAATCTTGGTGGGAGCTGATTTCTCCTCCCAGCTCTGTTGTTTTCCCAAGTGCAACCAAGTGGGTCACTCCTCACCTGTTGAAGATCTGCCCATGAGAGGTTACAAGGGTGATAGAGAGAATGATTTTAGCTAAAACTGTTAAAACTCTTGTTCAGCTGGGTACTGAAATACTCTGCTGTAACTTGGGGTGATTGCATGGGAGGAAGGATTTTGTGGAGCCTGGGCTTTCCTTAGCTCCAAGCAAGGATGTGTTTAATTATAGCAGCTTATATCTAATTCTACAGGGGTAAATGGATGTTGAAAGTGCTACTTCCACCTTGAACACGTCTGAGCAATTCCCTGATCCCAGAGGGAGCTGTGAACACTGACCTAGTCTGGATCAAAGGTGATTTCACCTCACCTGCAGTCCTGGGCTTGTCTTTGCTCAGGTGAGCAATATTTTTAAAATCAGAGGAGTGGTTCTATGTCAGTCCAGGGGGTTTGGTCTGGAGATGCAGCTGTTGGACACCGAGGCTGAATGAATCATCAGAGAATCCCAGAACAGTTTGGATTGGAAGGGTGATTAAATTAATCCAGTTCCAACCCCAACACCTTCCCCTATCCCAGGTTGTTCCAAACCCCATCCAACCTGGTCTGGGACACTTCCAAGGACGCTGCCATGAGTGCATCCTCGTGTGGGATCTGCTCTGGGACCTGTCGGGAATGGAGTGCTATGAGGATCCTGCCTTGCCACAAGGAACAGGGATTGGGGCAGAGTTGTGATTTCCTGGGAAATCCCAGCCAGCCTTTCTCTAAATTCCTGTCCCGATAGGGCTGGGAGATAACTCCCTCCACTGTCCAACAGCTTAGGATTTCCTCAGAGCATGAGAAACAGCCTCTGCATCCCTCTGACCTTGCTCTAAATTAGTTTCCTTTTAAGCTGCTATTTACAGGAGGGGGTGCAAGAGTGAGAAGGAAAGTTTGATTTCTTTAATGCTCATGGAAGCAGGCGATTGATAACACTTGCAAGGGCCGGGCAGGGAGCCAGAGGGATCCTGCTGGAGGCAGCTCTGCCAGCAAAGCTCAGCCTGCTGGCTGGGGATGCAAAACTCTGCTTGTTTACAGCTCCAGGCCACCCTTGGAGATGCTCTTGCCAATCTGGACTGGAAGGGGTGAGGTGCCCTGCGCTGGATGATCTGAGCAAACCACCACTGGGGACTGTGGCAGCACCAGCAGCTCCAGGGTCCTTTCCAAAACCTGCAGCTCCAGCTGGGAGGCACCAGGATTAACTCCTTCCACCTTGGCTGCTGCTCTCGTGACAGCTCTGGCTTCAGGAGAAGCGCAGCGATTTTGTCTTTTTCTTTTTTAAGAGGAGAAATGCATGGGGAAAAAAAATAATAATAAAAAAAATCAGTGTTGCGTTTTTATCTGCGAGTAGAGAATAGTTCTTATCACAGCTCTGGGAAACTATTGTTCTGATTTTTATAAATAAGCTTGTATTCCCCTTGACTTTTTTCCTCTCCCTTCCCACTTGCTATCTCCTCTGCTGTGTGCCCTTGGCTGCTTCCCAGACTCTTCATGATGCGAGAGGAGATAAGCTCTCACAAGTTACAAACCTCAGAGGTGCTACACATCTCACACTCCCCTAAATCAAATCCTTGCCCGGATACTCCCACACCTTCAGAGTGAAGCCCCACGATTCCCACTGGGACATAAATGATCCCAGCCGCCTCCTCTCCTGGCTGGGGAGCTGTGGATGAACCTGGAGCTGGGAATCTCATGTCCCCTGCCACTGAACAAAGGCTGGGTAACCTCCCTGACATCTGCTCTTGGCCAGGTGCCCTTTCCAACAACCCTCATTGTGCTGGGCAAGGCCTGGAGGTTAGAGGAGAGCAAGGATCAAGAGCTCCCAGGAATAACAAGAGTTTCAAAATTTGGCGGGGAGCAGGTAGATTTCCAGTAAAACCCTTACGGTGGTTTGAAGGCACTTTTGCTGCAGTGCTATGGACCAGTGATAAAGGAGGGGGGAGAAACTCCGAGGGTAAAACAGGAGGGAAAAATCCCTGGCCATGCTCTTTTCAAGCTTTGGCCCCGAGGATTCAATTTTACTCTTCCGGTGACTCACAGCGTGACATTGGCTCTGCTCTCCTTCCTTGGAGAGGAAGCAAGGAAGGCTGTAGCCATCCATCTCCAGCCGATTTTTAACAGCGCAGATCGTGTTCCCTTCTGCAAAGTGCAAGAGCTGCTCGGGCTGGAAGGTGCTGTGCACAAGCCTGGCGCACTCAGGGGGTGTAAATCTCAAACCAGGCAGGGTCAGGGGGTGTAAATCTCAAACCAGGCGGGTCAGGGGGTGTAAATCTCAAACCAGGCAGGGTCAGGGGGTGTAAATCTCAAACCAGGCGGTTCAGGGGGTGTAAATCTCCGCGATGGGAGGAGGTTTCTAAGAACCCCTGGATTTTATGGGTCTGTGATTCCTTTGCTGTTCAACAGTGCAGTGCAAGGCTTGATCCAGCTACTCTTTATCATCCCTGTGAGCTCAGGAAGGTGGGAAGCACCTTCAGGGCAGCTTCGGGGGATTTTGCGGGCAGTGGAAGCGTTTGGGCTCCCGGGAAAATTTCGGGCTCCTTTTGCAGTGTGTGGAGAGCCCCGGGACACGGGGGATGGAGGCAGAGCGGGCAGGGGGGCTTTGAGGGGATGAGCAGGAGAGGAGGAGGAGGAGGAGGAGGAGGGCCCCGGTGTCACCCCGCCGTGCCTGCTCTGTGTTAAGGCAGGCGAGGAGCGCTCCCGCTGCCGCTCGCCTCTCCCGCGGGGCTCTGCCTTGCCTTAAAAGAGGCACAAACCTAAATCCCTGCGCAACTTCAAAGTAACTCGGGGGAGATTAGGCTCTCCCGGAGTCAGGCAGCAGCCCAGAGAGAGGGAGGAGGGATTTTTTGAGGTTCAAATGCTGCCGAGCACCCTTCAAGCTCGCTCTCTCTGGGGAGGAGCAGGGCGGGGGCTGACCCCTCTGCTTTGGAGATGCTCGGAGCAGAGCAGGACCTTGTTATTCCCGGGTTTTATTTCCCAAGCTGCTGGCTCTTATTTCCTTTCTAGCTGCTCCCTGCTCCTCTTCATTAGCAGCTCTCAGCAGCGCAAAGGAACCGTACTCAGAAGAATGAGTTCATCTCCCAAAACTTTGTACTGCTGCCAGCGGGTCAGTCACTTTGCAAAAAGAAACTTCCCTTGGAGAAACTCTATCCCTTTGGAGAAAAGGCCAACAAGCCAGAAAAACAAACTCTCAAAAACGCTGCTTTCAAAAACACTCCTTAATTTGAATCTTTTTCTGGTGTCATCCAGCGGGGTGGGTGTTGGGAACAGCAAAGCCTGTGGTGCTCTGGCAGCTCTGCTAGCGACCTACAAACCTTCTGGAGGGTGGCTGAACCTGGCCACCCCTACCAAGCATGGGCAGAGGTTTCTGGGAGAGGAAAATCAAAGTTTTGTGCGGTTCCTGTGCTGTTAGAGAAGCACAAGTGCTGTGGAGGTTATGGAGCACCTCTGTCCACGTCACAGCTCCCCTTGGCTTGGGCTGAGGGCTGGCTGGAGAGGCTGGTGGCTACCACAGGATTGTCACCTGATTCTGGTGATTGTCACCTGATTCTGGTGATTGTCACCACCAGAAGGAGCTGTGTGGAATTCTGGCTGCTGCCCTCATTTCCAGGACCAAGGTGTGCCAGATCCACCTGGCACTGAACACATCCACAGCAATTCCAGGTGGAGTTTCCAGGATTTCCCTTCGATGGTGCCATGGTGATGGTCAGAGTTCAGAGCCTTGGAAGGAGTTGTGCTGTCAGCTCGTTCCTCCTGCAGTCACTGAACCTCTGAGGAGCAGCCCAGCCTGGCTAACACCGAATTTAAAATGTTCTCCAGTGCCTCCATGCCTCCATCCACCCAAATCCCAAATCCCATGTTCTTCTGGTGCATTTCCCTTTATTTCCTCACCAAGTCCTCTTTCTGCTGGAAAAGGTTTTTTTTTTCCCACTGAGCAGCAGCGAAGGCAGCTGAAATGTGTTATTCCTGCAGTGAAATAATGTTTTCCTAATCTCAACATCTTTTTTTTTTTTTTTTTTAAAGCATGTCCACATGTAGTGCGCTTCCAGAGCAAATCAAGTTCCAGGCGCAGCTGCAGAGAGCACTGAGCAAGGTTTAACTCCGTGATCTTGGAGGTCTTTTCCAGCCTTAATGATTCTGTGACTGCTGGCATGTTCCAGCCCTGCTCCTCTCTGTGCTGGACTCTGTAAGAAACTAAAAACTAAAAACAACTAAAAACTTGCCCATCCTGGTGCTTGAGTGGTTTTTATTTATGGGTTTTGGTTATTTCCTTCTCGTTCTCTTGAACGTAAGCCAAGGTGGGGGAGGGAGGAACAGAATAAAAAAGGTGTAATTGGAATGGCAGCACTTTCCCTCGGGTTGATCATCCTGGCTGCATCAGAAAATCCCTGGCTTGGAAGTGTAGGAGACCAGAGCAGCTGCAGGTCAGGGGGGCTCGGCCAGGGAGATGTCCCTTGGATTTCCAGCTCTGGATGAGGGTTTGGGCAGAAGTGGGGATGCACTTTCTGCTTTTCAGGCTGGTGACTTTCAGCCAAGCCTCTGTTGAGTTTCCCCTCAATCCTTTCTCTCCTCCAACAGCCTGGGCTGAGTCACACCAGCAGGGTTGCCCTGGGCTGAGCTTCTTCTGTGGGCACCAAGGAGGGGACTCCTGATTTTGGGTTGGGACCAGAGCCTGTCAGCAGCCAAAAATCCCAAATCCTGGAAATCCGGGCTCAGGGGTCACTCAACCACTGTCTCCATCCCTGCTGATGCCCTTTCCTTGTTTCCTTAGGTGGATGGCTTAGGGATAATCCTCTGTGGAGTCTGGAATGGTCTCTGATTTTCATCCCTGATAAATCCTGGCCACTGCCATGGCAGAGGGCTGGGACATGAGGCCACATCTTTGAGCTGCTGTAATTATTAGATGGTCACTCTGCTAATGACAGATTCAATTAAGCCCAACAGGTTTGTCTGATATATTCCCAGCAAGAAATAACTCCTTTTGATTCCTCATCTGCTTCTGAGCTGGAGAATCACCCCGGTGCCACTGCCAGCTGCCCTGGGCTCTGGATAAAGGAGGATAAATCCCAACAGACCCAACCTCAAGCTGTGAAAACGAGTCCTTTGCTGTGCTCAATGCATTAAATAATCCAGTGTTTTCCTTCCAGATAACTACTCTAGATCAGCCTTATCTTCTCACTTGTGAATTGTAGCCTGTAAAGCAGCCATAAAAAACAACGGGAACCACGGATTCCATCCAACATGTCCATTTATTTCTCCCCACAGGCAGAGATGAAGATGCAGCAATCTGGGGAGTGCGCAGCACGTGCTGCTGTTTGGAGCCCCAGCAGAGTTTCAGTGTCAGCCCTTATCCCCTGCTCAGTGCAGGCTCTGAGGCTGATGCTGTACATCACAATCACGCTTGGATCTGTAGGGTGCCACCTCATTTGTCAGCTGCGTTTTGCTGTCAGCCAGCACAAGGTCCACGTTCAAGCCATGATCAAACCTTGGACAGAGCGGGAGCAACGGCTCCAGTGAATATTCCTGTCAGAACATGGATTAGAATCTTCTCTAAAGCGCCTCCTGCCAAGGGGCTGATGTCATCTGTCTTCTCGGAGCAGGGAAATGGTGTGAATTCAATTTTTGTGATGAACAAATCCCTTTCTGCGCGAGCACTCAGGCTCCAGACCAAGAATTCAACTGATTCCTTTTTTCCCTTCTCCCCTTCCCCCATCCCCACCCTGATGAGGTCGATGCTGGCCCTTGCTGGGGCTGCAGGCATAGGAGGAGATGTTGGTTTATGTCATGACAGCCTCTCCACGGACAAAACTCAATGGAACAGCAAGGAGTGGGCTCAAAATTGGGAATTTGGGATGGTGAAAGTTAAGAACAACTGGAGGATGTTGTGGATCCCATGCATGAGCACCCAGTTTGGATTGATGCAAGAACTGGAGGCAAAGATCCCTGCTCAGGTTAGGCTGCACCTCAGGCTTTGCTCTGAAACGCCCTGGCAGCAGTGTAGGTGTTGTTTTCCTTGGAAACTTGCACCAGTGCCTGGAGCTGTGTCTCAGGACCTGCACTGACACCTGGAACCCCAGGGAAAAACCTTCAATCCCAACCAAAGTTCATTGCTTGGCCTCACGCTCTCACAATTATGGGCCAAGTGAAGACAGAATTGAAGATTTAATTTAAATCACTCTGAGCTCTTCGTGCCGTGGGGTGGAAGGTGGAATGTGCAGCTTGATGATGATGACATCCCTGAGATCCCATTGCCAGGCACCAAAGCAGATTTCTCTGTGGCCTCAAATCTTCACACCCACCTGAAAGATTTTCCAGGAGTTTGGCATGACTTCCCTGCAAAACCTCAGCTTTATGGTTTTATTCCTCTTTTTGAACCACCTGTAGGATTAATGCATGTTGGTTTTATATTTTTCATCACCTTTTATCCCCTTAGCACTTTGCTCTCCTGAATTTTTGGGTGTGAATGAGGCAGAATTCCCAGCTGACAAACTTCTCCTGAGCTTTCTTGGAGCTCACGTTGTCCCCTCCAAGATGGTTTAAACCCCGTGGCTGCAGCAGAGCTGGAACGTGAGCTCGTGTAAGGCTCTCCCCAGCTCCTTGGAAGGGATTTGCAGCTCATTTGTGTTTCTGCACAGAGCTCTCCTGATTTATGCCCATCCTGGACATGCTGACATGAGCTACAGCATCAGGAGATGCCCGGAGTTGATTTTTCCAAGGAAAAGCTGGCTCCCAGCAGCACAGCCTCTTGCTCAGGTGGCAGGAACAGCCTCCCCCAGAGCTCAGGGAATGTTCAGAGTGGGGTTTGATGAAAACCCTTGAGGACGGATTTGAAATCATTCTTAAGGGGTGTTGCCAAATATTAAGAGTCGATTTTCAGTGTTTGGTCCCTTCTCCTCACTGAAAAAAGTTAACAGGACTGGGATTGTTGCTGAACTCTCAGCGAGAGCTGCTGAGACCAACCAAAAGAACCTTTGATAAAATAATCCCCCTGTCTTCATTCTGTCACTGCTACCAAGCTGGATAAAGCCGGGAATTCAGGCCTTGATTCAGCACAGCACTTAAATGAGGGCTCACGTTTTAGTGAGCACACTTGCCATGGGCAGAGTCTGTTCCAGTGTGGCCTTTCCAAAGGATTATTGGGTATTTTTTTAGGATATACCTTTCAAAAGAAGCTCCTCCTCCTCCCATAGTGTTTAGCCATCAATCTGTGCCTTCTGCAACAGAGCAAGGTCCAGAAATGCGTTGTAAGGAAAGATAGGTGGATTTTGGGAAAGCCTTTAGTGAAAATGGATTAATTTTTAAATGGGAAACTGAGTATTTTGCTCTGTAGGCTGAAATTTGAGAGGTGGTTTGACTACAGTAAGCAAGACATTGCAGGGAATTGAAAGCATCTTTGCCAAACTTCAGCTTGGATAATGTTAATCTAGAAATGATTAGACAAGATGAATCTAGATCAAAATCCATCTATGAAAAAGATGAAAAAGATGAAAAAGATGAAAAATTTCATCTGGAAAGATGAGTTAGAGTAGAGGAATAGAAATAGAATTAAGGGAAAAGAGGCAGTGCCTAAATAAAATATTTTATTTCTTGACTGCCCATGACTCCCCAAACTCTCGTCACAGGTGGTGGCTGCTCCAGCAGCTCGGTGCAGTGTGGGGTCTGAGGAAGCAGCTCACAAGAAACTGCAGAGTAACCGGGGATGAAGCAATGTTATTTGTCATAATAATTACTAATCCCTTAAGAAAGCAGAACAATGTTTGGGTTGGACGTACGGGAAGATTAAAATTTCAGCCCGCACTTGAGCTTAATTCTTTTGATTCTGAGCTGTTCATGTTGAGAAGCCCAGAGGACACCCAAAACTTGTCCTTTCGCAGACCCTTCCCCAGCTGAACACCCACCCAAGCCTGGGAGGGAATGCCCTCATCGGAAACAGATAATCCTTGCCCAAACAAACCCTTCCTTTCCTTCTTTCCCTCTCTTCCCTGTGCTATCCTGCCCTATTGTGTTACATTATCACATCAAGTCGTGGCATGGCATAAAGCAGCTTAATGTGCCGAAGGAATGCGGCTCTAGCTGCAGTAATCCCTGTCAGCTTTGCTTCCCGGAGCCTCTTCCATGGATTTTGGGAGAGGTGCCATCCGTCAAAGCTTCTCATTTCCATATCTACCTGGTGTCTGTTACCTGAACCCTCCAAAAAAACCCCGTGTGTGTCGTATCAAAGAGCAGCCCCGATTCCCAGAAGTGTTTTTGTTGGATCATCCATGCCTGCCTGCAGCCAGAGGAACGGCTTATCCCCAGTTTTCCCTCGGCAGAGATCTGAGATGTGTCAAAGAGCTGCAGGGCCTAAACCCTCCTCCTGTCCCCGTTGTCTCTGACAATGGAATGGGATCCCTCATGGAAACCTGGAGGGTTTGCAAAAACTTTACCCACATCAGCACACGGATTTCAATCCCTGTAAAGAGTTGGGAAAGAAGCACCCATGAGATTTTTTTTATTCTGACCAGTTTCTCTGGGCCTGATATTTCTGGGTCTGAGAGATTTTAGCTCGCTAGCAGCTCCTAACTTTTCTTCTCAAGGGAAAATTTCTCAAGAAAGCTTCTTCTCAAAAAAATCTTGGCAAACAACTCTCCTTTCTCAAAACAGTCTTGGAAACCAATTATTCTTTCTTAAAACAATCTTTCTCCAGGTGGTGTTTTGCTGTTTCTCTGGTTTAACCAATGGCATTAGAGAGGTGTCGTTCCTACTCACCAATCATGTTGAGTTGTATCAGAACACCTTATAAAAAGCAGTAAGAATTAAACAAGAAAGCTTTTTCTGTGCTCTTTACTTTCTAAAATATTTAGAGTCTCTCATCTTCCTTTCGTGTCCTACAACGACAAGTTTCTCCCATAAACATTTCTCTTCTACTTTAATCACACAGGAATCCCAGTGACATCTTTACTTCCCAGTAAAGTGCACGGGGAGGAATTCCTTATGCAACTTCCCTGCCCGAGTTGCATAAAAACTCATCCTGCCAAGAGAGTGAGTACATTTTGCATGCATTTAATTCGGTTTATATGGCTTTTTATTTCCCTCGCTGGACCTGTTATCACATTTCATCCTCAAAAGTGGTTGGACTTCTCCTCATTCCTCCCCTTGGTGGTAGGGATGGTAACAGGAGAAGAGTACATTCTATTCCGGGTTATTTTTAGGTCTAAAACCAGAACATTTGAAGTCGTGGCCCAAGTGGATTAAACAGTTCAGAGCAAAGCAGGTCCCATTTCTGTGCTGTTTGTGCAGCATCAGGGTCCTGGCAGATAACTGCAGGCATTGTGTTAACGCAGATGATGACAGAAGGGACTTGTTCTGCCCACTTTCAAACACCTCAAAGCTTTGCCAAAATCTCCATTTCGAAGAAAACCGGGATGTCAGATTTACAACTTCTCGAGGGAGAATGCTGGGGATGAAGGAGGTAAATTAAGGTCAGCTCAGAGGAGGAGGAAAGCCTCGAGCTGCTGAGCTCTGTGTGAACATCCAATCCCAGATTCCTGCCTGGATAACCATCCCGCCCGAGGAAGAGCCTCCTCTGAATTAATCCTACAGGGTATTCTGAATTATTCCCAAGCAGAGTGGATCTGTGGGTGAAAGATTCAACCTGTGCTGTTGGAAGAGCAGGAGGTGATTTCCAGGTGCAGGAAGGTTCTCATCCATCTTTGGTTTTAAATTCAGTTTTCCAGCTGTGTGGAACCATTGATTCACCCACATAAATCCCTCAAGGTGCTGCTTCAGGATGGGTTCTGCAGAGCCATTCTGGTTCCTTCTAGGGGGAATTTGACAAATTCTCCCTCTGGCTCTGTTTATCCACAGGATAAGTGGGTCCAGTGCCACTGAGCCAAAATGGTGATGGGGACTGGAGGAGAATTGGGTGTGGAAAGGGGTGAGCTCAGATCCCACCTGCTGCACAGCCAGATGGGATTTCCACACTCTGCAGCCAGCCTCAGTGAAAGCCACCTGCAGAAAACCAGAATCTGCTGCTCCTGGGCCCCAGTTCAACAGGGAAACCCCAACAGAGTTTCTCTGGTAGCTTTACAGATATTTCTTGGCAATCCCACCACATCAAACACCCGATTTTTTTTTTTTTTTTCCCCTGGAATAACGTCAGCCCAAGCCTTTCAAGCCTTCAAGCCAATTTAGGTTGCAGTTGCCCACAGAGCAACAAACACTCAGCACTCTCCTTCCTGCAGCAGCTCTGCCTGGACGGGGAGCGGGGTGAGCCCATCCCACGCACGTGGGAAGGTGTGCAGGGGACAGAGGTGTGCAGGGCTGGGGTGCTGAGCTCCAGCAGCTGAAGTCATGCCTGTGGCATCGCAAATATGAGAGCCCAAAGCTGTTTCAAGGGTTTCCAAGGCAAACACTCGAGCACATTTCGTAGCCTTTGAAATCCATCTGGCCAAAAGCTCCTGACAGTGTGATCTATGAGAGTGTGGAATGGTTTCCCCAGGGAAGTGTTGGAAGGGCTATCACTTGAGTCATTTAGTGCTGAGGGGAATATACCACGGGGAACAATCCCTCATTAGCTGGACTAATGGAGCTTTCTGCTTCAAACTCTGGTGTTCCTACAAAAAAAAAAAAAAATCCCTTGACTTCTCCTTGTTCTTCCATATGCTCAAATTGGCAGGGATGTGGGGCCATTGGCTACATTTTGGAGCTTTTGTTTATAAGGCACATAAATTTATCAGAGGAGGGGGGTTTCATGTGTCAGGCGAAGTGTGGAGTGTCAAGAGCAATCTGAAGGAAGGAGTCCTGGGGATAAATGAGAGGCACATCCGTTATTTGCTAAAAAGCAGGGAGACGTGTGGGTCCTTCCTGAGGAGCTCTGAGCAAGTTTCAGGGAATGGAGATGTGGAATCTGAGTGGAACTGAGCCTTGAGGTCACCAGCCACCCATGGATAGCAGCTGTCTGTGTTTGGCTGGTGGATTTCTGGGACATCTCATCCTCCACTCAGATTTTTCCTGGGATAACACAATTTCCAACAACTCAGTTCCAACCTGTCCTTTTCATCATGTGCTGTTTCAGATCAGTCATTTTTATGCCCTGGATGTGGAAGGATCCCAGGTCTGATCCTCTGGGAACATCAGCACGGTGACTTTGAGGATCAGGCACCTGATTTTTTTGGATGAGAGCTGCTCCCTCCCTCATGATCTTCCTGAGTAACCTTGGAAATGCCACTTGGATTTTTGGGATCTGAGGTGTAATTTAGCATCTCTGATGAGTGAATCACAGTCCCAGCAGGCTGGATCCTCACCAGCTCTGCCTTATCTACAGAGAACATGGAGACACCATCCCAAACTTTATTACTAAGACCTAGGACAGATATTATGGCCTTTCTCCTATGGAATGTGTAAGTTTTCCATGATCTGGTCACTCCAGACCACTCCACTCACTCATTGCTCCCCTGACTTCACCTGCCATAGGTGCCTCAGTGGCAGTGTGGCCTTTCCAAGGAGGTAACATGACATCACTCCAGGATTTATAGTGGATTTTTTTTTTTTTGGGCTATTTTTTTTTTTTGCTTCCCAAAGTCCTGAATATTTTCCAGCCGTGATGATTTTCCCTCCTGTGCTTCTTTTTTTAACAGCAGATTTTCCAAGTGGACAATCCCAAAGGTGGCCGGCTTCACGGGCGGGGGAAAAAAAAAAAGAAAAGAGTCATAGGGATATTTTAAATGCGACACGAATTTTATGCCAAAAAGTGTCTTTTCCATATTTATAAGCCCCTGTCATCCCCTCTCCCTCCGCCTCCTCCTGCTTAAAAGGAAACTCCATTACAAAGGCAGGAAAGAACATCAAACAGCCCTGGCTTGGCAGCCATGTCTATATGTGAAATTACTGTCAGAGTACAAAGGAAGACTCAAGATTTAGAAGGTAACGTGTGACAAGAGAACGCCGTCCTTCCCGATGTCTTTACCTTTTGTTGGTCAGGGCTGCGAAGGGGTTGGTGGCTGGTGGCGCTTTTTTGTTTTGAGGAGGACCGTGCCAATTTTAGGAAGACACAAATCACCGCCAAAGCCGCGCGGGCCGGGGGCGGTTTGGCTCGCTGGCAGCCCCTGGATCCTGGCAGTGACTCCAGGGCTGTGTAGGCACGTGCTCACCCTCAGCTCCATCCTCCAGGGCCACCCGAGGAGCAGCCGGGGCGTTTGATCCCACAAAGCTTTGATGGAGCCACTTTGGAGCTGCTGGGGGCTCTGGATGCCCTGGGCTCCCCTTGGTATGAGGGAAAATGTGTTTGGCTGGAGTGACCACATGTGCTTCCCGTGCAGCCTTTCAAGCAAATGGCTGCTAGCAAATATGTTTTATTTCACTAGGGGAGCGAATTCCTGCTCTGGAATGGAAGCTATTCCTGCTCTGTGACTGGGAATTAATTAATGGGTCAGTGTAGCCGCGGTCTTGACGTAGATCTTTGTCTCATCTTTCTCCTCATCTTGGAGAGTGTCTTTATGAGCTCTATTCTTATCCACGCTCTTGCAATCCTACTTTTCCTGCCAAAACAATGCTCTTTTCCACGTTTCCCAAAGGCTGCAGGAGAGCAGGGCAGAGAGAGCAGTGGAGCAGCACCGGCTGCGGGTCCCCAGCGCTGACAGTGGGACAGGGACATTGATCCTGCTGCCTCACCAGCCTTGGCTGTTTGGGCTCTGCCCACAAAGTCAGATATTGGTGAGAATTAAATATTCAGGTGTTTATAACCTAAAATGGGGCTTTTATTTAAACCCGCAGGGTTTGTAATTAAAAACCCACCAAATCATGGAGTTGGCCATCTCGTTTGGGTGTAACCCGGTGGATTGGAGCATCTGCCTGTTTCTCCTCTACCCACAGTCTTAAATAGAATTAAGCTGAGAACAATTCCCAGCCCCAACCTCAACTTGTTTTCTGCTCCAATATTTATAAAATGTGTATATCTTTAATTTGCTTCTCGCCCTGTGTGGCACCATGGTCCATCCCCTCCTGGTCCCCTGTGCCAGGACTTCTGCAGGAGAAGCTGGCTCAGACTCATCAAGGTGTGAACCTCTCCCCTTTGTTCTTTGAAGGAACGTTTCATTTCTAAAAGCAAGGCTTAATTCAAGAGACGCTTTTAATCCCTCTTAGTTTTGAGGGCTATTGAACTTACCCGCTGTAATTCAAACGTGAATTTTACTTTTCAAAGAATAGGAGCTCTTCTTTTTTTTTTAGGCTGTTGTTGAAGTGCGGGTGCTACAAGGTCTTCCCTTTTATTTTAGGGATGGAGGCATTGTTTCCTTGGGTTTTTTTTTAATACAGAGTTGATCACGAGATGCAAGTGACATTTGTTGACCTCAGGCCAGACATTCAGAAGCACCACACCAACTGTCCTGCATCTTTGGGAAGAATCACTGCCCTTCCTCCTCCTCTGAGAACAATAAAATTGAGCCTTTTTCATTTTCCTTCATAGGGAAAAATCCCTTTAAAAATCTGTGTGGGGATGCACGTCTGCAGACCCAGTTTACAGCCCCTTTGCAGGCTCATCTGAAGTTTTTTTTGAATGAGGTGCAGAAAGTGGCTGAGAGCAGGGGGAAGGGAGGGAAACTCGGCTCTGTGCACACACACACACACACAAGATGGAGACACTGGTTAGCAACATAAACAAAAGGTGGGTGGTAACCCCCGAGCTTTTTTTTTTTTTTTTGACAGCCAGTGGTGGCAGTGATGAATTTGTGAAGTTATCTAATTTTCCACTGTTTTAATTAGAGGCCTGGGCTATGAGACCTAACAGCTGGGTTCTTTGTACTGCTTTCTGTTGCCTGACAGAGAAAAATTTCTACTGTATCTTCAGCCAAGCTTTCAGCCTGACCTGAGCAAATGAAACTTCTGGGACTCATAAACTGTGGTTTCTGGGCAGATTGCTTTTTGAACTGCTCCTTAGCCCTCCTAACATGCAAAGAACACAAAGGCTCACAGAGTGAACTCCCTTTGTACTCCAAAGCTAATGGGGATGCTCATTAAAGAGGTGGGAGGGACCAGGAGGGGAGGGAGGGACTCTCCATGGCATATTAGAGGACTTATCAAGTGTAAAGTCTCTCCTGATCGGCCACAGCGGAGCTGGGGCCGGTTGGGAAGTTGTAAAGCTCAAGCAGACAATGGCTTTGGTTGCAAAGCGCGACCAGTTGAGCAACTTAATTTATGACTCGGTTCCTGCCAAGCGATTTTTAAAGCTTTACATTAGGCTGGATGTGCAGCGCAGTTCATCACCCCCCTGCTTCTCGAGTCATGCACTATAACCACTTTCTTTCACTGTAATCCAGAAGGGGAAAAAAACGTCAGAGGAATTTTTAGACCTGAATTCAGCTCAGTCTAAAGTCTTTGCTCAAATCCCGTTGGAGTCGAAGGAATTAAGCAAGGCTTTGACTTAAAGCATATACTTAATTGCTTTGCTGAATCAGAGCCCATATTCTGATTTTCTTCCTCGGGAGCTCCTCAGAGTCAGAAATGTGTTTTCATCCTCCAGAGGCCATCGCTCCCTCTTTCCCCACCTGCTCAGCTACGGCAGATTTCCTTGGGGCTGTTTTGCTGCAGGAGTCCAAGGGACTCGGTGATGACAAGGCCACTCAAGCCAACGCTGTTTCAATAAACCAGAAAGTCATTTGATTTCCAAGGAACTCACTGAAAACAGCTTTTCTGCAGAGGCAGCTGAGTAATGACCCATCACTCAAGCAGTTGTGAACGGAGAGCCCTTTACAACTCGGG
Source organism: Acrocephalus arundinaceus (assembly GCA_021534815.1). Lineage (NCBI taxonomy): Eukaryota > Metazoa > Chordata > Aves > Passeriformes > Sylviidae > Acrocephalus > Acrocephalus arundinaceus. The sequence goes on along the minus strand of JAJEOU010003008.1, from coordinate 19,078,403 downwards.
GGTGAGGAATGGTGCCTTTGATTGCCACGGCCGCAGGCCTGGCTGGGACAAAAATTTCAGGCATGTCCAAGTGCTGCAGCAGATGGGTTGTGCAGCTCAGGGAAGGGTTTTGGGCTTTCCATCCTCCACACCAGGGGCAGGACCATGGGCTGAGCCCCACCAACCTCAGGGGCAAGGGAAAGTACTGAGGGGACAGCTCTTGCTCGGATCCATGGCTGGAGAACAGCAAGGCAAGCACCCAAATGAACTTGGGAGCTAGGAGAGAATTTCCTCCTTGGGTGGAGTAGTGTCTGGCCCTCATCCACCCATTCTCCTTCACCCTTGAGACAAGTAACCAAAAATGACAGTGAACTTGGTCAGAGAGTATGGGTGAGCACTGCTTTGGCCAGAAATAGCAGTTTGAAATTCTTACCAACCCAGCTACTTCCAATAAAAACCTTTGTTCCATTCTGATAGGAAGTGAGTCTTTGTGGCAACACGGTCATGCTCCTTTGTGATGCCTTCCCAGTGGTTTTCTCCAGAATTTTTGATTTGGTTATATTGGATGAATCCATCACTTCAGAAGGGAATTCAGGGCCTGCAGTGTGTGAGGAGTGAGAAGGGAGGACAGGGAATCTCCATCTCCCTGATGGTCAGTGACAACTCCTCGCACACACCCTGACTGTTGCTTTCCCTTACAAAGAGAAGATGGGAGAAATCCTCTTGTGACATTCCTTGTTTGTCCTTGAGTGGATTCTCCCATGAAAAAATGTGGAAATTTCATTTCCCTCCAGTTCAGAAAGGTCACAACTCCCTCTTTATGGACTCTGGCTCTGCTTGGCAAAAGTTCTTGTATTCCCTTGTGACTCTGGATTTGTCCCTGATGTGTTGGGTGTGGTCTGGGCACAGCCGTGCCCACGTGGAGGCTTTGGGGAGAAAGCAGAAATTGTGCCTGTCCTGAGGCTAATTAATGGGACAGTGCTGAGTGCATTTTAATGAAGGCCACTCTGTCGCCCCATGTGGAAACATCTGCACTTCTCCCCGGGATGAAGTGACGGCTGACATTAAGCAGTTTGCAAGTCCCAGGTGCCGAAAGTCCAACTAGAGATGGGATTTAAGCCAAGTTCAGGTTGCATTCCAGGCCGTGATGAAAGGGAATTTTGAAACGTCTGACTTCCCTGCAGAGCAGAAATTCCATTTCCCAATCAGTTCCAAATAATCATTTAAAGATGGACTCTAAATTGGGAGTGTTTTAATGTGTCATCTCGGTTTTAATTGCTTCGAGCTCTGAGTAAATGTTATCAGACCATCAGAGCCTGAGGATGAAGCAAGAGCCGGGTGGTGATTCAGATGGAATCGCCTGCTGCCAAAGAGGAAGTGCTGGGATTGGGATGACTCTCCTGCTCCAGCAGAAGACAAGACACTGAACTCTCTGTTTACAGTGGGCCACCGAAAGAATGGGATAATTGCAATTATCCCAGCGCAGCAGCGTTTTAATGACCGTTCCATTTAAAGAATACATATGTAAATCCGCGAGGAGGTGGAGAGGTGCCAATTTGTTCTGGCCGGGCTGGGGACCTTTTATCTCCTTCAAAGAGCTGGCAGCTCGGCCGTGGCAGCAGAGTCCAGCGCTGGGGCAGGCTGTGCTTGCTCAGCCCGTGAGTCACAGCACCAGCGTGCACAGACCGCACCAAGGCTCAGCTCAGAGACCCACGGGGCAGAAAAGGGATGGATATTTCTGGTTTTCCTTAGAATAATCTCCAGTGGTGGCTCTGGAAATGGGAGTTTTTGTACAACAAGTATAATTCAGCTGTAGGGGTTTGCTCTGGGGAGATGCTGAACCTTGGGTGCTTCTCATCCTCTGCAGTGGGTGGTGAATTCTTCTTTTCCTATCCCATTTTTTACTTGCTTCTTCATTTCAGTGGTTTCCCTCTCCAGGCTGCATGTGATCCATCTTCCCTGGGCTGAAGTGATCCCATATTTATCCTGTCAGTCCGAGATACTCAACTCTGTGCTCTGAAGCATCTCTGTGTTTGGAGAGGAAAACTTCACTTATGCTTTGTTATAATTCCCCCCTCTCAAAAGCTCCTGATGCTGAATTTCTGAAGAGGCCCAAGGAATCAGGAGCCAGCACCCTCTGGGTTGGAATTTTTGGACCCTTTAAGGACATTTGAGTGGAATATTCTTCGTCTGACATGTGGTCAGAGGTATCCAAAGGATCAACAACATGTTGGGAAATCAAGATTCTTGAAGGGATAAGACCTTCCCATGCAAATTCTGGCCAAGCTCTGTGCTGTGAGTAAGCGAACAGGAGCTGTGCTCTTCATGCTGAATTTATTGGGCTTTGTGTTTCAAGGTCTCCAGTAATTACCATCATGTGACTGGGGTTCATGGACTTGGGAATGTTACACGTCCCGCTATCTGCTGTGGGAGTGCTCAGATGCACAACCCAAAAAACGCGCAGAAACCACAGATTTATGAGATCAGCCTCCTCAAGTGTGCCCCTGTCCAAGAAATAGGAGTTTCTAAATCACTCCCGCTCTCCCGACATGTTGGGTTGGCCTTGCTGAGGCAGGCACTGCTCCCTGATATTAATTACTGGGTTTAATAAGATGTGTTTGGAGAGGGTTGGAGATTTGCCATGTCAGCTCTCTGACTCCTCCTCTCTTCTCCACTTGTGGAGGGGAGGAAGGGAACAGCCACTCTGGATGCATGCCAGGCCAAGGGGATGGATCAACACGTTGGAGAGCATGGAAGCTCTCCCTGGAATATCCTAAAAATGCTTAAAATCCCTGCCTGAGCTCTGGTTCATTCATTTCACCCGTGGTTAGCATCCCCTTCCCATGTTAAAGTTTCTCATCTGATTTCTTAGGGCCCAAAAGTGACCTTGGTGTGGTCGGATGAGTCCCAGGGAGAAAATCTTCCTGGAAATTGGGCACAGGCCCTCCAAATTTAACACTGTGAGGAGAATTTCTAGGAAAAATAAAGCCCATCCACCAATTAGCCATGAAGAGCCTTCCTAATAAATCCAGCAGTGCTGGGAACCCACAAAAGGTTTTGTGTGAGGTGAAATTCCATTTTTTTTTCATTCCCCAAACCAATAAACCTGTCCATTAAAAATCTGATTAAGACAGTTCATCCTCTGCTTTTTTCTTCAAAACAAGGTTTCCAAATGGGCGGTTTGACCACAAAGATAAAATCAAAAATACAGAAAATAATTACCACGGAGCATCCAGGTTCCTCTACTCCAAGTACAAATTGTCTGCTATGAAATTTATTTCAGGAAATACTCACTGACCCCTACGTGTGGGTGCAAAGCTGTTCTGCTGGCAGGTTTTTGGTTTAGGGTGCTCACATTTAGCAGAGGGTTTAAATGCTGGAGGAAATTTGTGCTCATTGGGGTGATTAAGCAACTGCCTGAGCAGGACACGTGGTTAAAATTGAATCTGACTCTGGTGCTTTGTTACGTGGAGGTTTGGGGGTGATGCTGGTGGTGATGATGTGTTCAGCCACTCTCTGTCCTCCCCTGACTCAGATTATTCATCTGAGATCCTTTCCCAGCCCTCACTGATTCATTCCTTTGCCGTTTCTTCCTTGAGCTCGATCTGTGGAAAATAAAACCCCAAACTCCTGCTCGTTGGATTTTTCCCTCCGTGAACTCCTGCAGAGGCTCATCCTTCAGGGAACATTTGAGTTTCTCCATAACCTGGGGATGAATTGCAGCAACAGACAGCAACCCCAGGAATTATTTGGTAACCTCCTGTCAAGATGCTGTGGTACAACAGTGTGGATTAATCTCCATCCCTGCAATCCTGCCTTTCCCCTCCTCCTGCCACGTTATTTCCATCCCCTCCCTTCCGCTGGCCCTGGGACTCATCTGACCTGGCTGAGCCAGAAACTGCTGTGTGAGCTTGTAGGGCTCATTTTTCTGCTGATTCTATTAATTAGGGAGTCAATCAATCAATTAATTAGGGAGTTGGGTGAGCTGTTCCACGGATGAGTGGAAAGGAGCTGCATCCTCACACCCCCTGCCACTACTGGGGTTCAGGTGTTGAACTAAAAATCTGCAGAGGGTTTTGCAGTGAATCTTCTTGTCCTGGATGGTTCCTTTTTAAAAAACATCCAATGGATTGGGGTTTTCCAGCTCTGGTGACCCAACAGGGCAGAGCCACAGGTGACCCAGGTGGGAGGGAGCAGGGTGGCTCCTGGTAACCAGAGCAGATTCACTCAACTTTTCCTGCTGGAGAAGCTTGCAGAATACTGAACTTTGCACTAAATTGATGTATTTGCTGATAACTGAGTGGTTTAAAAGCTGAGCGAGTCCTGGCTAACTGCCCATTTGTCTTTTTATTGCCTTGTTGCTTTTATTTTTTAATTTAGACTTTAAATTTTACAAACCTCCTTTCCGAAATTACCAAACCTCTGTACAGTTCAATATTCCACTCTGTCCAATCTGCAATTCCAAAATCTATTTCACCTGCCTCTGCGAGTTCACCTCCATTTTACTGGAGCCTCTCCATCATTTTATCCCTCCTGAAGTTCTGTGCCTGAATGCATCACGCTGAGTCAAACACAGGAATATTTCTGCTGTGCACCTTCAGCAGAGAAACTTCCACGACTCCTGAGAAGAAACCCAGGACTAATCCCTCCTTGCCCTTAGCCAAGACACATTTTCTGCCTGTAGGACACCTGTCAAGAGAGGAACAGACTTTTTAATAAAATAAACAAAAAATCATTTGGTGAGAAAACTCAGGGAAGAGAAAGAACCAGCCAAGTCCCGGATATCCTGGACAGCAGATTTCATGCTTCCTTCAGCTGTCTTGAAGAAAAATGTCATCTCTTTCTGGCCAATTCCAGTTTTATTTTCAGCCTAAGGAATAGCTGGAGAGCATAGATGAAATTTTCTCTCCTGCCTAATGTAATCAAAGGCTTAGTGGACAAGGTAAAAATGATGGCACGAGCTATAATTAAATGTTCCAGGGCTTGAGGTGTCCGACCGATCTGAACGTCAAAAGTGGGGTGAAAAACGAGCTGGAACGTGGGCAACAGAACTGCATGGAGATGTTCCTTCTCCTCGGGGGGAAAAGGTCACATTCCAACAGCCCCAAAACCTGGTGATGCTGGGACTGGGCTGCCAGGGGCTCCGGGAAGTTCAGGAAGGATTTTGGGGTCTGCTCAGCTCAGCTTTGTGGGGAGGGAAGAGCCAGAGCTGGAGGATCAGCCCATCTGGGTTTATCTCAGAACCCCAAGCAGATTTCTTGCCTCTCTGGGCCCTGCAGGAGTCCCAGAATGAATAACTGAGGCATGAAACACACCCTAGGCGTGAAGATTTTATTTATTATTTATTTTATTATTTTATTCTCCTATTGGGAGCATCAGGAGCTGAGTGCTGATACCTCCCACCCCAGCCTGTGCTGGGATCCTGATCAGAGGAGTCCTTCATGTCCCAGGCAGAGTTTTGGCCTCATTCCTTTGTGCCTGCCTGAGTACCCTTAAATGAACTTTTAAAAAAGACTCTGGATCAAAACCTGAGCCTTGTGAGGCTGGAAATCTCTCTGATCACTGAGCATGGGCATTCAAAATCTCATTTACAGCCCGTTCCGCGCTCCCTGTGTCTCAAACCCCAGCTCCAAATGAGGCAGAAGATGGATGCAGGCAGGATTAATCTGGTGTTGGTTGGGCACACTCTACCCCTGTTCTGTTCCTGCTTGGTTTTTTCTTTCTGCCTTGACCTCAGCGTGCCTCTTCCCCTGCCTGCTGCTCTCTGAGTAACACTCTCCCCTAAAACAGCGTCTTAAAAATCAAATTCCCGGATTCCCTGTTCCTAATTCAGCAGCTCAGCTCAAATCAGGCAGAGAAATTGAAACAAAGACCAGAGCAGCTTAGACAGAACCGAATTGCTGCTTATTTTAATTCACCGCAATTTTCCTGCGAGCGGCTCTGGAGGTTTTATTTGTGAAATTTTCAAGTGTGAAATTACCTTAATGCTGGCAGGCAGAGCCCAGCGCTGGAGACTGTTTACCCACAAGTTAAAGAAAATGTTTTTTGCAGCTGGCTGATGTTCAGTCCCATGAATAATATTCTGCAGAGGAGTTTGCTCCCTGATCAGCACAAAATGCTTTTTGAGCAGCTTCCTGGTTGCTCTGCAGGTTTTTGGTTCCTCAGAATATCTGGGTTTGTCTTGGAGCCAAGCAGGCAGAGGAGGTTGAATGGGCAGAGGAAAAGTTGCTTTACCTTGATTACGAGCAGGATGTGATCTCGGAATCAACTCCCTCATTTTCAGAAAAAAAAATTAAATTATTGAAATTTTATTATTATTAATAAATGTTATTATTATAAATTATTTTTTATTCGATTTTATTTCTTAAATTTTAAATTATTATTTTAATTCTATTATTAAATTAAATTTTTAAATATTTAATTATTTATGGTTGGGTGGAGCCAACCTAGAGGGTTGGCTTTCCCCAGTATAGAGAACATTCCAAAGTACAGCTCACACTTTCCCAAAAATTTGTGTTCCCCTGGGCCCTTGAACAGGTATGTTTCTATTGAATCTTCTTCCGTGACAGAACGAGAAAGATGAGACAATAATTAAATGATTAAGCTATTTAATAATTTTAGTAGTAAATTTTATTATTATTAATTTATTAATTTTAATTATATTATTAAATTAATATAATTAATTTAATAATCTAATTAAAATAAAAAATATAAAATAATTAAAAAATAAAATAAAATACAAATAAAAATAAAGTATTTTATTACTCGTGGTTGGGTGGAGCCACTGCTGCACTCTGGCTCTTCTTGAGCTTGAAATCCATTCGTGTTCAGCCTTTCCTCCACCTCCATAAAGATTTCTGCTACTTCAGCCTAAATCTGCTTTTATCTTTGGAGAAATCAGCAATCCATCCCTCAATTCCTTTTCCAGTGATTCGTCAGGATTCGATTTGGGTGGAATTTCCCATCCTATTTTTCTCACCATTGGAGGAAGGCTTCAGGCAGCAATTTTGGGATTTTTTTTGCTGCTCCTCAGCTCCTCAGAAATGGCTCCTGTACATCCAAGAGCCTCCAGGCCACCAGTGAAGGTCGTCAGGGTCAATGCAGGTTTAGGACCATGATCATATAAAGATTCATGGAACCACAGGGTCATGGAATGGTTTGGGTTGGAAACCTTAAACCCATCCCATTCCACCCCCTGCCGTGGTTTATATCCATATAAAATCCAAATCAAGCTGGAACGATGCATCGATCAGGCTTCTAATTCTTGTTCTTATTTTATCCATTGCTCTTGGAGGATAAAACATTTCACTCTCTCACGGGAGCCTGCTCAGGAGATATCTCAATTTTATATCCCTCTTGAGTGAAAATATTTTATTTTCTGCTCAGAGATAGCAACTTCCTGCACTATTTTACACTTTCCCCCTTTCTCTATATTCTTCCCATTTACCTTTTAGCTGCAAAATTTATTCTGTTGCAATTATTAATCCCTGGCCCTGAATGGAGCTGGTGATAACTCAGCTGAGGGACCTGTACGTGGAATTTTTGTGATATTCTCATTGAGGGAACCTAAAGAGCATAAAGAGGTCTCAGGCTGAAAGAAATTTCAAGCTTTCTGAGCATCTTCAGCAATATTTGCAGTGACAGAGGCATTTAATTTGTGGTTTAAGACGATCGATGGAGGCATTTTTGGAGCATGGTCAGATAAAAACAGTGAGAAATCAGCAGATCCAAGATTTTCCTACAGCAGGAAAGCATCTCAAACAATTATCAATAAAATGATCAATAAAATTCCCTGTAGTTCTTTAATTTTCTTTACCTTTACAGAGGGAAAGAAATCTCTGGAAAAATTGAATGAGTGAGAAACTTGGAAAAAAGGCATCCAAAGGCACTTGGGATGTGCTCAATTCTTTGACTTTTCTCTAAGAAAAAAAAAAAAATTCCAAGCATTTGACCAGATTTCTTTGAATTTTACTCTGATCAACCCCAAAAGAGGATTATTGATATGTTTATTGATAAAGTAATCCTTGGAAAAAAGGAAAGGCATCAGAAGAGACTTGGGGATGTGTTCAACTTTTCTCCAAGAAAAAAAAAAGAAATTTCCAAGCATTTTGACCAGATTTCTTTGAATTTTACTCTGATCAACCCCAAAAGAGGATTATATATGTTTATTGATAAAGTAATCTCTGGAAAAATGAATGAATGAGAAATTTGGAAAAAAGGCATCAGAAGACACTTGGGATGTGTTCAACTTTTCTCCAAGAAAAAAAAAAGAATTCCAAGCATTTGACCAGATTTCTTTAATTTTCTCTGATAACCAAAAGAGATTATCAAAAAGAATCTCTGGAAAAATGAATGATTGAGAAATTTGGAAAAAAGGCATCAGAAGACACTTGGGGATGCGTTCAACTTTTCTCCAAGAAAAAAAAAAGAAATTTCCAAGTGTTTTGACCAGATTTCTTTGAATTTGACTCTGATCAACCCCAAAAGAGGATTATTGATATGATATTGATGTTTATTGATATATTTATTATTTTTTTCTGTTTTTTCAGCAGCATACTAGCACGCCTTGGGAAAACCCTTGCAGGAGCTTTGGTTCCTTGCAGGAACTTTGGTTCCAGGGTATCCTCAGCTGTTCCCCGTGTTTCCTGCAGCTCCGTGGGGAACCCAGGCTCCCGAACAATGGGCTCCAGCTCCCAGTGCACAAACACAACCTCAGCTGCACTTTCTCAGCCCCAATTGTTTGGAGCTGCCTGAAAACTTCCTATGGAGCAAAAATGCCCACAGAGGTTTCCCCTCCACCTTCTTTGGGTCTACAAAACAACTCAATCAGCACAATTTGGGGAAAAATCCCTACAATGGGGGCACGTTGTTGTTTCCTGCTCTCACACCCGATGGATTTTAGTTCACAATAATTTTCTGACCCCGTGCTGGCTCTGGGAATCAAATATTTTTTGGGTTTGTTAAGATGGTTGATTGGGCTGAGCGGTGAAAGGTTTGGGGTGAGAGAGGGCCTGAAATGGGCATGAAAGGATGAGAGAGGAGAGGGAGGGAGGAGATGGGAATGAAAACCGAGGGTCAGAGGGAGCACTAGGCAGCAGCAGCACTGGGGATGAGCCTGTCCGTGCCATCCTCGGGCTGGCATCACCCTCTGGATGTGCCCTGGCAGTGGGAAGGTCCCACAGAGAGCCTGAGCTGTGGCCTTCACCTCCTGCTCTCTGCTCCATCCCTATCCCGGCATCTCTCCCTGGCAGGGCTTTCCAGAGGGAATCTGCTCTTTCCGTTTTCCAGAGGGAATCCATTCTTTGCATTTTCCAGAGAGAATCTTCTCTTTCCATTTTCCAGAGGGAATCTGCTCTTTCCATTTTCCAGAGGAAATCTTCTCTTTCCATTTTCCAGAGGGAATCTGCTCTTTCCACTTTCCAGAGGGAATCCATTCTTTCCATTTTCTCAATGGAATCTGCTCTTTCCACTTTCCCAATGGAATCTGCTCTCTCCATTTTCCAAAGAGAATCTGCTCATTCCATTTTCCAGAGGGAATCCGCTCTTTTCATTTTACAAACGGAATCTATTCCTTCCATTTTCCAAAGGGAATCTGCTCTTTCCACTTTCCAGAGGGAATCCATTCTTTCCATTTTCCAAAGGGAATTGGCTCTTTCCATTTTCCAGAGGTGCAGGGATTGACTGGGGAGAAGGAGAAGGTGGCAATGGAGCACCACAGACCCATTCCCTGGGACACCCGCACCTTTTTCCCCTGAAAGGCAGCTGTTAATTGGGGCTCCTCTAAATTAATTAGGGGCTGGGTTTTGGCACGAGAACAAACAGGATTTCAGGGAAATACGGAACTCTGCAGGAACACCCGTGGCTGAGCAGAGTGGGGATGCTCAGGGTCTGGAATTAAATTTAGAGATGGATTTTTGGGTGGTTGCTGACGCTGCAGATAAATGGCTAAAAGAGCTTTTGCCTCACTAATTACCAGGTTTGCATCACTAATTCTGTGATTAATCAGACAGGAGTGGCTCTGTCCTGTGCAAGCCTTCCTTCTCTGAGGCTGCTCCTTCTCTAGAGCATCCTCAGCTTGCCCTGCCCATCCTCTGCTGGATCCAGACATTTCTGTTTTCCCTCCTGTTGTGATGGAGCTGCACAGCTCCTTATTTCTGCTTTTCCTGGCTCATTTGTGCTCTTTGCAAAGCTTGGAATTGAGATGGCGTTTGATCCATGGCTGAATGTTTCCTTAGCAGAAGCAGGTAGAGGGGCTGATGTACTTTGGGCAGCCTGGGCAAGGCAGTTCTCTCAAGGCTGGACTTCTCTGGCAAACTCTTGGGGTTTGGCCCATGTTTATATAAATAAATACGTTGAAAAGAAACAAGAAAATATTAAAAATACCCTCCAGTCCTCTGTGAAATTGAAAGCACAAGGCTGGAGCTGTCTGTGCAAAACTGGAAGAGAACTTCCTCTGGAAACCCCAGGCACAAAGCGGAGCCATTGCCAGACCGAGCTTCTCCAGGAGCAGCCAACCTGCAGCTCCTGCTTCCCTGGCTGCTGTGGCACTGAGCCATCAGCAGCTGCTGGGTCAGGCCCCTGGGTCACTCCAGGATCTCTCTGCAAGGTCAGCCTGGCCTGATCCTGCCTGGAGCCCCTGGGAGCTGCTGGGATCCCCCAGGGCTCCATCTTCCCATGTTTTTTCCAAAATGAGAGCAAAGTCTTGGTCAAATGATTTTTTTTTTTTTTTTTTTTTTTTTTTTTTTTTTTGTAGTCTGCAGCAATGGGCAGGTTGGGTAACTTCTATTTTTGAATTCCCACCTCTCCTCTTCATCCCAGAGCACATGGATCCACTGTCACGATAAGACACGGAGACCTGAGCTTTTCAGCAAGGAGCAGGAGAAGCCAGGATTATTTTGAAACTTCATAATTTATAGATTTAGAAAAATGACTGTGGATTGGAGGGTGAATTGCCCACCTCTCAACCCTGTTGGTCAAACTGACTATCAATCAAGATTCTCCTCCTTCTACCAAGTATGTAAACAATGATAATAATTGTGAAAACTAGGGATTGTTATATGAAGATGTGTGAGAAAGTGAGAACTGTGACTTGATATGAGAACCATCAGAGGGCTAGAAAAATCAGGGTGAAAATCCACCTGCTGTGATTCCCTGTGGATCCTGTCCCACCTGGAACCGACCCGTCTCCCTCCAAACGCTTCAAGCCGGGATCTTTCCTGCTCAAACCTGGGATTACCAAGTTTGGATTAGCAGGCAACTTCCTGAGTTTCTCAACATCATAAATGAGGTCAAAAAGGTCTTTTTGAATGGAACCCATTAATCTCCTTGTTGTTAGCAAGGAAATGTTGAAAAGTGCAGGTGTTAACAGTCGCCGTGTTATTTTTGGGAGAATGTGAACTGAAACACTCACAGGAAGCGTAGTATTCCCCTGCCAGCATCCTGGAGTATTATTTTAGGCAGCAGAACTGAGGGTTGTGTGCAGGATTATGCTTTCATCACACCTTTAGGGCTCGGGCACTTTGTGTGCAAGAATTTTGCCTGGGGCGTTCCTTTGCTCTGTCTCCTCTGTTTCGGAAAAATGAAAATAATCCCCTGGGGTGGCCGTGGAGCAGCTCCTGGGTAAAAGCAGGGCAGAATTCAGCCCCTGGATCACACAAAGGGACACAGAAGGGATTTGCTTCAGGGATATTTCAGCTTTCCCCAAAACAGCGAGGTGTGGGTCTGTTCTCTTTTCCTGCTTCTTCAGGAAAAGCCTTTTTCACAAATACACGGCTGGAGATGAGCCCAGGTAGGAGCTTTGGGGTCTGGATCCAACATCCAGCCTGTTTGCTGACTTTAGGGGCAGATCCTGGAAGTTGGGAGGGATAAATGGATGGGAAAGGATCAGGCACATGTGGAGGTGAAGGGATGGGCTGAGGGTCCCCAAAAAAATCAGAATTAAGGAGAGTTTTAACCAGCAGCTTTCTGCTCCCTCCTGCTCCACATTCTTCTCCTAATTGAATTCCCAAGCCTTGTAGCTAAAGTAAGATCCATACCCTCGTAACAACAACACGAGCTTGTGTTTCAGGCACACATCTAAATATGTTCACCACTTGAAAGGTTTCCAAAACATGGCAACTTCTCTGTGGCAGTGGACAGAGCTGTAGCGTGCTCTGATGGCAAAGAAAATGAGAAAAGCAGGAAAAAATACTCAAATTATCACGGAGGGCAACGAGTAATAAATGAAATAATACGATCAAAGCCCGGTTTTTGCAAGCGTTGCTGGTTTGGTGTAAGGCAGACGTGGAATTTCTTGTTCTAGCAGAGAATGACCTTATGTGGCTGGCCAGACAGAGTTAACAAAGCCACATCACAGGGGAAATGTCAGCGCTGGTGGCTCAGTGAATGTGCTGGCTGCAGAAACTTTCCCCAGTGACATGGGGTGGTTATAAAAAGCAGCATCTCCGCAGAGATTCGGAGGGAAAGCATCCAGGATCGCTGAAAAAATTAATGACCCTCCGAGATGAAGGGTTTGATGTTCTTTTCAGATAGAGAAATGCTGAGTGGAGCAGCAGAATCACCCCAAAGGTTCCTCTTTGTTTGTTTTGGTTGCTCCTCCTTTTAAAAGGGTGATTGCTGGACCTCTCCAGCCATGGAACTGATATGGAAAAACCATCTGGATGCTGAGGCTTTCCCATCAGCTGATTAAAATCCAGAAGAATCAAACAGGAATCTCACTGGGAGAAATTCCCTTCCCATCCCCACCAACCTGTCCTGCACTACTACTCTGGCAGACCAAGCAATTTTCCTCAGAATATCTGGAATTTGGGATGGGTTACTCATAGCCAGGCACTTTTCCAAGCAGCTCTTTATCGGCTAGGAGGGTTTTTTTAGGGTTTGTGGAGTTCTAACAAATTAGGCAGAGCTTTTAAACTCTGCAGAAACATTCTTGGCTGAGCAGAGGGGGGATGCTCGAGGTCTGCTCCAGTTGTGACCCTAAATTGGGAGATGGGATCTCTGGGTGGTCACTAAAGGTGCAGATAAATGCCTAAAAGAGAGTTTGCCTCATTAATTACCAGTGTCTATGATTCTGGGATCCATCAGGTGTGTAACAGAGCTCCCTTGGTTTTAGTGCTGAGGTAGAAATCCCAGAAAATGAAAGATTGTTGTAACGTGTTTATCAAACAGGAGAAAAGGCCTGGGGAGCTCCCCAAAATAAAATGGAGGGCTTGTGTGCAACACAAGCCAAACCAAAGGTTTTCCCCTGATAGTGGGTTAGAAATGACTCCAAATTCTCAGCCCTGTAACTCCTCAGTGTTTTAAATGTTTTTTGTGATATTCAGGCTGAGCAGGATGATAGGAAAGGATCCCAGCCCACCAGCTCTGTCCTGCTCCTGATAGGGAATCACCGATTGCTGCTCACAATCCGAGGCAAAGGGAGGATAATTTCTCAGGAATCAAAGCCATAAATACTCTTGTTCACCTTAAATGGGATTAATAAAGATACTCCCTTCCCTTAAATGCACTAATTCAAAATAACACACTCACTCCCCAGCAGATTTATTTTTTTTTTTTTCACCTGACATCTGTTCCAACATCTGCTGAGCAGGACAAGAATGAATCATGTTACACTGATTATATTTGCTTAATTCTACCATGTAGCCTTTGATCCACATGAGGTGGACACGCTGAGCCAGATACCACGAAACCCAAACTTCAATCCGGGAGTTCTTGCACCAAACAATTACAAGGCCCAGATTTTGATTCTTGGCTGCATGGACACAACGAGGAGAAAAGTAATTTCTTGTTCACAGGCTTCCAAATCCACTCTCTGCATGTTGAGGGGAAGATTTTGCCTCTTGTTACTTAAGATTTTTTCCCCATGGAGTCTGCAGCAGCCTGGAGATTTCCTGTGAGGGTGGAAAGGTGTTCCCTGCTCCCAGGTTCTGCTGATTCCCCAAAGCTCAGCCTGAATATCAGAATCAACATTTAAAACACTAAGGAGTTAGAGGGTTGAAAATTTGGAAGTTTCAAAAAATTTCAAAGCACATTTGTCACCCTCATCTGGCTCCTCCAGGGTTGTTCCCTCATCAGAGGTTCCAAAATGCTCATTAAGGCTTTTTTAAGAGAGAAAAAAAAAATCTTCTTTTCCTCATGACATCATTCCAAAAGGGATGCTGCAAGGAGAGGAGGATCACAAACAATTTGATTTTTCCCGTGTGTGCCACAGCCTTTGGCATTCACTCTGAACAAACTCTAAAAAACTCTCCTCCACTTTGTAGGACTTCCAGCAGGTGCCCTTTCCAAGGGGCTGTTTGGAATAATCCCCCGACTCCAAAGATTTCTTTTGATTAAAAAAAAAAAATAAAAGGAGGAGGAAAGAAGAATTAAGAGTCACCTCAGCCAAAGGATTTTATTCCATGGTTTTAATTAGGCGTTGGGAAGAGACCAAAACTGAGCTCCAGCACATTTGGAAGCACCTCAGGCAGCCGTACAAATTACTGAGTTAAAACTGAACGCTGCAGAAATCCCATGGATTACATGCAGGCCTAAGGAAAACTTCATGGGACACGTCAGAGAGGAAAAGCTGCTTTTATTTACGTTTGGTGAAGTGCTTGTCGGGGTGGGACACAAAGGCAGTGAATTAGAATTTGTTGGTGGTTTTTTCAGCTGAGTGGACGCTGATTTTTTCCCTAAGATGGCATCAAAAAGCTCAGAGTCCAATCCAGAGGAGTTTGGAAACAAAAACTGGGAGGACCAAAGGGAGCTCTCTCTATCCAGAACATCTTGGCTCTTTCCTCCTGGGGTATGTTAGGGCAGACTGGAGATCCTTCCCTGAGGGTGCTTTTACCTTAATAAGGACAAAATTTCTTGCCCCATGGGTAGATCAAGGCACAGAGGTGGAGGAGATGCAAATCATGGGTTAGGGCGCCCTTTGTGAGCAGACACATCCATAGGCAGGACCTCAAACCATCCCTGATCTCTCTGGGTTCCTCATTTCCACACAATTTTCTTTTTTTGTCACCAGATTTTGAGGGATTCTTCCACTCTTTCCAAAAAGATCAGCTCCAAAATGTTAAAAATTAAAATAAGAGAGACAAAACAACAAGAAAGAGAAAAATCGGTTTCAGAAATCATCCTGTCATCCTCTTTTCTCCACCAGTTTAAAGGAGGAAAAAAAGCCTCCATAAAACCCACGTACAGGGAAACTAAATTGGCTTTGGTCAAAGTCTTGGTGTCTTGGAATGAGGAGAATGTGTGTAGGATAATTTCCAGCTAGTTTTATTTGGGTTGCTTTTACCTTAATTAAGACACAATTTCTTGCCCCATGGGTAGATCAAAGCACAGAGGTGGAGGAGATGCAAATCATGGGTTGGGGCATCCTTTGTGAGCAGATATGTCCATAGGGAGAACCTCAAACCATCCCTGATCTCTCTAAGGTTTCCTCATTTCCACATTTTCTAAATTCCAATTTTCCTCATTTCCAAATTTTTCTTTTATTCCTTTTTATCACCCAGATTTTGAGGGATTCTTCCACTCTTTCCAAAAAGATCAGCCCCAAATGTTAAAAATTAAAATTAAAAGGGACACAAAGCAACAAGAAGGAGAAAAACTGCTGCAGAAATCGTGTGGTCATCTTCAAAAAAAAAGCGTCCATAAAAACCCATGTGCAGGAAACTAAACTGGTTTTGGTCAAAGGCTTGGAACAAGATAAATGTGTGTGGGATAATTTCCAGCTAGTTTTAATTGGGATATCTTTATATTCCCTGCAGCTTTATGCCAGGGGCACCTGAGCAGGTGGATGAGGAGCTGTTTGTGTCATCAGCAGAAATCCAAGGAAAAGGATGTTGGTGACACTCTCTGTTCCATCCCTGCCATGTGAGGGATCCCAGCACTCCCCGAGGAGGGATGAGGGATTGGAGGACATTTCTTCAGCCTGACATGTTTGGGTGGTTTTTTCCAGCCAAGTTTCCTTGGGTTTGTGCTGTTCCCTCGCTCCTTTCCTGGTACAACTCACACAAATAAAGCTGTTTACAGTGCCTGAGGCTCCTCATGAATACGCCAGGAGGGCTGGGAAGAATTTCCTGGAGCCCTCTGGCACCTTCCAGCCTCATGTGTTTGGATGTGGATGTGCTTTGAAGGGATTTTTGGTTCCTTTCAGCCATGGGGAGTGTTTAGAAGCGCCTCAGAAAAAGTTTGGGTGCTGGAGGTGTGGAGCTGCGTGCCTCTGGATTTCTGCAGTTCATATAAGTGGTTCCTCCTGGCCTCCCTCTTCCCAGTTTTCTGATTCAGGATTCATTTTAAAATCATTTTTCTCAACATCGAGACTCCCTTTGGGGCTGGAGCATTGGAATTTGGGATTGTTCAGTCTGGAGAAGGGAAAGCTTTGGGGTGACCCAACTTCAGCTTCCCCAGGGCCTCGAGGCCTACAAGGAAGATGGGGAGAGATTATTTGCAGGAGTGACAGGACAAGGGGGGATGGCTTCAAACTGCCAGAAGGCAGGATTAGATGGGATATTGGGGAGAAATTCTCCCCTGTGAGGGTGCTGAGGCCCTGGCAGAGGTGTCCAGAGCAGCTGTGGCTGCCCCTGGATCCCTGGCAGTGTCCAAGGCCAGGCTGGACAGAGCTTGGAGCAGCCTGGGATGGTGGAGGTGTTCCAGCCATGGCAGGGGTAGGATGAGATGAACTCTAAGGTCCCTTTCCACCCAAACCATTCCACAATTCTCCAATCCTACTCCATAAAATCAGATCTTTGAGCTTGACCATCTTAGGAAGACTGAGACTCAAACATTAAAACCATGGAATAATTGAGGCTGGAGGGGACTTCTGAAGCTCTCCTGGGCTCTCAGAGCCAGGCCAGCTTTTGATGTTGCACGAGGTTGCTCAGGTCCATCCCATTCCCGGTAGTCAGTCATGCTGGAAAACCTCCCACCAGAGCTGGCAGGGATCAGCTTCTTCCTGGCAGAGAGGCTGAGCACTCCAAGCATCCCAGAAAAACCCAGATGGTTTCCTCAGCCCTCCCTAGAGAAACCTCCTGGCTGGGTTGGAGGAACTTCAACAGAGGGACGTGGTGGGATGAAAATTCCAAAGGGTAACACCCGTAACACCTTGCCCTGCTGTGCAGCCCTGGTTTCATGCCTGAGATGTTTTGGTTTTCTGAAATTTTTTCCCAGGCGATTTTCTGTAAAGAGAAATGTTTGTGTAACTGTACCTGTGTTATTTATTCTTTCTCACAGGAGGGGCTTCTTCTTGATGTCCCTCTGGTTTGACCAGTGTGATTGAAGAGGTTTGCCTCTGTTTCACCAATCAAACTGGTCTGTGTAAAATAGTATAAAAGGGAGACACATCTCTGAAATAAAGTGTCATTTTAGCCTTCTGAACTTTGGACTCCATGTCATTGTGGTGTAAAACAGTGTCACTGCTGGAGAGGAAGAGAAAAAAAATTAATTATGAATGAAAAGCGCAGATCAACTGGCAGTGAAACCACCCGAAAACAAGGCAGATCCAAAGGGATGACAATTCCCTGTTTGTCTGCCTGATCCTCAGGATTTCAATTACCAACCCCAGCGCCTGGAGGTGGCAGGAAAGGTTTAAATCGTTCCACCTGGAGCTGCAGCTCGGAGGGAAGAAAAGGGATTTATTTTCCTAGCGGGAATGGGGTCACAGTGATTTCTCCTCGCTGGAATCCTCTCCGTGGACACACTGAGGGGGAAGTGTGGGCTCTGCTTGGGCTTCCAGAGAGTTTGCCTTGAGGCCTTTCAAAATGCCTCTGGAAGTAAGAAAAATGTTCCTGTTCATTAATGCTCTGGAGCGAGAGGGAGGGAGAGGAGCAGGAAAATCCATGGTCAACTGGAATAAATGCAGCATTGCTGGGATGAAAGGGAGGGGAGAGGCAGGGGGAGCCATCATTTTTCATGGGGAAAGAAAAGAACCCAACTTTTGGAGGAATGGGTTGGCCAGAGCTCAGGGCAGTTTTTTCATTTTTATTATTATTCTAAGTGGTTTAGTTCAAAGTGATCTTAGATTTATTCCACTCTGTGGGTTTGGACTCCTGGCTGATAGCTGAGCACCTCTGGAATATGGGAAACACTGGATTGAGCCTCTCTTCACCTTGGTGCAGTTGCTGAAGGGGTTGGACCCTTGAAAAGATGGGAGAGGTGACATCCCCACCCACCACATCCCATCCCTGTCACCTTTTCCCTGTCCCCTGCCTCTCTACACAGCCTCAAGCAATAAGTTCCTGCCTAAAAATATTTGTTTTAAATTCAGCCAGGTCACTGAAGTTTTTCTCTCTTTCCTGGACCTGTGTGATGGCTCCAGCTTGGTCATGATGGAAAGAAAACACTGAATTTTTTTTTTTTTTTAGAGTGTGGTTAGGAGGGAATAAAGAGCAAGAAGAAAAGTTCTTGGGTCAGAGGTGGGAGCTGGGATGGTGCAGCCAGGGATGAGCTCTTGCTCATGGATTTCCTCTCTTCAGCCTCCTCTGTCCATCCTCATCACCCTGGTGAGAGTCAGGAGATCAACCAACCCCAGGAACCAGGCTCTGCCCATCCTCCTGGATAACACCTGGCAAAACCAGGATCAAATCCATTTTCTCCTCTTGCCAGCAAAAGAGAAACCATTATCACCTTCATCAGAGCCATAATCAAAGCAAGATTAAAAATAAAAACAATAAAAAAGCTGCTAGTGCTGAAATTATATAGGGTCTGAATAAATACCTTTATTAAAATCCAATTTAATTTCTGCAGGCAACAAGAGGAAAATTTTTGTGTGCAGAAATCTGATTTATCTCTCATCAGCTGAGCCTGGCACTGATCTTACCCTCTGCAAGGACCTCATTAAATCTACATATGCATATATTTATATTTAAAAATAAAAACATGCAGAGAAACTTTCCTGGTTTTCTAGGCATGGAAGCTTGCACGAAAAGTATTATCACATGAGGATTATTTTTATTATTAAAGACATTTCTAGGTCTCATTTAGACTGTGATGGTGAACTTTGCAAACTATTCCCATTCCATTTTACTCATATTGTCCAGTGTTTGCTGGTTTTGGTTTTAGTGAGTTTATTAATAATTAAAAGAATAAAAGAAGAAATTTATCATAAAAAAATTTAATTTTTCATAGTAAATATATCATTAATCTGAGCCCTTATAAGGACCAAGGCATCAGAGAGAATTTTTTAGCTTGCCAAGGAAGTGTGAATGGTGGACTCTGAAGAAGTTGGAGAGTTTTGGTTCTCATAAAAAAAACCTTGGAGAAATTTATTTCTTCAGAGAAGTTGGAGATGATGCAGATGATGATTGATCTGAAATCACCTCCATCCAGCTGAAATTTTATCAGGAATGTTTTTTTTTTTTTCTTTGGGTTGTGTGCTCTAGGGGAAGTTTTCCTGCAAATAAGAACTTATTTTGTGTCTGTACAAATCCCCAGCTGGGATCAGCCTGGGCTCCTGCCAGCACCTGAGATGATTGACACCTGTGATTCAGAAAGGCAGGGGTGATCCCACTCTTTTGGGATCAATCCACGAATTAAAGACAGCTTGGAGGGATGGGGAGTGGAGTAGGATCCTCTTTAAAATCAGTCTGGCAGAGCTAAGCCAGGTTTATCTGCTGGGACCTCACTTTGAGTGGGGCTGGAGGGACTCAACAGAGCTGAGGCCTCTCCCTGAGGGGCAGAGCTGGATTTTACACTCCCTACATCCATAAATTTGGGAAAAAATAGGGATACCACCATCCACATGCTTCTCATGGCCCTGACTGGGAGCTGTGGGATCAGTGAGAAGTTTCCACGGGCCTTGGGAAGGCCGGGCCAGGCCCCTCAGGCCGTGCTGTTGTCAGGGAGATGCTCAGGCCTTGCCTTGACCCCGCTGCGAATTTCCACGCTGGCCAAATTTCACCCTGGCCAAATTTCACCCTGGCCAAATTTCACACTGGCCCATGCTAATGGGAAGGAAAATCCCCCAGGGGATCCTTAATGTGTCTGTCCCTGCTGTGGCCAGGCTGTTCCTGCCAGGGATGCTGCTCTCCAAAGGGTGGGATCATCCAAACCCTTCCCATGGATCTCATCCTGCTCCAGCCCTGGATGCACTTTGCAATTTGCCTTTTTTTTTTTTTTTTTTTTTGCCTAAAAAAAACCCCACAACCCAACAACTCTGTGTTTTGCAAGTTGGAACGTTGCAAAAAAAAAAAAGTCAAACCCAAACATAAAAGCTCTGAAATCAAAGGTTTCCTGTTATAAATAATCTTGTATCCCTCAGGCATTGAAGGGGAAAATATAGCCAAGATTAGATTAAAAGATTTTGGGGGCTTTCTGTGGTTATTTTTTAATTTAGGGGAAAAAAAAGAACAACTAAAAATAACTTTGGTTGGTGGGATGTTGAGGTGAATGTTTCTTTGCTGTTTTGGAATATGTTTATTAGGATGGGGTGTCAGTTTGTCCTGCTGGCATAGGCACCCCAAATCCATGTGTCTCCTCCTCCAGGGATCCCAAATCTCCTGCTAAAGGGGTTGCTGTTTCCAGAGGGAAAATTTCGCACTGAGCAAAGAGCTGCAGGATTGGATCCCTTGAAAAACCATGAGGAACTTTAAACCAGTGGAAACAGAGCTGAGAGCCAGAAGTGCTCGAGGGCTTTTAGATATAAATACGCTGAACTTTTTCAAAAATTTGTCATTCTTTTCCCAGTGGCAGCAAAGAGGACAGCGGATTTTTAGTCTTCTTTGTGCTCTCACTACCCAAAACATCCTTAGGCCAGGTTTTTTTTTAATTATGATGTGTAAAAAAATATTATTTTTGGTTTAGAACCACAGCCTGAATATTTAATTTGAAATTTCCAGCTTCTAAGAAATAATGAGTAATTGTTCCTTACAACCTTAATCTGCCAGTCATAATAAAATGCTTATCAAATCTTCTTCTCTTTTTCCAAGTTATAATTCAGGACTTACTCCAAGTGTAAAAAAGCTGAGAGACATTGAAAGCTTTTATAATTTTCTTTTATTATTTCTTTTATTATTTTCCTTTAATCCACTAGAGAAGATATTACTTCTGGGGATATAACTGCTACCAGGAAAATCATCACCTCTCTAATGTGTTTTCTTTAATAAATACACATTTAACTGTCTGTTTAATTAAACATAATTAGAATTAAATGTTTCAACAGCATCTTTTCCCTGCCCCATTATAAACACCCTATGGATGAAGGCAGGTGCAACCCAAACTGGGAAAATGTGGTTTTATCCTGGGAAAGGTGGGAGAATTGTTCTGATCCTTCTGCTGCTGGCACAGAAGGAAGGATTTGGACAATTAATGAGCAGCTGGGGTGGTGTGGGAAAGTTGGGTTAATTAAAAGGGCTGATTAAAACTATTCATAGTATGAACAGGGGCAAAAGTTTTGTCTTTTCCATCCTGACCATGTGGAGATGCTTGATTCACCCTCCAACACCCTCCTGCCTGACCCCTGTGGTGGACACGAAGCCAAATATTCCTGACAGGCTCAGGGGGAGGAAAAGAGGAGGAAGAACTGGACTCGGGCCAATATTTTCCAGACTTTCAGGGTTTTTCGTGGTGGTTAAATTCTTACATCCATTGCTTCTGTGTCAGTTTGTAATTTGAAGGCACAAGAAACGGAGATTTTTTGCCATCCTAGAGCGACTGTGACTGGCAGGGATTTTCCTTCCCTTGGCTTAATGGAAATTAATCCAGCGCTGCAGACATCAGCAGGAACAAGTGCCCTAAAGGTTTTTTCTGGACAATCTCCAAAATGTTTTGTAGGATTCTGTTTCTGTCTCATTTCCAGGTTTTATAGCATTGTAGATAATAGAAAGTTAAATAAACTCGACTTGCTCCTTTGCTCTGCACTTCTTTGTGGCTCCCATTTCCATGAAAATCAAGGCTAAAAACACACATGTAGGGTCAGAGTCTCGTTTCATATCGAATTTGCTGGCCACTAATTGAATTGCAGCGAACGTCTGAGAATTCTGCAAGAGGAATTTCTGGACAGAGTTACCTGAGTGGAATTTCAAGTGGGTGTAAAACCCAGCACATGTGCTCAGAAGATTATTTACCCTTTCCTGTTTGTTTTTCTTTTTTTAAGTTCCCAAGCACACAGGGAAGGCAGCTTGAAGCAATTTTTGCAAGCTCTTCACTGGTGAAAATTTAGAAATAATAAGGGCATGTGCCAGTTGGTTGGACTGAATTTCCTTGTGATACTCAATCCAAAGAAAGAAATTCTTGGTAAAACGACCTGGTGCAAATTTGTTTAGATCTTGCACATTTAACCACCAGCCAGACGGGTTAGGCTGTGATTCTTTGTGGCACAGCTGCAAGAGCAAGATATTAATAGAAGTATTAATATTAGAATAATAATAATTCTCAGCAAATCGTGTGATTGTGGAACACTGGAACACACACAACTTGGAAATGCAGTTGTGTTCCTGTAAAAAATCCATAGGCACACATATGGTTTCATAATATATCCGAGATTGCAAAGAACAAATGGAATTTAGGAATGATTTGGTTTACAGTTCCCTTAAGTAACATTATCTTGTTAAAGACATTAACCTCAGGCCTTTGCTGTTATATATTTGCTTTTATTGTTTTCATCCTGGGGAGCAACCTGTAGGAGAGACACTCAACAGGAAAAGAAGGTTCAGAGGGCATCAAAACATTGATTTTCAAGATGGCTGAACAGCTGTCTTGGGAGCCCTGTGCAATTATGAAAAACAGACATCTCTCTTCAGCCTCCCTTATTATTAAAGGTCTTCCCACCCCTTCCCAGCACTAATAACTGGGGGAAGATTTACCTTGGCATCGCTGATTTTCCTCCGCAGGCTGTGCTACTCCCACAGAACGGAGTTTAACAGGATGAAATAAATTCTCTGGTGAGCTGCATCCAGCAAAACGCTGGCAGAAAGAGTGAAAACGGCTCAAACAGCCTCTCCCAAAAGGATTTCCCCCCCGAGTGTAGTGATCTACATGGGATTTGTTCTTTCTGTTCACACTCAGGGCTTTTATCCCACGTTTTGGGTTTTTTTTTTTTTTTTTTCTGTGGGTTTCTAGGTTAAGTACGCTCGAATCTGACAATAAATTTTAGGAACAACATTTCCACTGAAGCTGCCTGACAAGTCTATTTTCCAAACCCTCTGCATGCACTCTCCAGGATGGCTCCTATTCCTTGGAACAGGTGTTCCTCCCTGGTTCCCCTTTTCCCTGCTGAAGGCCAAAGGAGCTTTTTAAAAGCCTTTGGCAACCCCTCCTCCGGCTGTCCAGGGACAAATTATCTCCCTGTGTTGTTTCCAGAGCATTTTCCACAGCTTCTCACCTGCTTTAAACGAGCCGAGGATGGGGAAACCTCTTCGGTCCCAATTGCATCATCCCCTCAGGCTCGGCTTTGCAGATGCTCTGAGCAGAGAGGTTTTAAATTAGGCTGGGCTCAAATCCCTGTTGGCCCCTCAATTCCCTCTGCCTTGAGCAAGGTGCAGCCCCACGCTCAGAGGTGGGGGCAGTTTGTGTCTCACAGCAGGGTGAAGGAGCTGTCCATGGAACCCTCCTCCCACAGGAAAAAAAAAATCCAGGGAAACGGAGGTGACGCCAAAATAGACAAACCCATGAGAATGGGACAACGTGGGGAAAACCCAGCTGCTCCCAAGGGCAGAGCAAACCCAAAACCATGCAAAATTACATTCGTTCCTCGAGTTCCACTGCTCAGACAGGACTCCAAGTTCCAGGATTGCTTTCCCAAACAAAATGCTTCCTCTGGAAAGTCCTCATTGCACAGCCTTGGAAACCTTGAGGCAAGAGCTTGAAAGTCATCATGTCTGGGGCAGCATTTTTGTGCAGTCCCAGCTTTGAAGGTCATTTTGGGTCTGGGATGCTTTATTTTTTTTCCATTTGCAGTTGTCCTCTCTCCGTTAAGGCAAAGACTCCATCCAGTGACGTCCCTCCAGGACGTCACAGCACACAGTTCACAGGAGCAAGAAAGCCTCTTCAAAATCTCTACCAGCCCTCGTTTCAGGCTCCTTGCAAACTCCAGCACCAACCTCGTTAATCAGTTACAGATGAAGGGTTATTTCTTTCCCATGACCACAAGAGATAGAGACTGATAAAAAAAAATAAAATAAAAGTCCATATGGCTGAAAGTTGGGTTCTGGAAGAGAAAGAAGCAGCTGAGATGTCCCATCAAGGGGTTTTTCTGTTTCTGCCTCTGCTGGATGAGTGTTTGGGGCTCTTCGGTGTTCCCCGAGGATGTAATTAGGATGCAGCATCATGGGTCTCCACTCCTGGAGTTTCCTGGAGGCCAGCAGCTGTCCAAGGGTTTGTTTTTTTTCCCTTTTGTCTTTTCAATAGGCTGAGAATTGGGAGTTTGCAGCTTTTCCTGACTGTCACAACGATTTGCTGCAGAGAGAAAATGAACAAATCCTGTGGCAAAAAAAAAAAAAAAAAAAAAATCAATATTTTTTCTGCATTAATTCTGAGTGAAGATGTGTTTCCTAAGGCAGAGAGGAATAATTGTGTAGTCAGATGCCAGCACTGAGTTTAAAAGATCCATCCACAGAATTTAAAGCATTTAAACCACATGCTGCCTCTTAAAAACATGAACTTGTGGTTCTGTCAGTGCAATTTCCACCTTTCAATGGAATCCGAAGATCCAGGAATGATGATTTGAATGTATGAAGTCATCAAAATCCCCTTTTCCCCCCCATTTATCCATGCTCTGACGACTTTTTTCCAGCATGCTTAGAAATGAAACTGTAAGGCTCGTGTTGTTGGATGCTGATGGGTGGAAAATTGGTTGTTTAAATTCCAGGAAATGTCTGATTTTTCAACTCCAACGGGTTTGTAATTAAGGAAGAATCCAGCTGTCAGCCAGGGGAGGAATTATGAAATGTTAAAATCACTGGGGGCGATGGAGAACAATTAACATTCTCAGCCGTCGGGTCGAGGCCGTGGTCTCCAAGGCCTGTCCCTTGCACACGATTGTGGCCTGCTCCACTGAAGGCTCCTGTGGGCTTTGGACACAACCAGAGAACATTTCATTACCTCAGCTCTTCTGGGGTCAGGAAAAAGTCACGCAGTGCTGGAGTTTCTTCTCCTTGAAGCCCACAATCAAAGGTCCAGAGCCAAGTGAGTCAGGTGATGGGTTCAGCCCAGCTCTGTTGGCCTCGGTGGGATGTGCAGCCACCGAGGACCTGACACAGCGGCCTTGGTGGGAGTGGGACTGTGGAAAAGCAGCTCAAGGTCTCACATCAGCCCAGGCAAAGCTGAGTGCTGTGGTCCAAGGGCTGGGGATCCAGAGCCAAGCTGGGCTCTTGCTGCTGTTGTGCTGGGAGGAGGAGCTGGAGGAGGAAGGTGAAGGCAAAGAAACGGAGCCAGGAGATAGTGGTGGGGCTGGCATGGACAAAAGAGCTGTCACTGCCCAGCTGGACCCAACCCAGCTTTGTGATTGTGCACAGCTTCTGCTGGGATCATCTGGGCTGGGGCAGATCCTCTGCTCTGAGCACTCAAATTTGGGTTACAGCTCCTGGCCCGTGTTTAGTCCATGGAGACAGATCCTGGTTCCGTGCTCAGTCCATGGAAACCAGGGAAAGACACAGGAGCATGGAGCCCAATCCGGCCCAAAAGCCAGCAGGACTCTGTAAGGAGCAGTTTGAGGAGAAGTTATCTTATTCCAGACTGTGCTGTTCTTGTTTTATTAGTCTGTACATCCAGCCTGCATTTCTAACAGCCCAGCAATCAACGTGAGTGTATTGACACGTTTGGAGCTGTGGTTTATTTAAATCTGTCTTTGCATTTGTCCAATTTTGTGTTATATATAATTCTTTGGCACTCCTGTGTTGTGCCCGCATGCCTGGAGCGGGAAGCCAGCCTAGTGAGATACAAGTCACACTCATCTCCTGTCAGCTTTAAAAGGTACTGGCTGGAGGACAAAGCAACTTGGAAGAAGTTTTGATATTATCTGGAAAGTAAAAAGAAAAAAAAAATCCAGGATGTGTTATAGTTGGAAACAATCGCAGAGATAATTCTGGACTCGGGGAGGTGGAGAAGAAGCAGCCAAAAGGTGACCTGGAGGGAGTGAGTGTGGAAACAGAGAGAGCACAGAGTGCTAGAAACAATGATTGTTTCCTGGGACAGTGAGGGATCCATGGACAGGCTGGGAAAGGGGAGAAAGCCACGGGAATTCTGCTCTGCTGCTCTCGTTGCCCAAGCTGGACGTGAGCTACAGGGAAGCTCAAGCCAACAAGCTGGATCTGAGCAGCCTTGGCCAGATCCAAGTTTCATCTGCCTGAATTTCCTGGTGTTTCTACGGGAACGCCTTGGCCAGTGTCAGCACTTCTGGAGATGTTACAAAATCAGGGGGAGTGGGATCAAACGTGGTCCAAACCGACCCACAGAAGGTCAATCCCACAACACCGGGTTCAGAACCCAAAGGTGAGCCCCCAGGCCTGTTCCTTCCTGCTGGTCCCGAGGTGTTGGACCCCAGGGCACCCTCCCATTCCTACTGTCCCTTGAGGATGCCCCATGGAGCCCTGAACCTACAGGGGCTGTGCTGGATTCCCCTCATTCTCTGTTCAGTTCATCCAAGGAAAAACCTCAGGAGAGGATGGGATTGCTTTTCCACTCCTGTGTGTGAAGAACTCCAAGCCAAATTTTGGATGCTCAGGTTTGACCCCTCTAAAAAAACACAGGGTGAGCTGAAAATTTGGGCTCTAAACCTGGTGTGAGCCTTGGCTCAGATCTGCTGATACCGGTCCTATCTCTCTTTTGGGGATGACATAAATATTTAAGAGTGCTCGGCCGGGTGTTTTTGTAAGGAATATGGATAGTTTGGGATAAGAAGATGAGTCACGATGCTGAGATAGTGCCTGGCTGTTACTGGAACCCTGTAAAGCAGCTATATAGAGTCTATATTAAGGAACAAGATGAATAATTGTTTAAGGATGAAAAGCCACATTTCTTCATAAAGAGAAAATGTTAAGAGCTCTGTGACTCTCTCCAACACAAAGAGTTTCACAGAAAAGGAGTGATAAAACAACAAAAAAACCCAAGAAACAGAATGTGTCTCACATGCAGGGCCAGGAAACAAAATTCCCATTGTTTGCTTCTTAGATAGAGATGTTTTGGTAGAGAAGAGATAAAGGTGTGTATGGAGAAAAGACTTTTGTGGCCAAGGCTTGATGAGTAGCTTGAATTGAGATTGTTCAGCCTGGAGAAGAAAGGGTTTGGGATGATCTGATTGCAGCCTTCCAATGCCTGGAGAGAGATTGTTTATAAGGAGCTGGAGTGACAGGACACAGGGAATGGCTGCCAACTGCCAAAGGGCAGGGATAGATGGGATATTGGGAAGGAATTCTCCCCTATGAGGGTGGGGAGGCCCTGCACAGGGTGCCCAGAGAAGCTGTGGCTGCCCCTGGATCCCTGGCAGTGTCCAAGGCCAGGCTGGACAGGGCTTGGAGCACCCTGGGACAGTGGAAGGTGTCCCTGCCCATGGCAGGGGAGTTGGAACGAGATGAGCTTTAAAATCCCTTCCAGCCGAAACCATTCCAGGATTTTATGATATATTTTCTAACCTTCACTGCTCCAATTTTGAACCCACAGAAGTTGTATCAATTAATTTCATGCAGGACACAGGAAATGCATATGGAACAAAACCTTGGGCATTTCTCATGGGAAATGAATGTAGAGGCAGCTGTGGGTGAGCTGGGCACCAAGCCACCACAGATATTTGCTGCTCTGAAGAGCAGCCTGACTTTAAACCCCATTGAAAATTCATCACCTGTGCCAACCTGTTCGTTCAGATAGGAGCAAACCCAACCCCTTAAAATAAAGTTTGAAAATAAAACAACCTCCTCCCAACAGCGCAATCCTCAGCCCAGCCTGCTGCATTCCCGAGCTTGGAACAGGACTGGGAGCGGGGAGATGACATTACACACAGCCTGTCAGCACACACTTCCAGAGCCCAGGCAGAGCAGGACAGCCTTTCTTGTAACAGGTGGAAAAATGTCTTTGGAAGCGAAGCTTTCGGAAGAATTACAACCGCGGAAGACGACGATTTTCTTTGCACTTTATCAGCCGCGTTTCCGACGAGTCCCGCGCTGTTGGCTCATCCTCTGGGATGGGATGTGGGATAAACAGGCAGTTTGCACTTTGATGGAGCCTTCCTCATCCCCAGCCAGGGAAACACAGGATATAAAATATGGGAGAGCGGGTTCTGGAATAGGTGTGAGTTGGAGAGGCTCCACAGCATCGGTGGGGCTGCGCTGATTTATCCAGGCTGAGAAATCCGTGCTGGGATTGAGGAGATTTCTCTGCCTTGCTCTTGGAGGGGTGGGAAGAGGGAAAAAGAAGTCGTAATGAGGATGGACTTGTCATGGATTTGAACCATGGGCTTGGAAGCTCCTCTTCTGGCAGCTCATGGGGAATGTCACCCCTCAGGGGAGCGGAGTCACTGGGGAGTCCTTCCCACTCAGGATATTCCCTGATTCCAAACCCATGGGTGGCTCACAGGTGCTCCCTGGCACAATTCTGGGTGGCTTTGGCCAAACTTTGTGGCAAAAAAAAATGCAAATTAAAAGGCTGTGATACTGATTTAGCTCCCTTAGGTCAGTAATTACCAGGGGTATGAGGCAGGCTGTATTGTGGGAAGAGATCCATGATTAATCCTTGGAATTCACCACCGCAGGACACCGCTGAAGCCAGAGGAGCTGCTGATTTCAAAACCAGCCTGTGGGATTATGTGCACAAGGTTGTGTTTGATTTGATTAGTTTGGGAAAAGCTCAAAGCCACAGCAGCTTGGATGAAATCAAAGCTTACATGTTCTGGTGCAGGGGCTGAAACCTGAGCCGAGGGCTGCAGGGAAGGCAGGGGAAGTTCTGACAGGTTATTCCATAACTTCCCAAACTGGGCATCCTCCTTGGAAGTGCAACACCAGACAACAGGAAAAGCTTCTCTAATCCAACTGAGGAATTACCCAGGGATGAGCAGACCCAAACTCCTCAGCTCAGGAGGTGGCAAGCTCTTCCCTGCTCCATAACCTTCCAAGGAAAAGCCAGAGATGTTTGCTAACGCTTTTGCTCAGCACAACCTCCCCACATCAGCAAATCCATGCCGTTGTCTTGGGTTAGGTAACCAAAAAATGTGTGTTCTATTTCATCTGTTGAAAGCAGTTGAGATTTTGTTTATCTCTTATAACTCCAGGGGGAGGGGGGCGGATGCCTTCTGATAATGGCCCAGCTGTTAAAGCCAGGTGGGGCAGGGTTTGTTATCTCTGTCACCACCCGTCCATCCTCCAGGGGATATCTGCTGATAATGGGCCATGAAGGCTCACCAATGACATCACACATGACATCATCGGGGATATCTGCTGATAATGGGCCATGAAGGCTCACCAATGACATCACACATGACATCATCCCATTGGGAGATGCTCCACCCAGTGTGGGCGGAGCGAACTGTTCCTACCTGGATAAAAACTGAGACTCAGGATCACCAGGGATCCGACTTTTCCCACTGGAGGAAGACCGGACCCATCTCACCACCATTGGACTTTCTCTGCTCCACAGCACCACGTCTGTTACTCCAGGAGGATTTATTTGGGCTGCTCCCAACACCCTGACCAACAGGCTGTCAGGTCATATCCCTGACCCTGTCAGGGTTTTACCAGGACTTTTGTTTACTTGTTTGCTTGGATTTTTTTGTACTACTACATTTGTATCCTTTTTCTTTTATTCCTAGTAAAAACTGTTGCTCCTATTCCCATATCTTTGCCTGAAAGCCCCTAATTGCAAAATTATTATAATTTGGAGGGAAGGGGATTTACATTTTGTGTTCCAAGGGAAGCTCCAGCTTTCCCTGGCAGACAGCTGTCTTCCAAACCAAGACAGCCGTGCACTTCAACTTGAACTTGACCACGAGTGGCCAGGAGGCCCTGATGGATGGACAGACAGAGAGCCCTGGCGTGTCTCCTCAAGCCGGTTCCCTTCAACAGGTGTTTGCCGTGTCTGAGGTTCCTCTGTTTATAGAGCCCTTGTTCCATTTGGGAGGATGAAAAATATCGCTGGCTTTTATTGTAAACAGCCCTCGCTTCCCCTAAACACTGCCAGGAAAGGTTACAGGATTAGTCACAGGCCTCTCCCCCCACCCCACCTCGCTCTGCTCACGCTCCCAAAATGCGGCACGGCCAAATCTGCCCCAGTGCTGAGGCTGGAGCTGGTGTGGAAGTGGGAAAAGGGGAAAAACCCCAAGGTCCAGTCCTGGATGGGACACCCTGCTCTGGGTGAGGGGTGTTTGCTGTGTGGGGGGTCCCTGGAGCTGCCCAGAGCTTTCAAACACAAGCTTGGACAAGCATCCAGGTTTTATCTTCCATTTCCTTCCAGCAAGTCTCATTTTGATTTCTTTTCCTTTTTTTTTTTTCCTTCTTTTCTTGGGTTTTTTTTTTCCTTTATATTTTTTTTTTCATTGACAGAAAGCTCCACCATGAAAGCCAATCTTTTATAATGACAGAAGCAGAGCCAGAGACCGAAAAAATCACAACAAGGGCTGGCCTGAGCTTGGTGCTTGTGTGAGGTGGGTTTGGGGGAGAGATGGAAAGGATGGGATGGGTTTGGGATGTATAAAGCTGAGCTGGAACCAAAACTGATGACTTTGCCGTGACCCTAACGTGGACAGAGCTCCCCATGAACTTTCTGCAAGGGGTTGGGCATGGATGGAAGGAGTTTTCCACACTAAAACTCTGGCACAGGTGCTGGTGGATGCCCCATTCCGGGCAAAATTCAAGGTCAGGTTGAACAGAGAACAACCTGATCCAGCTGAAGATGTCCCTGCAGGAAGATTGGACTAAAAGACCTTGAAAGGTCCCTTCCAACCCAAACTAATCTGATTTTTTGGCCATCACCACCAGGGCAGTCGGGCTCAGGGCTCAGATTTCCCCTGGGGCTGGGGATAAACGAACTCCGTGCAAAATCCTCCAGCTCCAAAGGGGCACGAACATCTTGACAGGGCCTCTAACATAAGGCATGTGTGTGTGTGAGCCGTGGCATGAATCATCAGGGCCTGGAAGGGAGCTTTATTTAGGACGCAGAGGCAGGGAGAATTCCACCCTTGCCCCGGGAGCAGGGGAAAGCAGGTGGTTTTTTCCATAAACTGTCCTTAGCCCTAAAGTGAACAGCCATAAATTAAACCAGGGAGGGGAGTAGCAGATGTTGCTCTGGGAATCCACATGCGTGGAGGTGAAAACTGGAGGCTTTCCCCCCCCCTTTTTAAATCAAAATCCAAAGAAATGTCCGTACCTTTTTCCTTTCTGGCTGACAGCTCACACTGTTTTGAGACCTGCACCTTTCCACCCTCCTGCCTGGAGTGAGTTGCAAGGGATTTGTTGCAGCCTTTTGGTTGGAACCCCCCCCGTGTTCTTGATGAGTTCCAATTCTCTTTTTTTTCCCCCCCTAATCCACTCAATTCTCTCCTGTGGATCCCTGGTGAGGACAAACTGGGAGCGTGGCACCCAAAATCATCTCCCAAAGATGGAGAAGGGGGAAAAGATGTCCCTTGTGGAAAAATTCCCTTGCTCATGGCAGGAGCTTGAGACGGGCTGATCTTTAAGGTTCCTTTCAACCCAACCCATTCCGTGATTCTGTGACCCTCACCTCCTCCTTGGACCTTATTTTCAGGCAATTTTCCGAGCAGATTTGCCTCTTCCCCGTTCGCTTCAACTAGCAGATCCTCCAAAGCAGGCAGGAAAAAAAAATAATAAAAGGAAAGGAAAAAAAATGAAAGAAAAAAAAAATAAAAGGAAAGGGAAAAAAAAAAGAAAAAGAAAGAAAACCAAAAGCCCTGGGGCTAAATTGAAGCCATTAGTAGCCTCGAACTGATGACAGGGCAATAAATTACTAATTAACCTTCGGGGCGAGTTCAACACCTTGGGGATAAGTGTGAAAACACGGACTAATAAGCCCTGACACAGCCAGGCAGCGGCGGCTCCCGCCGGGCAGCGCTGCCTCGGCTTTTGGGGGAATTCTGCCCGGATTAGGGCGGCCAGGGAGCAGCACAGTGGGGACACCGGGACTGGGACCTCGGACCTCGCCTGGCCTCTGTCCTGAAAA
This sequence comes from Acrocephalus arundinaceus, assembly GCA_021534815.1. Classification (NCBI taxonomy): domain Eukaryota; kingdom Metazoa; phylum Chordata; class Aves; order Passeriformes; family Sylviidae; genus Acrocephalus; species Acrocephalus arundinaceus. The sequence goes on along the minus strand of JAJEOU010003008.1, from coordinate 19,046,348 downwards.
ATAAAAAAACCAAACGCATTTCTGCCTTGTTTTTGCAGAGCTGCTTCTTCCTCGGGTGTCTGGTTTAGTGCGGCCGCAGTTAAAAAATTAAATATATATATGTGCTAATCGCATAATGCGAAAGGTTTTTTATGAGTATAAATGCAGATGTCTGGATATCAAACTGTGATTCCAGAAGCAGGAGAGGGGCGTAATTATCCCGACCTGAGCCCGGGCTCTGCAGGTTTTCTGCGGTGGTTTAAATTTTATTCCCCAGCAAGGAGGGGGAAATGCAATCCTGACCACCCATGGAGCGCACGGAGCCCTTGGAAATGTGAACGCGCTGGGGACGGGGAGCTGTGATTGCGGGGGGCTGCGGCAGGAAGAAATCCCCATCCCTGTCCCGGGTGATGATGAGGAGGCAACAAACCCTCGAGGCAGCGAAGGGCAGAGCTCTCCCCACATCAGAAAAAACCCCAAAACATCCACGCTTTCAGCTTCCTTCCCTTAAAGAGCGGCCCAAATCCACCTCAGTGTGCACAACCAGTGCTCTGAGACACCCCCCAACTTCTCTTTTTAATCCTTTTTCATTCTCCTCCTCCCGGGGTGAGCATTTGCAAGGTTCATTCCTTGGCATCTTGCTGCTGATGGAGCAGGGGGCCGTGCCAGGAGTGCTGCATCAAGATCTTTTCAGCTCTAATGGTGTCTGACAGATCTGAGAGCAGATATGGCTCAGCTAATCATATTTTAATAGCCCTACCTTGTAGGGAAGGGCTGGCTCGGGGTGTACCCAGTAATATTTTAATTTCTGGGCTCTGATGAGCGTAATTTCGAGCAGGTATTCAGTTTCTTTGTGTTCTGAGCCGTGCTCCCAGATGTTCGATGCCAACGGGCTCTAAAGAGCAACGGCACAAATATAATATTTAATACCCCATGTCAGTTTGGGTGTTCCACTCAATTTCCTGGAGAGATCTTTAAATTCATCTTATTTAGCTTGAGTGCCCAATCAGTTCCATACTGCAGCTCTGTAATTCCGCATAGCTCAGTCTCTGATTTCTGGGATGCAAATGTGGAGCAGATGTAAAAGGGGAGCGGAGGGAAGTGAGGGGGGGATGTTCCTGCACTTTCTGCAGCGCTGGTTATCAGTGCTGGGGGATCAGGGGAGAAAAAGAATTGCAACAAACGCAGCCCCAGATGCTTTGACCCTAAATGAGTGTTTGGAGAGGAGGAAGGACAAGCTGATGTCCTAACTTGAGAAATCAGCTTCCTGGGCTGGGTTATTCATGGGATAAATGTTCTGTCCCATTAAATGGCCTGAGCTACCAAGCAGGTGGAAAGGGGCACTGAGATTTCGGGGTGCTGATGGTAAAGGTGAATTTGTGGCTTTGTGGGCAGTGGGATGGGCAGGGAATGAGCACTGATCCCCTGGGATATCTCTGAGGCAGCAGGAATTCGCTCCTTGCTGCTTCCCCTGGATGCACAGGATGTTCCTCTGCCAGTCTGTGGCCACCAGTTGTGTCTTCACCTTTGAGTAACCTCTGAGTAACCTCTTAAACCCCTCCAACCTCTGTCTGTGCAGCTCCTGGCGTTACCCTGGCGTTATCTGTGCAGTGGGGATCAGCTGCAGCAGGAGAAATGCCCTTTCCGTGCTCTGACTCCTATCTCCTCACTGCTGTCCCCACAGCAACACCCCAGAATTTTCCAGAGAATTCCTGCCTGAACCCAGCCCAGCTCCCTGCCAAGCCAGCCCTCATGCTCAAAACTGAGGCTGGGAGAATCCCAAAGGGATGGGAACAGACAGGCCACTGGCCTGGCAGCAGCAGAGGGGGCATAACCCCTGTAACAGCCCCAAAAACGCTCTCAGGGCTGGAAATTCAGCAGCTGCCACTTGCAGCATGATCCATCACCATGAGCTCTCTGAACACAGCCCAGTTATTTGACCTTTTTTTTTTTTGTTCTGCTTTTAAAAGAAATACAATAAAAATGCGATCCTGGCTGCTGCTCCTCAAGCACAACTGACCAAGCACCATATATAGTATCAACCAGGGACAGCCACGGACTTCCTTCCATGTTTTTGAAGCGATTCCCCTTCCTTCCAGCTCTCTCCGAGCCGCATTAATCACGGGCTCCTTCAGAGTAAACGGGATTAATCTGCCCTTTTCCCTGGTGTTCTTGGATGCCTGGGGGATCCTGTGCATGTCCCAGCCTCGGTGGGGATGGGATGCAGAGGAAACAGGAGCTATTTCCACCAGCTCAAGCCCCACAGCGTTTCCTGCTGCTCCGGGCAGAGCAGTCCCAGGTGGTCAGAGCCCCCTGGAACACTCAGGTAAAAAAAAAAAAAAATCCTCACTTTCTCCAGGCTTTCCTTGCCAAAAATAAAAACGTTTTTACTGCATGACCCATCCCGCTTCTCCAGTTTAAAGAGCTCAGCAGCTTCCAAAGCTGCGTCCTGATCTTTGGGTGTTTGTTCTGGAAAAGCTCGGAAGGTGCTTCAGAATCTGAGTGGGTGAATGTTTATTTCTACCCATTGGCATCTTTAATTTCCAGGGAGTTTCTCCCATTTTCTCCTTCCCAAAGGGATTTGCCAAAGGATTCCTTGGAGACGTGCTCAGTGTTAAGCAGACAAGTGTAATGCCATGCATGTATTCATAAAACATAAAAAAAACCCAAATTCTGTGTTTTATCTGAGCTAATCACAGTTTTTCTCTCATGGACTGATCTTTGGGTTTTTTGTTCTGGAAAAGATGAGAAGGTGCTTCAGAATCTGAGTGGGTGAATGTTTATTTCTGTCTGTCGGCATCTTTAATTGCCAGGGAGTTTCTCCCTTTTCTCCATTTTCTCCCTTTTCTCCCTTTTCTCCCTTTTCTCCCTTTTCTCCCTTTTCTCGCTTTTCTCCTTCCCAAAGGGATTTGCCTCAGGACTCTTTGGATATGTGCTCAGGGTTAAGCAGACAAGTGTAATGCCATGCATGTATTCATAAAACATTTAAAAAACCCCAATTCTGTGTTTTATCTGAGCTAATCACAGTCCTTGTCTCACATGGACAAGGTAGATACTTCATGTCATGTCCTTACAAAAAAAAAAACTCTTTAAAATGGTTTTTTTTTTCATCATTCTTTTTATTTTAACAGGAAAACCTCTCGTGTTCTGCCACATAAAAGCAGATTTCCCTTCATCTGTGGCCGTGCTGATTGCAAAGCCTGGGAGATCTTTAATTAAATCACTTGGGTTTTGCGTATTCCTTTCAGAGAAAACCATCAAAATGGCATTTGTGTCTCATTACAGCTACAACAGCCACATTATCATCTCTGCCTTCTTGTATTACTGATTTTCCTCCTCTGAGTGAAGATTCCTCACTCAGCTTTGCAGACAAGGATGGGACTCACTCCCTCCTGCAGGGACATTGGGAATCACAGGATTTCTGGGGAGATTGACCCCACCAAAACTGTCCCTGCCCTCTGACTGTGCCACTGCCAGGAGATGCCCAGCTCCTGGGGCAGGGAACTCTGCCCAAAGACAAAATTCACCTTGGAGAAACACCAGAAATTATAGAAATGAGGGATGAGGAAAAGGCACTTCCCACCCGAGGTGGCCTGGGACACGGATCTCTTCCCAAAGAGAGAAATTACCTTGGAGAAACACCAGAAATGATAGAAATGAGGGATGAGGAAAAGGCACTTTCCACCCGTGGTGACCTGGGGCAGGGATCTGTGCCCAAAGACAGAATTCACCTTGGAGGAACACCAGAAATGACAGAGAGGGATGAGGAAAAGGCACCTCCCACCCGAGGTGGCCTGGGACACGGATCTCTTCCCAAAGAGAGAAATTACCTTGGAGAAACACCAGAAATGATAGAAATGAGGGATGAGGAAAATCCCTCCTGTGGTGGCCTAGGACATGGATCTCTTCCCAAAACCAGAATTTACCTTGATGAAACACCAGAAATGACAGAAATGAGGGATGAGGAAAAGGCACCTCCCACCCGTGGTGGCCTGGGGCAGGGATCTCTTCCCAAAGACAGAACTCACCTTGGAGAAACACCCTCTCCCTTGGATAGGGATAAGGAAAATTCTCCCCGAGGTGGCTTGGGACACTTTGTGGATAATGTGCTAATGGCAGATGTGCTCTGAGTAATTCCCCTTACATTGGAGTCAGGATATTCCCCTGCTTTTTCCTGGGGAAGATGCAGCTGAGGTCCTTCCACATCCCTGAGGTTCAGGGAAGGTGTGGCTGCCACCTGGGAAAGGATCAGGGATGGATCTCAGAGACCCCAGCTGGTCTCCAGCTTCAGGCTGAGCTATCAAAGCCTCAGGACACTGCAAAGTTGGTCACTTGTCCATGGTCCCTGCAGGACCCTTCCCTGGTGGCCTCAAAAGCCATTTATTTTTCCTACTCAGAGCAAACACCCTGCTGACATTGTCACCGTGATTTAGGAGGTGCCAGGTTTTCCTGGTAGTGGTTTCTTTAAATTTTTAATTTATTTATTTTTTAAAATTTCTTTTGTGACACCTCCTGCTCCGTGTCTGGAATGTCACTTCAGCTTTCACCACGGATTTCCCCACGACTGGAATATTCTGAAGTCTGAGCTCTTCATCTCCAACCATCCCCAGGTGCTTCCTCAGACAAAGAAGAAGGCAATAAAATGATCCTTTTCTTTTACCCAGGACCCATTTTATGCACTGAAAATAGAAATATCATTTTCAACGAGCTGCTCAGAGAGACACATTCACCTAAATACAGATGAAATCACTTTAAATACTTTGAAACTGGCAATCTCATATATTTTAATGATACACTGCAGTGATAATCTGCTGAAAGAAATTACATTTTAGCTCTTTCCACATACACATGGGGACCTCCTGGCAGTTGTGCTTCACACTTAAGCATTTAAGGCATCATGGATGTTTTTATTTAAAAGTCCATTTTTTTTCCAGTGTTTTGCCACAAGGCAGGAGGTTCATTGTTCTGGACATGGCCTTATTGAATACATGAGGGGTAATTTAGGTGGGTGAAGGTGAGTATGTTGGTTCCTGAAGCAGAAACACACGAGAACAATGTTTCCCCCCAACTTTTTTAAATGGCCTCTTGTTTTTGCTGGGAAAATGGCCCGGCCTTGCTTCGTCAGGACTTTTTAAACTTTGCCCCAACCAGCAAAGATACTTCTGTTTAAAACCAGAGAAACCCTCCCCTCCAAAGCTCCAAATGAAGGATATCTGTTTCCCTGGGTTGGACTGGCCAACAAGCAGGGCTTGCTCGAATGCGGTCGAGACGCTCAGATCCAGTTCATGCTACCGATACCCCTTGCTCTCCCCTCGAAATGAGCCCTGATGAATGGGGCCTTTTGTCGTCAGCAAAGAAACGGGCAGGAATCACAATCATCTCTTTCTAGCCAGGCTTCTGCAGCGTGGGGTGAGGCCAGGGCTCGGCCCGGTGCTGCAGAAGAAGGAAAACAGCAATTTCTCCGCGGTTTCCGCGGCGTGTTGGAAGCTGGAGGAGATCTCCTCGCACGCACCTCGGGCTGGTCGCTCCCCTTGACTCCCTTCCAGCCCTTCAGTAGGATTGGGGACCATGAATCCCGTCCTTCACATCCCCTGGTGGCCCCTCAGGTGATGGGAGGTGGCGAAACCTTCTCCTGGCTGGCGAGGTTTTCCGCGCGCGCTTCCTGCGGCAAAGCCCGTGGTGAGGAGTTACACTTCTTTCCTGTTATTCTAGAACTAAGTACTTTGCACATTTGGGAAATATTATTAAGTAATAGTCTGAGTGACAGGCTGTGGTCGGGAGTTAATTTCTTCCAGTTCTCCAAGTGTCTAATTACACTTTCCTCGGTGCTAAGTGGACGGGTTGTGTCGAGTGTGCAAAGACCTCTTGTTTAAATTTGAAACAAAACACACACACAAAGAGAAAACCTTCGGTTCATCAGTGAAAGTTGGGGCTGGGGACATAATCCAAAAATCTCCTGACAGCTGCTGTGGTTCTGCACATCTTCCCCAAGTACCCTTGGAAGAGCAAAACCCAACAAAAGCAGATCGTACATGGTAAATAAAACCAGCCCTTTTATACAGTTTTCCCAGCTTAAAGCTGAGCCTGGCTTTAACTTAGACCCAACTGAAGACCTCGTTAGGCAAACACAGGCAGCCCCAAGGGACTGGGGATTATTTCTAAGGGATTATTCTCCACTTCCTTGCAATCCCTGTGCCCAGCTGTCCATTCCCAGCCCAGGGTGCTGCCAAGCAAAGTGGGCTCTGAGCTGGGCTTTGGGTTGATGTGTTTGATCCCAGAGCAGGGTCAGGGCAGCAGAACATCCCTGGAATCTCCTGCTGAAAGCAGCGGTTTGGTCAGTCCTCATGACTGGGTTGTGCCTGCAGAGAACCTGGGTAATGTTAATCAACACCTGTTAATGGCTGATGGAAGAGCAGCAGAAGTTTCTCCAGGCAGCACTGACAGAGCAAGAGGACACAGCCCAAGGGAAAGATAGGCTGGACATTAGGAAAAAGTTTTTTACAAAAAGAGTGATAAAGTGCTGGAATTGTCTGCCCAGGAGGTGGTGGAGTCGCCATCCCTGGATGTGTTTAAATAAAGCCTGGATGTGGAACTGGGTGCCATGGTTGAGCTGTTGGGGCTTCGTTGGACTCAATGATCTTGAAGGTCTCTTCCAGCCCAGTGATTCTGTGATTCTGTGAATTCACATGGAAACAGCTCTCTGAAGAAGGACAAACTCTGCCTGGAGGAAATTCCCAACCTCTGCTGCGACCAGTTCAGACAAATCACCCAGATGATTTTTCTGGTTGTGATTTGAAACTCCTTGGGGTGGGGGCGGCAGGGGAGAAAAGAGGGGCAGAGCCACACGAGGGCCAGGGACACTTCAGTGCCAAGGACAAGCTCTGGGAAGGCACCACCAGCTTGGTTGTGCTCATAAACCACAAACTCAACCTTAATTTGGGCTGATCACAAGTTTTTTGACTTTGGCCACTCTCAAAATAAGGATTTCATGGTTATCAGATCCCTTTTGGCCTCCGTGTTCACTGATTTCTGAGAGGGATGGACACATCCAGTGTGGATGGTGGCTTAAGGACCAGACGTGGAATCCTTCGAGACCAGGCGAACTCAGGGCGTGATTTATTTTTCTTTCCTGGGGTTTGTGACCGAATCAGACGGCAGAGAGGAAGTGAAGGTTTGTTCTTTCTAAAGATTTATTTCGTTACATCTGCAACAAGTCAAGACGAGAACAGGGTAGGAAAGCTTTTGGTTTTGGGCCTGGAACAAAGCTCAGGATTTGAGATAAACAAATGGGGGGAAGGAATTATCAAAGAGAGAGCTGGCCACAGACTTTGTTATGAGCTTCGTGTAACGAGCTGAGAAACTTTGGGAACTCAAACCAAACTGAACGTGCACAGGGGTAAGAGGAGAAGCAGATGATTGAGGTACCTCAAGGAGGAAAATGGGGATACTTGACATGAAAAGCATCTTAAACTCTGGGTTAGAGGACCCAGCAGATTCTCAGGTGCATGGTTGCCCTCTCATTGATTTGGTAGCCATGGGCACGCTCTGTTGGCTACCCCAGGAATGAAGTTTTGGTGATGTTTTCTGAGTTTTTACATCCCTGAGACAAAACCCAGGCATTGCTGTGGGCAGGGGTTGTGACCCTGTGAGTTTCACCTCCCGGGTGTGATGTGTGGCTGTAACAAGATTTTTCTTGGAGCTGGCTGCAAAAATATCCAGTAATTTTGATTTCCTATTTAAAATTGCAAGTAATTTAAAAAAAAACCCAAAACCTGCAGAACAACAGTGTCACTCCATCCAAGTTCCCACTTTGCTAAGTAGGTGTTAGTAACCCCTACCTGGTGTTCAGGGTGGTGTAGGAGCTGAATTACTCTGTGTAGGTCAGTGGAGGTGGTGAAAAATAACAAAAGTTCTGAGAGAGACAGCATTTGTTAAAGGAAAAAAATTGTTTCCCTGTAGGGAAGAAAAAAGGGGAAAAAATGTTTTGAGTTTCATTTCCACGGTGTTAAATTAACAACAGCAAAAGCCAGCCAAAGGAATAAAATGCATGTTAAAGAAATTTGAAAGAGTTGCTCTGAAATGAGTGCCAGCTTGCTTTGCTGAGCTCCTGAGTCACCAAAATCCCACAGGGCACCTCCTAAAAAGCTGAGATCCTCAGGATCACCGTGCTTCCCTCAGGAATTCAGTGCCCCGTGCTCTGGGAAGGGAGATAACCCCTGCAGAGGGTCCCAGCACAGGTCTGACAACACTTCCCTGTTACCTGTGCTGAGTGCCCTTTATCTCCCTGATACTCTATCAGCCCTGCCAGGCCAAGGCTCCCCGATAGTCAAGTGGCTCAATTAGCAGTAATTAGCGCCCTGAGGAACCCGCTGTGTGCTGGGATGGAGCAGGTCCGTGTCTCCTGGGCCCTCCAGTGGGGTTGGCCTGGGAGCCAGGATGGGTTTTGTGCTGGGCTTGGTGGGGCTGGGTTTAGGACCAAAGCCTAAAAATGGGAAAACTGTTGGGATGGTCCCACCTGGGCATGGGAGGCTCCCACCTGTGGTGGTTCTGGATTCTTTTTCTGCCAAGGTCAGGATTAATACACGGGATTCATACATATTATGAATACAAAATCTCATGTTCAGACTCAGTGTTTATTATTTCTTATTTACAGACTCAGGAGCCGTGAGCTTTAACTAGCAAGGTAGAAAACGAAGGTAAAATGGAGAACCTCTCTATCTCTACAAGGCCTTTTCAAGGACAACTTGTCCAATTATGAAATGCCACCTGAATTATTTTTACTTCAAACCCAATAATTAACTACTTGACATCTGCAATGCAGACTCCATCAACCAATTACAGAAAACCACCCAAACCCACAAAGAAGAAGGAAGAAGAAGGTGAAGAAGAAGGACCCAGACAATGCCCAAAGCCCTCCATCTTGCCCCATACATTACTATATAATAAAATCCCAAATATCCAAGTTTTTCACCCTCTGAGATCACACAATACTATTCAAACTACACACCCACACCCCAGTGCCATCACTCAATTTCAGAAGTTTGTTCCACCACCAGGTCAAATTCAGTGCTTGCTTGAGGGTCTTTTAGAACAGAAAGCTGAAATTTTCAGCCTCCAACACCCACCTCCACACGGGTGCACAGACAGGAATTGCAGAGTCATTGGGCTTCCTAAAAATGGTCTTGCAAGGGATGGCCCATGACCACAAAGTGCCTTGGTAGCTCCTCGCTGGGGCGGGGATTTCTCAGTTTGATGGGAAATTGGGAAAACTGGGAGAGGTGAGTTCCTGTGGTACAGAGATCAGGGAATTTTCTACAGCAAGGAATCCCTCGAGACGCCCCAGTCATCGGCACATCCCGTGGGAGAAGAGGGAAACCCTCAGCCAGGAGGTTCAGGATATTTCCTGCACGCACAGGCTGCTCTGCATGGCTCCTCTCTCATTCCCCTAATTTTTTTGCTGCAGGTTTGGTTTTGCCTGCACCTTCTCGGACAGAATGAGGGGACACAGTCTCAAGCCGCACCAAGGGAAGTATAGGTTGAATATCAGGAAAAAGTTTTTCACAGAAGGAGTGATTAAGTACTGGAATGGTCTGCCCAGGGAGGTGGTGGAGTCACCATCCCTGGATGTGTTTAAAAAAAGCCTGGATGTGGCGCTCAGTGCCATGGTTTAGTTGAGGTGTTGGGGCTGGGTTGGACTCGATCTTGAAGTTCTCTTCCAACCTAGAAATTCTGTGATTCTCAGCACTCACCCTCGGGCTGAGGGCTTGTCCTGTCTCCAGCCAGGGATGTCCCCACTCCTCCTGCAGGCACAGGTTAAATCCCAACATCTCCAAACCAACGTGTCAGTCCTCGGTGCTGCTGGCCCGAAACCTGCAAAGCAGCAGAGAAATGGTTTTGGTGGCAGAACTACAAATGCTCCATAAAGCACAGCTTGTTTCAGGGCTTTTTCATGTGGTTCTCTGCTGGCTTTTGGTCGCCTAATTCACAGCAGAGATTGAGCATGAGTCCCCTGCCCTGGGTTAATGGGAACAATTATGGAGGTTTCTTCTTTTTCTGCTGCCAAGCTGTGATGTGAAATCGTTCTCTGGGTTCCTGTTTCCACGGGAACAATTAGTTTCATGCCGTTCCGCTCTCACACATCAATGAAGTGTTTAATGAAATGAAGGCCAACACTTCATAAACGTATTGTCTCACGCAATAATCGAGTAGCTACCAAGTGCCGCAGCGAAACGCGCCTGAAACGCAACGAAACCAGCGCCACAAAAGGCTCCTGAGCGTGTGAATATTTATTGATCTGATACAGCACATCACCCGTGAGCCAAAAATACCCCGAATTCCAGCCGCGGGTGTTTAGGTGTTAGCGGCTTCTGAGCCAAGCCGCCTTTTCTCAAAGGGTCTGGGCACCTCGAGCCATCTCCAGGAGAGGCTTTTGGGGACCTGCTGGGTGATGCTGATGGGTTTCATCTGGCCCATCCCACCCAGGGCAGGGGGCTGGAGGCACCTCGGAACTCCCGGGGCCGTGCCTGGTCCCCGGCCTTCCCTCCGAGGGCTCCACATATTTTCCTCCTTCAAGCAAAATATACAAAGAGTCCACACGGCACGGAGTGGAATTCAGGGCTCTGCCTGCTTCCCTCCCCAGCACATCTGGGAGCTTTTCCCTCGCAGAGCTGAGCAGCTGCACGGGAGAGAGGCAGGGAGGGAGGGAGAGAGGGAGACTCCCGTGCTCTGCCACGGAATTGGGATGGAAGGGAAATGGGAATGGAATTCAGGGATGATGCCGTGGGTGGGTGGTTCAAGCGGGAGGGAAGGGCAGCTGGGCTGGGCGCTGGGCACGAGTGACTTCCTGGGCTTCACTTCTGAAAAGGAACAACTCCAAAGGATCAGGAGGAGTTGGAGCAGCTCATTTTAATGAGTTGTTATGGAATAATTCACTGTGCAGCCCTCGATATTGGACCCTGAGTTCTTACTTCACTGGGCAGTGGATCACATCCTTTGTTGATCTCACCCTCAGAGAGAAGGAAATGATGTTTTCCCCTGCTAAATTTCCCCTGATAAATTCAAGAAGGATTTATACAAAGAAACAGTAACTTGATTTCAGTTTGGCAGCTCGAGAAAATCAGAATTTCACTCAGACCATTCCCTTTTACGCCTTTCCATTCTCTTGACTGAAATGTGTCCAGGGATGGTGTCACACAGAGCCTTGCCCTGTTCCTGACGGACACTCAGACCACACAGTGACCCTTGGCACAGCTGTCTCTTGGATGCAGCCCCTCACTTGGCCCTTCCAGCCAAACGCAACAGAGATTTCACAGAGAAATTCACGTGAAATCATTTTTTCACCTGGTCCCAAAGAACATTTCCACACAGGAGGGGATGGCTCCTCCACGTGTACAGAGTGGTCCCTCTCTGTCTGCTGCTGTCCTTTCTGTCACCCTTTCTGCTGCCGAGCTGGCAGGTGCTGAATCACCTCAACAACACCAAACACTCTGTGATGGGTGAAGAAAACACACGGAGCTGTTTCTCCATCCACTCACTTCCACCTGACCCAGCTGTCTCTCCCCTTCTCCCACGTGTCCCACTGCCACCTGATTTTCCTGCTTGTTCATCCTTCCCTCTGGCTACACCAGGAGTTAAGGCAGCCTCGTTTCCCAGGAGGAACCAGGGATGAAATGATGCCTAACAGGGCTGGCTGCCACATCCAACCCTCCCTCAATCCTCTCAGATCCATTAAAGCAGCCAAGGAAAAGGGTGTGAAGCCATCCTCACCCAGGACACTCAGAAACTGGAGCTGTGTCCGTACCTGATGCAGATTTCCAGCAAACCTGGGGAGGGAACAGCCTCAAGCCTCCACTCCGTGACCAGTGTACATTTCCATAGAATCTCCCTGCTGAGCCAGCCTTGAATCTCTCCCTGCTATTCCCCACTCCCCTTTTACCACCCAACCTCCTGACCTCACAAAAATATGGCTCTGGAGGGGCAGAGCGTGAGCCTGGAGCAGATGCTGATTCCTGGGATTAGGGCTGGGTGGCCCAGGGGCTGGACAGTGCAACATTCCTGCTCAGGGGCTCTGGCTGAGATAAGGCAGCCCCACACTGTGATTTACTCCAAGGAACAGGAGTTGAGTCCTGCATGTTCCCTGGCAGATGAGGCAGGGGAAATTCTGCAGGATAAACCCATTTTAATGGCTTGCTTTGGGGAAAAACCTCTGATTTTGTACAGCTCAAAGCACCAAGCTGGGCTGGACCACAAGCCAAGGCTCAGCCCCTCCCATCCCAAACTCACAGGGATGCACCAGGATGTGCTGAGCTGGTTCATTCCTGCTCTGCTTAACCCTGGCCCAAATCCTCCTGGGTTTGCATCCTTCTTCTGGTTGGATTTCAGCAGCAAAGTGAGGCACAGAGCAGCAGCGTTTCCAGGTGAGAAAACCCAGGTGAGACGCTGAATTTCAGAGCTAAAAAAAGGATGATCTCCCTCACCTGGCTGGAAAAGAGAGAATGAATTCTCACCCCAGAGGTGCAGCAGTATGGAAAGATAACACAAAGTTAAATTCTCTGTCCGGAGGGATTTAATTGATCAGTTTGGTGGAAGGATTGTGTATCCACACAAACACACCCTGCCTTTTCCTTCACCCAATCTCTCCCATTCCCACCACTGCAGGCACTGGGAAGAGCCAGCTCCATCCCTGTGCAATCCCTCTGGCCATTCTCCATGGAGGGAATCCTGCAGGAAGGCTCTTCCAGCCCCCTGCACATCCCCTTCGGAGCTCAAATAAAACCCCAAGGCTGAGGAAACCTGAATAAATCCATGCATGGCCACCATGAAACCTTCAGATGTTCCTACACCTGCAGTGCTGGTCCCAGCCACCAACAGCCACTTTGCCAGCTGGGGCTGGTTCTTCCTTGTATCCCACTTGGACGGCTCCAGATTCCTGCCTGGAAACATTTCCATCATTTTGGGGATGTTACCAAGAGTTGCCAATGCTGGGAACTGTTGCAAAATGCATTCAAGGCCAGAGGAGTTGGGGCTCCTCATCTGAGGTCACCCTGAGAATGTGACACCACACACGGGACTGAAATCTTTCAAAGCACAGAAAAATGTCATGGAGCACAACAGACGACTTTGGAATTGGAGCTTTACTCCTTTTTTTTTTTTTTTCCCATCTATTTCATTGCACAACTTCTTCCCCTCAGAGGAACACCGAGTTCCCCTCCCAGTGAAGCAGAAGAGGTGACTCTGACAATCTGCTCCTCAGCCTGCCAGAGCTCCTTTCATCGCTTCCAAGGATCTCAATCCCATCTCGGGGAGGTCGCTGGGATGACTCAGGTGACAAACAGAACACACAGAGTTTGTGCAACAGCCTGAACTGAAGGAATCTCCCCTTGGAGAAACAATGGGGCCATTGTACTCCCCATCGGAGCACGCTGCTCCTGCGGGGCTGGGATGAATTAAAGGCTTTTCTGCGGCCCTGCAGTCGCTGTTCCCTGCTCAGGAACGCTCTCTGGGTGCCTGCAGCACGTTAAATCCCCGAGTTCACCTTCCCAGCATCACCAGAACTTGCAAAACAGCGCGGGGGCAGGAGATGGCCGGAGCTGAGTGACTCAGCTCCATGCTGATCTCTCCAGTTCCATGGGATATTGTTCCTTGGGCACATGGTGGGGGAATGACTGCCCAAAGAGCTTCTGCTCTGCTGGCAGAGCCTCCCAGCCTGGCTGCAGGGGCACCAGGGCACCGACAGCTCCTCTGCTGCCATAGTCCTGCTTGTTGGACCCTGTCCTTGGGGGTTCTCAAGGCTCAAAGCCATGGCTGACCCTATCTAGAGCTGCTGTTGGACCTGCTCCAGCAGGAATTTGGGCTGGAGCCCTCTGAGGGCCCTGAGGACCATGCAGAGCCCTCCTGAGCAGGGTACAGGAGGTGGTGTCAAGGCAGCAGAGCCTTCCCTCAGCCACATTCCCATCCCTGGTCCATCAGCCTGGTTTGTATTGGGTGTGCTCTCCTCCTTTGGCTGGGAGAGGCCACCTGGCAGCAGCTGTGGGACATTTCCAGCGGGCTCTGAGGAGCTGGAGCTGTTTGAGCCCCAGCAATGGCTCACCCCGCTCTGCCAGCACCTCTGCTGTGCCCCCAGCAGCAGCCAGGGAGACAGGAGAGCTCCAATCCCGCGCTGGGAGCGAGGAAATGAAATGCCAAGAACAATAAGCACAACAATGCCGTGAATTTCCTCCACTGCAGCGCTGAAGGAGAGTGACAGGGAATATTTTGATGGGCCCGAGCAGTTCCGAGCGTTGGTTTCACTTAAGAAATTCCAACTGGTTATGTTTTGTTTTTCCAATGGTTGGAATTGCTCTCAGGGACATGAATCGCTGGAGTGGATCCTGGGCTCCCGTCTTGCTGCTCCGTGGGCTCCAAACCAGTGAAGCAGCTGGGAAAAGGGAGCTGGATCCCAGGGAAACTGACTCTGATGCCTCAAGTTTGAGCTTCCATGTTTTTCAGACTCTCTGCTGCCCAGGGGTGCAGCTCTGAGCTCACAGTCAGTGTCACTCAGCTCTCTGCACACAGCAGGGACACAAAACAAATCCTTGTCCTGCTGCACACCAAGGACAACTTTCAGCCCAACAGCACAAACAAGGGTGGCTGGAGGGAGGAACAAGAAGGATGGGAGCTCACAGCCTGGAGCTGGAATTGGACAATGAAACCCCAATGTGCAAATGGACCAAAACTTATAAAAGTGTGAGACCTCGTGACTGGGCAGCCATTTTGTGACCATTTTGGGTCCACTTTGGGTCCATGTTGGATCATTTTGGGTCCATTTTGGGTCATTTTGTGTCCACTTTTTGTCCACTTTGTGCTCATTTTGTGTCCATTTTGGGTCTACTTTGTGACCCTTTTGTGTTCATTTCGTGACTGTTTTGTGTGCATTTGGGGTCCATTTTGTGCCCATTTTGTGTCCATTTTGGGTCCATTTTTTGTCCACTTTTTGACCATTTTGGGCCCATTTTGTGTCCGTTTTGGGTCCCTTTTGGGTCCACTTTGTGACTCTTTTGTATTCATTTTGTGACTGTTTTGTGTCCATTTTGGGTCCATTTTTTGATCATTTTGTGACCATTTTGTGTCCATTTTGTGACCATTTTGGGTCCACCTTGGGTGTAGCCCTGGCCAAGCCCTGCCCAAGGTGTACCCTAAAGGCCTTTCAATAAATCCTGCTTTATTCTCCAGCTCTTTCCAGTCTCTGTTCCAGCTCAGCCTCCCCAAGGCATCACCCCCATCCTGCACCCCCTTTCCCATCACACACCCCACGTGTCCTGTGCAAACTGGATGCACCTGCTGGAGGAGCTGAGTGGGGGCAGGCCTCACCCAGCAGTTATAAATCCTGGGGCTATCAACAGCCTTCGGTAAACATTTGGACAATCCTTCCTACCTCTCTCTTGTTCAAATATTTGCATCACACGGGGCTGCTGCCCGTTTCCTGACACGCTGCACAGCTAAGAATATCCTCGGGTCCCGGGTCGGATCCAGCTCGCTGTGATGGATGGACTTTTTGGATGAAATAAATGGCTCAGAGGGAAAGAAAAGGGGAAAAAAATCTATCTCCTGATAATAAATCCAGGTCAGGATGGAGTGAAAGAGCTTTCAGCAGGGAATGGTGTTTTTAGGAGCTTTTAGGATCTGATCTGGAGCACCCAAGGGTTAACAGTGAGCGGCTCTGAGCTCTTTTAGCAGGCTTGGACCGCTCCATCTCTTGGAGGAATTGTTGAGGATGCTCCTGAAAGCTTTTCCTTCCTGCTGGGCTGGGATATAAAGCTTTGGATATAAAATAGGAACCTGGTGCATGGAGCCAGGTTTGGTGGCTCTTCCTCCAGAGCAGAGCCCCTTGCAGCTGAACCACAGCAGGAACCACCAGCTTGTAACCTGTGTGCAAAACATTCCGTGCAGCAGAGTTGCCAAACAAAAATAAATCTTTTTTTTTTTTTTTTCTTAATGCCAAGAGAGGAAAACAACCTGAACTCTCCTTTAGCAGTTAAAAGGGTTTAGCAGTTAATTTGGTTTAGCAATTAAGAGTTCTAAACACAAAATCAGCGTTTTGTTGTTTAAGGCCGCTGTGCTAAATGACGACTTTAGGGAGATTAAACCTCACAACACAACACAATAATTTTGGTCTTTTGCTGAAGAATGGGCATGGCCGGGACTTTATGGCCGAGCACACACCACAACAAGCCAGGGATTTTCTGATAGAGCAGTAAAGAAAATAATCAACCCTCAGCTTAAGTGCAGGGTAAACACCAACCTGGGCTGGCGGAAGGTGTTGGAACCCAGGGCAGGGAGCTGGAACAAGACAGATTTGAGATCCAACCCAAACCATTCCATGAGTTTATGGTAAAACTGCTCAGGGCTTGAAGTGGCTTTTCCAATGCAGCTTCAGCATCAATCTTCTCCCCTGCCCACAAAACCACCGAGCCCACCACAAATCGGAGATAGCCGGGCCATAAATGTATTTCTAATCGTGATACGAGACATTAGGATGTGTTTCCATACCCTGATATGAGACATTGGGATATGTTTTTGTACCCTAATATGTGACATTAGGATCTGTTTTCGTACCCTAATATGAGACATTAGGATCTGTTTCCATACCCTGATATGAGACATTAAGATGCGTTTTCATACCCTGATATGAGACATTAAGATATGTTTCCATACCCTGATACGAGACATTGGGATCTGTTTCCATACCCTAATATGTGACATTGGGATATGTTTCCATACCCTGATACGAGACATTAGGATCTGTTTTCGTACCCTAATATGTGACATTAGGATCTGTTTCCATACCCTGATATGAGACATTGGATATGTTTCCATACCCTGATATGAGACATTAGGATATGTTTTCGTACCCTGATATGAGACATTGGGATCTGTTTCCATACCCTGATATGAGACATTAGGATCTGTTTTCGTACCCTAATATGTGACATTAGGATGTGTTTCCATACCCTGATATGAGACATTCAGATATGTTTCCATACCCTGATATGAGACATTGGATATGTTTCCATACCCTGATACGAGACATTAGGATCTGTTTCCATACCCTGATACGAGACATTAGGATATGTTTCCATACCCTGATATGAGACATTAGGATCTGTTTTCATACCCTAATATGTGACAAATCCCACGGAGGGTTTGCTCACCCCCAGGTAATTCCTGTCTGCCACCCCCAGCATCTCCTCTCTCCCTCACCCCGCTCATCCCATCCTTCTGGGAAGCCCAAAACTCCGACCCCTTTATTTTTGGACAGACTAAACAACATCTGCCGAGCCTCCTGTCTCCCCTGCAGCCCTCCCGGGGGAGCAGAGCCGCTCCCAGCTGGCCGGGACGGAGCGCGGGTGTCACCGGGGGAGGGCGAGCGGCGCTCCCGGGGGCTGCGGGCGGGCCGGGGGATGTGGCGGAAGCATGAAGCACCTGTCGGGGAGGCTCTTGAGGGCTTCGGCGGGTGCTGACAGACAAATTGGCGAGATTAATAAGAGCAATCAAGGCTGTGTGGGCTCGAGCTGTGAGCTGACATTAATGTGACATCACTTTCATCTGCTCTTTGCGTCCTCGGGGCTCCGCAGGGAGCAGCGCCCGGAGCATGCGGGGGGTTCCAGCGCCGGGGGGGTGGCGGCAGCAGGGCAGGGGACAGCTCTGGGTGCCCGCGGGGACACCCCAGGACACCCCTGGTGTCCCCCAGCCCGGCAGGGCCTACGTGGATCTCACAGCGAGGGGTGATTTTGGGGCGATGATTGCTTCAAAGCCGCCGCCTCTGCTGGGTTTGGGGGTGGATTTTTAAATTTTTTTTCTGTTTCTCCTGCAGAATTGTTGGATGTCACAGAGAAAATGCAATGCTGGAACTCGCAGGGAAAAAAAAAAGGGGGAAAAGGGAAAAAAAGGGGAAAAAAAGGGGAAAAAAAAGGGAAGGGAAGGGAAGGGAAGGGAAGGGAAGGGAAGGGAAGGGAAGGGGGAAGGGAAGGGAAGGGAAGGGAAGGGAAGGGAAGGGAAGGGAAGGGAAGGGAAGGGAAGGGAAGGGAAGGAAGGGAAGGGAAGGGAAGGGAAGGGAAGGGAAGGGAAGGGAAGGGAAGGGAAGGAAGGGAAGGGAAGGAAAGGGAAAGGGAAGGAAGGAAAGGAAAGGAAAGGAAAGGAAGGAAAGGAAAGGAAAGGAAAGGAAAGGAAAGGAAAGGAAAGGAAAGGAAAGGAAGGAAAGGAAAGGAAAGGAAAGGAAAGGAAAGGAAAGGAAAGGAAAGGAAAGGAAAGGAAAGGAAAGGAAAGGAAAGGAAAGGAAAGGAAAGGAAAGGAAAGGAAAGGAAAGGAAAGGAAAGGAAAGGAAAGGAAAGGAAAGGGAAAAAGCATCAGGGAATAAAGGAGAATTCCAGGTGCGAGGAGAGAACAAAGAAACCCCTCTGCTGTCGCTCTCAGCCCTCACACTGAGCCTTGGCTGTCTCGGGGAGATGGTTTGACACCCTGAAGATATTTTAAGGCAGAAAAAGCAATTTTCAGAGCACTCCTCTGCCTCCAAACCCAGGGGGAATCCTCCCCTGCACCTCTAGTGCAGCGCGGCCGCTGCACTGGGAAAAATTTCGGGATTTTTAAGGGATTTTTCATTTTCCCTTTTCCCCTTTGTTTTTTTTCCCCAACATCTTCCCTGCTATTCTCCCCAAATTCTGATCGCATTCCCTTTCCAAAGGGAAATCAGCTGGATTTTCTTTGTCCTTCAGTCAATGGGGGATCCCTGCGGTAGTAAAATTCCCGAATGTCCAAAGCCTCCAGGTCTGCCGGGCTCTGGCGCACGGGCTCCTCCGCCGAGCGCTTTTGCCCACAAAAGGAAAGTGTTGAAAAGGAGGGAGATGCCAAAGGCTGAGCGCACGTTCGCTCCCTGAGCTCCTGAGGGGGAAAAAAAAAAATTCCTCTCCCTGGGACCTAAAGCGGATCCCTCCGTGCTGGGGATTTATCGAGTTCGGGGGGAAAAAAAACCTGTAAAAATCTGATTTTTTAACAATCAGCTGTTCAATTTTTCAAATGCAGACGGGGATGGAAGCGGCTGGGGGGTCAAGAATAATTTTGGAGAGAGGTTTTATGAAGAAAACAAGAAAGAGACTGACTCCAAAACCAGACTCTGAAAACAGAGTTACGGGGTGATGATTGCTGCTCCAACCCCCCCAAAAATTAATTTTAAAACTCCTTATATTTTAATTTTTATGTTATTTAATGAATTTATTTTTTCTTAGTTGCACTTATAAAGACTGGAATTATTTTATATATACGAATATATCGATCCCACCCTAACTGGGTGAATTAACGGGGGTTTGGAGTGAATTTCAGGTCCAATCTCCACCCGGCAAGGACAAACCCGATGTCCCCAGCAGCCGAGGTTTTGGGGACATAATTCCATTTATCAGCGAGGTAAAGGTGGATTTAAGGAGGGTGAAATAAATCCCCCTTTTCCCTGCCCTCCTCCAGGGCTCGTTTTTATTGGATTTATGGCGAAATTTGGAGATTTCTCCCTTCAACCCTTCTCCACTGTGAAACCACGCTGAAAAGGGGCAGCCGCCGAGATCCTTAATTCCTGGCGGCTAAAAAATAATAACTTCACATCGTTTTTAATCAGATTCGCCACCGCGAAAGTAGCGATTAGGACGGGAGAACACATCTCCCACCAATCGGGCAGCAGCTCGGCGGGCGCTCCGTGCTCTGTTTGTGATCTCGGCCTTTTCCACCAACATAAACACGGCCCCAACCCAAACAGACACGGCCACCTACGGAGCAGCGCGGGGCCGGCCCGGGCGGAACGCGCGGAAAACCCGCGGGGGAAGCGCGGCCCAACCTCGGGTCCCTGCCCGGGGGAAGGAGGAGCGGCTGGAGGGGAGCTCGGCTCTGCCAGCGCCCGTCCCGCCGTGTTCTCCCGTCCGGGCCCGGCCGCCTCCGGGCTGGTCCTGCCCTCCCTCTCGGCCCCGTTTGCCAGGGGAAAAAAATTAAATTGTGTACGTCGTGTTCTTGGTTTTGCAGGAAAATTATTCCTCTTTTCGTGCTTGGTGTGTTGCGTTCTTTGGGGTTTGGGGTTTTCTCTCTCATTCTGTCCCTTTTCTGTCTTTTTTGCACTTTTTTTTTAGTCTGTTCTCTTGTTCTTCTAATCGTTCTCTTTAAATCATTTTTCTTTTATTTTTCTTTCCTTTCTCCCTTTCTCTTTCTTTGCTTCTTTCCTTCCTTTCATTTTTTTTCTTTTTCTTTTTCTTTTCTTTTTCTTTTCTTTTCTTTTCTTTTCTTTTCTTTTCTTTTCTTTTCTTTTCTTTTCTTTTCTTTTCTTTTCTTTTCTTTTCTTTTCTTTTCTTTTCTTTTCTTTTCTTTTCTTTTCTTTTCTTTTCTTTTTCTTTTCTTCTTCTCTTCTCTTCTCTTCTCTTCTCTTCTCTTCTCTTCTCTTCTCTTCTCTTCTCTTCTCTTCTCTTCTCTTCTCTTCTCTTCTCTTCTCTTCTCTTCTCTTCTCTTCTCTTCTCTTCTCTTCTCTTCTCTTCTCTTCTCTTCTCTTCTCTTCTCTTCTTTTCTCTCCCTCTCTTTTCTTTCTTTCTTTCTTTCTTTCTTTCTTTCTTTCTTTCTTTCTTTCTTTCTTTCTTTCTTTCTTTCTTTCTTTCTTTCTTTCTTTCTTTCTTTCTTTCTTTCTTTCTCTCCCTCTTTCTTTCTCTCTCTCTCTCTTTCTCTCTCTCTCTCTTTCTCCCTTTCCTTACAGCTTTTCCTCTATTTTTCTTTCCCCCCTCATTTCTTCCTTATTCTTTGTTTCCTTTTTTCCTTCTCCATTTCCCCGTTTCTCCATTTTCTTTCACCCTTTTTCTATTTCTCACTCTCTTGCTCTTCATTTATCTTAATTTCTTTTTCTAATTTCTTTTAGTTTCTCTCTCATATTCTTTTTCTTTCTAATTCTCGTTTTTATATAATTTTTGACCTCTTTTTATTTTCTTTCTTTCTTTCTTTCTTTCTTTCTTTCTTTCTTTCTTTCTTTCTTTCTTTCTTTCTTTCTTTCTTTCTTTCTTTCTTTCTTTCTTTCTTTCTTTTCTTTTCTTTCTTTTCTTTTTCTTTTCTTTTCTTTTCTTTTCTTTTCTTTTCTTTTCTTTTCTTTTCTTTTCTTTTCTTTTCTTTTCTTTTCTTTTCTTTTCTTTTCTTTTCTTTTCTTTTCTTTTCTTTTCTTTTCTTTTCTTTCTTTTCTTTCTTTCCATCCCCTCTGTTCTCTGTTTCTCTCTTTTTTATCCTCTTTCCCTCCAGCACAATCTCTCCATTCCCGTTTATTTCTTGCTCTATTTGGAACCATTTCTGTTTTCCTTTCCCGGTGCAAACCAGAACCAGGGCTGTGCTCCAGCTCAGCTCCAAACCCTCTTCCCGACGGACAGAAATTCCCTTTCCCGCTGTGCCAGCGCGGATTTCCCAGCCCGGTTGTGTTTGGCTCCATCGCGGCTCAGCCCGGAGGGTTCTGACCCCGGCCCCGCTCCCCCCCGGGCAGATCTCGATCGGGTTCAGGGCTCAGCCGCACCCTTGGGTGTCCCCACGCGAGGGGACACGGGGGACAAACCCCCCTGAGCCCGCGGTGCTTTGAGCCGAGCGCTCCCATCCGATCCTGTCCAAAGGAGAAACGAACGATCCTGGCAGGGAAATTCCTCTGCAGCCTCGGGCAGCGTCTCTGCCCGCAGGGATCCCCCAAAATCTGCGGGGCAAAGGGACCCGAAAAAATCCCTTCGTTCCCCGATTTTACAGAGCTTTAATGCAAAATTCCCTGGAGTATTTTAACAATTTGAATTTGAGGGAGGTTGACAGAGAGGGGCTGAGGGTGCAGCGCAAAACGCGCCGGGAGTTTTGCGATTTTCCGAGAACGGGAAAAGCAAAACCATTTCTGGGTTTATTCTTCCAATTTTTAATGATTTCTGCGCCAGCTCTGGTGTTCAGTTTTGGTGCGGTTTTTCTTTGTTTTAGCTGGGGGTGTTTTGTTGTTGTTTTCAGTGGATCGTTCTTTCTGGTTTTTGGGGTTTTGGGGTGATTTCACAGAATTCTTCCCAATTCCTCTCTGTCTTCCCACACACAAAAAGCCCCTAAAAATTCCCAACGGGACACATGGATGCACCCATTCCCTTCCCGCTCCCAGGATGATTCTCCCCAAAACAAAAATCATTCCTTTTGCTGCAGAAATCGTTTAAATTCGGGGCACAACCGCCCGCGCTGGGGAAATTTTCCCCCTTGGCTCGGGCATTTCACGCACCCGCGGCTCATCTTTCCCGGGAATGCCAGCCGAGCTTTTTATTCCCTGCAGAACAATTTTTTAAAGCCCCTCCAAGTCGCTTTTAATATTTAAGTGAGGGCTGGTTGTGCCTAAGGGATGGATTTGCTGCGTTATCAGGAGGTGGGGAAGCTGATAAACCAATTTTTGGTGTATTTGAACCCTCTGCTCTGGCGGCTGCAAAGTTTAGAGGTCCAGGAACCTGCAGCACGCAGAACCCGCTGCTGCCCAGCATCAATATTTGGGAATTCCAGGTTTTGTCGGGAAAGCTTCCAAGGAAAACCATCCCCAGGTCTTCGTACAAAGAAAGAATCAGCGAGATTCTTTCAAATCTCAAACCGCGTTGCTTTACAGCGGGAATTTCTGACGGTGTTTAAACGCGTGTTCCGAACCCCCGCGTTGGGTCGGAAAAGGAGGAACGCGGAATTTCTGCGCGGGATTTGCTGTGGAAATAAATTTATAAAAATGAGGCTTCCAGGCCGTTGTGCAGCGATTTTCCTTTCTGCACAGCAATCCCTGCAATAATCGCAGCTTCTACAAACGCTCCGTCCCTGGGCTCCGTGGGCAGGACAGGAGGGTTCGGTGGCACCCGGGACCTTCTCCCGGGGTGTTTCGCTTCCCGGGAACCGGGGACGGGCATCCCTCAGCATCCCCCTCCTTTCCTGCATCCCTGCCCGCGTCCTGCCCGCATGGCTGTGCCCGCTGGGCAGGTGACAAGGGACAAGGTGACAAAGCACAAGGGGACCCCGACACCTGCCCAGGTGCTGGCACCGCCTCTCCCCCGGGTGATGCTCGCTGCTCCCGGCTCAGACCGCGTTGGATAAAATCCTTTCTCCTTCCAAGGAATCCACCTGGATCTGCACCCCGGGGCTCCCCCAGAATCCCCTCGGGGTTTTTCTCTCTCCTCACCCCCAGGTGTTGCTCCCGCGTCCTTCCCCAAACCCACCGCGGTTTTTTCCCGCATATTTAGGAGCGATCCTCGCCGCTGCCTTGCCCATATTTATCCCCACAATTGGCGCCCGTGGGAGAAAAGAACCTGTTCAGCCTTTATGCGAGATATTCCGTTCTCATTTCTCCCACCTCTCCACGCAGAGGGATTTTTGTGGGACACCCCGAAATGAGGCTGCCCGAAACGCTAAAACTCCCCTTTCCTCCAGCACCGGCACATTGATGGGATTTGGGCAGGGTTTTGGTTTTAACTTGGGCAAAAAAAAAACCCCAAAAAACCAAAAAAAAAAAAAAAAAACCCAAAAAGACCCAAAACCTCAAAAATAAACAACAACATAAAGGTTCCTTAAGGCTGGAAATAAAGGTGGAAATAAGGATGAAAATAAGGCTGGAAATGAGGCCGAACCCCCTCGTCCTCCTCCTTTGCCGGAGACCCCGGCCCGGCTTGGCCCGGCCGGATTTTTGGCATTGGGAGCCGCCGTGGGCTGGAGGTGCTTCCCGATGCCAAAAAAGCTCAGCAGCGAATCCAAAAGTTTCTCCAGCACAATTTTATCTCTATCCTGGCGGGATTTGGTGCTGGAAAAGCTGGAAGTGGCTGTGAATTCTGTTTGGATGCCACCGCTGTGCCAAGTTGTTGGGAGAGGGGATGGATATTCCATCCCGAGGGATCTGTTTGCTTTGGGGGCATCCCCAACCCCGAGCCCCCAGGGAAAAACCTCGTCCAGGAAAGCCTGAATGCCTCAGGAACGGATTTACACCTGGATTTACACCTGGATTTGCACCTGGATTTACACCTGGATTTACACCTGGATTTACACCTGGATTTGCAATTCGAGGTGCCTTTAAGGGCGAATTTGTGGGATGTGGAGCATCTGTGGGTGCCAGATCTGCTCCAGCTCAACCCCTCTGCTCCTTTTGGTACCCAAATTTTTCGGGTATCAAATTTTTCAGCAGCCGGTCCGAACGCATCCCTGCGGGAAAAGCGTCCTCGATTTAAATCCCCGCGGATATTTGGGAATCTCTGTGGGAAGCGATTTGTGTCCGAGCGGCAGCGCTCGGAGCTTTTTTATCTCCGATTTGTGTTGTAGGGACCCGCGTCCTGCCAGAAAACTGCACAGAAAAAAATAAAAAAATTAAAAATATAAAAATAATCGCGAGCTGCAGGAGGCTGCAAATTCCTGCGCTGCAATATTTCATCGAAGGACGTCATGGAAAATCTGGGCTTGAAGGGCGGGGGGAGACTCGGGACGGGCAGAGGGGGGAAAAGGAGACAAAAGGGGGAGATTTAAATTTTCCTTTTAATTTTTTTTTTTCCTCTTTCTGACCAAAGGCTGAACTCCTGCCTGGGGCAGGGCAGTGACAGCCACCCCGCACCTCCTCACACACTCGGGCAGCTCCGCTGCGCTCCCAAATTCGCATTCTCCTCTCCCAAAAAAATCTTCTCCGGGTCCCGCTGGGCCCTGGAGATCGGGAATGCGAGAGGCCGAGGCGGGACTGGGAAAGGCCCCACGCGTGGGGCAAAGCGTGAGATGGACACGCAAAAAATAAAAATGTTTGGGGTGTGCGTGCGCCTCCCTGAACCCATCCCTGCCTCGGCGCCTCCACCTTCCCGCAGCCCCGCTCCCTCCATCCTCGCTCCAACGCGCCCCCCTCGCCTTTAAATAAACATTTAGGGATCGATTCGCCGCGGATTTGGGGCCAGCGGCCACGGGGACTGAAAAAAACCCACCCAAAACCAAAAAAAAAAAAACCCAAAAACTCCAAAGCAGGAGAGGGGAGCGGCGAGGGGGTCCCGCGGGGGGCGTTAATGCAGAGCAGGACGCGGGGAGGGGGACACGGGGCCGTCCCTCCCCTCGCCCTGGGTGGTCCGGGAGCGGCACCCATACAATGGCACCTTGATCCATTTCCATCCTCGGGTTACAGCCGGCCCGCGGGCCCAGCGCAGTTCACTTAAGCAATTAGCCAGGAAAAATACCTTGGGCGCAGGAAAAGGAAGAAAGCTCGGATTTGTCTATTTTTACACCAAACACGGGCTCGGGGCAGGGGGAGGGAAGGGTTGGGGAAGGAGCCGGGTGGGGAAGCGCGGCGGGGCTGAGCGGGCTCCGAACGGGATGCGAGAGGTTAATTACGCCAGATGATAATTTAATTTTTTTGGTCATTTCTGCTTTTTTCTCCTTAATTTTTATCTCTGCCCGTCGGGGGCTGGCGGAGGATTCGATTCACGCACCCCAAACGAGCAGACAGCGCCAAAAGCGAGCCCGTTTCCCCCACACCATCCTCCTCTTCCTCCCCAAAATTCTCCTTTCCCAAACTCGTGGGCTCGGATGAAAACTCCCCAACATTTCTGCTGTTCCCACCGCGAGGCCTGTAGGACCCGGAGCGATTTATTCCCATTTTTAACTTCTGCTAACCGTAATAAACGCATCGGGAACCGAATCTTCCAACTCCTAAAAGATACTGCGAGAGGGGGAAAGGGCGCTCGTGGAGGGAGCGATTTTCTTTGAGGGGAAACAATTTGATTTGGGGAGTTTTGGGGTTTTTTTTTCGCTCGGAGATATTTGATTTCCCCGTGGAAAGGCGAAGGGTTTGAAGGTGATTTTTCCGCGGGCGCTTTGTGCCGTGTTTAGAGTTCCATCCGCGCGGGTTTTGGGGGCAGATCGGGGAGATTGGGTGGCAAAATGATAAAAAAACCAAAGAACCGCGCGCGTTTCGCCAGCCGGGAGGGAACATTCGATGCGGGGCCAAGCTCGGGGTCAGAGATGCGAACCCTGATGCAAAAATAAAAACAAACGCGGCGAGGAGCAGAGGGATATTCCGCACCAGCCTCCTCGGGGGTGGATGGCAGCCCCGGGGAAGGTGAAAAAAAAAAGCGATTTTTGGGGTGTTTCCCCCCTTCGCTCCGCGTTCTGCTCCGCGCCCAGGGCGCAGCGGCCGCCGCCTCCCCGGGCAGCCGGAGCCGCTCGTTCTCCTCCTCCTGCTCCGGGGAAAAGCTCCAGGAATCGCTGTCCCAACTCCTCCCAGCCCTTCCCTGCCTACCTGCCCCCGGCCCGGGCTTTGCCCAGCGCTCTCCCGTGCCTGTCCCGGGCCCGTTTGCACCGGGAACGGGAGGGCCGGTGCTGTCCGCAGGATGATTTTTATTTTTTTCTTTTTTATTTTTGCCATGAGGGGAAAAAGAGGCGAGGGGGGAGGATAGAAAGGAAAAAAAGAAAGGGGAAAAAAAAACCCCAAAAGGAAGCGCTGATGTGAAATCCCTCTCGGCCGTGCCACAGATGTGACAGGCGCCCCCGAGGCTGCTCACAACTGCTCGCCAACAACGCGGAGGGAGCTCGGAAACCCGAGCGGTGCCTGTCCCTCATCCTTCCTTTAAAAGGGATTAAATGATCATTGAAAAGTGGAAAAGCCGAGCTGGAACACGGGGGGCTTGGGCAGGGGGTGTCCCCTCTCTCTCTTTGCGCTGAGGCGAGGCCTGCAACGTGCGGGGCACGGGGCGGATTTTTTGTTTTTTAATTTCCCCTTTTCCTTTCTCTTTTCTTTCCCCCGATGTCGGGAGGGAGCAGCCGGCACAGGGGCAGCCCTGAGCGCCCAGGCTGCTTCCCCCGCCGTCCCTCCCCTCTCCCCGCACCGCGCAGCTTCCCACGCGCGGGCCCGGAGAAGGTGACAACGATTTCGAGCCACTTACCTCGGGTGACAGCTCGGCGCTGGGAGAGGCGGCTCTGGGGGCAGAAGGGAGGGAGGGAAGGGGGTCTGGACCCCTCTGGAGTTCTGTTCTCCTTCCCCCCGCCCGCCGCGGGCACGGCCGGAGCCGCGCGTCAAACTCCGGGCACGGATTTATATCCACCCCCCTCAAAAAAAACAACCCCAAACAACCCCAAACAACCCAACCCGCCCTCAGCCCTGCAGCAGCTTCGGAGCGGGCCGGGGGTCCCAAGCGCGTTCCGGGCCCCGGCGCGGCGGCGGAGGCAGAAAAGGGCATTTCGCGAGGCAGCGGGAGTTTTTCGCCGATTTCTTTTTATTAAAGCACCCCCGAGCCCGTGTTTACATTGCGCTGTATAAACATCCTGCCCGGGCCCGCCGAGCTTAAAAAGAGCGCACGGGAGAGGGGGTTTGAAGCGGCTGAAGTTGCGCGCAGCGCGGAACCGCCGGCCGGGCAGCGCCTCCTCCACGCGCGGAACCTCCGCGCTGCCTTCCCCGGCCCGCGTGGGGCCCTGCCCGCCGTTCCCGGGGCCGGGAAAAGCGGTGGGGAAGGGGGTGGAGGAGCTCCACGGAGCATCGCGGTCACGCGTGGCGTTAACCACGCGCGGGGACGCGCACGGAGCCGCGGGCGCGGTGCCCCCTCGGCGGGCAGGGGCGCGGCGGGAGCCCCCCCCGGGTGGGGCAGGGCGGAGGGGCGAGGGCTCTTTAAACGCTGCCCACCAGCGGGGAGCGGCGGCGGAGGGGCCGGCACGGGGCGGCGGAGGGGCCGCCCGGGAGGGCGGGGGGGGGAGCGGCTCGGGGCGGGGATCTCCGCTCCGCGCTTACGTCTGTCCAGGAGCGGCAGACGCGGCGGGGAAGAGATAAAGTAGAAGGCGAGCGGCGGGGCCGGGGGCAGACTCGACAGGCACCCGCGATGGGAAGCAGCTCCCCGCAGCAGCGGCAGCGCAGCTGAAAGCTCCGGAGGGGACGGCGGCGGCCCCGGCAGCCCGGCCCGGCCAGGGGCGGCGGGGCAGGCGCGGGCGGCGCTCCCGGCTCCTCTCTCGCAGCAGCAGCCGAGCTCAGCTCGTTCCACCCGCCCCCCCATCCCGCCTCCCTGCGGCCCCCCCCGACCCTCCGCCTCTCGCTCGCCTTCTGCAGCCGCGCTCGGATTTAGGGATAAAGCGGGAGGAGGAGGAGGAGGAGGAGGCAAAGGGCGGGGTGGGGTGGGGGGGTGGTTTGGGGGGTGTCGTCGCTCCTTCCATTTGTTTATCCGCGCAGGGGTGAAGTCTCCCGGTGCAAAGCGAGCCCGCCGGGGGGCCGGGAGGACGCCGGAGGGAGGGCGGTGGGTGAACAGCGGCGGAGCCCCCAGCAGCGCGGCCTTTTGGGGGGGCGCTGGGGGGGCGGCGGAGGAGGGCCGGGGGCCGGGGCTGGGGCTGGGGCTGGGGCTGGGGCTGGCCGCCGCGGAGCTGGCCGTAGATGACTGCAGAAGCGCAGCAGGCTCTGTCCTCTCAGCCCCCTCCTCCTCCGGCGCACAGCAGCTACGGCCCCATGTCCTCCGTGGCTGAGAAGCAGCCGCAGAGCTCGGCCATGGACGCCGCCTCGGCGGGGACCGGCGGAGCCACCGGCAGCGCCCCGGGCAGCGGCGGAGCCCCGGGCAGCGCCGGCCCCAAAGCGAAGAAGACGAACGCGGGTATCCGGCGGCCGGAGAAGCCGCCTTATTCCTACATCGCCCTCATCGTCATGGCTATCCAGAGCTCTCCCTCCAAACGCCTGACCCTCAGCGAGATCTACCAGTTCTTGCAGAGCCGCTTCCCTTTCTTCCGAGGCTCCTACCAGGGCTGGAAAAACTCGGTGCGCCACAACCTCTCGCTCAACGAGTGCTTCATCAAACTGCCCAAGGGTTTGGGACGCCCGGGCAAGGGCCACTACTGGACCATCGACCCGGCCAGCGAGTTCATGTTCGAGGAGGGCTCGTTCCGCCGCCGGCCGCGCGGGTTCCGGAGGAAATGCCAGGCGCTGAAGCCCATGTACAGCATGATGAACGGGCTCAGCTTCAACCACCTCCCCGACAGCTACGGCTTCCAGGGCTCGGCCGGCGGGCTCTCCTGCCCCCCCAACAGCCTCTCCCTCGAAGGGGGCTTGGGGATGATGAACGGGCATTTGTCCAGCAACGTGGAGGGGATGGGCCTGGCCGGACACTCGGTGCCTCACCTGCCCTCCAACGGCGGGCACACCTACATGGGCGGCTGCACCGGCTCCTCGGCCGGGGAATACCCGCACCACGACAGCTCCGTGCCCGCGTCCCCGTTGCTCCCCGCGGGCGGCGTGATGGAGCCGCACTCGGTTTACTCCAGCTCGGCCTCGGCGTGGGCGCCCAGCGCCTCGGCCGCCCTCAACAGCGGCGCGTCCTACATCAAGCAGCAGCCGCTGTCGCCCTGCAACCCCACGGCCAACCCGCTCTCCTCCAGCCTCTCCACGCATTCCCTCGAGCAGCCCTACCTGCACCAGAACAGCCACAACACCGCCGACCTCCAAGGTAAGGCGCGGCCACGCGTGGGGCGCGTCCACGGCGGGGAGCACCGGCCCGGGGGCGGCGGGGCCCGCGGGGATCCCGGCGGTGCCGCTGCCAGCCGGGATCCCGCTTGGGATGCTATTCCCGAGGGAAACTGCCTTGGCCTCGCTCCTCGCCTCCTTTCCCGGGGGCAGCCGGGCGCCCCTCGGGGCTCTCCCCGCTGCGGGGCCGGGGCTCCGCTCCTCCGGACCGGGGCTCCGCTCCTCCGGACCGGGGCTCCGCTCTCCCAGACCCGGGTTCTGCTCTCCCAGACCGGGGCTCCGCTCCCCCGAGCTGCGGTTCTGCTCTTCCCGTCTCCTGCTTCACCTCCAGGCCGCCCCGGGCCTGAGGCCGGTGGGCTCAGGCTGCGGGAGCTGCGGGAAGCAGAGGCCGGGAATGCTCCCTCGGGCTCTCCCACCTCCGTGGGGGACTCGGAGGGTTCCGCGGAGCGAAAAGGGAGGAATTCCCCATCGGATGGCCATCCCAGCCCGGCCCCTTCCCCGCCATCAGCTGTGCTTTTCGCACACCTCAGGGCCGGGTTTTCCAGGCCCATCACCTCCCTCCATCCGTCCCCCACGCCGGAGCCGGCGGCCCGGATCCCCCAAATCCTCCCGCACCCCAAAACCCCGGCTGGGCCTCGTCCCTGGGGCTGTCGGGGCTGCCTTTGAATGGAGAGGTTCGGCCGGGAAGAGGCCTCGGCCGGGACGAGGCCAGCGCTGGGTTTCGCTTTGCCGCCCCAGTTCCCCTCGGGGTGCGGTGGGTGCGGGACTCTGGTGGCCCGGGGGGAGCCCGGAGCCTCGGGCGGGCGATGGGGCAAATTTGGGGCTCCCTGCCCATCGCCCCGACCCTTTGGGGGAGCCGCGTGTGCCTGACAGGAGCGGAGAACAAACGGGTCAGAACCACAGAGCGAAACGGGGAAAAATCATCAGCGGGGCCGGGCCGGGGCTGCAGAACCGGGGCAGAGCCCAAATCCCGGCCGGGCCGGGGCAGCGCCCACCGCGGGCACCCTCCGGCCCCAGGGCACTTCCAGGGCCTCTGGAAAACGGAGCTGGGAATGCGCCCCGAGGATCCCGCGGGCCCGTGCGCGGCCTTTACCCAAAACGCTCTGGTTTTCACCCAAAGGAGCGGCACCCGCGGGTGCCGGGCAGGGCTCCCCATCCTCAGCGCCCCCCGAATTCCCGAGCCGCTTTTCCATGCCGAGGTGGCGGCAGGAGCGGTGGGGACAGCTCTGGGTCCCGGCCTCCTGCACCAACCGGAGCTGCCCCGCTCCGCACCCGGCGGATTTTCCGCACGGGCCCAGGCGATGGGGAAAAGCAGCCGGGGGCGAAAGGAAATAAATCCAAAAAGGAAATAAATCCAAAAAGGAAATAAATCCAAAAAGGAAAAAAATCCAAAAAATAAATCCAAAAAGGAAATAAATCCAAAAAGGAAATAAATCTTGAAACAAACAAACAAACAAAAAATCTTGAAACATAAAAACCCCAAAACAAACCTAAAAAAACCCCTAAACCCGAGGCAAATCCCTTCTCCTCGCAGTGCCCTTGGGAAGAGCCGCGGGGGTTTCTGTGCCGCACCTGCCCGCACCCTCGTGTGCCAAACCAGCCCCAAATCCTCGCTCGGACCGGGCCGGGCGGTTGGGTGGTTGGGATTATTTTTTTTTTTTACCCCATCCAGCTTTTTTGTCCTTCCCCCGCGCTCCCCCTCCCGAAGAATCCCCGGGCGCTGCTGACCGTGTCTCCCCCCGTCCCGCAGGCATCCCGCGGTATCACTCGCAGTCTCCGAGCATGTGCGACAGAAAGGAATTCGTCTTCTCTTTCAACGCCATGGCCTCCTCCTCCATGCACTCGGCGGGCAGCGGCTCCTATTACCACCAACAAGTGACATACCAGGACATCAAGCCGTGCGTTATGTGAGCCCCGGGCGGTAAATCCCCGCTCCAGGGGCCGGCACCGGGCTCGGAGCATCCCCCAGGACGCTCGGGATGGAACGGGGATGTCCCAGCCCGGATTTGGGCAGCACCAACCGGACCGGAGCTCCGGGAAGCGGCGGCAGAGCGGCCCCGGGAATGAGCTGAGCATCGAGCCCGCAGAGTTTGGTGCCTTCTTCTGCTCGGGGAGGGCTGGAGGAGAAAGGAAAAGCAGCAAAGCAGCCCCGCCGTGAGTGCCGAAAGCTCCGAGGTTGGGTGAGGCTTTGCCGAATGAGGTTTTGACGCTTCTTTTTTATTAAAAACAAAATGAATTTGCGAACTGCGTTTGGGAGCTGGCGGTGAGCGATGCCACGGGCCCGGCTGGGAGGAACAGCAGAGCCGGCTCGGGCTGAGAGGGCTGGAAAAAGACAAAAAGACCCCGAACTCAAATCTCAAATCTCCCTCGGTGCCGTCTCACTTGGAGCCCGGAAAAAAAAAAAAAAATTACTTTCTTTAAAAATTTTTTTTTCTTTCCTTTTTTTTTTTTTTTTTTTTTTTTTTTTTTTTTGCCGGCCAACACCCAGCGGGCAAAAAAAGAAAAAAAAAAAATCTCTCAGAGGGATTTTTTTTTAAACTCTTAATTTTGGATTTTTAATTTTTTTTTTTACCTGCATAAAGACTGCAGGATCAGACCCTATGCAGAGAGAACGAGGCACTTTGGAAAGAGACAGCCATGCTCATCCTGTTATTTATTCTACATTTTTTTTTCTTGTCGTTGTTGCTAATAATCGAGACGCGAATAGTCTCAGTTGATCAGTATTAAATCGGGGAATCTCTGTTGGCAATATTTGCCGTCTTAGATTTGGTTTTTTTTTTTAGTTAACCTTTGTAAATTTGCAAGCGACCGTGGTCTCTGTGTAAAGACAATCCTCCATATGTTTTTATAGAAATATATATATAATGAAGGATTATTCCCCTCCCTCCCCTCTCTCTATATTTTTTTTCCCCCCGCCCTGACGTTGTACAGTTCGGTGACACCTATTTTAATTCTTTCTGCACTGTATAAAATTGTAATTATGTGGTTTGTTGTTTTTTGGTTTTTTCGCCTCCTTTTTTTTAATTTTTTTTTTGTGTGTGTGCGTGCGTTTTGTCCCTAAAAAGAGAAAAAAAAATAATCCCGAAATAAAACCTGTATGTTATTTGTACGTGCGCTTCGCCATTGTATGAGCAGCAAATAAACGAGCATGCGGCGTAATTAAGGTTAATTAATGAGGAGTCCGGCCCCGCAAACCCTCGGGCAAGAATTCCCCGTCCCGGCGCAGACTCAAAATCGAATTTTAGAGGTTTTTTTTCCACCTTCGCGGAGTCCTGGTTGCCAATTTCGCTGCTGGGAAATATTTTATTTGAGGATATTGAATGGCAGAAGGAGGAAAAGCGGTGGAGCTTTTAATTTGGAGCTTTTTATTATTAGGATTATTAATTTATTTTATTTTTAATTTCCCTCAAGGCGAAAGGCGCTGTTTGACAGCTCTTCGCCTCTCCCTGGAATTCCAGGCGTGAGGTTGTTCCTTTTTTTTCCCCTCCTCCTCCATCCCGGGAATTTTCTGGCTCCTTTTTTCCCTCCTCCTCCATCCCGGGAATTTTCTGGCTCTTTTTTTCCCTCCTCCTCCATCCAGGGAATTTTCTGGCTCCTTTTTTTCTTTCTCCTCCATCCCGGGAATTTTCCGGCTCCTTTTTTAACTTCTCCTCCATCCCGGGAATTTTCTGAGCCACTCATTCCTGCGGCACCTCCACCGCGGGTTTTCCCCCGCGTGAAAAAAGAAATAAAAATGCGTCAAATAGAAGGAAATTTCCCCAATTTGCCTCAAATTATTAGGAATTAATAAACGGGAATAAAAATTAAGAGATCAGTCCACCATCTCCATGAGTGGAGATAATTGCATTTAAATATCGATATTTTCCTGCGAAATTTGGCGGGATTGGGGCGAATTGAGGATTCTCCAATATCCAGGATTTTTGCTTTAATTCGTGGCCCAATCTGTCTCTATCAATATTCGATATCAACGCCTGTAAAAAAAAAAAGAGTTGCAGGCGAATTATTCCGATTGCGTGGTTGTGGATTTTTGCCTTTATGGCGGGAAATTAAATCGCATTTAAATTTAATTTAATCACTGCGCGCTAATTAGCCCAGCTCCGTGGAATCAGCTTAATTAAAAGCCGAGTTCGCTGTAACAACAAGGGACAAATTTGTAATAATTTAGGAATTGAGGCAAGGCTTTATTAGAGCTGGGGAGGCCTTTTCAGAGTGGTTTTTTAATTGTTGATTTGCGGGGTTTTTTGAATGAGCTTTGTGGGGTTTTGAGTGGTTTTTTTAAAATTTTGGTGATGTTTTGGGGTTTTTTAGATCTCTTTAAAGGCAGCAGCAATCTACCTGCAACTTGATTGGTTTTGCCCGTTTTTATGCTTTTCTGGGCTGATCTTTCCCACGTCCTCGCCCATCCCTGTTGGAGGCGAGCGCGGTGTGTCCATCCTTTTAGGGACAAGCTGAAAACAGAGAGGGTTTTGCTCCTGAAGGAAATATCTGCACCAGGTGTGGCTGAGATAATGGTGCAGGAGTTAATGGTTGGGAGTTCAGCTCCTTGAAACGACGGGAGGTTTGTTTTTGTCCCTTTGCATTGGTTTTGGATCCTCATTTAGTGCTGCTGGAGGCTGAGAAGGGCAGGCAGCGCCTTGCTGGGGTTCCAGATCTGCTCCCCAGCAAAGCCTGGTGTGATTCCTTCTCCTCCTGAGGTCATTCCTTCTTCTCCTGGGGTTCCAGATCTGCTCCCCAATAGAAACTGGTATGATTCCTTTTTCTCCTGGGGTTCCAGATCTGGTCCCCAACAAACCTGGTGTGATTCCTTCTCCTGGTGTGATTCCTTCTTCTCCTGGAGTTCCAGATCTGCTCCCCAGCAAAGCCTGGTGTAATTCCTTCTCCTGCTGTGATTCCTTCTCCTGCTGGGGTCCCAGATCTGCTTCCCAGCAAAACCTGGTGTGATTCCTTCTTCTTCTGGGGTTCCATATCTGCTCCCCAACAGAGCCTGGTGTGATTCCTTCTCCTCCTGGGGTTCCAGATCTGCTCCCCAATAGAACCTGCTGTGATTCCTTTTTCTGCTGAGGTTTCAGATCTGCTCCCCAGCAAAGCTTGGTGAGACTCCTTCTTCTCTGGGGTTCCATATCTGCTCCCCAACAGGCCTGGTGTGATTCCTCCTTCTCCTCTGAGATTCCAGATCTGGTCCCCAGCAATACCTGGTGTGATTCCTTCTGTTCCTGGGGTCATTCTTCTTCTCCTAGGGTCCCAGATCTGCTCCTCAGCAATGCCTGCTGTGATTCCTTCTTCTCCTGGGGTTCTGTATCTGCTCCCCAACAAAGCCTGGTGTGATTCCTCCTTCTCCTCCTGGTGTGATTCCTTCAGCTCCTGGTGTGATTCCTTCTCCTCCTGAGATTCCAGATCTGGTCCCCAGCAATGCCTGGTGTGATTCTTCCTTCTCCTCCTGGGGTCCCAGATTTGCTTCCCAACAAAGCCTGCTGTGATTCCTTTTTCTGCTGGGGTTCCAGATCTGCTCCCCAGCAAAGCCTGGTATGATTCCTTTTTCTGCTGGGCTCCCAGATCTGCTCCCCAACAGAGCTGGGTGTGATTCCTTCTTTTACGGGGGTTCCGTATCTGTTCCCCAGCAAAGCCTGGCGTGATTCCTTCTGGTGTGATTCCTTCTTCTCCTCCTGGGGTCCCAGAGCTGCTCCCCAGCAAAGCCCAGTGTGATTCCTTCTCCTCCCTCCCGTCGCTTTCCAAACCTGGAATAACAGAGCCGCCGCATTCCGTGGACGCCACATATTCCTCAAGCCAGTGAGCGCAGTCTAAACAGGAGCTCTGCAGCCCAAGCCCTGCAGCAGCAGCCAGGGGAGGCCGAACCCCCCTGGCTCCTGCCCCCAGCTCTCCATCTGCAGAATCCCAGCAGGATTTTTCCCGGTGTTTTTAGTCCCAGAGGACGGCAAACCCCGAGCTGCTCTCCCTTTCCAGGAGTGCTGGGGCTCTGAGAGGTGAGCAGGGATAAACTCGCCCCAAAACGCTGAGGGAGCCCTGGGAGAGGGGCGAGGCAGGGCTCCCTCAGAAATGTGGGATTTGCTGATGGAAAAGCTCAAGGTCTGGCTGTGCTGGGGCTCAGATCAGCGTCAGCCAGCTCCTCATCCCTCACATCCCAATCCATAGGGAATCCCACTCATTTTCTTTGGGGTTTTGGCATTCCTGCTTCAGGAAACAGCTCCTCATTGCTGATACCCTGTGCAGGCCCAGGAATTTTTGATGGGGATGAAATTGCCCCGGATTTTCCTACAGAGATGAAATTTTGAGCATGATGACACCAGGGCCTGGTGTCTCCAGGCAGGTTGTCCCCTCTGGATCAGGGGACATTGGTGTCCCCAGGCCTGGTGCAGGGATTCTGGTGGCAAAGCATTTCCCTCTGCTCCTCCCAGGATGTTTCCCGTTATCCTTACAAAGCCACCGGGGAGCTGGAGCTGTGTCTGCCACTGTCACCTGCTGGTGTGTCCCCAGGGAGGGGGAAGAGCTGGAGGGAGCACGGGATGGAGCAGGGATCCCGAGGAAGCCCTGGAGGAGGGGATGTGGGGCTGGGTCACATTTTTGGGAGGGTCCATGGGGATGAACTGCAGCCATTTTTAGGAGGCAGCAGCAGAGTGGGGATGGTGGTGAGGGGTCTCTCAGGGGTCCTGGGAGGATCCTGGGGAGTTTGGAGAGTCCTGGGGATGTTGGATGATCCTGGAGGATCAGAGCATCCTGTGGGAGAATTGGAGGGATCCCGGGGACTGAGGGAACCTGGGAGCTTTTGGACAATCCCGGGTGGGTTTGAGGGATCCTTGGGGGTTTAGAAGATCCCAGTGGGATTTGGATGATCCTGGGGCTGTTGGATGATGGTGGGGGTGCTGGAAGATCCTGGTGGGTTCAGATGATCCTGGTGGAATTGGATGATCCCAGTGAGATCTGGATGATCCCAGTGGGATTGGATGATGCTGGTGGGTTTGGATGATCCCAGTGGGATTTGGATAATCCTGGTCGGTTTGGATGATCCCAGGGGTATTGGATGATCCCGATGGGTTGGGATGATCCCAGTGGGATTGGGACGATCCCGGGGCAGTTGGATGATCCCAGTGGGGTTCGGATGATCCTGGTAGGATTGGGATGATCCTGGTGGAGTTCGGATGATCCCGGTGGGGTTCAGATGATCCCAGTGGGGTTGGGACAATCCCAGTGGGATTGGGACGATATTGGGGCTGTTGGATGACCCCGGTGGGATCCGGATGATCCCGGTGGGGTTGGATGATCCTGGTGGAGTTCGGGTGATCCCGTGGGTTTGGATGATCCCGGTGGGGTTAGGACAATCCTGGGGGGATTGGATGATCCCGGTGGGGTTCAGATGATCCCGGTGGGTTCGGATGATCCCGGTGGGATTGGGACGACCCCAGTGGGGTTCAGATGATCCCAGTGGTGTCCAGATGTTCACGGTGGGTTTGGATGATCCCGGTGGATTCAGATGTTCCCGGTGGGATCCGGACGATCCCGGGGGTCAGGCCCGGGTGGGGGCGGTGCCGTTCCCTTGGCGGCAGCGCCACCTGGCGGCGGCGAGCCGGGACCGCCGGCCCGCGGCTTTCCCAAAATTTGGCCTCAAACCCGCCCGGCCGGGGCCGGCTCGGAGCCTTTCCCCACCAGCCGGATGCTAAAAATCTCGGGTTTTTTTCTTTATTAATTAATTTTAAAAAGTATTTATTTTGTTTTTATTTTTCCCTTCTGCCATCGGAACTTGTGAGGGGGAACATCCCTTTATGCCATCCCCACACCAGGTGAAACTCCTTGATAGAGCACAACTCTTTTCCGTGCCCAGCTGGGACAGATGGGAATATTTGGAATATTTGGCCTGGAAAAGCCTGGAGCAATCCATGGATACAGACACCTGACACAGGATGCTCTCAGATGGGGTTGATTATCCAGCTTGGCAGAAAACCTTGGAGACTTCACTGCTGGGAACAACATCTGGAACCCTAAATGGGTATTTGGGATACCAGGGGGTGAGTTTGGCACCCAGTCCTTAGCAGGTATAAAGGCTGAGATCCATAAGAATCACTGGGTGCCTGATTTCTCCCTCAAATCCAAAAAAAAAAGGGATTTGTGGATCTCAGGGGATCCAAAGAACAGCTCTTGTCACTTTTGGGCAGGGACTTCGATTTCTGCAACGCTTTTGGGATGTCACACCTGAACATTTATTCCCTTTCCAAGCACAACTCCTGCCTGATGCTCCTGGGGGTTTTATCCCTGCCCAGGAATCTCGGCCACCAGGAGCCATCCCCAGGGATAAAACAGGAGGGTGAAAGGAGCCCCCTGAGGAGCAGGAGGTGCCCTCAGTGCCAGCAGCTCTGCAGCTGGAAGCTGATGTTATTCCTAAAAATTCTCAGATTGGCTCCACGAGTGGGGAAAGGGATGGGGCCTCCCTTGTTTCCTTAATAAATTTCCCTATAAGAATCCCAATCAGGAATTAAAACCAGAATATTAAAATCCCAGTAAGGAATTAAAATCAGAACATTAAAATCCCAGTAAGGAATTAAAACCAGAATATTAATATGAGGGGAAAGGGAGGGGGGGCTCCCTTGTTTCCTTAATAAATTTCCCTGTCAGAATCCAGTAAGGAATTAATACCAGAATATTAAAATCCCAGTCAGGAATTAAACCCAGAATATTAAAACCCCAGTAAGGAATTAAAACCCAGAATATTAAAATCCCAGTAAGGAATTAAAATCAGAATATTAATAGCAGGGGAAAGGCATGGGGCTCCCTTGTTTCCTTAATAAATTTCCCTATCAGAATCCAGTAAAGAATTAAAATCAGAATATTAAAATCCCAGTAAGGAATTAAAACCCAGATTATTAAAATCCCAGTAAAGAATTAAAATCAGAACATTAAAATCCCAGTAAGGAATTAAAATCAGAATATTAAAATCCCAGTAAGGAATTTAACCCAGAATATTAAAATCCCAGTAAGGAATTAAAACCCAGAATATTAAAATCCCAGTAAGGAATTTAACCCAGAATATTAATATTAGTGGTTGGATTGGATGATCCCAGGGGTTTTTCCAATCTGAATGGTCCTGTGGGTTTATTATTAATAAAAGACAACAGAAGGAATAAATCTTACTGAGCTAATATCTAAATTTTCATTATCACAGGGTGCCCAGAGCAGCTGTGGCTGCCCTGGATCCCTGGAAATGCCCAAGGCCAGGCTGGATGGGGTTTGGAGCAGCTGGGATGGTGGAAGGTGTCCCTGCCATGGAGAGGGAGGAATGGGATGGGATTTAGGATCCCTTCCAACCCAAACCATTCCATGGCTGTGATCTCAGGTTGCTCTGATTCATCCAACTTCTGATAAATATTCCAACTCCAGCCTTAAAACCAACTAAATTCTTGCAGGGGAGCTGCAGACCCTTCAGAAAATTTCCCTGAGGGACTCACTGTGCCATCAGCACAGATTTCCTTTCCTCAGACACTTCTCTGGGACATCTCAGAGATCCCCAGGATTGCTGGGACGAGCAGCAGAGAGCAAATGTCAATTCCAGAGGTCAAACCACCTCGGTTCAATCATGGAGAGGGATGTGAGGACACTGGCAGTGCCACTTGGCTTCAGCAGTGAGAACACCAGCCTGAGCACAGACCTTCCTTTATTCCAAAACCCCTGGAACAGCACAGAAAGTGCAGCTCCGTGGCTCAGCTCAGCTTCAGGCTAATTACTGCAAAAATAAGCAAACACACCTGGGAAAGCAGGAGGACACGGCCTGGAAAGTTTTGCAGGGATTTCGGGGTAGCAGGAGTTCATTTGGAGCAGAACTTGCAGCAAAGTCACTGCAGAGCAGCAGCTCCAGCCCCCTCCAGAGGGGTGGAAATGCTCCTGAGGCTGAGCAGTGCAGGTGCCTGGAAACACTCGGAAAACACGAGATCCCTCTGGAAAAACACGAGTCTGACTCTTGTCTGAGCAATTATTCACTCTGAAATCCAAAGGAGCGGCAGCCACGGGGATGTTAAAGCTTTAGAGATGTGGCAGCTTTCACCACATGAATGTTTCCCTTCTTCCCCTGCCCTTTTTTTGATCCCGCGTGTTTGCTTTATTCCTTAAGGAAAGGCAAACCTGGCTTGGCTCAAAGTGTGGGATGGGGGATGAGGACACATTTGTGTGACTTGGAGACCTCTGGAGGTGGCAGATTTGGGGAAAAATTTCTGTTTCATGCCTTGTCTCCCTGAGCAGGAGCTGTGGTTTGTCCCTGAATTGGTTCTGTCACACAGAAAAGCCCAACAGGGATTTGGTTGGGGTTTTCTGAGAGTTTTTGCTGAGTTTTTTGCCTGTCCCCCTGTTGTTTTCCAAAGGGTGGGAATCACCAGTTGCCTCCAGTCTATCAGGAGCCATCTCTGCCTTCCCATCTGTAAAACGTGGATGCTCCTGGGGAAAAATTCTGGGGAAAAAAATTCTCTTTTGTGCCTTGTCTCCCTTAGCAGGAGCTGTGGTTTGTCCCTGGCATGTGCTGGAAAGTTCTGGAGCAGGAGGAGCAGTGGGATTAAAGGTTCCAGGTACCAAAATACCCATTGGGAACATCGGTTCTGTCACACAGAAAAAAGGGCTTTATTGATGTTTTTTGAGAGTTTTTGCTGAGTTTTTTGCCTGTCATCCTGTTGTTTTCAAGGGGTGGGAATCACCAGTTGCCTCCAGTCTATCAGGAGCCATCTCTGCCTTTCTGTCTGTAAAATGTGGATGCTCCTGGGGCAAAATTCTGGGAAAAAAAAGTCTCTTTTGTGCCTTGTCTCCCAGAGCAGCAGCTATGATTTGTCCCTGGCATGTGCTGGGTGCCTTGATGGAAAATTCTGGAGCAGGAGGACCAGTGGGATTAAAGGCTCCCAGAGCCACTCCGATGCTCAGGTATCAAAATACCCATTGGGAACATCGGTTCTGTCACACAGAAAAGCCCAATGGGGATTTGGTTGGGGTTTTCTGAGAGTTTTTGCTGAGTTTTTTGCCTGTCCTCCTGTTGTTTTCCAAAGGGTGGGAATCACCAGTTGCCTCCAGTCTATCAGGAGCCATCTCTGCCTTCCCGCCTGTAAAATGTGGATACTCCTGAGGTAAAATTCTGTGAAAATTCTGGGAAAAAAAATTCTCTTTTGTGTCTTATCTCCCTGAGCAGCAGCTATGATTTGTCCCTGGGTGCCTTGATGGAAAGTTCTGGAGTAGGAGGAGCAGTGGGATTAAAGGCTCCAGGTATCAAAATACCCATTTGGAACATCGGTTCTGTCACACAGAAAAGCCCAGCAGGGGCTTGGTTGGGGTTTTTTGAGAGTTTTTGGCCTGTCCTCCCATTGTTTTCCAAAGGGTGGGAATCACCAGTTGCCTCCAGTCTACCAGGAGCCATTTCTGCCTTTCTGTCTGTAAAATGTGGATGCTCCTGGGGCAAAATTTCTGTGAAAATTCTGAGGAAAAGTTCTCTTCCGCGCCTTGTCTCCCAGAGCAGCAGCTCTGGTTTGTCCCTGGCACATGATGGAAAGTTCTGGAGCAGTGGGATTTAAGGCTCCAGGTATCCCTGGGAGACAAAATGCCATTGGGAACATCGGTTCTGTCACACAGAAAAACCCAAAAGGGCTTTATTGAGGTTTTTTGAGAGTTTTTGCTGAGTTTTTTGCCTGTTCTCCCGTTGTTTTCCAAGGGGTGGGAATCACCAGTTGCCTCCAGTCTATCAGGAGCCATCTCTGCCTTCCCATCTGTAAAACGTGGATGCTGCTGGGGAAAAATTCTGGGAAAAAAATTCTCTTTTGTGCCTTGTCTCCCTTAGCAGGAGCTGTGGTTTGTCCCTGGCATGTGCTGGAAAGTTCTGGAGCAGGAGGAGCAGTGGGATTAAAGGTTCCAGGTACCAAAATACCCATTGGGAACATTGGTTCTGTCACACAGAAAAACCCAAAAGGGATTTGGTGGAAGCTTTTTGAGAGCTTTTGCTGAGTGTTTGGCCTGTCCTCCCGTTGTTTTCCAAAGGGGTGGGAATCACCAGTTGCCTCCAGTCTATCAGGAGCCATCTCTGCCTCCCCCTCTGTAAAACGTGGATACTCCTGAGGCAAAATTCTGGGGAAAAATTCTCTTTCATGCCTTGTCCCCTAGAGCAGCAGCTGTGGTTTGTCCTGGGCATGTTCTGGGTATCTTGATGGAAAATTCTGGAGCAGGAGGACCAGTGGGATTAAAGGCTCCCAGAGCCACTCTGATGCTCAGGTATCAAAATACCCATTGGGAACATCGGATGTGTCACATAGAAAAGCCCAACATGGATTTGGTG
This sequence comes from Acrocephalus arundinaceus, assembly GCA_021534815.1. Lineage (NCBI taxonomy): Eukaryota > Metazoa > Chordata > Aves > Passeriformes > Sylviidae > Acrocephalus > Acrocephalus arundinaceus. The sequence continues at coordinate 19,004,610 of JAJEOU010003008.1, read as the reverse complement.
GAAGCTTTTTGAGAGCTTTTGCTGAGTGTTTGGCCTGTCCTCCTGTTGTTTTCCAAAGGGGTGGGAATCACCAGTTGCCTCCCGTCTGTCAGGAGCCATCTCTGCCTTCACCTCTGTAAAATGTGGATGTTCCTGAGGCAAAATTCTGGGGAAAAAAAAAAAACAAACCTGTGCCTTGTCTCCCAAAGCAGCAGCTGTGGTTTGTCCCTGGCATGTGCTGGGTATCTTGATGGAAAGTTCTGGAGCAGTGGGATTAAAGGCTCCAGGTATCCCCGGGAGAGAAAATGCCATTGGGAACATCGGTTCTGTCACACAGAAAAGCCCAGCAGGGGCTTGGTTGGGGTTTTCTGAGAGTTTTTGCTGAGTTTTTTGCCTGTCCTCCTGTTGTTTTCCAAGGGGTGGGAATCACCAGTTGCCTCCAGTCTATCAGGAGCCATCTCTGCCTTCCCATCTGTAAAACGTGGATGCTGCTGGGGAAAAATTCTGGGAAAAAAATTCTCTTTTGTGCCTTGTCTCCCTTAGCAGGAGCTGTGGTTTGTCCCTGGCATGTGCTGGAAAGTTCTGGAGCAGGAGGAGCAGTGGGATTAAAGGTTCCAGGTACCAAAATACCCATTGGGAACATCGGTTCTGTCACACAGAAAAAAAGGGCTTTATTGATGTTTTTTGAGAGTTTTTGCTGAGTTTTTTGCCTGTCCTCCTGTTGTTTCCAAAGGGTCGGGAATCACCAGTTGCCTCCAGTCTATCAGGAGCCATCTCTGCCTTTCTGTCTGTAAAATGTGGATACTCCTGAGGTAAAATTCTGTGAAAATTCTGGGAAAAAAATTTCTCTTTTGTGCCTTGTCTCCCTTAGCAGGAGCTGTGGTTTGTCCCTGGCATGTGCTGGAAAGTTCTGGAGCAGGAGGACCAGAAGGATTAAAGGTTCCAGGTACCAAAATACTCATTGGGAACATCAGTTCTGTCACACCAAAAAAAGACTTTATTGAGGTTTTTTGAGAGTTTTTGCTGAGTTTTTGGCCTGTCCTCCCATTATTTTCCAAGGGATGGGAATCACCAGCTGCCTCCAGTCTATCAGGAGCCATCTCTGCCCTCCCCTCTGTAAGACCTGGATGTTCTGGGGCCGCAGCAGAGATGCACCAGAGATAGATCCATATCCTGAACTCATTTCTCCCAGGCACTTCAGTGGGATGCCCAGCCCAGAACAATGGCAGGATACACGACCCTAAACATTTCTGCAGGGCTTTGAAAGATGAAAAGCAAGGCCCTGTGCTACCTATGTCAGAGGAGGGGCAGGGAAACGTTCCATGATGTTTATAGCAGCCATCACGGACATTACACAGGGAAACATGGGAAATGCTGCCCTTTTCTGCAAGGCAGATAATCTTTAAGAGATGGCAACCAGGAAATCAAACCTTTGGTACACAACAGCCTCTTGAGCAGGGGGGTTTGCCCCAGGAACGTGGCCACGGCCACAGATGTTTCCTCCAGAGGCAGAAGTGCTGCGAGGGGCTGTTCCTTCGGAGGAACCGGAACCAGAGAAATCCCTGCACTCGTTTGTCCTCCCCCCCTCACCCCATGTGGAGGAAAAACACAGCCCCAGTGCTGGATTTTTCAATGGAAACATTTCCCCTAAAAGCTGTTTGTTTCTCCCTTTGGAGCAGCAGAAGATGATGAAATAAAAAAAGCATATTAAAAAAAAAAAAAAAAGGCATGACTTGGGGACAGTGTTTAACCATCCCTTTCCTGATTTTTTTATTGGGATAATGGGATAAAAAATGGGATTGGGATTCCAGAGAAGGGATCAGGGAGATGCTGGAGGGCTGGGTGTGGACCTGGATGTGAGATCCATGAAAAAGCCTTGATGGTGAGAGATTTTTTTTTTTTCTCCCTTTTTTTCCTTCCCTGGAAACAAACAGTCTCTGACTCTTGTAACTCAGCGCCTACCCAGCAACCCAGCTTGTTTACTGTTGTCTTTGGTGGCTTGAAGCTGTGTGGCCTTGTCCCTGTTCCAGGAAAGGCAAGGACTGAAGGAAAACCCTCACGCCTGTGCAGCTCTGGGGGTGGCACCTCAGCCTCATTGTCAGCTTTGCCTCGCTGCTCTGTGCCACACACCACGCTGGCACTGGTGGCCTCCAGAAATATCTCCAAAGTCACCCCTGTTCTCCACTGTGGAGCTGGGGGAGGCTCCACTCATCCCACCTCCCACAAATGAGGGTAGGGAGAAAGGGACACATCCCTCATGGAACACCTGGGTGGTCACTGCTGATCCCAAACCCTCCCCGCTCCAGGGGTTCACTCCAGACCAGCCTCTGAACCCTCCAAAAGAGGGGAGAGAGGCCACAACAGCTCAACAACAGCATCCCAAATGTTTGGGCCATGAAAGGAGCTGGAAAGAATGTGCCTGACCACATGACAGGCGAGGACATGGGGCTGTGCAGAGAACAGAGAGCCCTCGGTTGGAAGGACTGGGAACAAAGTTGGCTCAGGAAAGCATTTCCCATTGTACTGCTGAACGTTCCTGCTCGTCACACAACTCTGCTGCTGCTGCTGGGGATCACTTCACTGGCTGTTAGAGCAGAGTGGAGATCTATCAGCAGCATTTCAGACTTTTCTGCAGCACCCAGCCACTGTTGATGACTTCCTGATGATTTTACAGCAGTAAAATCAGGCCAGGATTCACCTGGGATGAGGCACATTTTGTATTTTTGTGCACAGGGCACAGCTGCAGCAGGCACAGAACAAGGAATTATAACTGGAGTAAGTATTCTGCTCTTTAAAGGGTAATTCATTTACAAAATATTTCAGGGTATGGATTTTATGGTTTGATTGTTGCCTTGGTCTGGGCCAGCAGGCTTCGATTCCTTGAGATTTCTTAGGAGATCAGAACCCGAGGATTCAATAAAATCTCTTACATTTCAGAGTTCTGTGGACTTAGAGAAATCCCTCCTGGCTTTGCTCTAAATGATGCCTTCCTGAGCCTGCAGAGAGCCTGGAACAATAGCTCTGAGAGAGGCAGCCTGCCCCATTCACTTTTTCTACACAATCTGCTCTTTCCTTTAGGGTCAGCCCACAAGAGAAAATCCACATCATACAGCTGGAGACACCAGAAGTGCCTTGGCCACTCTTGTGTTTAATTAATTCAATTTAATTTAATTCAAGAGCAGTTTGGCAGCTGGCACTGAAATATCTTTTAGCTGGTGAGGAGCAGCACCAAGAACCCATCCCTGCCCCTGCTGCCCTGACTCTCCAAGGTGGAACTGCACTGATTTCAGAGAGGGATTTACTGACTGACCTTGACGTTAATTAACAATCTGGATCAAAAATACCAGGATCACTGCAGCATTTTCCCAGTCCACTCAAAATGCCAATAAGCTGAAGCTTACAGTAATTATTTTTCTACCCAACTACAGTTCATAGATTCATAAATATTGAAAAAGAGCTCCAGGATCATCAAATCTGATCTGTGACACATCCCCAGCTTGTCACCAGCCCAGAACACTGAATCCATGTCCTGCCCTTCCTGTGACACCTCCAGCACCTCCCTGGGCAAATTCCTCCTGATTCCCAACCTGTTGCACACCCCTAGTCAGCCTCTCCTCATAGCATGAGGAGTTAAATTGAGTTTAACTCTCAGTTAAAGCAACAGGATATTGGGTAAAATACAGTGAAATGTGGCCTTGAAACACATGAGAGAAAAAAGTGACAGGCTGGAAAGAGCCAAGGTTTTGGACACTGCTCACCTGTGGGCTTCACTCAGAGCCACAACTGCAAACAGAAAAACATCCAGATGTTTGTCCAAACAAAACTGGGCCCTGGCTGCAGGCTGGGCTGACAGGAAAGCAAGCAAAGTTACACTTAGAGAACACATAAACACATCTGCACTGAAACTTCAGCTGGGAAGAAAGGAAAGAAGGTGGAGGATGTGATTCCCACAAATGTGACCAGAAAAAGGGTGGTTCCATCTGAAATGCAACAGGGGAAGTTTGAGATGCTGGAAGTTTTCCTTGGCAGAGTTGCTGGTTTTTAACTGCTAAGGTCACCTGGACATCTTCAGCAGAGCAAGAAATATCCCAGAGTCAAAAGGAACAGCAAACGATCCCATTACTCAATTTGCCATCATTTGGAAGGAGCAGGCAGGGATGGATAATTACTTTTTTGCTTTTCTTTCCTCTGCTTTGGAAGCTGATGATGCAGTGAGTGTGTTTGGGTAGTAACATAACCCTGACTCTGAAATGAGAGGCAGAGGCTGGTGCTGTGCTTGTCTCAATTTGGACTGGAGATCGTTTGGAGCTGTACAAAGAATGGAATGGAGCTACTGATTTTTTCCAGATCCTTCGTTGACCTTATGAGAAGTTCATAGAAATGACAGAATGGTTTGGGTTGGAAGGGATGTGAAAGATCATCTTGTTCCAACTCCTGTGCTGTGAACAAGGACACCTTCCACTGTCCCAGGGTGCTCCAAGCCCTGTCCAACCTGGCTTTGGGCACTGCCAGGGATCCAGGGGCAGCCACAGCTTCTCTGGGCACCTGTGCCAGGGTCTCCCCACCCTCAGAGAGGAGAATTTCTCCCCAATATCCCATCTAACCCTGCCCTCTGTCAGTTTGAAGCCATTCCCTGTGTCCTGTCACTCCAGGCCCTTGTCCAATGTCCCTCTCCATTGGGAGGAGTCACTTCCATTTGGAAAGCCACAACGAGCTCACCCCTGAGCCTTCCTTCCTCCAGGCTGAACAATCCCAGCTCTACCTTTCCTCCCAGCAGAGCTGCTCCATCCCTCTGCTCATCCTGGTGCCTCCTCTGGGCTCTGTCCAGCAGCTCCAGGTCCTTCCTGTGCTGGGCTCCAGGGCTGGATGCAGCTCCAAAGTTTTCCTTGAGCCCTTCCCTACAGAGCCACATGACAACGATGAGAACTTTTTATTAATACTGAATAAATGCCTGACCCTCGAGGCATAATAATCTGCTTAAAATATACTTAACAGTACTCCCTGGTTTAAAAAAAAAAAAAAGTTTCCAACTCTTACTTTAAAAAAAAAAAATCCATTTGGATGCTTACTTTGACTACATGCCCAGCATCACTGGCAAAAGTGCTTCTGTTTAGAAAGGATGGCTGGGCCAAAATTCAACTTGTTTTTCAGGAATAGGAAACCCAAGGGAAAAAAAAGAAAAAAAAAAAAAAAAGGTAATAAGAGCCACAGCAGATAAATCATTATTGGCCATTCCACTGGAAGGGAATGTTCATGTCCAGGACAGTGCCTGGGAGCATTTTCACCTGGAGAAATTGTGTGGTGCTGTCTCAGCCTCCTCACTGATGATGTGGAAGAGCATCAGGGATGGTGACAAAGGCACAGGGGCTTTGCTACAATCTCCTGAAATTCCCAAAGAATTCCAGGTCAGACTAAGCACCAACAAGTTCTGACCATGGTGTGCCTGCTTTTCATTTCCACTATAATAATAATAAAAATAATAACAACAACAATAATGATAATGATGATGATGATGATGATGATATTTCACAGAGGCAAAGGAATCACATCCCATTGTAACAGACAATCAGGAAAAGCAGCTATTTTATAATTATCTGATCCATCAGAAAGGCAGTTCTGGGGAAAAGCAGAGAAAATTGGGATTTGCTTTCCTCTGAAATAAGAAATGTAAGGTTTACCAAGGGTTGATTAGCAAAAAAGCTGAGAAAAAGGTTCCCATCTTTCCCACCTGATGTTTCCAGCTCTTACTAAAACTGGAACTAAGCCAGTTTTCCCACAGCCACTCCTCAAGGCACAAAAAGGACAATCTCTCTCTCCCTGGCCATTTTTATAATAAATAAATTTAAACTCCCAACAGGCAAAGCCCATTTTTTAGAATTGTAACCCTTAGGACAGATTTCCTGCTGCTGGCTTTTAACCTCTCAGGTATAAAGGGGCAGGTCTAAGATTAAATGATGACTGGGACTGCCTTGCTGCAGGTGCTCAGGGGCAGGGATTTAAGCCAGGCTTAACAAAAACACCAAACAGCACCAAAACCAGAGTGTGGGTACTTTGGGGGGAATTGTTTTTAGAGAAATGGTTCCTCTGTCACCTTTGCATGCCCAAGTGCAGGAGTGAGGAAAATTTGTGCAGAAAATTGGTTCTGTTAAACCCAAGGGTTACTAAAAACCTTCAAACTTCAGGTTGGCTTCTTAAAAAACAATGAAAACACCATTTTTATTTATTTTTCTCCTTCATGCTCATTTGTGCCTATTGATTTCTCCTTTGCTCCTCTGGCTCTTGGCCAGCTCTGCTCTCAGAGCATTGCCCCCAAGGCTCAGGCCCTGCAAGGAGCACACAGCTCTGTGTGCAGCTGCTGGATCCCTGAAATCCAGGAATGCCCTGTGCTGTGCTCCCTGCCAGTTCAATCCAACAGGAACCACCTGCAGCTCCCTCAGGGCACTTTTTAACTCGCTCACTCTCAGGCTGCCAGGCAAATTCCCCACGTACACCGTGGTAATTGTGTCAAATCCCTGGAATTTGGGATTTACAGCATCATTTTCCACGTGGGGTTGTCCCACTGGAGCAGCCCGTGGTTGGGAATTTGCAGCCATCACCTTGTTTGAAGTCACAGCTCTGTTGGTGTTTGCCAAGGCTGGGTGTTCATCTTGGAGGGTGACATCCTTGCCAGCTTGCTTCTCCCTGCATCGAAGAGTCTTGAGGATGGGGATTTTTCCCAGCATCTCAGAGCTGACCTAAAAAGGAGGAAGATGGATGTAATTATTCTAAAAGGATTTCTTGCCTTCCAGAAAAAGATGACGAGCATCAGGGCTCGTCTGTGCCATAAAAAGAGAGGAACCTCATTATCCTGCTGCCACGCAGAGTGCCAGAGCATTCCAAATGTTCCTAATTGCTGGCCTGATTGGGAAGTCTCACCCTAAATACACTCTGCAGGACAAAAATAAACATTAGTGACTCTTGAGGCGAGCAGCACAACGAGGATCCAGCAGACAAATCCCAACCCAAGTCGGGACTGTTCCAATCTGACATTTATTTATCCGAGTGCTTTCAGATCTGCTTCTCCTCGTTGTCCCTCTGTGTTTGCTCTGACTGAGGGGCTGTGCTCCTGCCCTGGCAGGATCCATCCCTCTCGGATCCCGGGTTTGATAGCCCCCCAAGATTGTGGATAAAATCCTTTTTCCCAAGCCCCGTTGCCAGAAGAGAGAGTCGGGATGTGTGGTTTCTTTCTCAAGGTTGTTTATTCTTTTTTATCTACATAAATTCCTTTTCACCCAGTGTGGATGTACCTACACCACTGTCCAAGGCTGACTGCCCCGCTCAAGGGCGTCGTTATCTTTATATAATTGTTATGTGCTACTTGTTTTTAAAATTGTGCCAATACCCATCACCTTTATTGAACAGTGTACTTCACACTAAACCAATCCAAAAGTGCCACCACCTCACCAGAAGATGGAGGAGAAGGAGAAGGAGAAGGAGAAGCAGAAGCAGAAGCAGAAGAAGAAGAAGCAGCAGAAGAAGAAGAAGCAGAAGAAGCAGAAGAAGAAGCAGAAGAAGAAGAAGAAGCAGAAGAAGAAGAAGAAGAAGAAGAGGAAGAAGAAGAAGAAAAAAAAAAAAAAAGAAGAAGAAAGAAGAAGCAGAAGAAGAAGCAGAAGAAGAAGAAGAAGAAGAAGAAGAAAAGAAGAAGAGAAGAAGAAGAAGAAGAAGAAGAAGAAGAAGCAGAAGAAGAAGCAGAAGAAGAAGAAGAAGAAGAAGAAGAAGAAGAAGAAGAAGAAGAAGAGAAGAAGAAGAAGAAGAAGAAGAAGAAGAAGAAGAAGAAGCAGAAGAAGAAGCAGAAGAAGAAGAAAGAAGAAGAAGAAGAAGAAGAAGAAGAGGAAGAAGAAGAAGAAGAAGAAGAAGAAGAAGAAAGACAAGGGACACACCCAAATCCCTCCATCTTGTCTCCTTGAGCCTCCTTTGTGAACCCCCAAAATCCCACATTATCACTCAATAATTGGCTATCTATTATCCCAATCACACACCTGTGACGTGTAATTCTTCATAGAACGTTGGCAATCGCTCCCAAGGGGTAAAATCAAAGGCACTGGTATTTCTGTCACTGTACCAGGGTCTCAAGACCCCCTCCTGGGGTCTCGGACCACCCAGGACATCTAGAGGGATGTCCTGGGTTCCGACACATCCCAATCCCTCAGACACTTCCATCTGCAGAGCTCCTGGTGCTCTTTTGCCCCAGCACAGGATATCCCGTGGGCTGGGTCACACAATGGTGGAAGCTGCAGCGGGAGCGTGCCTTGGAGCAGGGTTCCCATGGATGTGGGCCCAGCTGGAGGCACAGCCCCTGCTCGGGGCACATCCCCTGCTCAGGGCACGTCCCCTGTGTGCCACCCGACCTCCCACAGCACCCAGAGCTCCTCAGATCCCACACGGATCTGCTGGGCTGCAGCGGGGAACGGAAGGGGAACGGAAGCGCTCGGGCCCTGCACGCTGTGAGCCCGTGATTGCTGCCATCCATCCATCCATGCCCTGCTCCCAAAGAGCTTTTCTGGAAGGGCTCTTCCTCTCAACAGCTGAACCCCATCCATGTGAGGCATGAGATGCCCCAGGCTGCACTCAGACACTGGCAGGAAATGCAGTGGTTCCCCGGCTAATGTGGTCGAGCTCTTGGCTTGCACGCTCCCCTTGGAAGGAGGAGGAATTCCTGCTTGGCCGCTGCACAAATCCAACATCCATCAACACCAGCTCCAATGCTGAAATTTAGGGAGCAAAACAGAGCCTGGGGAAGCAATGCCTGGGCTAGCAGAGAGCCAGGCTGGTAGCCCAGAATGTGAGAGGGCCATTTTAGCAGGGCACCCTCAGCAGGCTGGACTGGAGCAGATGTCCCAGCTCAGACCTCACTCATGCCAGAGCCCCTGAATTCCTGCTCCTACAGTTACAGGCACAGCCAGGCTGCATCTGCACAACATCAAGCTCAGCTCCCTGGGGACAGGAGCCCAGCTCTGAAGTGACTCGAGGAAAAGCCAAGCCAGGGTGGGGGCAATGTCAGGATGAGGTGACAGCAAAGTCACTCCACAGAATTCTCTTACTGCTTCCAGGGCTCGTCTTCTGAAGAGTAAACAAGCAGGTTTTATTTCAGGCTGGAACTAAATAAAAATATGATTTCCATAAAGCCTGCGCTAGTTCAGCTAACACAACATCAAAGACTTGCTTTGAGGACTTGCTCCAGGAGGCTCAGAAAGGTGCAGACCATTTTCAGATTTTACAGAGTTACTACTCTGTGCACTCTGGGGCTGAGTTGTTTTTCTCAGCCAAGAATTCCGAGCGCTGTGTTTGACAGCAAACTCCCCTTCCTGAGTGATACAACATCAAACCAAAGGCTGAAGGATCTCACTTTGTTTGTCCTGGCCAACAATTAAGAACATTTGTTGTCCTCTGTCAAATCTCCACGTGAAATGTAAGCTCTATACTAATTAAACCAAACAGGAAAAACATTTTTTCTGTTCTCATGCAACCAATCACTCCTGGGCCCAAAGCACAACCTCAACCTCTCCCCAAAACCAGTTCCTTTCATCCTGAAATTAAACTCTGTTTGCCAAGGCATGGGTTGGGTGTTTGGTTGGAAAGGGAAATGCTACCAAGGGCAAACCCTCAGGGTTTTGGAGATTAGGGCACTGAGGGGATAAACTCTGGAATTCCCAGGCTTTCAAGGACAATCCAAGGCAGGATTTAGATAATCCAGGGAACAGCACAATCTCTAAGAGACCTCCACAAGGCATCTAAGTAGATTTTGGCATCAGACTGCAGCTCTTGGAGCTACTGTTTCAGGCTCCTGGAATGTCAGAAGATGCAGTGACAACAGCATTTCTGTTTTAGGAGGAATTTCTGTACAGAAGGGGGGATTAGACATTGGAATGACTGCCCAGGGAGGTGGTGGAGTCCCCATTCCTGGGGTGTTTAAGGTCCAGGACATTGCACTCAGTTGTCTGGTCTGGGATCAGTCACAGGTTGGACTTGGTGATTTTGGAGGTTTTTTCCAACCTCATGATTCTGGGATTTTTGTAAGGGCTATGAACTATTTTCTGTAAACTTCTGATCAAACACCACCATGAAGTGATTCTGTCATTCCCTTAAAATCCAGCCCAGTGCAGACACAACAGCAACAGAATTTCAAAGCACAAAGGCAGCTGATTTAGGACTTGTATTTTTTTATATTAGCAAAGATCTGTAAAAAACATTAGACAGCTTCTGACACGGTCAGTGGACACCCTCCTGTCACAAGAGGCACAGAGGATTTACCTTAAGGGCTTTTTCTCTGGGGTCTAGAACATTTCAGAACATTTCAGCTGGGTTAAATCTTCTAAACCCTTCCCTATTTTCTGCCACTTTTATGCCAAACTCGATTTGGGGTTTCAATCAACCAACAAATCCATTGGGTTTTTGGGGGGTGAGAACTGAAAGGGCAAAGGGGGCAGTGGGTGGCAGGGCAGAGGAAAAAGCTTCTTCTGCTCTGTTGCAAAAGAGCAAACAAAAGAACCCAGTGGTAGTACAATGTGTTGCTAATTACAGTCGTGCAAAAAATTCCTTTTGTCCTGTGAGCTGTGGAGGATTGCAAGGATTTATTTCCATGTGAAGAGAGGCCAAAGATATTCCTCCTCTCTTTCAAACAAGCTGCACAATTCTGGGTGCTGTGCTGGCTGCTCAGTGCTCCCAAACTTTGCTTATCCCTGTCTGACTGCTTTAGGCTAAGCCAGAATTTGAGGGACATTCCAGCCCAAGGCTTGAACATGGGCAAACCCAGCACTGGAAGCTTCCCCATCCCTCTAAAGTCAAGGCCAAGCATTGACTGATGTTTTGAAACTTTGGATTGAGTGCTGGGATTTAGCTTTGGTGGTGAAACCAAAGCTGAAGAAGTTTCCTGTTATCCCCTGACCACCGATTCCCAGACCAATTCCACACTTCAGCCCTCTGGGGTTGGCCAACAGAACCCATAAACTCTGCCATAAACTCTGCAGTAATTTGAGTTAAAAATAACTCCACCAAAGACAATTAATCATTTAATAATCCTGCCTACTCCCTGCCATGGCTGGGAGAGCCTTGGGGAAAGAGGACAGCAGGCTGGATTAATTCTTCTGGCACACAAGTATTGGGCAAGGAGCTGAGGAGGGAAATGTGGCCCTTTCTGACTGAAACCTGAGGAATGAAGTCCTGGATGCTGAGTGCCAGCACAAATCTCTCCTCTATTGCTATGACACCTGGTCTGATCCCACGATGTGGTGGCAGATGGACTCCTGCAGCATCCCTGCTGGAGCACCAGGGATCTCCTCACCTCTGCTCCCACACCATTCTGACCAGAGCCACTTCCAATGTTTTCCTGGAAGAATGAAGAGTGTGTTTGTCCTGTGTCAGAGTGAGTAATGCTGACCCCTCAGCCAGCCCAAGGGAAACAGCACCGAGATCTCCCTGGAAGCACTGCAGACAGGGAAGGGCAGATTGGATTGGATTGGATTGGATTGGATTGCATTGGATGGGATGGGATTGCATTGGATGGGATGGATTGGATTGGATGGGATTGGATTGGATGGGATTGGATTGCATTGGATGGGATGGGATGGGATTACATTGGATTGCATTGAATTGGATGGGATTGGATGGGATGGGATTGGATTGCATTGGATGGGATGGGATTGGATTGGATTGCATTGGATGGGATGGGATTGGATTGGATTGCATTGGATGGGATGGATTGGATTGCATTGCATTGGATGGGATGGGATTGGATTGGATGGGATTGGATTGCATTGGATGGGATGGGATTGGATTGCATTGGATTGGATTGCATTGCATTGCATTGCATGGGATGGGATGGGATTGGATTACATTGCATTGCACTGGATTGGATTGGATTGGATTGGGATTGGATTGGAGGCTGCCCTCATCCTCCTATTTCATCCTGCTTCCCACAGCTCCTCATCCCACTGACACAGGAACACGTGGATCTTGTCAGATCCCACCTGGAATCCCATGCTCAGCTCTGGTGTCCCCAGAAAAACATGGAATGTTGGATTAAATCCAGAGGAGGCCACAAAGTTGGTAGGAGGACTGGGACACCTCCCCTGAGAAAGCTGGAGCTGTTCAGCCTGGAGACATCCCAGCACCTTCCAGGATTGGAATGGGCTGAAGGAAGCTGGAGAGAGACTGTTCATCAGTCAGGACAAGGGGAATGGCCTCAAAATGGAAGGGGGAAAATTTAGTTTAGATATAGAGAAGGGATTCTTCCCTGTGAGGCCCTGGCACAGGGTGCCCAGAGCAGCTGTGGCTGCCCCTGGATCCCTGGAAGTGCCCACGGCCAGGTTGGACAGGGTTTGGAGCACCCTGGGATAGAGAATCTTGGAATAAGATTCTCTTTCAAATCCCTTCCAAGCCAAACCATTCCCTGATTTGAAGATGGAGACTGATGCTGCTGCTGCTGCCCTGGCAGGCTGCAAACAGCCCCAAACATCTCCAGTGCTGCAGATCCATCAGCCCACCCAAACAGGTGGGCAGGAGGCGTTTGCAAGGTTCATCCCTGCCCATCCTCAGGGCTCTGAGCCCAGACTGGTCCAGACCTCCAGGACAGACCCCACTTTTCCTGCTGTGTCCTCGTTTCCAGGAGCTCTGAGCAAACAGGGATTTGAGGCACACACAAGGCCGGGACAGCAAGGCCAGCACAGCTGAACATTTTATCCTTCATTTGCACAAATGTCCAAATATGAGCAGGCAATCCAAGGGCATATTTCTGGGAGCTGGCAGCCTGTGGAGCCAGCCCTGGTGTCCCTCAGGAGGAACTTACACAACCCCCACTTGGACCCATCTGTGCCAGCTGCATCCTGGGGACTCTGAGGTTCTGCAAAGGTGTTGAGATGTGTGCCCACGTGTGGAAGCATTCCCTGCTCCCAAAAAACACACCAAAACAAAGCCTTGGCACACACTGAAGTTTCCTTCTGCTGAAGATTTGCCAGCTTGGATGAGTTCATTTTTTAAGCTTTCCTATCCAAATATTCTACCAAAAACCCAAATCAGAGCTGTTTGTTGTCAGTGTGTTTCCATCTCTGCCACTGGGATTTCCCCCCCAATCCATTTCATTTCAGGAGAATTCTTTTCTTACTGCTATAAAATTCTCAGCAAAAAGAATTATTTCAAAACCAGAAGGAAATGCTTGCTAAAATCCAGTGATTTTTCCACCAACTGCTCTCATTTCCCTCTTCACGAACCCAAATATTTTAATTTGTCTGTACAGTTTCAATTTAAAATAAGCACAGCACAAATAACTTGATAATTGGGACAAATATAATAGCCAGTGCCCCAGATAAAGATCACAGTCACCCATAGAAAATATTAAATGAGAAAGCAAGTAGCTTGATGAATTTAGAGTTCCCAGAAACAATGGGTTGGATTTTCAAGACAGATGAAGCCAAATAATTCTCCATGGCATCCAAATAAAGTTTTCCAGAGTGCTCAGCTCTCAGCAGCTCTTGCTGCCCTTCAATAACTCAAATTGATGTCCCAAACCTCTGAGTTCAGAGGCACAAACACCCCCAGCACTGTGGATTTAGAAGTGTTTCTAGAGTGCCTGACAATGATTCTTTGGTGCTGATGATATTGTGGCTCTCCCAGTTCCTTGAAGGTCTTGAAACAGCACAGAACACACAAGAGAACTCCAGGAAAATGCAGCACCTCCCTGAAATGGAGCCATGGATTTGTTTCCCTCTGGAAACAAACCCCAAATGTGCATTACTGGCAGCACACCCTCAGGTGTAATCCCATATTTGCAAACACCTGGATTTCAAACTCCTAAACATCCTCCTGCCCTGATCCAGCCTTGTTCCCCAGGATCGACTCTTTTTTTTTTACAATGTATTTTCCACCTCACTCGTCCTCACAATGAAGTGAAGCCACTTGCTGTTGACATGTTTACAAGTGGATGATTTATTTACTCACTGCCTCTTGGTTCATTTAGTTTTGCTCTGAGGAACAGGAATGCACCAGCAAAGCCAGGATTTGAAGGAGAAAATGATGGAGGAGTAGCCAGGAAAATCCAAAGGACAAACAGTTAAATAGCCCCTATCAAATTAACCAGACCTCCCACCTAAAAACCCTCAATGCAACATCCAGGTACCAGCACGGGCACAAACACAATAAATGTCACTCATTTCTCTAGGGAATAATGGGAATTTCTTTTTCATATAGACACCACACTTTGGTCTGGTCTCAAAAAAGACAGAGAAGTGATGATTATCCCTGCTCTCCAATAATCCTGTTTAATCAAACACAGCTTGAGGTGTTAAATCAACACTCAAATATACAAATAAAGGATCAATCTGTGCTCCATTCACAGTGAAAGCAGCAGAAAATTCAGTTTCTGCTAAAGGCACAGAAAAAAGAAATGAAAAAGTGTCAGCAAGGCCACTTACTGAGAAGTCTGACACCCAGGCAGACAAACTGATCAAAAGTATGTTGGCAAGATGGATGGAGCACAAGGGGTGGCCTTCAACACAATTACATTCAATAATGCCCTAAAAAATTACAATTCAAAAATAATTCAATGGAAAAAATGCACTAGGACAGACAGAGCTGTTATTTATTTATTTATAACCTCAAATCCTCAACCACAGGCAGGGTAAAATGCTCTCCCACCACTGGAATAAAAATAGTCCTGGCTAGAATTTGTTTGTTGTAGATACATTACCTAAAGAAATTTAACTCTTTTTTGCTGGTTGGAACAATTTTCACAAACAGCTTTTGATTTCCTGGGAGTATTCCTTTAAAATTCCTCAGTTTCTGCAAGATGTGGGTGCACAATTCCTCATTTCAGCATTCCTGTTGTACTCCCTCATGCAGGATTGTGTCTGCTCCCTTCACTGGATGATTTTAGAAATGAAAATTTAACAACAAAGAAAAAGTTTTCCCAGCAGGAACCTCCAGTAAAACAATTCACTCGAGGCTTTTCTGAAACTATTTGAGAAGCTGAGGAAGTTTCTGACACTGGGCAGGGGGAAAAGGCTAAATCCATAATAGAGGAAATAAATTTAATGTTTAAAGTCACTGTTCTTCCACCTGAAAACGAGCTCCAGCCACAAATTTATCCTACAGAAACAGGAATGTACCACCAGCAGGTTGTGTTCTCTCACAACCAGAGCAGCACAGATGTTCTGTGTCACCATTTTCCCTTAAACCCCACACAGGTGCTGCTGTTCTGTTTCACCTGACAAACAAATTGCTCTTTTACCGAGTATTTCTAATTTTAAAAATTATTTCTATGTAAAAATGAGGGGTTTGTCAGCAGGTTATTGGTAGCAGTAAGCCACCAGCAGCACAGGTTTAAGATTTAACTGGAATTCAGATTGAACTTGCCTTGTGCCACAGAATTCCCCGAGGTTTTGGCCGTTTGCAATTAGTCTGGATAGTCCTTGTGGGAGTGAGGATGTAATCCACAGTTAAATCATGATCATCCACGAGCTCCTCTGCTATGTCAAGCACCTACAAGGCAGAGATTTGGTTAAGCAGCTAAAAACAAATCCCCTCAAACTGTGCCCCATTCCTGATGTCTTGGCACATGAAAATCCATCAAAGACAATGGGAATGAAGATGCCAAACCAGCATCATTCCACATCTCCTCTCCAGACAGAGCAGGAAGTGCCCCAGAGTTCCCTCCCTGCTGCAGAGGGGATGTTTGAGTGTCTGAGCTCACCTGGCAGTCGTGCACGATGGTGACCACAGGTGTGTCCTCCTGCACTGCACCCATGGACACCATCATTGCATATTCCATGTCTGCATAACCTTCCCCTTTGCCAATTCTCCAGCCTAAAGCACAGAAAAGTGGAAAAAAAAAATCAGCAGAGTGGAAATTTGTTGTTAAAATCGTGTAATTAACTGAGCAGCCTGCAAGTTGTAACTCTGGAAAAAAATCAGATCAGCATTTCTCTCACAGAGTGCAACTTTTCCTTGAAATCAGCACTGAAAGGAAATAAAACATCAGTTTCAATGACTCCTAAAAGATCCCAGAAGCTTCCCAATCAGAAGAAACAAATTTGATGCAGTTAACAAATTAGCAATTTATTTTTATTTACACAGCTGTTTATTTAGCAATTGTGTTTAGAACCTTCTATTCATGTCCAACACAGGTTAATGTGGGTAAAGAGGAGTCTGGGTCACATATAAAAACTGTGTTATTTTAGGCAAGGGATAAAGTCAGTGGAAAGTTTTTCAGCACCAGCAGGTTTCCAAAATACTGGAAAATGCAAAATCTGATCCTCAAATAGGTACTGAATCAGCAGCTCTAACACATGTCCTTTCACACAGTGTGAGCAGATCTCTGACCAGGGAGACTCTTGGATTCCTTTAAAACACAAAGAATTGCTTGCCTCAAGAGTTTTCCTGAAGGCCAAAACACCTCTGAGTGCTTCCTGCTGGGATGGGAGCAGGGATTTGTCACACCACAGAGGCAGAACCCAAGACCACAACTCAGCTCCAAGGACAAATCTGTCTGTGCCACAATCCTGGCATTGGATTGGGAATTGGGACCTTTCTGCTGGAAGTTTTTCCTCACCTTTTTCAGAGACAGCCACTGATCCCACAACAACCAAGTCCACTTTGCTTTCCCATCCAGCCCCACGGCACGCTGTAGTCTCTGACACCCTGCAGGAAAAACCAGCATTTGGGGTTTGCAGAGTGCACTGAGGCAGAAATCCAGGATATTTTGATAAATCCAAAGTAACTCCCCACGTTTCCAAGGGTCTCTTCCATGTTTAGCCAAGCTGTACATGTCTGGGAAGTTATCCCCCAGGGAATCCTAGAATAGATTCCCTACTACAGTGACAGGAATTTTGGCACACTGCAAGGAGAGCTGAGGGAGGTGGGCACTTTTAGAAGCAAGTTATTTCTTGAGGATCAAAACCTGATCTTTTGAAACACTTTTTTTTGGGAAATCTGCTCCTAAAAATGAGGGCAAGTGACACTTCCTATTTACACTTCCTATTTACACTTCCCTACTCTACTAAAAACTTGAGGAATACCAGAACACTCCATATCCTTTAATTAATTCTGAAATACAAATCACAAAGTTAATTTAGACACAGCCAGGTACAGCATAAAGAAATCTGAAGTTACAGTGTGTCATTGTATCTTTAAGTGATACAATTTTTTTTTCTTCCCTTTTCTCCCTGTTCAACCCCACCCACTCCTCTTTAATCTGTTCTGATCTTAACAAAAATTCTGTCCAGATTGTCCAAGGAATTAAAAATTATGTTTACTTGGGTTTTTAAAATATCAGAGGTTTAGAACTATTAAAAATACAATTTGTGAATCAATCACTCCCAATGTATGTGTACAGCACACTGTAAATGCTCCTCACACCAACTCAACTTGGTTCCAATTATAAATTAACAATATTAAAATCACAATAAAGAGCCAAACGTTTTCTGTGCAGAGCACAAACCCCAAGAATTCAGTAATTTGTGGCTGGCTATCAGCACTAATGCCCATCAGGCTCTTCCCAGCAGTGTGGGAAGGATTGTTTGCACAGTGCTTTGTAAATACAAACTGCCAACAGCGTTTTGTCATTAGTGGGCTGGGGGAAAAAACCAGACACGTGGGGTAAGAGCCCAGATCAGACAGCAGGCAGAGAGAAAAGTCTCTTTCAAAAGTGCTCTTCAGCCCTGAACAGCTTAATTAGTTAATGACTCCAAGAGAAGTTCCAACAAAGAAAGTCACTACTAATTACCAGCCATTTACAACCCCAGTTGTTTATGGGGTTGCTGCAGGATTTTATTGCTTTAGCAGGAGATAAAGGAGGAAATAAATCCGTGTGGTAACCTATTCACGCTGGACCAGTTGGGTTTTCCTGGCAAATAAAGATGGATATAAAACCTGCCAGGGTTTTCTGGCCGAAGCCTTGAGCTGTGCAGTGAAATTGTAACACGAGAGGGCAGCAAGAGACCGCGCTGCAAACCCAAACATCACCGGGGGCTGGGCCTCGCTGCAGGCAATGCCTCAACTCACGGTTCTCTGCATGTTGTATTCTAAAAAAACCCTCGTATTTCCTATCTGGTAACACCTAAGGGCACTAAAATATCCCCCAGAGGGTTCAGCAGCTCAAAACTGCAGAATGAAGAAAGATGTAACTCACCTCAAGTCGCTCATGATTTTCCAAAAAACACTGAATCAAAAAAAGCAAAATCAATCCCATCCTGCTAAGACTAAAATTTCCCCTGATTTCAATATTATCAATGGCAGTTGTGCACACAAACCCGGGAATAACACCCTAACAGTGAAGATATTTCATGTTTTCCAATTTTCCAGCTGGTCCATCCTAATCCCAGAGTGTCAATCCAGCCCTCCCTCATCTCTCATCCCTCATCCCCACCTGAGACGTGGCACATTTCCTCAGCACCTCCTTGGTGGCACCTGGAGGGGGAACAATCCTATTGAACAGCCCAGTCCTCAGCCGTGGTGTGGGAACCAGCAAAGTCTTCCTTGCCTGGGGAAACACAGGAAAAAGGCTCATTTCACACTGAAGAAATATTTTTATTGGCACACAGTGAAAACTACAGGGCAAAATATTTAATTTGTTATGTTGTCGCTGTTAGTGTTGTTGATTGTGTAGTGCTTGTAAGATTAATTTCCTCCAATACAGGAAAATTCCATAGAAAGAAAAATAATAAATAACAATAAGAAATAGTAAGAAATAGTAAGAAATAGTAAGAAATAGAAGAAATAGTAAGAAATAGAAGAAATAGTAAGAAATAAGAAGAAATAGAAGAAATAGGAAGAAATAGGAAGAAATAGAAGAAATAGTAAGAAATAGTAAGAAATAGGAAGAAATAGGAAGAAATAGGAAGAAATAGGAAGAAATAGGAAGAAATAGGAAGAAATAGGAAGAAATAGGAAGAAATAGGAAGAAATAAGAAAAGAGATAAGAAGAAATAAGAAAAGAGAAGAAGAAAAAAGAAGGAAAAAGAAGGAATAAGAAGAAATAAGGAGAAATAAGAAAAGAAATAAGAAAATAGAATAAGAAGAAGGACTAAGAAGGACTAGGAAGGAATAAGAAGAAATAAGGGGTAAGACTCACATTTGAAGATATTTGAGGACACACCTTTAAAGACCTCCTTTAAAGCTATGTCTCTAAATAGCTTTATAAGACATAATAGTTTCAAACTGACAAAGGGCAGGGTTAGGTTGGATATTAGGGAGAAATTCCTCCCTGTGAGGGTGCTGAGGCCCTGGCACAGATTCCCAGAGCAGCTGTGGCTGCCCCTGGATCCCTGGAAGTGTCCAAGGCCAGGTTGGACAGGGCTTGGAGCACCCTGGGACAGTGGAAATTGTCCCTGCCCATGTCAGGAGATTGGAACTGAATTATCTTTCAAATCCCTTCCAACCTAAACCATTCCATGATATCTATTGATTCAAGACCCACAAATGAAACACATAAACCCTTTTAGATGCAGTGCCAGGCTCTGCTGTCCCCTCCCAGCCCCTCCTGGGTTACCTGCAGCGCCGCCAGCCGCGCTCCTTCCAGAGGTTTGTCAGGATCCACCTTCACCTCCCGCGCTCTGCCGAACACATCCAGCTCCCCCAGAGAGCTGCAGGCCTGCAGAGAGCCCTGAGACAGGGAAGGAGCCAAGGGGAGAAGATTTTTCACTTACTTCCAGCGTTAGGAAGCGGGCGTTCCTCTGGGGAGCATCGGGGTTTATTTTGACCCTACGGGCAGCCTGGAACTGCTGCAAGCCCAGGAGCCTCGTGGCAGCATGGGAGGCGCCCTGTTTGCATAAAATATCAGAGCATCACCCAGGAGCCCACGGCAGAGATGGGTAATTTAGAGACTTTCACCCTCTAGAGAGGCTGATTTTAATTGAGGGGCTGTTAATTTTTTCTTAATCCCTGGAAATGTCCAAGGTCAGGCTGGACAGGACAACCTGGGAGAGTGGAAGGTGTTCCTGCTGAATGAGCTGTAAGTTCCCTTCTAATTCAAACTGAGAGGAATGACAGATTTGTCTTTACAAACCAGTGTGGATCTGCTGGTGGATAAAACCAGCACTGAGGGGTAGGAGAAACAGTGGGAAGGATTCCACTGATGGATGAATGGAAAAGAAGATATTTGCCTTTACAAACAAACCATAGGTTTGCTGATCAATGAAATTGGATATTGAAAGATGAAAGAAACAATGGGGAAAAACTCCTAAATCCCATAAGAATTAAAAATTAGGGGGTGTTTATACATTAAAAGGGGAATTTAGGGTGTTAGGCATTCCGGGAAGTCTGCACCTCTCAGGTGCCTCAGCCACTGGGGAAAGAGGGAGGGAAATGTGGCTGGGAAATTGGGATAAAAAGGAGGCTGTGTCCTCCAAAAATTGGAGAGACCCCAGGGGAAATGCCCCATGGCCTCTCCCTTTATTCAAATAAAGTAAAAGGACTCCTCTGGCTCCTTTTGGGCCATAAACCTCTGGTGTTTGTGGATTAATTTTCCTAACAAAACCATTCTGTATGTCGATAATTGACAAGGTGGTTTTGTTTTCTTTCCTTCGAGGGCTGCGAGGTGCTGGCCCAGGAAGCTGGGGGAGAACTAGGGGGGACTGGGGGGGAACTGGGGGGGAACTGGGGGGGACTGGGGGCCCCTCCCGGCCTGGGCTGCGGAGGCGGGGCAGGGAAGGAGCAGCGGGCTCGCAGCGCCGGCAGCCGCCGTACCTTGAAGTTGGGGATGCGGCCGCGCACGGGCCGCGGGAACTCGGCCAGGCCCGAGGCCTCCAGGTGCTCCCACACCTTCTCCCGGATGTCCCCTTGGAGAGCGGCGCTGAGGGCAGCGGCCGGGCCGGCCCCGCCATCGCCGCCCTCACACGCCCGCCGTGACGTCACCGCCATCGCCCGCCCGCCGTGACGTCACCGCCACCCCCTCCCGCATTCCCGCTCCCTCCGCCGCGCCGTGACGTCACCGCCGCCCCGCCCCATCTCTCCTCAGCCATGACGTCACCGCCACGCCCTCCTCACGCGCCCACCCTTCACAGGAGTGACGTAACGGCCGCCAGACCACGCCCCCAGCAGCGCGAAGGGGCGGAGCCTCCGCTTTGGTCACGCCCCCTCCGGCGCGCGCGCGCGGCAGCTACGGCGGCGCTGAGGGCTCAAAACGCCTCGAATGCAAAGTTGAGGGAGCAGCGTGAGGGGAAGTTGCTCAGGGCCCGATTTATTTCTGGAATTAAACAAAAAAAGGCTGTGCTGGCGCATTAATGTGAGATTTCTGCCCGCGTTATACAAATACCACGGGCTTTCCGTCATGTCTTATGGCTGGGGGTAAAAACCCACCCCGCTTTTTGTAAAATAATCCCTCACGTTAATTACTTTTCTATTTAAAATTGGCTGCTGGTGAATAAAACAATATCCAGCCTCTACGTGGGTTCCCCAGTCTGCCGGCTTACCGAAAGTTCTCTTCTTGCTCGCCTTTAATTGGATAATAAATGATTTGTTTTGCACGGTTTATTATTTATAGAATTAATGCATTCTACTAAATCCACCCCAAGAAAAGGGAGGGCGCTGAGAATCCCGACATTCCTGAGCGCAGTGGGATGGAGGGGTCATGGGAACAATGAAAGCACCAAGGTTTATTTTAAAGTGTGGCGGAAAATGGGGAAATATCTTCAGAATTCTGAGCCTGCCTTGGACGCTGCGGATCCTCATCCCTTGTCAGAGCTGTGCCAGCCCAAAAAACCAGAATAAATTCGGGTGTTCCTCTCCCTGAGCGGTCGCAGATGGAGCTGGGCAGATGCAAACCCTTTTTTTTTTCCACAAAGGCCAAGGTTCTGCCAACTCAGGAGTTTTCCCCCTCCAGCTCTGAGCAATTCCCAAATTTGGGTTGATATCCGTGTATCGCGATAAATGCTGCGGTGAGGCGTCACCTCTTCACTTGTAAGTGCCCAAAAAAAGGAAATAAAAAAGGTTTGGAGTGCTGGGGTTTGGGAAGAGCCTTTCCTTAGCTTGGAATGCTGCTGGAGCCAGTGGGAATCCTTCCAGGCACAGCAGACCACCCATGCACAGCTGGGCCGAGGTGTTTGAAGCTCATTCCTGCACTTCCAACTCCCGAAAACTCCCAGAAAACTCAAAAACTCCAAAAACTCCCAGAAAAGTCACGGAAAAACTCCCGGAAAACTCCCAGAAAACTCCTGGAAAAACTCAAAAAAACCCTCCAAAAAAACTCCCGGAAAACTCCCAGAAAACTCCCGGAAAACTCCCAGAAAACTCCCGGAAAACTCCCAGAAAACCCCCAGAAAACTCCTGGAAAACTCCCGGAAAACTCCCGGAAAACTCCCGGAAAACTCCCAGAAAACTCCCAGAAAACTCCCGGAAAACTCCCAGAAAACTCCCAGAAAACTCCCGGAAAACTCCCAGAAAACTCCCGGAAAACTCCCAAAAAACTCCCGGAAAACTCCCGGAAAACTCCCAAAAAACTCCCGGAAAACTCCCAAAAAACTCCCGGAAAACTCCCGGAAAAACTCCCAGTAAACTCCCAAAAAACTCCCAGAAAACTCCCAGAAAACTTCCAGAAAACTCCCGGAAAACTCCCGGTGGCTCTGCTGTCCCCATGAGGAGCTGGGGATCGGGCCTGGGGTCACCAATTGATGGGGCTGGGAGTGCCAGCACTGCCTGGCCATTGTCACCCAGTGTCCCCACCCCAAGGGAGGAGAGCAGTGCTGGTAATTAATCAATTAACAATCAAGTGGGGCTCAGATCCTTCTAGATCAGCTACATCTCCCTCCAACCATGCTCAGCAAAGCTGTTCCTTCTGAGGATTCACTTCCAAGAAAAAGGCCCGAGCTGTTTTCTACAAGTTAGGGTAGTTTGCTTTAAAAAAAACGAGGAGTTGAATTCTCTGATTCTGGTTGAATTCTCTGATTTGTCTCTACAGGGCTGAATTTTGTCCCAAATTCCTTTTGCAGGGTCTTTTCTGTCACTGCAGCCTGGAGCAGCTCATGCAGATGCCACAGGAAAAAACTCTTTTCTTTGGGAAGCAAGCAAGGCTGCACATCTTTATAAATTAAATCAATCTTTGGATGTGCCTGAATCGTTTCTAAAATCCATTTTTGCCAAGCTGAATCAAATATTTCAGTGAAAGAGGTTAAAAAAGGATCTGGGATTTTGAAACAAGAAAAACCTCAGCTCTCCCTTGAAACACCCACAACTTGTGAAAACACCTCAAAAAAGGGAGGGACAGATGAATCAGATAAATCCAAAGCCTGGGAAAAATGCAGAAAGGAACTCCTTGTGCTGCAGGAATCATTCCTTGGATCTGCAGGCTGAACAGGCCAAGGCAGCCACAAAAATCAGCCCAAATGCACCCAAAAAGGAGCTTTAAACCTTCCATAATGCTCTGCTTGGGGCTAAATGGTGAAAATTTTAAAAAGCTGCAAATTTTAAAGGGAAAAAGTTTTAATGGCGTTTTTATTAATGAAAGGAGTGTGGATTTTCATGTGTGAATAAAGAGTGTGTGAGTGAATTGTTGTTTATGAAATAATCCAATGAATGTGGCACCTTAAGGCAGGTGGGACTGGCCTGGGCTGTCCTGTCTGAGCCCAGAAATGTCTGGAAAATTGGGATGGAGCAGCCCCTGCAGCCAGAGGTTCCTGCCCTCTCCAGTACAGGTGCAAAACCAGGAGAAATTCATGTGCATCTATGGGTCTTGGCTGGACTGGTGCCAGACAGAGCTTTTCCTTCCTTCCTTCCTTCCTTCCTTCCTTCCTTCCTTCCTTCCTTCCTTCCTTCCTTCCTTCCTTCCTTCCTTCCTTCCTTCCTTCCTTCCTTCCTTCCTTCCTTCCTTCCTTCCTTCCTTCCTTCCTTCCATTTCTGTTTCTTCCCTACTTTCCTCTGCCCGCTTATTTTCCCCACCCATCCTCTCTCCCACATTTCTCCCTCTTTCCTCTTTTCCTGCTCTCCTTGTCCCCATCCCTGTCCCTCTGTCCCCATCCCTGTCCCTCTGTCCCCATCCCTGTCCGTCTGTCCCTCTGTCCCGGTCCCTGTCCCCATCTCTGTCCCCATCTCTGTCCCTCTGTCCCGGTCCCCTGCGCTGTCCCCGCGCCCGGGCGGTGCCGGGGAGCGCTGCAGTCCCCGCCGTGTCCCCTGGGGGGCGACACACGCCGCGCGGAGCCCCCGCGGGCAGGTGAGACCGGAGCGGCCCCGGGAACGGCCCCGGGAGCGGCCCGGGAACGGCACTGGGACTGTTCCGGGAACAGCCCGGGGACAGCACCGGGAACAGCCCGGGGACGGCACCGGGAGCGGCCCGGGAACGGCACTGGGACGGCCCCGGGGACGGCCCCGGGAATGACACCGGGAGCGGCACCGGGAATGACACCGGAACAGCCCGGGGATGGCACCGGGAACGACACCGGGAATAGCCCGGGAACAGTCGCGGGAACAGCCCGGGAACGACGCCGGGAATGACACCGGGAACGGCCCGGGAACGACATTGAGAACAGCACCGGGAACGGTCCGAGAACGACACCGGGAGAGATCCCGGGAACAGCCGGGAAGGAGGTCGGCAACGACACCGGGAACGGCCCCGGGAACGACCGAGGGAACGACATTGGGAACGGCCCAGGAACGACACCGGAGCGGCCCCCGGGGCGCCCCGAAAGCTCCGCTGCCGCTGCCGGTAAAGGCTGCGAGAGGAGAAGCGGCGGCTCCCCGGGAGAAGCGGGCGAAGGGAGCCCCGCGGGGGGAACCCCGCATTTCCAAGCGCCTCCCGCTCCCGCCTCGCAGGGGCTCCTCTCCCCTCTCATCCCATATTTTTTATTTTTCATAATGCTGATTTATTTTTTCCCTTCAAGCCAGTCGAATTTTGGGCTTTTCCGAGCCCGCTGGTTCAGTCTCTGCTCGGTGTCGAGCTGCAGCAGGCAAAGAACTTTTGCTGCTTATGTGTGTTCTGTAAAAATTCAGCTCGGTAAAGTTTTCAGCCGAGGAGAGGTAAGATTCCATCGAGGATATTTCTCCAGGAAAAGACAGCACTGGGACACCGCAGGGGTGGCTTTGCTCGATCTCTGCATTTAAAAATTCTTGCATTTATAAATTTATATCGTTAAAGAAATCCCGTGTGCTCGTGTACGCGCAGACACAGCCCAAGTTGTTACGAGAAATGTGATTTATTTGAAAACCGAACATAAAAGTGTGAAGTCGTTCTTTAATTATTCCAGAAAAAAAATAAAAGTTTTCTTTTATGGTCATACATTTATATAAAAGGTATCAGCTTATCTCGCTGAATTGATATTTGTTTCCCCAAACAAAATATCCCCGGACATTTTCTCGGTGGATGAAACCCCCCGAACATTGGAAATTATTTCTGTCAAAATTAAATAACAATTTCGAAGCGCCCGCAGAAACTTCCCAATCAATTTTTTTCCATCGCCGATCGTTTTTAACCATCCCTCCTTGTAGAGGAGCTGCCTCATAATTTGACTTTTTCCCCTCCCTTCAGTTATCGCAGAAAATCGTTTCCTTTCTTATTAAGAAAATCTCCGGTAATTAAAAACCCCGCCGGGTTCCCACGGCCGGAGCCGGCTGCGGTCTCGTCCTCAGCGCCCCGGCTGCGAGCGGGAAAGGGACCCTCGGTGCCAAAATCCCAGCCCGGCTTTAGGGGGGGAAAAAAAAAAAAATCTTTGTTTAAAGCCTTACGAAACCGCACAAATTGCAAGGAGGGCAAGGCAGAATTACAGTGTAAGAAACCCCAAAATGAGCGCTCAGCAATCACAGCGGCAGCAGCCAGCCTCGGGGGAGGCGGCGGGAAAGAGCCCGGCAGAAGCGACAAAAAAAAATTTCATTTCGATCTTATATCGATCTTTTCGATTTTGCAGCGTTATTTTTGATTATAGATATATTCTGATTTTTTAATTTTTTTTTTCCCTGCGGAGCGGGGAAATCGCTGGTTTCCCACCTCGGTTCTTTCTCCTTTCAGATCCGCTCTTCCCTCGGGTGGAACAGAACAATTCGCAGCAGTTTGCCCCAAACACTTGAGTTTACACTTGGTCACCATGCGTCCCTAATTGTCCCACTCTGA
The DNA here is from genome assembly GCA_021534815.1 of Acrocephalus arundinaceus. Taxonomy (NCBI): domain Eukaryota; kingdom Metazoa; phylum Chordata; class Aves; order Passeriformes; family Sylviidae; genus Acrocephalus; species Acrocephalus arundinaceus. The sequence goes on along the minus strand of JAJEOU010003008.1, from coordinate 18,978,572 downwards.
TTGCCTCTAATGAACTCATTAGGGACAAGGCAGAGGGGCGGATTTCACAGGCACAAGAAAATCCACCTCAATGCCCGGAAAGAAAAAAAAAAAAAAAACCTTTAAATGCTATTTTTGTTGGGTTTTTTTTATTATAATAATAAAATATCCCCAAACTCCCCCAAAGCGGCAGAGAAATCTCTGAACCCGCAGCGACGGCGCCAGCGCGGCCGAGGCGCGATGTCACCGCCACCGGGCCAGCACCCAGCGGCCTCTCCCGAGAAATTTCACTGAAATACATTTAAAAATCCCAACGCGGGACCTGCCGGGCACAGCGACCCCGTGATACCGGCACCGCTGCCCGACCCGCGCCGTGCCACCGCTCCCGGCATCAACCTGCCTGTAAAAAATACTTTTAAACCCCGCTGTTTAAAGTCAGCCGCGGGGCCAGCAGCGGGTAGATCCCCCCAGATCCCTGCGGTGGGTTCGGGGCTGGATTTTTGGGGCCAAATCGTTCCCCCCGGTGCGGAGGGGGCTGGGGGTGCCGGGCTCGGCTCGGCTCGGCCCGGCCCGGGAGCGCGCGGGGGCCGCCCGCCAGCGCCGCCGCGTCCCGCGCTCCCATTGGCTGAGGCCGCGGCGCCGAGCGCTCCCATTGGCCGGCGGGCGCGGCGGGGGGCGGGGCCAGCGGGGAGTAAAAGCGCGGCGGCGGCGCGGGGCGAGTTTTGAAGCTGCGCAGCGCGGCCGGGAGGGAGCTCGGCGGCTCCCGCACCCCTCCGGGGGCTCCGGAACCTTTCGGGCCGCTCTTGTGACAAGGACTGGGTTATTCCGCAAGGCTGATTTTCCTTCTTTTTTTCATTTTAATTTTTTCTTATTTTTTTCAATTTTTTTTTATTCTTCGTTTTTGTTTTGTTTTCGTTTTTTTTCTTTTTTTTTTAAATCCCTTTTTGCCTGCGAGAACAAGCCCCCCCCATCCCAGCCCAGCTCCCCGCAGCAGCGCCCGCCGCGGGCCGTGTGTAGCAGAATCACAGTCATACAGAGGGAGGGAGAGGCCGCCAGAGACCACCCTGCCCCCGGCGACCCGGAGGATGCCGCTGCGGTGCCGCTGCTAGAGGACACGCTGGGATTTAGCTCGGCTCCGAGACTCTCTCTCTTTCTCTCTCCCGCTCTCTCCCTCTCTCCCTTCTCCGCGGAGAGGGTCCCGGACGGGAGCGAGGCCCTTCCACCGCCCTCCTCTTCCTCCTCGCCTCCGCGGCCGCGGGAAGCCCCTCTCCATGATGCAGGCTCGCTACTCCGTCTCGGACCCCAACGCTTTGGGAGTGGTGCCGTATTTAAGCGAGCAGAATTACTACCGGGCCGCCGGGACGTACGGCGGCATGGGCAACCCCATGAGCGTCTATTCGGGCCACGCCGAGCAGTACGCGGCGGGCATGGGGCGCTCCTACGGCCCCTACCACCCGCACCAACCCACCGCCCCCAAGGACCTGGTGAAGCCACCTTACAGCTACATCGCCCTCATCACCATGGCCATCCAGAACGCCCCCGACAAGAAGATCACGCTCAATGGGATTTACCAGTTCATCATGGACCGCTTCCCTTTCTACCGAGAGAACAAGCAGGGCTGGCAGAACAGCATCCGCCACAACCTCTCGCTCAACGAGTGCTTCGTCAAGGTGCCCCGCGACGATAAGAAGCCGGGCAAAGGCAGCTACTGGACGCTGGACCCCGATTCGTACAACATGTTCGAGAACGGCAGCTTCCTGCGCCGCCGGAGACGCTTCAAGAAGAAGGATGTCTCCAAGGAGAAAGAGGAGGCCCGGGAACGGCTGCTGAAAGAGCAGCCCAAGCCCCCCGGGCTGCCCGGCGCCGACCTCCCCAAGGAAGCCTCCTCCTCCTCTTCCTCTTCCTCCGCCTCGGCGCCGGCCTCCGAGAAGAAAGTGGTGATCAAGAGCGAGACGGCGTCTCCCGAGCTGCCCGTGATCACCAAAGTGGAGACGCTGAGCCCTGCCAGCGGCGGGGCCCTGCGGGACAGCCCCCGCAGCGCCGCCTCTCCCCCCGCATCCACCGCCTCACCGGACGCGTCCCTCCCCGAGCATCACCCAGCCGGTAACGGGCTGCCGGGATTCAGCGTGGAGAGCATCATGACCCTGCGGACTTCCCCCGCGGGGGAGCTGAGCCCGGTGAGTGCCGCCTCGGGCAGGACGGGCGGCGGGCTGGCTCTGGGCTACTCGGCGGGGCAGCCGTCGGGTTACAGCGCGGCGTGCAGCCAGGCGCTGGACACTAGTGGGAGCTACCACTGCAGCATGCGGGCCATGAGCCTCTACAGCGGAGACAGAGCGGCGCACATGTGCGCTCCGCTGGAGGACGGGCTGGCCGAGCATCCCACCGGTGCTCCTTCACCGCTGGGCACGCTGAGTTTACCCGCGGGGCAGGACGGAGCGCTGGGAGCCGGGCATCCCCATGGAGGAGGAGGAGGAGGAGGAGGAAGCGGAGGGGCGGCAGGGGGACAACCAGCGGCTTCTTGGTACTTAAACCACGGCGCTGAGCTGAGCCACCTGTCCGGGCATACTTTCGGCTCTCAGCAGCAGACTTTTCCCAACGTGAGGGAAATGTTCACGTCGCACCGCTTGGGTATGGAGAGCGCGGCGCTGAGCGAGCATCAGGTGAGCAGCAACTCCGCCTGTCAGATCCCCTACAGATCCGCGCCCTCCCTATATCGCCACGCCGCCCCTTACTCCTACGACTGCACTAAGTACTGAGTAGCCGCCACCCCAGCTTAGACCCATTAAAAATATTATTATAATTATTATTATAAAAAAAATCGGGAGAAACAAACCCCACACCCATAAAAATAAATCTGACATCTTCCCCGTGGACTTTGCGGCCATAAAGTTTGAAGATCCCCAAAAACCTCGGGTTTGGGCCTCCTTAAATTCTGGACAAGTATATTTTACTTGAAAAAAAATTTAAAAAAAGGGGGGTATCGCTCATTTGAAAAGGAAACAAAAACCAAAAACGAACAAAAAAAAAGGAAAGAAAAGAAAAATGCTAAAAAATTTATATATATATATATGTCTATCTAAAAGTGGCAAATTTTATATGCTAAAGTATAGGGGGGTCTCAGAAAAAAATAAGTTATGGACCAATATCGCAACGACCATTTATACGTTTTAAAAGGAAAAAAAAAAAAGTTTATAAATATATATATAAATATATGTCCTGGGTTTTTTTTTTTTTTTTTGAGTTTTCTGTTGTGCTGTAAAAAATATGTGGATTTCTAATCAGGCTGATTTTCAGAGCCATTAATATAATATTTAAAGTTGAGTTCACTGGATTGTTTTTGTCTCGCCCAACGGTTCCTAACTTCCAAATTAATGACAAGTGATTTCTTCTTCTTCTTTTTCTTCTGTGTACAATTATGCAATAGATTTTTCTTTCGTTTTAGAGCTGTTCTTTTCTCAAGACGAGGAAATAATTTATTTTTTGCTGGTGGATTTTTTTTTTTAAGGAAAAAAATAGACAAAGTATCTGATACTTTTTTATTATTATTTACGACGTGTGATGTTTTGTATAATAGATTTCACCTTTACCATTCCTAAGGACTTTTTTTTTTTTTTTTTGGCTTTAACCTGCTTCAAAGTTCGTTTGTCTTATGTGGTCCTAATTGTTGTACTTACCTTAAAATAAATCCGTGCTGGTTTTTTTTTCTGCTCCAAGTCTGGCGCTTCTCTGTGTATAAACTGGGGGGATTTTAACAGATTTTTTTTTCCCTTCCTTCACGCGAAAAAAAAAAAGTGGCAGTGGTTATTTTTTTTTAAAAATTGCTTTTCCTGAAGGTTGCTGAGGATTCTTGGACAGAAAGTTGAAGAGATGGAATTGTACAACAGGAGGGGGGGAGAAGGAAAACACAGCGGGGTTGAGCCCCCTCAATCCCGAATGAAATTTCGGGAGTTTTTCCAGGCCTCCAATGGGGAAAACAGGGAAAACAGGAGGGAGGGGAATTCCTGCTCCTCTCGCCCCGGCCCTTGCGCGGAGCCGCCTCTTCCCAGGGCAGAAATCAACACTTCCACCTAAAAAATCCAATTTATTTATTGATTTGGTTCTCTTGAAAGGAATCCCGAGCGCCTGCGAGTGAGAGCGACCATTTAAACCCGGCCTGCGGAGCCTTAGGAAGGTGGAAAGTTCACCCGAGAATCATTTCGGGTTTGAAATCAGAATTGGCTGATTTAAACTTTCTCTTTGAGCTCCTGCTCACCAGGCCGGGCACTGCCGGATATTCTGCTTTCCCCAAATCATCCTTTAACCCTTTCGAGCAGCTTTAATCCAGGGCAAAAAGGCGGATTTAGCAATCCTGAAAGCTCGGGAATGCCGGCAAAGCCTAAAGAAGAATTTAAGAGTCATTTGGAACTTTTCAAACCCCTCTCTGCGGAGCCAGGCGCCTTTCCCAGCTGTAAAATCGCATCCAGCATTTCCAGGGGATAAATCCCAACCATGCCCCCATCCCAGCCCCCGGTACCCCTCAAATCCCATTTTTTTTTTGGGTTCGGGAGGGGTTATCCCCACGTCAGGCTGTTGAAATCGGTGATCTAAATTGGTTTTGACCGGTTCAATTTCGCCTGCGCTTGAAAGCTGGCAAAAAACACCGCAACTCTCGAGTTAAATGGGAAAAAAATGTCCGAGCCTCACTTGATCTGTATTTTAAGGAACATTCTTGTTTAAAAAAAAAAAAAAAAAAGCTCCCTGCCGTTTTTCCTGGCTCTTAGAGGGTGTTTTTAAATTTAATTTTATATTTTCTTCTTTTTTATTTATTTTTATGAAATAAAAGTTAAACTGCGCTCTTAATGAGAGAAAATACAGCGTGTAAAGGATAAAAAAATAGGGAAATAAAGGAGGTAAAGCGGTGAAAATAAATAGGAGGGAAAGGGGGAAAATACGAATTGGGAAGGGATTCTTCCCCCTTCCAGACCCTCTTCCTGTGGGATTTTTTTCCTGCGGGGGGAGATGACTGAGGTCAGGTGTTTGCTGTGGGGTTTCCCACACGCGTCGAGAAATCCCGGGATGGCCGCTGCTCCTACAGCGTCCCACGGGGCTCTGGGTGTTCGGGACCCTTTTCCTCCGGCGGGGTGGGATTCGGGACCCCCGCAGGGCTCCGCAGCCTCCCCCGCGCTGCTGCTGGACAGTTCCTGGGATCCCCTTTCCCCCCCAAAAAAAATTCCTTTTCGGTGTTTGTGTCCCACCTCGCCCTGCACGGGATCCGCGCCGCTCCCGCCCCCTCTCCCCTTTTCCCGGCCCTCTGGAGAGCTCCTGCCGGCATCGGCCCCTTGCTGTGCCCTGTCCTGTCCCTGTCCTTTGTCCCCAGCACCCCGAGGGGAGCCTTTAGGGTGGGTTAGAGTCACAGGAGAGCCCTTTGGGGTGAGTTAGTATCACAGGGAGCACTTTAGGGTGGGCTGGTGTCACAGGGAGAGACTTTTGGGGTGGGCTGGTGTCACAGGGAGCACTTTAGGGTGGGCTGGTGTTGTAGGAGAGCCCTTTGGGGTGGGTTAGTGTCACAGGTGAGCCCTTTAGCGTGGGTTGGTATTGCAGGAGAGCTTTTTGGGGTGGGCTGGTGTCACAGGAGAGCCATTTAGGGTGGGCTGGTGTTGCAGGAGAATCTTTTGGGGTGGGCTGGTGTTGCAGGAAAGCCTTTTAGGGTGGGCTGGTTTCACAGGGAGCAGTTTAGGGTGAGCTGGTGTCGCAGCAGAGCCCTTTAGGGTGGGTTAGTGTCACAGAAGAGCTTTTTGGGCTGGGCTGGTGTCTCGGGTGAGCCATTTAGGGTGGGCTGGTTTCGCAGCAGAGCCCATTTGGGATGGGCTGGTGTCGCAGCAGAGCCATTTGGGATGGGTTAGTGTCACAGGTGAGCCCTTTGGGGTGCTTTAGTGTCTCGGGTGAGCCCTTTGGGGTGGGTTAGTGTCACAGAGAGCAGTTTAGGGTGGGCTCGTGTCACAGCAGAGCCTTTTGGGGTGGGTTGGTGTCACAGGAGAGGCGAGAGCCCCGTGCGGGATGCGGGGATCCTTCGGTGACTCTTTAAAAGCCGCGATAGGGAGCGCGATAACGCGATCAGTCTGTCGCGACAGGTGACTCCTGGCTGGCCGGAGCAGAGGGGAAGGAAGGAGGAAGAGAAGGAAGGAGGAAGGCCCGGGGTAACTTTGTAAGGCCGCCGTGACCGGATTTGTCTCTCAGCCCCTCGAAGAAGCTGCAGAACCCCCGAGCCCCTCTCCCCGCAGCTCGGGGGGCCAGGCCTGGCCCCGGGGCACTGCCTGGGAAGAGGATGAGGATGGTGGATGAGTTTCATAATTTTTTTTTTTCTTGTATTGCCATTCACCACGAGGTTTGCAAACCTGTCCAAAGCCCGGATAGTTTCGGTTTGGGGAGAAGAGGCAGCGCTTTTCCATCCCGTCCCCACAGACCAGTGATGGGAGCGTTTCCCTGTGCTCCAGGCCCGGGTTGAGCTCATTCCCTTCAGGAATCCCCCCAGGCCCCCGCACAGCCCAGCACGACCTGCCCCAGTCAATCCCCCTCCCCAGAGTTCGTGGGAAGAGCCAAGAGGTTTTTGGGGAAGGCCCCGAGCTCTTCTGCCATTTTCGAAGGGACTTCGCAGAAAATCCATCCCTGGCGCTGGCAGGGAGAGAAGGAAACGCATCCCTCATCCCGGGCCTGCACCGAGCGAGCGGGGCAGCGCCGGGCCCGGCCGGGGGCGGCAGCTCCTGCCGGGAGATCATTGCTGGGGGAGCCCAAGCGGGGATGCAGCGGGGTCGGGGAGCTCGGATTCGCATTCCTGAGGGAGCCCCGGCCGGGATGAGGCAGGAACGGGGAGCTCTGATTCTCATTCCTACTGCCCCACCTCCGGGAATGCAGCAAGAATGGGGAGCTCGGATTCGCATTGCTGAGGGAGCCCGGGCCGGGATGCAGGAGGATCGGGGAGCTCGGATTCGCATTCCCGCTGTCCCTCAGGCCGGGATGCAGCAGGAGCTGACAGCTCTGGTTTTTGCCCATTCCCCACATCCCGGGATGCTGCAGGAATGAGGAGCTCTATTCACATTCTCGCTCCCCCTCAGGCCGGGATGCAGCAGGATCAGGGAGCTCAGATTCTCATTCCCACTGCCCCACACCCCGGGATGCAGCAGGAACGGGGAGCTGTATTCACATTCTCGCTCCCCTTCAGGCCGGGATGCAGCAGGAACTGACAGCTCTGGTTTTTGCCCGTTCCCCACATCCCGCAGTGCTGCAGGAATGGGGAGCTCTGTTCACACCCCCGTTTCCCCCGGGCAGGACTAAGGCGGGAGTGGGGATCAGTGATTTACAGCCGCTCTTTCCCCGTTTCCCGCCATGCAGCAGGAACGAGGAGCTCTGATTTTCCCCCTGCTCCCCCCATCCCGGCATGCCGCAGGAACGGGGAGCTCTGATTTACAGCCCTACTTCCCCATTTCCCGGGATGGATCAGGAATGGGGAGTTCTGATTCACAGCCTGCTTCCCCCCGAGATTAGGATGCAGCAGGGATGGGGAATCACCGATTTACACTCCCGCTCTCCTCCATTTCGGGATAGATCAAGAATGGGGAATTCTGATTCACACCCCTTCTTCCCCTTTTCCCGGGATGGATCAGGAATGGGGAGTTCTGATTCACACCCCTTCTTCCCCTCAAGACTGGGATGCAGCAGGGGTGGGGAGCGCTGATTTACATTCCTGCTCTCCTCCATCCCGGGATGGATCAGGAATGGGGAACTATAATTTACACCCTTTCTTCCCCCGAGGTTGGGATGCAGCAGGAGTGGGAATCACTGATTTCCATCCTACTTTTCCATCCCGCGATGCAGTAGGAAAGGGGAGCTCTAATTTACAGCCCTTCTTCCCCCCAAGATTGGCAATCACCGATTTACACCCCGCTCCTCCATCCCGGGATGCAGCAGGAAAGGGAATCACTGATTTACACCCCGCTCCCTCATCCAGGGGTGCAGCAGGAGTGGGAATCACTGATATTCATCCTTCTCCTTCACCCTGGAATGCAGCCGGAGTGGGAATCACCGATTTACATCCTTCTCCTCCATCCCGGGATGCAGCCGGAGTGGGAATCACCGGTTTACACCCCGCTCCCCTACCCCGCGGTGCAGCAGGAATGGGAATCACTGATTTACACCCTGCTCCCTCATCCAGGGGTGCAGCAGGAATGGGAATCACTGATTTACACCCCGCTCCCCTACCCCGCGGTGCAGCAGGAGCCGGAATCACCGATTTACACCCTGCTCCCTCATCCAGGGGTGCAGCCGGAGTGGGAATCACCGATTTACATCCCGCTCCCTCATCCAGGGGTGCAGCAGGAGCGGCAATCACCGATTCACACCCTGCTCCCCCATCCTCGGCTGCACCGATTTGGGCTCAGTGATTTCCACCCGTTCTTCCCCCGTTCCCGGGATGCAGCAGGGATGGGGACAGCTCCGGGCGGGACCTCTCTCCTCCTGGCTGCTTTAAAAGGGGCTCGGCTGCTGGAGAGGAGGGGAAACCCATCCGGGAGCGCCTCCATGGCCGGCCCGCGTTGTTTGTTTGTTTTTATTCTCTTTAGGGAAAGAGCGACGGTACCAACACCACCGAGACCCCTCCCTGTGCCGCTTCCCCGGCTCCCCCCGCAGCCTTGGGAGCCTCTCAGAGCTGATCCCGTGCGGAGAACGCGGCTGAGGAGCTCCAGCGATGCCGCCGGCAGGGAAGGGATAACAGGGATATAAAACATGAGCCGGGAAAAGAAGGGACGGAGAGAAAAGCCGCATCCCCGCCTCCAAGGATTTCCCACCGCCAAGAGGGGAAAACAAGGATTTTCCTGGGGGAGGGAGCTCGGGGAGAGAGCGGCAGCCCCCGTGACTCTCCCGCCGCACACGCGAGTATTTATTGTTTTACTAATCCGCGCCTGGAGCGTCTCAAGGAGCGGGGGACTCCCCGAGGTGGGGACAGGAGGAGTGAAGGGGGGAAGACCCTCGGGCGGCCGCTCTGAGGATGCGCCGGGCGGGTCCGAGCGGCCGCGCTCCGCTCCGTCCCTCCCCGGCCAGGATGCTCCAAGGGCGGGGTGTGCTGCTCCTCAGTATGGAGAGGCGGGAACCCCCCAAAAATCCCTCCTTTCACCTCTCGTTTTTATTTATTCGGGGGTTTATTGCGCTTTTGGCGCGGCGGGCGGGCGCTGCCGCTCCCGGGATGCGGAATCCCGGGCGAGGGCGGCGTTAGAGGGGCGAGATCCCCTCCCACCCACGGGCCCAGCCAGTGAGAGGGGAGACCCCCACACCCCTCCCCGCCCTCCCTGCGCACCCCGGCTGGGTCTCCCGGGCGGTTCGCAGCTTCCAGGACCCACCCGGAGCTCACACAGCATCGCGCTGGGTTTTACCCCTGGGGGATGAAAATCCTTCTCCCGACTGGGCGAGAAACCGCGCGGGTGAAGGGGAACGTGCAGGGAAATGCGGGGCCGGGTGGGGCTGGGGGACACCCCGGGGCTCGGCTTTTACCTCTTCCCTTTCCAGGTAAAATCCCGGGGAGATTTTTAAAAGCCAGGCCCGTGGGAGCTGCGCTGTTGGGATATTTCTCTTTTAAGGAAAAAGGATCCCCCTAAGGCCTCTTCGTCCCTCCCTCGGAGAAAAGATGCTCCGCAGGACGGGGGGTCCTGCAGGTTTAAACCCACGGGGGGACTGGGGACACAGGCGACACCTCCAACTGCATCGGAATCCCTCGGGATTAAAGTTGTTACGTCAGTAAATTATATATATAGTAAAAATATATATATAATAAATCCGGCAACAGAAAGCACAGCCCCAAACCTGGACGTTTATACAGAAAAAGAGCATCACAAATTCCTAATGTAAGCACCGGCCAGCTGTGTGCACTTGTAAAGTTGTTATAATCCCCCTCCTTGTTATAAACAGGAAAGTACATAATATAAAGCAACAGGCCCGCATTCACAAATACTGACCCTCCTCCCCGGGCCTGCCAAATTCTCCTCTCGCTGCAGGCTCTGCCTGCTCGGGCTGCGAGCGGGGCTGCACCGGGGGGCTCCCTGCGCCCGCCCCCGGGGGCTCCTCGGGGTGGAAATCCCCGCACCAGGCGGCTCCACACCTGAGCCCCCCTTTCCTTTTCCTTCCTCGCTGTGGCAGCTCCGCCTCCTCCCCTCATCCATCCTTTCCTCTTCTTTTCTTCATTTTTTTTTTAATTTTTTTTTTTTTTTGGTGTTGTTTAATGGCCCAGTTTTGGTGCGGGGATCCCTGCCCGCCGCTCCCCAGCTCCAGCAGTGAACATCCTGCTCTGCTGTGTGTGCTTACAGCGTCAAAGGGTGGACGTGATATTTCAAACATCAGATCAGTGCGTTTATATATTGGGTGCCCGGAAATTTTTCCAAATAAACACAGCTTGATTCGACTTGGGTGGGCAGACTTATCAACAGACTAATTCTATAAACAAATGAAGGAATAACCCGGACACCATTGGCTGGTACCAGCGAGACACGTGGAGAGAGCTCGGAGTTTTGTAGCAATGAAATTTTAATTAATGTGGGTGGGCTGAGAACACAAACGACTGTTTATCGGAGACAATTTATTTTCCAGCGCTAAGTCAACATATAATAGCAAACTTACAACAATTATTTAACTTTATTTTTTTTCTTCCCCTCCTTTTTTTTTTTTTTTTTTTTTTTTTTTTTTAAGAGCTATGAAGCGGGGACAGAGGCAGAGCGAGCTCCTTCAGGCAGGGCTGGGAGCTGAGCTCGCACCGACTGCCAGCCCCACGGCGCTGCTCTGCCCCGTCCCTTCGCTCGGCTCCGAGGGGGAAGGCGCGGAGCTGCGAGCCGCCGGCCATGAGCCACATCTACGGCAGCCACCTCTCCCCCCTGGGCAGCCCGTCCATGGTTTACCTGCCCGCCGCTCTCGGCTTCGCCCCAGGGGGGGCCATATCCCGGCAGGACCCCCCGCAGAAACCCCCCTACAGCTACATCGCCCTCATCGCCATGGCCATCAAAGAAGCTCCGGAGCAGAAGGTGACGCTCAGCGGCATCTACCAGTTCATCATGGACCGCTTCCCTTTCTACCACGACAACAAGCAGGGCTGGCAGAACAGCATCCGCCACAACCTCTCGCTCAACGATTGCTTCGTCAAGGTGCCCCGCGAGAAGGGGCGGCCCGGCAAGGGCAGCTACTGGACGCTGGACCCGCGCTGCCTGGACATGTTCGAGAACGGCAATTACCGCCGCAGGAAGAGGAAGCCCAAAGCCGCGACACCTCCGGACTCCAAGCCCGCAGAGCAGCCGGGGCCGCCCGCTCGCCCCGTCGAACCCAAGCGCTCCAAGGGCAGCGCGGCCGCAGGCCCGGGGACGCGGGGGGACAGCGCGGGGGTACAGCGGCTTCCCCCGCGGGGCTTCCCCCGGTGCCTCCCGCCGCCGCCCCGCCGCATAAGAGCGGCGCCCGGGGTCGCAGCTTCAGCATTGAGAGCATCCTGGCTCAGGGGCTGCGGCCGCCGCCCCCCGGGGCAGCCCCCAAGGCGGCCCGGGAGAGCCCGGCCGGCTGCCTCGGCGGCTCCCTGGTGGCCAGCGGCGCCTTCGGGCCGGCCCTCAACGCGTCCCTCATGCTCGACTCCCAGGTGCACGGGAGGCTTTACCACATCGGCATCCCCTTCCTCTCCTGCTTCCCTCTGCACTTCTCGGAGGCCGTGTTTAATTTCCAGTAATTGCCCCGTAATTAACGCCCCCCCTCAGCCCCGCTGCTCCGGGGGGGGGCGCGATGAGAGGGAGAGATCGGACTCACACCTCACCACGCGGGTAAAGACCTTAAAAATCCCCCCCCAAGCGATGTTTTAAAGCTGACTCAGGATTTCAGGGCATTTTCGAGGCGCGTCTCGCTGCGGATTCTCTTTGCGGGTTCCTCTCACCCCCCCGTGCCAGAGCGACTTTGGAAGGTAACGCGGTTTTGTTTTCCCAAGACGGGTGGAGGTGGAGGCAGCACCGCGGGAATGCCCACGCCGGGCCCCGAGCCCCGTGGGCTTTGCTCTGCACCTTTGGCATCCCTCAGGTTCCTCACACCGGGTTTCTCTCCAGCCCTTCAGGTCTCTGTTTTCTTCTTTTATTTTTCCTCGGAAAACCAAGCCCCATCCCAGAGGGGAGGAGGAGGAGGAGGTCGAGTTTTGTTTTGCCATCAATACCCCCAGGAATTAATAATTCCCGTAATTTTGCCATCAATACCCACAGGCACACAATAATTCCTGATCTTCCCCACCGGCCCAGTCCTCCCAGTGGGTAACTGGAGCTGAACTCGTGGCAGATCAATCAATCCAGGCTCATCCCGAATATTCCTGCTTTTTTGGATCCAGCAAGGTGTGGAGCTGCTTTCCTGCCCAGCACTGGTGCTTTGGGGTATCCCCACGAGTTTCTGCTCACGGATGTGGCCAAAAAGAGGAGGATGGATGAGCAAACACAGAGATTTTTCTGCTTTCCCTGTCTTACTGGGATGGGTTGCTTCTGACCTAAAAAGACTGAGGCAGGGTTGTGGAGGCCGGGACAAATACCAGGAAAAAAATTAAAAAAGAGACATCAGCTATGTTTCTAAAGTTTTCTTTTTTTTTTTTTGTAAAGAAGGAAGAATCCCAGCACGCTGCGAGAAATCAGGAATATTTTGTATTTTTTGTTTGCGGTAAATAGAGGCTTTTTGTATATTAGTGGATAAACACCCTTTTGGAAAAAAATCAAAATTATATTCTCAATTTTCATTATGAACCCAAACCTATATCCAATAAAGGTATTTTTTGTTCAGGAGTGTGGCTGGTGTGATGTGAAACACGCCTTGGCTTGTGCTGCAGGATGGAGGAGTGGGGCCTCATGATGGGCCACAAAAGATGGGAGAGGCTGCAAACAGAACCCTGGGAAATTCCCTGTTCCTTGAAACTGCTGAAATCTTTCCCAAAATGATTGTTCCTCCTCCCCTTCCCCTTCTTTCATCCCACCCCGTCTCAAAAGCAAAGCTTGCTCTTAAATGAGTGCCTGGATGTTGGAAATGTGGGGGTTTCAGGTGAGCTTCCATTCAATTTTTGCAGAGGAAGGTTGGCATCAATTCCTTGATGTTTGGACCAGGGTTGCTCCTTCCATCCCAAGGCAAAGAGGTCTCATGTGGGGAAGAACAGAAAATCTCCAAAAGGTGAGAATTGTTATTTAGCTTCCCAAAAAAAAAAAAAAAAGGATGCTCACAGGCAGATCCCTGGATAGGCCGAGCTGGAGCTTCTCATTGTGAAAAAGGAGAATAAAAAAGAGAGATTATATTTTTTCAAAAAAAATTGCAAAATAGACTTTGTTTTAATAAAATCCCTTAATAAAACCCTTAATAAAATCCCTGATTGAATATCTATTGAGTCCAAGTTCTGGTGCTGAAATAGAAAATGAAGGACATTGTAAAAGTTACGAAGGTGTCACTGCTCGGTCCCCACCATCATTCCCAGGGCTGTGTGAGTGCTGAGAGGGTGAGAGGTCCCTGTGTGCCACCCCTGTGTGACATTAGGGACACAAGGACATTAAGGCCAGTTTGGGGTCTGGGAGGTGACCTCACCCCCAGGAAGCTGCAGGGGCAGGAGAAGGAGCCCAGCAGGGAGCTCGGATCCTCTCTCCACGCCCTGCGGGGTGCTTTGGGCTCAGGGTGGGGTGGGAGGCTGCTGCTGCCTCCCAGGATTTGTTGGATGGATCTCCATCCACCCCTTCCCACGGGGAGGGATCCTGCACCCCTGATGTCCCCACAGCCCGGCCCGTGGGAAGGTTTTACCCCCCAAAATTGGATATTTATGCTCTCAGTCACCACTTTTAACCCTGTCTTCAGCTCCTCTGTTTCCCTTTCTCCTACCTTGGCCTCCCAGCTGTGACCCCATTTTGTCACCTCTCAGCTCCTATTCCAGCCCCCCAAAAACCATTTTGGACCTGCAAACTGAGCTTTTATTCCTTCCTACTCACACATGTGGAACCTCTCCCCCTCTGCACCCTTTCTGCACGAGAGCAATTTTTTAGTGGTGAAAAAAGTAACTCTCAGTTTAATACACAACATATATTTTTATCACAGACACTTTTTTTTTTGGAAACCCAGCTTTTTTTTTTTTTTTTTTCCACGCAATGGGAATTTGTTTCTTTGCGAAGCTTTGCTTTGACATTTGATCTTATTTCTGTTTTGGTGGAGTGGAGCGGGACCGAGTACAGCTGCGGCGCTTAAAAGCCGCGTTGAGCTCGATTTTGGTTTCGCTCGAGGGAGCGAAATCAGCAAACTTAACACGCTCTGCACAAAAGTGACACCGACTCCAATGAGCTCAGAGCCCGGTGAGCAGTTCTGAGGGGCAATTTGGAATTAATTGGGATCAGGCCAGTGCTGTAACAGGGGGGATGAATACCAAGGAAAAGTCTCCTTGCCAGCGGGCTGGATGAGTAACCACACACGGCTTTTGCGCGTCATCTGTTTATAGAGAGGGGAGAAGTCATGGTACAATAAAAACATGCAATAAAAACATACAGTAAAAAGCATAAAATAAAAGCACGCAGTAAAAACAACAGCAGAGCAATGAGTGTGCGGCCAATCCAGCAATTCCTGCCCTTCGGATGGGGCTGAGCATCCTTTAATCCTCTCCACATCCACCTAAATTTTGGTGCCACATCAAGGACCCGAGGAGCTGCAAGGACTCGGTGCCAATGGTTTCACACCTGCCTCACAAGCCAAAAAAGCAGCTGCCAACACCGAGCTGCCACCCAGCGCTTCACTCATCCCTGGAATCTCCCTCCTCCCGGCTTTCCCAACCTCTCAGGGCTGGCTATAAACACCAGTCTGGGATACAGGGGAGAAGTGGAGAAAACAGCCCGGGATGCAGAATAAACAGCGCGCTGCCTGTGTGGGCGATGGAGATGCCTTCCCCTTCCTCTGCAGAGGAATGACCTCTCCCAACCCAGCAAGGTTTCCCGTCTCCGAGCTCTGCAGCCAATTTTAACTCCTAGGAGCAGGGCAGATCACAGAAGGGGAGAGGCTCACGGAGGAGCTGTTTGGTTCCCAGAGAGGCTTTGCTCCAAACACGAATTTCCTATGAGGGGAACCAAAAATTGGGCATATTAAAATAATTCTGGGGTTTAATTTCTCATAAATGGGGCTTCCGGTCTTAAAACAGGCTCGGTGTGTGTTCTCCTAAAGTCTGTCCCATGGCAGGTATAAAATATAATCAAGGTATAAAATATAATCAAGGATTTCTGCAGGAGCAGAAGCCAGTTTCAAGATTTGCCACTCAAGGTGTGTCCATCCATGCCTGATTCCAAGGTGACATCAATCTGAGGGGTTCTGTAGCCTTTTCTCTTCCCCCTGCCCCATTTAAAAAGTTGATTCTCTTTCCATTCTTTACCACAGAAAAGACATAAAGGAGGCACCATCCCTTTCCACACCAAAACCCACCGGCTTCCTGCTGACTGCTCCTAAGCCTGCTGTGAGGAGCAGCCAATTCCCAAAGCAAAAAAGGGAAGAAGGATCTGCTTCCTCACTTGATTCATAGCCCCACACACCCAGAGAGGAGATCTCCCGGGAGACAGCGCTCAGGATATTAAACAGATCACATCTTTGATTTGAAGTGAAAGACCAAGAAGACAAGATCACAGGATGAGAGAAGTTACAGATGGAAAAGGTCTATGGGGTTATGCAATCCATCAGTCTGGACGTTGCATAATTGCTCCCCACAGTATATTTTTAGTGCTTTATCCAGACAAATCATTAAGTGCTTTAAAATGGGCCAGATTCCTCAAACGCAGTGCGTGCTAAGTCACAGCTGATTTCCCTGAGCCTCGCAGCTCCAGCGCCTAACAAGACACCAAAAGGAAGTTTTGTGTGGTCAGAAGAGAACAGAGCGGGCCCTTCCAGAAATAATCCAGGCCTGATTCGCTATCCCTCACAGGAATCTCTCCTAAATTGACCGAATTAGGCCTCCAAAATCTCATTTTCGGATTATAGCGAATAATCCATTATTACTTATTCAGATGCTCGCTGAGGCCAAAGTCAAACATTGCTCGTGTTCATGCGAACACGATTTGTTTTAAGCCAGCTTCAAAGCCGGCTCAGCAAAGCGTAAAGAATGTTTATTTAAAATATAGTTGCTAAATTTAGCGTGGGCTCGGTTAGCCTAAATCTTAGCGACATTTTTAGAGAGCACATTGCGAATCAGGAATGCATGGAGAAATAAATAAACTTTCCCACATTTTTGGAAATGGAGGGAGGATTTGCGAGCTCCTTCTCGCACGGGCGATTTCTGTGGATTGGAGAGCACAAATTTCCCACTGAACAGACAGCTGGAAAGGCACAATGCTGATCATTTTCACTGCAGCTTCGTTTCAAATAATGCTCCCTCGAGGAGGAAACAAAAGCTGTCAGTTGGGTTTTTTTTTTGTAACAGAAATTACGCAGAGCACCAACATGTTTCAATATTTACCCAAGCTCTTTGCGAAGCACCGAGAAGCAAATGGAGCTGGGCTTGGCCACGAGCCACGTCCAGAGGAAATCTCAGGTTTGGATTAGGTCGTGTGACCTTCCTTAGGAATTCTGATCCTGGATTTGACACCCACCGCTTGCACGTTGCTTCAAACATCCTCCAGCTGGATCCTGGGCTGGGTGAAATGCCAGCAGGCCTCTGGGTTGGATATTTAGACAGAAATTTTTTTATGATTTTCCTTTTTCACCTTCCTAAGCTTCCACAGCTTGAAGAGGCACATCTGGGTCACCTTCACCTCATGTGACATTGCCTTAGAGACAGGAGCAAACCCGTGGTGGGAAGATGAGCTGATATGTGATAAGCAGTTAAATTCTCTTTAATAACTGACTTTTCATCCTCTCCCTCCATCCTTTGGGTGGTGTGAGCAGAGTGTTTCTGCTCCTAAAGTGGGGGGATTCCAGCTGTGCCCCTCCAGGGCCTGCAGGGCACAAGGGATGTGTCTGAGTACCCCCGATGGCCTTTGGTGGGGTTGGGATCAGCTCCTCCCCAGGCTCACAGGTGGAATAAGGGGGCATGGAAAAAAGCACAGGGTGGATTTCTTTTTGTTGGGGAAGATGAAACAGGAAAGCCTTATAAATATCACTGCTTAGATTTGGAGAATATGAAACCTAGAAGTGATACAGAATGGAAAGCAAGTTTTGATGTCTAAGATGCCGAGCTTTAGTTACTGAACAACTGGAAAACAATGGTATGGCTGGCTGAAGGTAATCTCCTTTTGATTTAAACAATTAAACTCTCCTTACCAAGAGTCCAAGGGTCAGAGCAGACCCCACTAGCTTGGCAGGAGGGGTCCAAAGAGTCGTTTTTAGGGTTTAAAATATAACAAAGGATGGGAATGTAATGATTCTTATAGGCTGTGTGTAAATGCTGTAGGATTTGTATCTTGTACGAGATTGGTTGGTGTAAATAAGAATATTCAGTATAGAAGAAGATTTAATGGATTGGAACGGGAACTTCGCTATCTTTTCTCTCTCTCTCCTCTGCTTCTCTCTCCTCTTCTTCTTCTTCACTCTCTCCTTTCTCCTCTTTCTCTTCACTCTCTCAGACCTGCTCTGAGCTGTGGTTGGCAGCTTGAAGCATGGCCCCTTCACCCACAAAACCTCGTGCTCCAAAACCAACCTTGACTCCAGAGATCTCTCATCTCCGTTGTCCCATCACCGTCCCGTCCGACCTCGTTCCCACACTTTTCCTTCCAAAGACAGAGCTCCACCACTTCCACTGGTTTTAGCAGCTTCCAGCACCGACATCCCGTGACTCAGCTTTCCATGCTGGTGCCAAATCCCACCTGCAGATCCATCCTTCCCAGAGAGCTCTCCAGATGAGGCTTTGCAAATCCACTGGCCCAACCCAGTAATTTCCAAATCCACTATTCCTGGACTCCTTAATTCCTCACTACCCATCTCCAATTGCTTACTGAGTTTCTGTTTTCCTTTGAACGAAGAGCAATATGTAATAATAGCTGTTAAAATAATTGTATTTCTGTTTTTACATCTGTAAAGATTAAGTTAAACAGTATGAAGCCCATTAAACTATTTCATGTCATGCTGCCATAAATTTCCTCCATTCCCATTGCTACTATTATTCCAGAGTAAACTCTGAGATCAAGCTGCTGCCACAGAGAGTTATTTATAGGAGCTCATTCATCAATAAAAACTTCAAAAGAAATCTGTTGCTCTTCTATTGGGAAGCCAAAGAAAACTAACATAAAGACAACCCTGTTAAGAAACAAAGCTAAGGAGACCACAAGACATTTGGTTAAGGAAAATCCTGATTTCTAACAAATGCCATGCAAGGAGGGGAAGAGAAAAAAAAAAAAAGGAGGAAAAGATTGTTGGCAGCATGAATCCTTTAAAGTTGTTTCGCTCTCATTGGATGGTTAAAATAAACTGTTAAACAGTTGTATTTGGCCTGGCTCAGCCCCCTCATTAGGCTCCGTGTGATGGATTTGGGATCTCACAGTGTGTGAGGAGCTCCTCATCCCTTGCAAATCTGGCGTTGTCCTGCCACGTGTCCCAGCTGCTGCTGCACCCGTCCACCAGCACAGCAGAAACCCAGCGAGAAGGGATGGCTGGGCACCAGAAAGCATCCACCTCCCCAAAGGTAAACAGATCAACCAGAGAAGTTGTGTTTCCTCATCTCTGCTCTCTCTCATTCCTTGTCGTGCCTTTCTCTGTGTGCCTGAGCTGCTCAGGGCTGGATCTGGTGGTCCTGCAGAAATTAAATGTAGGAGAGCTCCAGTGCTGCCCTTCCCTGTTCCACCTGAAAACCAATCTGGGAACGGGTCAGGGGAGGGGATTCTGCTCCTCTGCTCTGCTCTCGTGAGACCCCAGCTGGAATCCTGTTCTGGTGGCCCCATAGAAGAACATGGAGCTGTTGGAGAAAGTCCAGAGGAGGCCACAGGGTTGATAAGGGGACTAAAGCACCTCCTCTGTGAAGACAGGGGGAGACAGTTGGGACTGCTCAGCTTGGGGAAGAGAAAATTGTGTGGACATCTCACAGCACCTTCCAGGATCTGAAAAGGTGATCGAAAAGCCTTCTGAAAAGCCTTCTTTTCATTTTATTCTTTTTATTTTATTCATTTTATTCTTTTATTCTGAAAAGGAAGGGAGAGTGGGTTTCTTCATTGAGAACTGGAGTGACAGGACAAGGGGGAATGGTTTCACAATGGAAAAGAAAAGGCTCGGATTGGATACTGGGAAGAAATTCTTCTTTGTGAGGCCTTGGCACAGGTGCTGTGGCTGCTCCTGGATCCCTGGCAGTGCCCAAGGCCAGGCTGGACAGGGCTTGGAGCAGCCTGGGACAGTGGAAGGTGTCCCTGCCATGGCAAGGGTGGGATGAGATGATTTTTAAGGTCCATTCCAACCCAACCCATCCCATGATCCTGTGATCTCTCTCCTTTTGGTCCCTGTCTCATCAACAGCTCCACAGGAGTGAGACCCCCCTGGAGGTCCCTGAAGGAGCAGGCACTCAGCATCAGCCACACCACAGGAACAAGAGCCTCAAACTGGACTTTTTGAGCTCAGCAGAAACACTCCCTTACTTCCATCACAGATGGATCTGACTCCTGAGGACAGTACGGACCCGCAGCTCCTGGCATTTCATGTCATTTAATTTAATTTAATCCCATTTCATTTCATTTCATTTCATTTCATTTCATTTCATTTCATTTCATTTCATTTCATTTATTATTTCCTGAGTGACATTTCATAACCACATCCCCGAACACTCCAGCTCCGAGGTGAGGATCCTGTTTCCCAGGGATCTCTTTCCACCCTCACTCACGCAAAAGCTGGGCAGGGCACTTTGCATAGGCTCACCTCCATCAACACCCATCACACAGCAGCTCAATCCCTGCTCTGAGCTGGCCATCAAAATAATCTCCAGAATCTGCCAAATCTGACACAAAACACCTTCAGAGGGCTGAAACTCCCAACCACCTGAGGCTCAAGCTTTGGTGATATCACCCTTTGGTTATATGTGGATAAAATCTGCGGTTTAGGGAATTAGGGAAGGTGGAATTTCACTCACAGCAAATGAAACCTTTGCCCTAAAATGTCCCCTCTACACTCACCCAAAAGGTGTTTTTATGTTCCTTACAGCCTCTTCCTGGCAGTGCAGGTGAGACATTTCCTTGTGCTGAGGTTTCACAGCAAGAGCTCCCAAATCCCAGTGACGTGACTTAAAAGCAGCCCTGGTACTTCTTCCCAAAACTGAGGTAAAAGATTAAAAAAATCTGTCAAAACTCCTCACATTAGGGGCTGAATAAATCTCTTTGCCCATGACATCTGAAGGAATTACCCTCAATTTTGCCCATCTTTGCTTTGCTCCAAATTGAGGCTCGTGTAGCCAGTTTGAAACTGATGTAATTAGGGTTGTTCAAAAAGAGTGGCAGAGCCAAGTCAGCCACGGCGACTCAACCACGCCGAGAGAAAAGTTTTTTATCCATTGCTACAGCTTAGAGAAAAGTTTTTATCCATTGCTACAGCTCAGATTTGGAACTGGTCTAAACACTAAACACAAAGATTATTAACAAACATGCAACGTCTCTGTGCACAAACCAGATTTATCCCCATTTAGCTGTATTTACTGTTAGATAGAATTGGTTTGTTATGAAAAGGGCAAAGAGAAGCCCTCGGTTGTTGTGTCTGCGTTCAGATCAGACGCTACATAATTTCTGAGTAACAATAACAGCAATTGTGACCCACTTCTCATGGAGTATTTTTCACTGATTTCTCCTAAAGTGCTTTGCGGGGAAGGTCAGTAGAAAGACCCATTGTAAACACGGGGAAATCTCCTGATTATTTGTTTTGGATGGTTAGAGAGGAAATTGCATATGCTTTCATGGGAAAAAAAATCCTCTATTATTATCCTCTGTCCTAAAAAGGTGGTGGTGGGGGAAAGCCTGGTGACTCTGATCTAAATTATCCTAAAGCAAATTTCTGGCAAACCAAATGAAGCCAGACGACTCTGGATTTAATGAGAGTAAATAGTAGCAGACTAAGTTAAAACTGGAAACAGGGCACCCAGCTGCTGCTCTGCACTGCTTCTCTGCTTGTCTTGAAGCCTTTTGATTGCCCAGTTTTATTTTCTTAGCTAATTTCAGAGATATTTTTCTTCTCTTGAGCATCAACAGGTCAGCTGTTGGCAAAAGCAAGTGGCAAAAAAAGCTGTAGGCGTAGTTTAGAGACAATTAGGAAAATAATTGTGTTGAGAGTGTGAAATGCAATCACGTAGCCAAACTCGCCTGATAAAGCTTGAGGCTGAGCAGAGCCAGCCCAAGAGCAGACTGAGATGTGATCCCTCCTGATCTCATTCTCCTCGTACCCACACTTGGTTTCCGTTGCTGGGGAAAACAAAAATCCCATCCCAAATCCAAAAAACCCCAGGTGCTCTCCTGACTCTCCAGAGGGCTGTGGAAGCTCCAAGATCCTGGTGTGACTCCTTGGAGCAGGAGGGGGTGTTTGGAGGGGGTTCTGTCTCTCAGGGCTCAGCCAAGCTTTGCTGAGTGGTTAATTTGCAGCCCTCAGGCTTTGCCTGGGCAGGCACCTACCCAAGCTTTGTTGGGTTGGCCTCCCAACCTTGCTCTTGTCAAGCCTTTCATCAAGACAGGACTCGTCATACTCCACCCTGGTGGCTCAGCAAAGACCTTTTGGCCTTTCCTTGACTTTCCAAAGGTTGTGAGAAAAGCTGGATGAAGGGAGGCTTCTGTTCCCACTCCTGCTCCTTGGCAAGGCCAGCTGGTGGAGGGCATTCTCTGCGGGTTTCCAGGAACTCAGAAGTGGTCACTGCTTGGAGATTGTTGCTTGTCCATCCAAATAATTTGAGGAATTAGTGGCTCCACGGCCTCTTCCAGTCATTTGTTAAGATTTCTTTGTTAGGATCTCCAAATGAGACACAATTCCCTCTGCTCTTAACCCTCGTTGCTTTAAAGGGGATCTTCTTTTCTTGTATTAAAAAAATAAATCAAAAGGGGGGGAAAATATCTTTCGAATGTCGAAGGAATGAAGTTTCTCCTTGAGAACGTTAAAACTACAGAGGAAACGTGAAGAATCAACTCTGACACACATGACAAATACTGAAAGGGAACTGAAGCTGAAAGGCAACTCCTCGAAGACTTTGGATCATTAAGAAAGTATATGAATGAGTTGGAATTCTTGAAAGAAAACCTATCCCAGGCTTACTCCCTTGGCTCAGAGCCAGGGGCTCTGGGTTCGCCTCCCAAACTCTGTTGCAGTTATGATGTCTGAGGGAAAATCCATCTCCTCTGATTTCCGAAGACTGGGCAGGATCAGTGAGCCAATGAGCTGGGGGTTCCTGCCTGTTCCTTTTGGGGCTTTGGAGCAGCACTGGGAGCCCATAAATAAATCCTGGCTGCCTTTGCCCTGGGCAGGGTAAGACCGGCAGCTCTGGCCGACCACCAGAGAGCTGGGCTGGGCTGTGCAGACCTTTCCCAGGCTCAGGGTCTCCCTGGATTGCTTTGGAAAGTGCTGGCGTGCAAATCCAAGGTCGTGGCTGCCCAGAGTCCCGTGTGGATTCTGCAGTCCTGTGGCTGCAGCACGGAGATGTGAATGTGGAATTTGTCACAGTGAGGGTTGTCTCTCCAGGGGATTCCTTCTGTTCTTAAGGAATGCTGTGGATTGAAGGTGAATCTCCCACCTCCTGTACAAGGCAGCTAGACCCTCAGCTAACGAGGGAGCCTTTGTGTTCTGGGAGCAGACATCTCTCCTGGGTGGCTGACAGAGCCTGGCCTCTGTGCACAGCTCTGCTGGCTTAGGCAGGCGTGGGAGCTGAGCCCTGAGTGCTGTCCAACCCAGAGGATGACCCTATGGGCCACGGAAGCTCCACATGTGAAATATCCAAGCCCACACTCCTTCCTGTGCCTCCACACAGCTCCCACATGATGTCCAGTGTCCCTGCCTCACACAGCAGCACTCACCAGCGCTGAGGTGACCCGGCTGCCCAGCAGGGAGCTTCACACCCAGCTGAGGGCCCACAGCTCTGCAAGGGGAAGGAGGTTGCGTAGGAACTGGGTTTGGGTGGTTTGGTGTGGGAGAGGAGGGAGGGAGGCAGAGGGGTGAAGAGCTGAGCTTTCCCTGGTGGCTGCAGCAGAGTCATCTCCCAGGCCTGGGCTCTGCCCTTTCTGCCATTCACATTTTACAACAAATTCCCAACTAGTATTGCAACAAATTCCCAACCAGTTCTACAACCAATTCCCAACTAGTTTTACAGCCAATTCCCAGCTGGTTCCACAACCAATTCCCAGCTAGTATTACAATAAATTCCCAACTGATTTTACAACCAATTCCCAACTAGTTCCACAACCAGTTCCCAACTGGTTTTACAACCAATTCCCAACTAGTATTACAACCAATCCTCAGATAGTATTACAATCAATTCCCAACTAATTTTATAACCAATTCCCAGCTGGTTCCACAACCAATTTCCCAACTAGTATTACAATCAATTCCCAACGAATTTTACAATCAATTCCCAACCAGTTCCACAACCAATTCCCAACTAGTATTACAATCAATTCCCAACTAGTATTACAACCAATTCCCATCTGGTTCCACAACCAATTTCCAGCTGCTTCCACAACCAATTCCCAACCAGTTTTACAGCCAATTCCCAGCTAGTTTTACAACCAATTCCCAGCCAGTTCCCCAGGAATGGCCTGGATGGGAACTGTCCCAGGCTGGCGAGGGCCTGGATGGGAACTGTTGAGATAACGCCGCGAGCGAGCCGCAATCTGCGCGCTCCGAATTTCACAGCTGTGGTGAGACAGCCTTTAAAATCCCCGAGACAGAACTGGCCCTGTGCAGAGCAGAAATTGTAAGTTTTGGCCCTGAATCTAACCTTTGGAGAGCTGCCCAGCTTCTGACAGTCTGTGATGATGTCTCTGTGGAGGAAATCCTACGCTGAAGAAAAGCATGTTGCTCTCTCCCAAAGTTATATTCTTCCTTTCATTCGGCCACCATAAAGGACACTTTGTCATCTTGGCAGATCCTAAATATTCCCCCCTAATTTTATGGGAGGCAGATATAGGGACAAAAATTAAGGATTATTCAGGAGTGTTATTTATGGCTGAGGATATGAGGGATTTGAATGGAAACAACAATTAAACTCAAGAAAAAATTCACACTACAGGTCACTGCAATCCCAACTTTTCCCCTCGTGAACTCAAGCCGAGGAGGTTTTCTTCCCCTTTGTGATTTAGGCTTTGCTAAACTTCTCTGAAAATAGTTCATATATCACAGAGAGGAATTTCCATGGGGAACATAAATACATCCGTGGAAAGAAGGGAAATTTTTTCCTTGTCTCTGGGAATGGATGAGAAAGAAAGACAGTTGACGCCAGATATTAATGATGAGTGGAGGAAGCCATCCAAAGAAAAAAACTATTGAGAGTACTAAAACTACCCCAAAGTCACAGACCTATAAAAATCTACTATGGAACAATGACTTTTCCACTAATACAGGCTTAGATTCAAGAAAATATTAAGCACAGGCTTAAGCTGGTCCCAGTTTGGAACAGCTCTTGAGTTAAATGGGTGAATTTCAGCTTCGTGGATGTGTTTTTCAGCTCTGGGGATCCCAGCTGGCATTAAACCTGCCCACAGTTAAATCCAAGCTTAAGGACTCTTGGCGGGGAGGTTTTTCCTTCTAGCGGACCACGTAACACAATTTTCAATTTTTTTGGTCCTTCAGGAGTTTGTATTAAATTCACAGCTCAGGGGACAGCGTTGAGGGCATTCTGAGCTTACGGATTTTGATCAGAAGGAAGTTGGATCAAGCTGAAGGAAATACAAACCACAATATTCAAATATTTGTGCTTGATACACTGAGATACAAACATGGATCCGTTGTGTATGTAGATACATGGACACATCCACACCTGTGCTCCACAGGCTGCTCACATGCAGAGGGTGACAGCCACGGAGGGACGTTAACGGCTGATCTTTTCCAGCAAACACCTCTAAAACAGAGCTTTTGGGATCCCTTCAGGGACAGGAACAGCTGGAGCCTCCCAGGGGGCAGGGAAACATTCCTGCCTTCCTGAGGTGGCTGGGAAAGCAGAGGCACTGTCACGACAGCCCTGCAGAGGCAAGTCCAGGCAGCCCTGAGCCCTGAGCCCCGGCCCTGCTGCCTCAGCCCGCGTGGGCAGTGCCACGTACACCCCGCACCTTCCCCAACCATGGGCACCCTCCTGCCATCCAGGCAGTGCCTTTGCCATGGGAATTCCAGCCTTTGCCATGGGAATTCCAGCCTTTGCCATGGGATTTCCAGCCTTTGCAGCCCACCTGCCAAGGGTGGCTGGCGTTTGTTGCCTCTGGAAGCCACATTTCACACACGGCCTTGCGTGTCCCCGTGCTCCTGACTGGGGTGGGGACACGGTCAGGGAGCTCTGGTGGTGTTCACACACCCATCCAGCTTTAGATTTTAGCACTTCACCGCCTCACCCCTGCACAAGACCCCTCTGGGGACGAGCTGGGCCTACGTGTCAGCTGCAGGGACGGGGCCTTTGCGTGCTGCGACGCGGCCCAAGAATCCCAAAGCAAAACAGGCCGGGCTTCCCTGAGCGCTGGGATTTGCCATAGCTGGGTGAACGGTTTAATTGGGTTATTAACACATCTCCAGGCTGACATCAGGAGCGTGAAAGGCTGTGTAAATAGGCTGGGACAAGCAGCCCTGCCAAGGTGCTGCAGGCGGGTGGGAACGCCTCTCCCCAGGCCCTCTGGGAGCCCCAGGATTTGCTGCTGTCTTGGCATCCCTGAGGTTCAAGAGGGAGCTGGTGGAAGGCAGAAGGGAAAAATCTCAGCTCATTTCTGAGTTGAAGGCAGGATTTGGTCCACACCAGTCTCATGTGGATTCATTCTTCTTCAGAGCATCCTGGGAGCTGCACTGATGTATTCTGGAATTGTGTGGAGACCTCATTCCCACCACAACCTTCTGTGGTTTCACCCCAGGAGGTGAGATGGGCTTCCCAAACATCACCAGTCTGGTGCTGCTGCATCCACTGGGCTTCTCATCACTGCTGGGGTTTCTCCTCCTTCTCTGGGCTTTTCCTCCTCACTCACGGTAGAAGCAAAATGGTGCTTTTATCTTCTTTTTTCTGCCAGGGTCGGGATTAAATGCTGGATGGTATTTTGTGTTCAATGAAATTAATTCTTATCTATGTTGCAGTCTCACAAGCCGTGAGTTCCACAGCACTTCTAGCTAACGAAGTAAAAAATGGCCCCTATCTCTCTCTCTACAAGGCCTTTTAAGCACAAACTGTCCAATTAAGAAATGACACCTAAATTATTTTTACTTTTAACCCAATAACCAACCACCCGTGGCCCGCAATGTGGATTTTTCTACCCAATTACAAAATACCACCCAGACCCATGAAGAAGGTGAAAAAGAAGAACTGGCCTATGCCCTAAACCCTCCATCTTGCTTTATATATATATTACTGTATTCTAAACCCTTAAACTCTAAGTTTTGCACCCTGTGATATCACACACTTCTATTCAAACTGCACACCCACAATCCCAGTGCAGTCACTCAGTTTTGGGAACCTTTTCCAAGGCCTCAGATCAATGCAGTGTTTGCTTGGGGGTCAGTGCCTGTCAGCACAGAAAGCCTAAAATTCTCAGTGCCCAGGGTTCCAACAGTAAAGGACATTTATTTTATTTTATTTTATTTTTTTTTTTTTTTTTGGAAAGGGCTTTTGGGCCGCTCTCTGTCCACGTGCCCAGTGTTGTCCTGGGTCAGCAGCTCCTCCAGCACCTTTGCTGCAGCGCCAAGATTTTGGGTGAAGCTCCGTGGCTGTCACCGCTCAAAGCCGTGCCTCAATGTCCCGAGGGAGGAGAGGATTAGCAGGGCACTTCAAAGCGTTGTGTAATTGCACTTTCACTCAACTCGCAAGGCTTTGTTTGCTTGGTTTCCAAAAGAAATGTCAGGGGAGCCTCCAGGGACAGGCGAGAGGATCCCTCTTATGGTGACACCGGGTAGAACAGAGCCTGCACGTCCTCTCCCTGCATGGGACCGCTGGATCTGGGATCTTCTGGTGCCTGTGGGTGTGAGGGTGAATAAATCAGCTCAGAATCCAGCCCCTTTGGCCTTTTGAACCTGCAGCAGGAGCTCTCAGAGGGATCCCTCTTATGGTGACACTGGGTAGAACAGAGCCTGCACATCCTGTCCCCTCATGGGGCAGGCTGGATCTTATGGGGTCTTCTGGGATCTTCTGGTGCCTGTAGGAGTGAGGGTGAATAAATCAGCTCGGAATCCAGCCCCTTTAGCCTTTTGAACCTGCAGCAGGAGCTCTCAGAGGGGATCCCTCTTATGGCAGCAGCAGGTGGAACAGAGCCCGAACCTCCTGTCCCCACACGGGGCCTGCTGGACCCTCTGGGATCTTCTGGGGTCTTCTGGGATCCTCTGGTCCCTGTGGGAGTAAGGGCAAATAAATCAGCTTGGGATCCAGCCCTTTGGCCTTTTGAACCTCCAGCAGGAGCTTTCAGAGGGGATCCCTCTTATGGCAGCACCGGGTAGAACAGAGCACAAACCTCCTGTCCCCTCACGGGGCCTGCTGGATCCTCTGGGATCTTCTGGTCCCTGTGGGAGTAAAGGCAAATAAATCAGCTCGGGATCCAGCCAGTTTGGCCTTTTGAACCTGCAGCAGGAGCTCTCAGAGGGGATCCCTCCTATGGTGATACTGGGTAGAACAGAGCCTGCACGTCCTGTCCCCACATGGGGCCTGCTGGATCTGGGATCTTCTCCTGCCTTCTTTTGCTGCCTCTGGGAGTAAGGGCAAATAAATCAGCTCGGGATCCAGCCCCTTTGGCCTTTTGAACCTGCTCCTCCGTGCTGGAGCTCCTCTCTCTGACTTACAGGGTGAGAGCCAGGTCTCCTGCCCCCCTTCCCCTGCAGCCGCCCCACAGGGGGTGCTGGCCTGGGCTCAAGGCCTTCCCCTGCCTCCCTGACCTCACACTCAGAGTTGATGCCTCTCTTCTCACACACACTAAATTACCTGAGGGAGTAAATCCCTTTATTCTGCTCCTTGTGCTGCTCTTGAGTGCTCAAAGCTTGGGGCAGAGGAGTCTGGAGGTGCCACCAGCAGCTGGAGGCTCAGTGCCCACCTCTCCTCCACTCTTAAATGGAAAAGGTTATTAAACATCATAAATGCTTTGAGGAAACAGCACAACAGAGAAGAAATCAGGCTCCCTTGGCTGTTCTCTCATAGACTACAATAGATTTACTACCTGGAGTAGCTGTGCCCTCCCTCTCCTCCGCAGTCAGAGCCTGGCCCAGCAGAGCTGGATCACAACCACGATGGAACAGCTCAGAGGTTCCTGACCCTGCAGCAGCAGCTGTGGGATTCACATTTTGCAGGCTCTGATGTGGAAACCAAATAATCCACCTTTGGAAGAAAGGTGGATTATTTTTAAGTTTTTCTTCAAAAGGTGCAGATTGTGCAGAAAATGGCAGTGGGGGGTTTCACACAGGCACAACCACTTCAGGTGCTCTTTAATCAATCCTTTCTTAAACTTTCCCTGCTTTTCCCCCTCTTTTTCTCCAGCTCTGACTAGAAATCATCCTCTACCTTCCTCAGTTTCTGACAGTTCATCCACTGACCCAATCCTGGCTCTGGGGATGTCCTCTTTTCTTTGATTTAATCAATTTTCTTTCTGGCAAGTGGGTTTTGAAGAGAGAATGAGCCATTCACTTGGAAAAATGAAACTGGTGCATCACAGAAGATAAATATTGGGAACTGGTTTGTCTGGTTTGAAAATACGCTCTGATTTTCTTCTCCCCCTGTTCCTGGTGAGGAGTGAGCTGCTGTCTCTGATGCTGCTCTGGGCTCTTCTCATCTCAGTTGGGACTTAGAAGTGAAGAAATTGAAAAGGAAAAAAAAATCCCAAAGAAAAACAAGGGAATGTTTTGAATGTTGGAAGCTTTTGGTGGGATGCCAGTCAGAGGTGCTGGGTGAAGGCAGGTGATTAAGGGTTTGCCTGGCTCATCCCCAGACATTCTGTTCCTCCTAAATCAGCTTTGCCTCTCCTGAGTGTCAGGTGAACTCAGGGCTTGTCTGTCTTCAGAAATGCCACAAAAACTTCTCCTCTGACAAAAGACAAAAGTTTCCTTTGCTAACTGGAATAAAATTTACAGGATCCAGTTTTTCTTGCCATTTTGACTCATTAAGACACAGAAATTTGAGGGTTTTGTTATATTAAAGGCTGCTTTTCTGCCTGCAGATCTCTGGGGATCCCAAACCCAGCTTGTGGCATTTAAAAGTGGGATTGCAAGTCAAGTTTAGCCATCAAGGTGGGACCTTCTGCCACAAGGATTTGAGAAGTTCAGTACAAGAACACATTTTTTTATGGTTTCCACCTTTTATTTTCTCCTTCATTTCCCTTTCTTCTCTCCTCGCTGTTTTCTCAGCCCTGGTGCTAATAAATTAGATTATCACTTGCTCTAGACCCTTTCATCCTTCAGAGAGCTGCACTGGAAGCTGAAATGCTACCCCAGCTGGAGGGTTGTGATCTTTTTTAAGGCAAAGGGAGGGGGAAATAATTTGATTCTCTTTCTTTAGAAAACTTTTGTTTGAAGAAGTCACAAGGTTGTATGGTGTGTTCCCAATCTCTCCCATTTACGTGGGAACAGCAGCACACCCAGTGTTACCCTCAGAGTCAGGCAAAGATTTCCTCACGTTTCCAATTCTGACCAAATGGGGGGGAAAAAAATAAAAGCCCTTCCCCCTTGTTTGTCTGGCTGGCTCTAACTCACAGCATTTGGGAACAAATGACAGAAAAACATCAGCCTGCAGGTGCTGTCACACCACAGCCACTCTTGGGACTGCCAGGCCCCCAAAATGTGTTGGAGCTGCTTCCCAGGGGGGCTTGGGGCAGGAAAACTCATCAGTGCCCAGCTGGGGAGAGACCGGGCTCCTCACCACGTTTTCTCACCAAACAGATGCTCAGGTCAATAAACAAACACACAAATGTACTCAGTTGTCAGAGTTTTTGGGAGCAGAGGTCCCACAAAAAGCAGAATTCACCGGCTGTGCAGCTGTGCCAAGGAGAGGGGAGACTCTGCTCCAATCTGATAAGGTGAGAGGCCATCCAAAAACAACACTGCCAGCCCCATGATCTCATCCACCCAACCAGGAACAGGGCAAAGGAGTGAAAAATTAATGTGAAAAGAGAGAGAGGGAGAACAAACCCTCGAGAACACCGGAGTCACCGAGAGCAGAATAAACCAGGAAAAACAAAGCTGGGCATTATGTGAGCTCTGCTCCTGCCTCCACTCCCAGCACTGGGAATCAGGATGGTGGCAGGAAGGCTGCAGGCTCAGGATGGAACCATTTTTCAGCTGAAATTTTCACTTTGTGAGAACTTATTTACACTTTCAGAGCAAAATTGTGGCGTGCAGAGGTGACACTCAGGTGGCAGCATCACCTGCAGGACAGAGCAGGGGCTGGGAATTGCCAAGTCCTGGAGCAGGAGGATGGATGGGGAAAGCCCTGGATAATGAGGAGAGCCAGCAACTCTCTTTGCTCCACCTGGAAAGTTTCTTTTTTAACCCAAAATTTAACAGAATTAACAAAAAAGAGTGTTTTCACATTTTGAAACCTCAAACCAGCTTCTTGTCACAGCAGTGACAAAGTCCCAAGATAATTGTTCTTGGAAAATAAGTGAAGGAAAGTGACGGATAAGGAGATGAAAAGATCCAACCACAGCCACACTTGGTAGCAGAGTTCAGAAAGGTGAAAACTTTTGTTAACTGAGTGACAAAATCATTCCTGTTCTTGTGATTTTCATCTTGAGAAAACCCAGCAAATATTACAGGAACAAAATTCCTGAGACCCTTAAATACCTAATTAACCCACATTTGGTACCCGTAAAATCTCCATTCAGCATCAGTTTTGTGCCATTCCTCCTTGGTTTAGAAAATACTGACAATAACCGAGGACACGTAAATTTAGAATAAATGAGAATTTTTTATCCATTATATATTTTTAATGTTTATATTGATTTTGGAGGCTTTGTGGGTGCCTACCCAATGAGAAGGCAACACTCAGCCATCAGCAGGGGATTGTATTTGCATCTTCAGCAGAGATGTTTGTGAGATTTGCTGAAGGGATTGTTGTGCCGCAGAAGGGAACAGAAAATTGACACGTTTTACGGCCTTTGGGACACAAGACAGAAAACAGCAGGAGGAGGAGGGTGGAAAGTTTATGCAGAAATTACTTCTGAGAATCTGACTCTGGCAAAATGAGAAACATATTTCCTTGGTGGAGCGAGGATTTGGATTTGCAATGAGAGCGCAGCAATTCTAACAAGTGAGGAAGAAAAGGATGCATTTCCTGAAATGCAGGAATATAATAAAATTATATCTTTTATATATTTTTATTTTATATATTTATATATAAAATTTTATATTATATTTATGCAATAATTATATATATATTAATAAAATTATATATATATTATATATAATTATATTATAAAATATACTGTGAGGAAGAAAAGGATGCATTTCCTGAAATGCAGGAATATAATAAAATTATATATATCATATATATTTTCTATTTTATATATTTATATATAATTTTTATATTTATCTATTTTATTTATATAATATTTTTATATATTCGTATATATTATTTTATATATTTATTTATAAAATTTTTATATTTATCTATTCTATTTCTATAATATTTGTATATATGTTTATATAAAAATAGAATTATAAGAAATATATAAATTATAATATTATAATATAATATGAATAATTTATATATAAATATAAAGATTATATATAGTATTTTATTATATATAATATATGCTATATATATTATTTTATTATAAAATATACTAATCGATATAATATTTTATAATACAAAAATAAACACAATAATGTTTATATTATTAAAATAATAATAATAATAGAAATAAATACATAATGAATGGAGTAAATGAATAAAGATGAATAAAACCAAAATCTTGAGAAGTCTCATTGTGCCTGGAGTGGGAACCAAGGAAAATAAAGGATAGGTGGGAATTTCTGGAGGAGTTCGGGATGGGGAGGAAAGGCCAGCTGAGTCCAATCAGCCTGGCCAGGATTCTCCTGCTCCTCCTGTCAGGGGCTGCTGCTTGACGTGTCTTATCTTCTTCATCAGCCCCACCGAGCCCGGCCGCGTTCTTAATGAGCTGATAAATGAGACCCTGAGAGCTGCGGCTCGGGGAGAACATTGTCCCTTCAGAGACCCCATTTTTCAAAGGGAACAAATGGCCTCTGGAGCTGCCGGTGACTGCGGTAACGGATGGGCTGTCTGGAGGCAGGGTTTTTTTAGGGGCATGTGTGGAAAAAGGCGAGTTTTAAATGAGCTCTGATGGCGGTGGCAGGCACTGCTGAGGCCCTGCAGCCGTGGGGATGGGGCTGACCCCGTGTCCCGGCGGATTCCCGGGAAGGATTTTCTCGGGATGAGCATCTGGGGATGTGTCCCACTGCTGCTGCTGGCTTGGAAAATCCTGCTGTAGAATCATCACGGAATGGTTCAGCTGGAAGGACCTTAAAGCAAATTCATCCCACCCCAGCCATGGCAGGGACACCTTCCACCGTCCCAGGGTGCTCCAAATCCCAATATCCAACCTGGCCTTGGGCACTTCCAGGGATCCAGGGCAGCCACAGCTGCTCTGGGCACCCTCACAGGGAACAATCCCTTCCAGACATCTGACTTGAATTTCCCCTCTTTCATTTTGAATTATTTCATTGGTGTTCTGAGCTGGTTTGAAAGCAAAACCAGTGAAGGACCCCAAGTCAGAAACACAGTTTAATAAGATGAAAAGAAAATAAAGGAAAGTAAAAGAAAATAAAAGTAATAGTACAAAAAACCCCACTGACAGAGTCAGAATACAACCTGACACCCTGTTAGGGTGGTAGTGGCAGTCCAGATGAGATGGTCTTGTCGAAGCAGTGATCCTGTAGAAACATCTGGCAGCTCTTGTCTCCTCTGGGAGTCCAGTGGATAAAAGCTGCCTGTGCTGTCCCAAACTCTGGATTTATCCAGGTGGGAATGCTTGGCTCCTCCCCCTGGGCAGAGCATCTCACAATGGGATGATCTCATTCTATGAGTGCTGCAGTGGGTCCTTGATGGCCCATTAAACAGAGATAACTCCCGGAGGAAGTTATCTATGAGTCATGGGCAAGGCATTGTTAGGCTCGTTAACAGAAGATAAGGAAAACACTGCCCCACCCTGGCTCCAACGGCTCATGGGGATAGAATACAAACCTTGGGCACAATTTTACATTGTAACCTAGGACATGTTCTTACACAGAGAATTCACAGAGCCCCTTGTTAATCCTGAGCCCCTCGATTCTGAGCTCGTGGATGCAGGAAATTCTCCCACACCATCCTAAAATATTGGAGCTGTCTGTGTGGCTAATTACATAGCGGGGAATATTTCCTTGCAAATATTGTGAAGCTTCATCCAGGTGATAGAGCAAGTAGGGCCCAAAACATTTTGGTACATGGGATATTGGGAAGAAATTCATCCCTGTGAGGGTGGGGAAGAATTCCTGGGTGCCCAGAAAAGCTGTGGCTGCCCCTGGATCCCTGGCAGTGTCCGAGGTCAGGTTGGATGGGATTTGGAGCACCCTGGGACAGTGGAAGATGTCCCTGCCCATGGCAAGATAAGTTTTCAGTTCCCTCCAACCCAAACCATCCCATGATTCCAAGGCAGTGCAGTCCCTACTGGAGAGGCACCAGAGCTTCATGGACACACTTAATTTCCTTCCAACCCACAGAATTATTCTAGCACTGGGTTTGAACAACGTGAGGAAGATGACGCAATGGACACAACAAAAGCTGCAGTTATCCTGAAGGGATTTCTATGTAATAATATTCAGCCCGACACAATCAACAGAAATCTCTGAACTGTTCAAGTTTCAGCCAACATGAGCAATTAAGAAATCTTACCAAGAAATGTAATTTAACTCCTTATTAGCACTTGGATCCCTATCAGGAATACTGGAAAAAAAAATAAACGACAAAAAAAAAAAAAAAAATTCAACAGCATTTTTCAAATTAGCAGCCTTGAGGGCAATATAATCCAAGTTCAGCCAGAGCGAATCGAGCAGGAATAGCTAATTGAGTTCTAGGAAATTTAAGAATCCCTCATCTCCTCATCAGCACTAACTCGCTTGTTAAAGGAAGACAAATGAAAAGGTTAATCAGCAAAGATTCGCACTGGGGGATTGCTTGGAACGGATCCCTCCTCCCCGGCAGCCGTGCCGAGGTCATGTGTGAGTGTGAACGCTCCGGGCTGCAGAAAGGCACAAATGCCATTGGAAAGCCCCGCCTGGCACACAGGAGCTGTCACATCTGGACACGGTGGCTCCGGGATCGTGACCAGCGCTCTCCGTGCTGGCCGTGCTCTGAGAAGGGTTTTTTTTCTTGCTCTCTGTTTTACCCGGCTCTTGGCTGGGGCTGATGAATGTGCCCTGTGTTGGTTGGGTCTGACCTTGGTCCTGGAGCGGGTTTTGGCTGGGATGCTGTGCACTCCTGGGGAGGGGAGGCAATGCCCTCAGAGCTACATGGCCAGGTAAACAAATCACAGAGCTTTCAAAAATCTTGCTAATTTTTCTTTTCTCGTTTTTTTTCCCCTCGTTTTTTAACAGGAGAACCAGCTCTGGCTGGTTCTATGGATCAGAGATTTAAAAATAGCTGGGTTCCTTCCTGTCTGAGGTAGAGAGAAAGATATAAGCCTGATTTATTGGCTGTCCAGTAGACTTTATATTCAATTTCCTCTTGTCACATTCCTATCAAGTAACTGCAGGAGTGTAGCAGAGGCAGGGCCAGCCTTTACAGAATAAATACATTCATTTACATGATGAATACCCATATTCACGTGGATTAAAGTCCCTCTTCAAACACTCCAACAAAAAAAAATACCAGCCAAACATTGTTAGCAGCACATCGGCAGAGGAAAGCAATCTCACAAGTTTTAATTCAGTATTTAAATTCACTTTGGCAGGATGGGAGTGCTGGATGCACTGAAATCACTGTCGTGCCAATGGAATGAGGAATAAATCCTGATTTCTGGAATACAAGCACTCCCTTTCCTTTCCTTTCTTTCCTTTCCTTTCCTCCTCCTATCCTTCCCTTTCCCCTTCCCCTTCCCCTTCCCCTTCCCCTTCCCCTTCCCCTTCCCCTTCCCCTTCCCCTTCCCCTTCCCCTTCCCCTTCCCCTTTCCCTTCCCCTTCCCCTTCCCCTTCCCCTTCCCCTTCCCCTGGTGCTCCTGTGGTGGCTGATGCTGCCCAGCAGAATCGTTAAGGTTGGGAAAGATCTCTAAAATCCTCAAATCCACCCCTCAGCTCAGCATCACCACTAAATTGTGTCCTTAAGGGCCATATCCATGTGTTTTTTTTGATATTTCCAGGGATGGTGGCTCCAGCACTTCTCTGGACTGAGCATCCCACATGTCCTGGGGGAGGAAAATCTCCCGGTGGGGTTTGGCTTGGGAACAAACACAGCAGTGGCTGAGCCGGACCTGCTCAGAAACAAGGTTGAGAAAGGGAAAAGAGAAATACATGAAGTTTTAAAAGGTTAAATAAGTGAGATTTAAAGCTCCTCTGCGAGCTCACGTCCCAGCCTGGGCCAAGCTTTGCACAACTTCTGCTGGTTGAAGGCAGATTTGGATTTTCCTTGTGAGAAGTTTCCACAGAGATGAAATCTTTGTTTGATGTTCTGAAGGTCCAAATGTTTCTGCCTGGACCATCAAGAGCTCCATTTTACATTTCCAGGGGTTCCAGTAGCTGCCTAAACCTCCCATAAACCTCACATTGCACATGCAAACAGCCCTTATTTTTTCCCTTTCATCATCTGTTAAAAATTTTTCTTCTTTTCAGAGAAAACTTGGCCTTTTTGAAAGGTTTATCAACTCACACGTATTTATGGAACTGGGACAGGGAACTGACACGAAATGTTCTCAGGATGATGGATGCAATCCTGTCTCCAGGGGAAAAAAAATTAGGAATTCAACCAAGGAAAAACACTCTGGAAAACTTCACATCAAACAAGGAAACGAAGGAGTGAGAAGAAATGAAACACATTTGAGATTATGAGCAGGGGGTTAGTTAATGTCTGAGTTTAGTCTGATGCCCTGGTGATGGCCATTGGTGCAATAATCAGTGTGGGGACTGATTCCACTGAGGAATTGCTCAGGAACAATTCCAGCACCAGGATAAAGGCCAGCACAAGGATCACTGCAATGGTCAGTCCCGGGCATTGAAATGCATCCAGCTTGATTTGCTCCAGCAAATGCAAAAAATCCTTTCCCTGCCTCGTATGAAACACAAACAAAGCCTTCACTTCCATGGCATATTCTCCTGTACAAGAATGTTATTTTAATTTCCCCCAAGAGCTAAAAAAAGAACCTTTTTTTCCCCCCTTATTTTTATTTGATATACATAATGTAGGCTGGCAGTATTAGTGTAAGTGTTTTCTATTCATGGCTTTCTGAAACTTTCTGTTAGAAGTCTTTGAAATCAAACACCCTTCTTTTTATCATATATTACTTCCTCCCCGGGAACTATTCCCTCTCTGTGCAGCGATCCCATTAGGCTTTTAACTTTCAGATGTAAAATAAAATAAAAAAAACCCAAAAAACCCTACCCCAAAACCTGTGATAAAAATGTATTGATGTTTGAACGCCATCCAGCACAGGCGACTTCAAAAAAAAAAACAACACACAAATTTTTGTGAATGGAAAATGGGAATTTGATTTGCTGCGAGAGGAAAAGCTTTTCCTAGGCAGTTATGATGTTTAATGGGGCAGATATTGATTTTTTGGCCTTGCTTGGTACCACTGATGTCTGCAACAGCATTTAAAATAAATTTTCCAAAGGAATGGGCCATGATTTTATGGAAAACCACAAGTGACACAAGTGACTCGTAGGCTTGGCCGTGTCTGCAGAGTTGTTTATTCTTGCAGCACTCACAGATCCTGGGATGGCTGTGGCTCTCCTTGCAAACTCTGAGGTGGTATCAAGCAGGGAAAACCAGATTTTAAGGACTTAAAATTATTGGACACTTTTAACAGCTTGAAATTTGGAGCTGAAATGGATTTTTTTGGTGTTTGAAATGCTTGTTTGGATCAAGTTTTATGACAAATTTGTTTTCAGCCTCACTGAGGTCTGTCTGTTCTTTTACTATTATTTCAGTAGATTTAGAATATCCTCCTTGAGTAGTTTTTCATATTTATGAGATAGAAATATATTTAATAATAGAAATGTTATAAAATTAAAGCTACAGACCTGTTCCATCTGAAACCAGCCACTCCTCACCCAGACTCATGTGCACCCTGAAGGGCCTGGGCAAGAGTTTGGGATGTAAAGGAAACCTTTGAGGCAACAGAGATGAAAAGGAGGAGAAGCAGAGGATTTGAGGTGTTCAGACTGAATTATCTCAGCATGTTAATTATTGGAGCATGCAGGGATTTAAGGGATTTCCACCTCTGGAATGAGAGGAGCAGAGGACACACCTCATCCTGGGCTGCCCCTTCATTTCCAGGCTGTATAAATACCGAATTTCTGGCAGTGGTGATGACCCCAAGCTGTGAGAGCTGTCTCCCCCTTCTCAGTGCACCCTGAATTCACCTGATTTATTCCCAAGTTGCCTTTTCTCTGGCTGGAGTTCAGTATTTCCCACAGGAATCACCCCAGGACAGCAGATCCCACTCACTCCTCATCCTCAAATGTGTGGCCACTCCATGTTCCCCACCCAGGACACCTTGGGATCAATCCTGGGATGTTCTTTCAGTTCCTTGACTGGAAACTCTTCCAAACTCTGCCTGGAGGAGCGCAGGGAACCCCATTAATTTAACACATCCCTTTCATGCCCACCTGCCCCCAAAACTCATGCAAATGCAGTGATAACTTAGAGAAAAACCAAGTTCAGGGACCTCCGAAGTGATTTCATTAAAAATCAAACAAACTGCTGGTGCTTGACATAATTAAGGCTGTTTGGTTTGGCTCTGCAGCAGTGAAACCAACCTCACACACAAAAGTGGTTGCAGCTTTTGTCCCAACAAATTCGAAGCATCATTTGTCCTCCACCAGCTCAGTACCAACCCTTTTCTGTTCAAATCTTTCAAACATTTCTTCTTTCCCCCTTTTCCTGGCCCTGTGGAGCCGAGAGAAATGTTTGACAGGCATTAATTTTGAAAACAAATGGTTGATTTTCAGCTCAGCTGCTGACGAGGAGGCCGGGAGAGAGCAAATTGCAGCTTGTTTTAATTGCAAACTGGGAATTTCATAAACAAAATCCACGCACGTCTCATTTATAATCATGATCCAGGCCAGAGCAATAATTATGATAAATCCTTTGTCAGCCCTACTAAGAAGTCTTTCATGAAGTAGTAGGGAATTAATTCACATTCTAGACGATGGCTCAATAAAATGCTTTCCAGCTTCTCTGACATATGGAATTCCACATGGGCTGCAATCAGATGTTCCCCAAATCACACTTTCCCCCCTTGCTTAACTCCTTGACAGTTTAAGGTAAACAAGCACTGAATTCATTAAGCTGTGATTTTTAAGCCTTCTAATTAACTGAAACAGCTGAAGTTCCACTCTTCAAACACATGTTAAAGGCTTAATTTGCAAGAAATAAACCACTGGGAGACCTGCAGTTTATTAACGTTTGAGGTGTTCCACGAGAACCTTCCCTTGTGTTGTTCTTCGGGGTTCTGCAAAATGTAGAATTACAATATTTTAACACAAGGAAATTAACAAAATACCTCATTTTTATAATGAAAGGCATTGTTGCTTTGATTTGGGAACAGAGTTTTTGACTCTGAGCTCCCTGATTATTTTGTCTGGTCTTATCAGAGTGTTTTCATTGCTCCATTAAATGTCCAGTGGCTCCCTGAACAGCACTTAACTAAACTGTACTAAAAGTATTTAAGATTATTCTTTAAAAACCAGACATGTTTCTGCTCCATGAAGCTCCTGCTGCATTCGAGGCAGTCCATGCAATATTTTGGATGCAGCCTCGACCCAGGAGAAGGGAGTTTTAACCCATTAAATTTTTAATCTTTGCCATGACTCGGGAAATGCGCTTATGGAAGCACTTAAGTTTTAATCCTTCAGTCTTAAATATTAAAAACCTTGCTTTAAACTGAGACAGGGATGGTTTAGATTGAATGTTGAGAAGGAATTCCTCCCTGTGAAGATGGGAAGGCCCTGGCACAGGTGCCCAGAGCAGCTGTGGCTGCCCCTGGATCCCTGGCAGTGTCCAAGGCCAGGCTGGATGGGGCTTGGAGCAGCCTGGGATGGTGGAAGGTGTTGGGGTTGGAACTGGATGATCTTTAAGGTCCTTTCCCACCCAAACCATTCCATGATTTGTGCTTTGCTTTAGACACAACAATTGGAAGATCTGGAGGCTGACATTGCAAAATCATCCTGGTGTGATCCTCGCTTGCAGCCAGGTGAGGCCAGAAATTCCCAGAATACCACAGAGATTTGGTTACTCCAAAGGTATTTTAAATCCAACCCCTTGGAACTTGATTTCTTCACCTTTTAATTCTCAAGTTAAGGCAAACGCAGAAAAACCATCCCTTTAAATAGTGGTTTAAATATTTAACGGCGATTTAAATATGAAATCACTTTAACAGTGTAAAGAGCCACAAATCCCTGTGGCTCCAGGCCCTCGTGGCTGTGGCACCGTGGCAAAGACACAGATCAGAGATGGTGGAGGGGGCAAAGCCCTTTGAACTCTTCTTATCCCAGCACTTATGGATGGATCCCATTCCAAACAAACCTTGTTGGAATTCAGGACATCCCTCTGGCTGCCCTGGGTGATCCCAGACCCTGGCAAGGAGTCCAGAGACAAGCCACGAGAGTTTGATCAGAACAGTATTAATTTATCACCGGGTGTAGATGTAGAATTTTGGGGTTTAATGGGGGTTCAAGATGGAGGAATCTGGGCATGTCCTTGTCCTTCTGCTTCTTCTTCTTGTCCTCCATCTTCTGCTGGGGTGGTGGCACTTTTGGATTGGTTTAGCACAGAAGTGACTGTCTAACAGAGGTGATAGGTGTTGGTATTGATCTGTAAACACAGGACATGTAGTACAGAGTATAAAAGTTACGACCGCCCTTGGGGTGGTCAGTTGATGACAATCCAGCACTGTAGCCAGCACCCAAGCCGGGTGAGAATAAAATGTACAGATAAGAAATAATAAACAACCTTGAAGACTGACATGGATGCATCCCGAGTCTCTCTTCTGTCACTGGGGCTTGGGAGAGGGACTTCTGACAACATTCTTGGGGGTTTTCAGCCCAAGAACCGAGAAAGCCTGACATGACCTCTGCTGTTCTGGGAGACACCCAGTTGTGTGTGCTGGGACTGGGATAATGAACACCCAGTTGTGTGTTGGGACTGGGGTGATGAACACCCAGTTGTGTGCTGGGACTGGGGTGATGAACACCCAGTTGTGTGCTGGGACTGGGAATAATGAACACCCAGTTGTGTACTGGGACTGGAATGATGAACACCCAGTTGTATAATGGGACTGGGGTGATGAACACCCAGTTGTGCGCTGGGACTGGGATGACAGTGGTGGAAGCTGAGCTGTGCCCTCTCCTTTCAGACAAGATAACCAATCTGCCCCAGGCACCAGGTGCTCCTTCCTGTCCTGCCGGGGGGGTTCACGTGTGAAAATGTGGAGGGAGGAGGAAGTGACAGGAAGCCGAGCACCATCAGCACAACTTTCATGTGGGTTTTGTTCCCAGGGAACCACTTCCTCTGTTTGTCTGGGCTGCACGGGGATGGGACTGCGCTGGGGTTCTCGCTCTCAGCTTGTTCAGCCAAGCCAGAAAAGCCGTGGCACCCAACTAAAATCAAAGGAGGGTTTTTTAATTATAATTATCCTATGTTTATCTGGATTCTGCTGTCTCAGAGTTTCGTTGTGTGGGAATTCTCATCTTTTTCCTTTCTTTCCCTCCTGTTTTTTTTTTTCCCTACCCAAAATGATTGCAGTGAAATAAATTTTTGGTTTTCCTCCTTTTCTTTTTCTTTTTCTTTTTCTTTTTCTTTTTCTTTTTCTTTTTCTTTTCTTTTTCTTTTTCTTTTCTTTTTCTTTTTCTTTTTCTTTTTCTTTTTCTTTTCTTTTTCTTTTTCTTTTTCTTTTTTCTTTTCTTTTTCTTTTCTTTTTCTTTTTTTTTTTCTTTTCTTTTCTTTTCTTTTCTTTTCTTTTCTTTTCTTTTCTCTTCCTCTCCTCTCCTCTTCTCCTTCTCTCTTCCTCTCCTCTCCTCTCCTCTCCTCTCCTCTCCTCTCCTCTCCTCTCCTCTCCTCTCCTCTCCTCTCCTCTCCTCTCCTCTCCTCTCCTCTCCTCTCCTCTCCTCTCCTCTCCTCTCCTCTCCTCTCCTCTCCTCTCCTCTCCTCTCCTCTCCTCTCCTCTCCTCTCCTCTCCTCTCCTCTCCTCTCCTCTCCTCTCCTCTCCTCTCCTCTCCTCTCCTCTCCTCTCCTCTCCTCTCCTCTCCTCTCCTCTCCTCTCCTCTCCTCTCCTCTCCTCTCCTCTCCTCTCCTCTCCTCTCTCTCTTTTTTTCCTTTCCCTCCTTACTTTTTTCCTCCCCAAACTGATTACAGCAAAATAAAATTTTGATTTTCCTCCTCATTTTTTTTCCTTTTTTCCCTCCTGGCTTTTCCCTACCCAAACTGATTAAAAGTGAAATAAACTTTTGAGTGTTACTTTTAGGAATTCAACCAAGGAAAAACACTCTGGAAAACTTCACATCAAACAAGGAAACGAAGGAATAAGAAGAAATGAACATTACTTTTCAACTAGAGAGAAAAAAACCCTCTCTAAACTCTTGCAAATGGGGAACAAGTGACGGATTTACACCAGGGAGGAACACAGCAATGCACAGTTTGACTGACATTTGGACAAATGACATTCCTTGGTTCTCCTCATCTCATCCCTCTCTTACCCACTGAGGGTTTTTCCAAAGGGAAAAAGCCCAGTAGGTTTCTGGCAAATTCTGCCACATTCTCCTGTATTCAGGTAAAAATGCACCTATGTTAATATATATTAATATTTAGTAATGGTTGGAAGGCTGCCTTTCTTTTAATTTTAAATATAAAAATGTATCTGGTGGGAGGAAATGAGGAGAGATTTGTGCAGTCCCAGCGCTGTTTGATTTCCACACCACTGTGGAAATGCTCAGCTCTTTCCTGAGCTGGTTTTTCCCTCGGCCAACCTTTCCCGTGCTTCCAAGGGGTTGGAGAACAGGACATAAAATCTGAATTATCACCAGTTCAGCCTCTGCAGGAAATCCGAACCCAAAACTCCTGATACAAAACTTTAACAAACATAAACCACCACGATGCTCCTGAGGAAAATACCGACTGTCACCACCACACTGATGACACAAAGACCACAGAAGCCAAAGGAAAGAAAAGAACCCTATTATTTTCTTTATTTTCTATACGTAGGCGATGACACAGCAAAGAGTCTAAGCATGGCTTAACTGTAGGGCTGGGAGAGGTTTTATTTAAATGGAAAAAATTCATTTATTGTTAAATTTTGCATCTGTTTTGCTGAGTCAGCACTTCTGTGCCATTGTTGGACAATGGAGTGAGGAAATGAAGGCGTTCATTAATTAGCGTTAATAAGTTTTCCATGATGGAGAGGCTCTTGAGGAAAAAGTTCTGTCATCCCAGAATATCACCCATGGAAAATGTACGGGAAACAAGGGTTGAAGTGGATTCTCTGAATGTGAGGAGGTTCCTACAAATCTCACCTCATTAAAAGAAACAAGTAAAAATAGTTTGAATTCAGTAGTGCATCATTTATTGTCATAAACATCCTTCAATGCAGAGGGAATTCCACTGTTGTTTCTGGAAGAAAAGATAAAGCTTTTTATGTTTGATCCTCCCAGCAGCCATGGTTTGGTTCTCACCACCCTTACCAATAATGTACTTTTAAATCAGTAAAATTCCTTTTTTCTCGCCCCATACAGAGGGTGGTGAAGGCTCCAGGCTGTCCCCATCTCCAACAACCTGTGAGAAGGGCAGCTTCAGGGTCAGCCTGGGGATTACTGGATCTCCTGGTCCTGAAGGGTGAAAATTGGAGTGGGTTCATGTGGAATAGAGCAGGTGGGTTGCTGCTCCCTCAGCCAGAAACTGGAGAAGGTTGTGGGAAGAAAGGAATAAGTAGGAAGTTATTTTATGGGTCTATAGCCAGTGAATTTGTAAAAAAAACCCAAAAGGGGAAAAAATTTATAAAGGTGGTGGGAGTAAAGCCTCTTTTTAGCTGATAACACCCCTACATCACATTGAGGAGGCAAAGAGGAGAAATAATCCATAAATACAGCAGGAAGCTCATAAATGAGAAGCACAGGGAAAGTGAAATCCCTGGAGCTTTGTGTCCTGGGATTCACCTGGAAAAGCTCCCTGTGGCACTGGCAGGATGTGGGTCTGCCCTGGGGCTGGGAACTTCTGGCTTTCCCTGCTGACCCAGCATCCAGCCCCAGGGATGGTGGTGTGTCCTCAGCACAAAAAAAATGCTGGAGTGGGAAAGGGAATTGCAATTCTGTCACCTGCCAGCTTGCAAAAAGCAAAACCCAGACCAAGCTGCATCCTGGGCCCAAAGGCTTAGCAGGGTTAGTCACCAGCAGCCAGAGCATCCCAAAATAAACATCCCGTGTTTTTTGTTCCTCAGCTGGGTGGTTGTGCCCCTTGAGCTGGGATATCCTTCCTGGAGCATCTCAGGACTCAGTTTGGAGTTAAAAGCAAGACTTTAAGTCAATGAACAGCTGCTGGAAAAATCCCTGCTGGCAAGGCAAGGGCACGTTGTGAGATTGTGGCTCTGTATTTTTGAGCTTTGGGAATTCTGTTTTCCCTACCCAAACTGATTCCCTACCTGCTGCTAACCTGCTGATTCCCATGAAAAACCGATCTACGAGTTCTCATTCTCAAAAGACATTCTCATTGTTCTTGTAAATATCTACATAGGCTGACTCTTTCAGGATTTTTCTCAAACACTGTTCCCCTCACCTGTTGTCTACCAGAGGAGAAGAGATGCCATCCTTCTCCCACCAATCACTGCCCTTTCAGTGCCTTGTGTTATAAAAAGTCAAAGATGAAATGTAGTAAAGCTTTATGATGATCACTGAGCTGTCTATGTGTCCTTCATGGCCAATTCCACGCTATGACATGAGATCAGGAGTTGGGGGTGCATCTCAGAGCAGCACAGAGAAATCCTGCGCTGAAACTGCTGCTGCCCCGAAATTGCTGCTGCCCCGTCCTGCCCCACCCTCAGCCCTCCTGCTCGTCTCCTTGGGGATGCATCCTAGCTGGAGAGCAAACTTCCAGCTGCTCCATTTGGAGGAGAATTTTGACCTCTTTTCCCACCCAGGAGCGTTGCCAGGCCAATGCTGAGCTCACTGAGGGCGTCTGAGCAGCGAGATTTGTGCGATGCTCCTGCGGGTGTGCTGGGTGTGCTGGCAGTGGGTGGGTGAGCACAGAGCCCCCATTCCTGTCGCTCCTGTGGGTCATTTCTGGTGTGAGCAGTTCCACTTAACAGCACGGGACTTTCATTCCCTGGAGTGAAAGGGGACAGAAATGCTGATGGGGGACAGAAATCATCGTTCCATGGACGTTTGCTGTGGTGAAATCCAAGGCAAAACAGTTGCAGATCTGCCTGGGGAACCAAGTGTGATTGATGATGGCACTGCTCCAGCTCTCTGGCATTGTCACCAATCCACTCCCAGCACCATTTTCCCTGTTTCTTCCCTGTGATAGAGAAGAGCTCCTCATCCGCGGGACAGGAAAAATTTTGGTTTGTTTTCTACTCCCAGCACCATTTTCCCTGTTTCCTCACTGTGATGGAGAAGAGCTCCTCATCCTGGGACAGGAAAAATTTTGGT
Organism: Acrocephalus arundinaceus; assembly: GCA_021534815.1. Taxonomy (NCBI): domain Eukaryota; kingdom Metazoa; phylum Chordata; class Aves; order Passeriformes; family Sylviidae; genus Acrocephalus; species Acrocephalus arundinaceus. The sequence goes on along the minus strand of JAJEOU010003008.1, from coordinate 18,933,644 downwards.
TTGCTTTTATCTCATTCCTTATTTCCGTGGTGTGCTCAGTAGTAGTTTAGGCTGGTACAGAAGCGCAGAGATGTTGATAAAATGGAAAGATTGGATTCCAAATTGTGCCGAGGAGCTTCCCCTGGCTCTGAGCCGTTGCTGGAGGTGGCTCTGGCTCTCCCCACCACCCACACCCTTCCCTCAGCCAGGCTGAGCAGCCTGCAGGAGGGTTTGGTCTGTCACCCATCGTTTGCAGCTGCCTTTGGAACAAACCCCACCGAGGTGGCCAGCGTAGAAGGTCAGAAGAGATTTAGAGGATTCTGCTTCCTTTAAAAACCCTTGTGGATGGGTAAAACCCATCCATGAAACCCCTTCAAAAAGAATTTCACACAGCTCTTCACTTTGCTCTGCTACTCTCATGGACCAGAACTATCCTGGCTGAGGTCGTGTGGTTTTGCAAAGAGCAGCAGATGTGGGATAATTGCACAAATAATTGTCCTGACCTCCAGCTCTGTCTGATCTCCCATTAAATCTGAATGTTTTGGGTTGGGACCAGCACAGGAATGCAGACTGGGGCTTGTCCCTTCCCTCTCTGCCACCTGTGGTTCTGCAGGTATTTGGATAAGGAGATACTCGGGAGTTTTTGTTGTCTGAAATCACACATTGAGAAGAATAAGGGGAAATCAAAGAACATTCCTGAGCTTTAATTATCTATATTTATCTACAGATAAATAATATAATAATATAATTTACTATAATAATAATATAATTTATATTTACCTAAATATAAATTATATAATAATTATTATATTTTTTATCTATATCATTCATTATATCTATATAATGAATGATACAGATATAAAAATCTATATATCTATAAATACATTTATCTATAAATCTTTAATTATCTATACCTATCCTTATCAATAATTGTTCTTTTTAGAGGAAGAAAATGCTTTAGATAAACAGCTATAGGTAGGAAATTGTTAGTAAAATTCTTATTATCATGTTTTATTTTGCCTGCTTGAGTTCTTTCAGCTCGGGCTATCTCCACTCAGCCATGCAAGTGCAGGTGGTGGACACCATGTTGGTGTTCAGGATTAAAATGGGTGTTTATTATAAAACTATGGGCCTTATCCAAATCCACCAAAGCTGACAAAGCCACAGATGCCCCAAATCCATCCGTAATTATTTTCTTAAGAGAAGTCCCCAACACAACCTCCAGGTAAAATCCAAGCTCTGGGTGTTGGAGCTGCATCTGCTTCAAATTATGGATGGGCATTTTTCTTCTCTCATGTGTGAGTTCAAACAAACATCGTAAGGGCTTTGGCACTGAAGCAAAATAATGAGGAAGGGCTAAAAATGTGTGAGGAAGGAGAAAACGTGTAATTAGGCTGAAAAGCAAAATCAATCATTCCCTTCCTACTGAACTTGTCCGTGGCTAAATAAAAAGAAAGTGAAACCACCACTCAAGAACTTGAGGGCAATTAATGAGGGACAGCAGCTTCAAACTGTGAAACATTTTGGGGACACCATGACTCCAATGGCTCCCACAAAGACCCCACAAAGCACCCAGAGTGTCCCTGAACGTTTTACCTCTGTTAAGAACCCATATCCCTTGCTGGAGCACTTCTGTGAAACCGCCAGTCAAATGTAATGAGTTCAGCATTTTCGTATCATTCTCATTTTCCGAGCTGATATTTGAGATAAAAGACAAAGCCTGCCTTGGTTGCAGTTCAGAGGACGTTCTGTGCTACGGCTTCACTTTGCTGAAATCCTGATCAAAGCAGAGCTGTGAAATCTTACTATCCCATTGCTAACTGCACTGTTGACTTTATGCATACTTCCAAAATCCCTGCTTCCCCTTAGACCTTTTGACCACCTTATTAAAAAGGGGAAAAAAAAAAAAAGCCCAGATATTTGCATTTGGTACTGTTCAGTATTTCTTGCTAGCAACAGCCTTGCTAGCGAGGTGAGACACAATTTTCCTGTTCTGTAATTAGAAGAATAAACCTTTCCTGTGGTTCCTCCAAGGCTGCTGTGCTCTGAAACACGGGTGGGATCATTTTTCCTGCTGGGGGGATGCAGTTCATTAACCCCTCATCAAAGAAAGGAACGAAACGACTCACGAGCCTTCCCTCTCAGATTCCCTGATTATATTAATCCCAGAAGAGCTGAACTTCAGTTTTTTCTTTTTGCCATCTGGGACGAGAATCCAGCAGGGAGAAGTTCAGGGTGCCCAAATGTTTCCATAAGTGTTTGAAATAACTTTGTGCACTTCAGCTCGGCAGCTGTGTAACCAAGAGCTCAGCCTGGGGCTCCCCATAGGCCTCAGGGGTCTCCTGGGACAGGGACCATTCTGGGGGGACTGGAGGGTACTGGGACACCTCACCCACCACCAGGTGCATGGAGATATTTCCTGGCGTGTTTTTCCCAACAGCTTTCTCCCTCCGGGATTTAGATTTTGAAGAAAGAAGGAAGGAGATGTTAGTGGATGACAGAGTCAGAGCTGTGGCTGTCTGGGACAGGGTTTTCCAGGAGATTCTCCCAGCAGGGAAGGCACCAGCTGGAGCAGAGGTGGTTTGAGGTAACACTGAAACAATCCTGGGATGGTTTCACTCAGTGGCTGTGGGGATTGCAGACCTCCAGCAATCCCTAATTTTCATTTCAGCAAATTAAACACACCCTTGTGGGCAGGAGGGGATGGTGCTTCAGGAGCTGGATGTCAATGCCAGGAAGAGTCCGTGGGTTTTGGATGGGCTCTAACACCCAGCTGGGTGCCTGCACAAGAGCTTGGGCCACAGGGACATCCCCACCCCAAGCAGGGCACTGGTGTGCCCACGTCTGCAGGGCTGACTGGGGGAGCTGACGCCGTGCTCAGCTTGTTTCTGTGGCCTCTGAACATCAGCCCTGAAGTCAACCTTCTTTCCTGGAGGAAAAAAAATAGTAGTTCTGACATTCCAAGAAATCCCAAAGGGAAAAATACTGAAAATTAAATGGGTTGGTCTGCGTCCAACTCGCTTACTCAGGGGAGATAAATGATTTCGTATGCTAATGACCATTCCCTCAAATCTCTGACATTTTCTTACAATGTACTTAAGTACAGTTTGTTTTGCTTTCTGTCTCCACAACAATTACAAAGATTTATATTTTATTGCTCTGGTTGCGTTTGCCAGGACCACACTTCCTTTCCTTTTTAAAGGCACAGGGATATTGTCTGGGACAGCACAGAACGGCGCTTTCCGAACAGCTGAAACGAAAATAAACAAGGCTGAACTTATCTGGTGGAAGAGGGCAGACACTTTCACTAGGCACAGCAAAGCCAATAAAGGCTTCTGGCTCTTTTCTCCTCGACAGATCAGTACACACAGGCTCAGCAGCAGTTCATAAGCAAGACAACTCTGTCACCTTTTGTGATAACTCCAAATTAATTCCCCCTTCCAATGTGATTATGAAAGGCTCCAACCTGCCACCTTTCCTGGAGCTTCTGGTGCTGAGGGTGATTCCCTCTGCCTACTGTTTGGCAAAGGGGCTGCCTGGGGAGGAGGGATGCCTGTGCTGGTTCAAGCTGGTGGGAGAACAAAGTGCCACTGTGTCCCGGGGCACAGGGGAGGATTGTTTTGGTGACACCTTTCCTTGCCTCCTCCACCCATGTCCCAGCACTGCGAGTGACTCACAGCTCATTGAGGAGAACTCACAGCGATGCCTCAGGTTTGAGCTTTGATGTATTTCAGGTTCTGTGCTGCCCAGGGGTGCAGCTCTGAGCTCACAGTCAGTGTCACTCAGCTCTCTGCACACAGCAGGGACACAAAACAAATCCTTGTCCTGCTGCACACCAAGGACAACTTTCAGCCCAACAGCACAAACAAGGGTGGCTGGAGGGAGGAACAAGAAGGATGGGACCTCACAGCCTGGAGCTGGAATTGGACAATTAAACCCCAATGTGCAAATGGAGCAAAACTTATAAAAGTGTGAGACCTCGTGACTGGCCGTCCATTTTGTGACCATTTTGTGTCCATTTTGTGACCATCTTTTGTCTATTTTGTGTCCATTTTGGCCATTTTTTGTCCATTTTGTGACCATTTTGGGTCCACCTTGGGTGTAGCCCTGGCCAGGTTCCTGTCCTGCCCAAATGTACCCTAAAGGCCTTTCAATAAATCCCTACTTTATTCTCTGGCTCTGTCCAGTCTCTGTTCCAGCTCAGCCTGTCCAAGGCACCACCAGGACGAGCAGCACTTTTGCTCCTGGCTCTGATGGTGCTAAATGAGCAGTGCGGGGTTAAGGCTGCAGGGAAGGCAGCTCAAGTCATGACTGGGGCTGGAAAGCAGCCCCAGATCCAGGAGTTTATGTGCTAAAAATATCAAGTGACTTTGACTTGCTGATTTGGGCCTATAAAAGCTGGACCCACTTTCAGAGCAAATTCAGACCTCATCTACAGGTGGATGCACCACGTAAGATTTTCCCAATTGCTTGGAAGGGTTCTCCAGGTCCTTGTTGAGCTTGGGGCTCTCCAGTGACTGTGGACTCTGGGTGATGGTGGAGTATTTAGGCAATTGGTGATGGAGTATTTAGGCAATTGGTGATGGAGTATTTAGGCAATTGGAGATGGATCCTTCTCCACCCTATACTTTCTCTCCTGTAATAGTGATGAGATGCATTACCTTGCTTCTTTTTGCCTGTTGCTAAAGCCAAGCACGTTGTTTTACCGAATGTATAATTTTACTTTTGTGTCGCCTTCACCCTGGGATGCAGTGGTGCTGTGCCCAGGCTGAGGAGCCTTTTCTGTCACCCTGTGTGACCCCACGAGAGGTGCTGAGCCCCACGGTGCTGCTGCCTGCCCCAAATCCACGCTTTGCCCTCATTATTTAACTCCCTGTGTTGCTTTAAGAGCACCATCCCCTTCCTGACCTGCTGGCGTGGCAGACTGGGGTGGTCAAGGCTGTCCTGACTCACTGACCAGGACTGGCTGCCCAAGCCCTGGGAAGTGACCACGGGAGCTTTGCTGGTCCTTTCCACCCCAGCTCTCATGAGGGGTGGTCGTGTGTGGGAATCAACTCCAGCCAAAAACCAGGCAGCAAACGGTGACCTCAGGGCAGCTCCTGTTTGTGCAGACACGGGGAGAATCCACTGCCTGTGGCTTTCTTGGGAGTCATTTGCAGCCTGTGAGTAATGTGGACCACAAGAGGAGAAAATAACTAAAAGGGGAGTCTTAAAAAAGAAAGGAGAGAAGACAGTGGAGTCAGTGTTTTCTGCTTGGTGCTCTGGACATCTTGAGCAACAGCATTCCCAAAAGTCTCTGCTCAAATGAGCTGTGCCAGTTTGGAAATGGAGAGCCTGGTGAAAGATGATGGAGAAAAATCCCTCTCTTTCAGGATCATCACCATTTGCACAGATTCCAGCAGAAAAATGCAAAGTAGTGGTGATTGCTGTGTGATAAACATTTGTGCTCTCATTTAAACGGTTTAAAGAACTGGAGTGGCATTAGTTGGAAAATTTCCACAGCCAAACGCAGCTCTTCCTAACTACCCCCTGTCTAAAATGACTTAGGCTAAAGAATGTGCATTGTATGTCCCCTACTATATATCCTTTATGATCATAGTCTCTATGGATTGTAGTGATGGAGTCAGAAATTCAGGTTTTGGTTCCTGTCCCCATCCTTAAACTTCCTGTATGACGTTGGGAAAATCTCCTTGTGCCTCTGTTTATCACTCAGTGCTCTGGGAAAAGGAAATAAGAACATGGGATCCTCTTTTGTGGGATGCAAGGCACAGCTCATTGCCAGAATTTGAGTGAGAAAAAAATGCCAGTCGCTTCCACAGCTGATGAAAGAGCAGAGGGACGCCACGAAACACGTTGAAAACTTTAATAATTCCCCATGGTTCTGCAGATATTTCGGGTTTCTCACCACTAGTCAGCCTTCCTCTGCCATTTGTTCCTGGTGTCTTCCAGCAATTCCTCGCGCAGTGCTCATCGCAGCAGTCTCTGTCTGGTGCCAGCTGAAACATGCAGCCATAATAATAAAGACATTTTATTTCAAAGCTTCCCTCCCTGCTCACAGCCAGAACGTCTGAGCATCTTCCACCGTGCTTCTGCTAGCAGCAATAACAACAGCAATAAAAAAAAAGGCAAACAGCAGAAGAGTTCTCAGTCCACACGCTGCTTGTTTGGGCTGGTTTTTGGGAGGAGAAAGCATTTTGCTGATTGGGTTCTGCAATTCCAGGTGTGTTTTGGGCAGAGCCCACCTGCCCATGGGATAGACACAGGCCTGGCTGCAGCCCTTCTGCCAGGACCTCCAGGCTGCCTGTAATAAATGAGGCCAGGACTCGGATGGAACAAAAAAAAGGCACCTTGTTTATTTTTATACAACCATTAGGACAGGAGCCCGAGATAAGCTCAGGCTCCACCTGACAAGCCAGACAAATATACCAAAAACCTAAACAGTGTAAAAACACTGGGTGCTCCTTAGGACACGGAGTTCCACCAGAGACCCTCAGTAAAGTCCCAAAGTCCTTTTTATCCTCTCTGCTCTCTTCTGATTGGCTCATTGTCAGGGTCCTGATTGGTCGTTACTGAGGGTCATCCTGGACCAATCATTTTGCCAGGGCGTCGAATGATTGGTCCGTCACATCCACCAATCAGGGCTCGAAGTTCTGATGCCGCTCACATGGTGCTGTCCTTTAAATAGCCACTACTGCCCCACCCTCAGTGTCCCCCAAACCACCAACTCACCCACAGCCAACTCACAACCTCTATTCCCCAACATGCAACCCTCAGAATCATTATTTACTTGCTTATAACACTGCCCATCCCTGTGAAGTGGCTGTGGCTTCCTCTCCCCATCCTCCCCGTGGGTGGCAGCTTGGCCAGGCCACCAGCGTGGGCAGCGTCTCCATTGAGCAGAACAATAAAGCCTGAGCTCCTGTTCCCCAAGGGAAAATGTAAACGGAGAGGTCTTGCCTAAAAATATGGATTATGAAAGTGCATCCATTTCTATTGTCTCGGCGAAAGGCTGTGTTAAGTGAGCTTAATCAGACGCACATTATTTGTCTCTGTGGATGGAATTCTCTGGCCTGTGTTCCCCAGGTCACGGCAGATGATCTAATGGTCCCTTTGGCCCTGAAGTTCCCTGAAACAATGAAACATGGGTTTCATTAATGGAGCTAGACTTTTGGAAGGATGAAATATGAGCTACGCATCTCCCAATAATACATCTTTCAGATTCCTACGGAATTTGTCCATCTTTTTGCCAGACTGCAGCCTGTGGAGCGAGGCAGGGCCTTGATCTCTCTCCCTTGGGAACAAAGTCCTAACCCAGCTTTGTCTGTTGAAAGGCAGATGTCTGCACGGTCTTACAGGATGTTTGACCATCCAAAACCAAATCTCTGGAGAACCTTAATCTCCTTTTTTCTCCTTTCAGCCGTGGGTTGTATAACTGCTGTTGTCCATTATATGCACGATGTCAAATCCCAACCTAAAGTCCTGCTCCTGGGGCTTTAGCTCCTCCATCCCCTACCATGACCTGCTCTGACATCAAGACAAGGACAGGAGAAGGCTTTGGGGTAACGTAATTATGGGACATCCTCTTGGGAGCGGGACTGATGATCCTTGTGGGTCCCTTTCAACACAGAATATTCTGTGATTCTGTAGTTGCAGCCTTCCTGCACCTGAGGAGAGCTCACAAAAAGGATGGAGAAGGATATTTCACAAGGAGCTGGGGTGACATGACAGGGGAATGGCTTCACTCTGGCAGAGAGGAGGCTTAGATTGGATGTTAGCATGAAATCCTTCCCTGGGAGGGTGGGAAGACCCTGGCAGAGGGTGCCCAGAGCAGCTGTGGCTGTCCCTGGATCCCTGGCAGTGTCCAAGGCCAGGCTGGACAGGGCTTGGAGCAGGCTGGGATGATGGGAGGTGTCCCTGCCCATGGCAGAGGGTGAGATAATTCATTAGATCCCTTCCCACCTAGGCAATATGATATCAACCATGCCAGGATGACTCTGTGGTTGGGTGATTCCTGGAAATACAATCCCTGTGGATCTACTTGCATTCCCAGGATGATTCTGGGGTCAGGTGATTCCTGGAAATACAATCCCTGTGGATCCACTTGCATGTGATGCAGAGCTGCTGCTTGCCCCAATATCCACCACCCTGCAGGACCACGCCCTGTGTCCCTCTCCTGGCTCATCCCTGGAGCAGGAGGGCTGGAGGAGGTGATTACAGCCTGGCACACATGAGGTTAAGCACTGAGACATTCAGCAGGGAATGCCACCAGGCAGGGATGGCACCAGGGGACATCGCAGCTGTCACCCCAGAGCAGCCACATCCGCAGGAGCCAGGCTTCCTCCTCCAGCTCCAACCCTCTCTGACCTCCTCACTGAATGCTGTGGATGTGCACAGCCACTGTGGAGAGGGTCCCAGACTCAGGAGTCGTCTGATTTGTGTGAAAGACCAAGAACAAAACACAAAAAGAGCTGCAGAAGGATCAAATTGCAAAAACCAGCCCCCCTGCCCGGCCCGGGCAGGCTGTGATTGCAGACAATACCTTCCGGATTTCCAAGAGGGAAGCGATATATCCTTCCCAGGGCAGGCCCAGGACAGCTGTCATGCTTTGTGGCTGCCCTGGGTATGCAATGATGTCATTTCAGAGAAGGAATCAAAGATTGGCTTCAGTTTGAGGAGGTTTAGCTCTTTTGGTGTTTTTTAAACTTTGCCTTCATTTCCTTTTTTTTTTTAATTTATTTTTTGCCTTAAAATTTCACCCAGAGATGTTTCCAAACCCCAGAACTTTCCCTCCCTTCCCTTCTCACTCTTTCCCTGCTGTCCCGTGCTGGCGCCGGGCACTGGATCCTTACTGGGAAATGGGGAGGTCACACGGTTTACTGTCAGCCACAGAGACCTCTTTGGCCACGGCGTGAATCACTCTGGAGAGAGGCTCATTTTCTGCGCCACCTCCCAAAATGTCAGAGAAAAATAAACCCCACTGTGCGACTGCAATGAGGCATATTCCCGGCCTGTTTATTTTGTAGGCAAAAAGCCACCACCAGCGAGCCGAGTTAGCTGCAGGTTCCAAAAAAACCTCCTTTACCAAGGAGAATTTGTATGTGGAGGAGAACTGCCAGATTCTCCAGGCTGGAATGCCTGTTTTCCAAGGAGCAGGCTCTCCTGGCACATCCTGAGCAATCCAGAGTTGGATGGGCAACCAAGGGAGCGATACAGAGCCAGCAAGGGGAATGTCACCACAGCAAGGGGGAAAATCAGATGTAACAGCAGCCCTGAATCTCTGTCCCACTCCCAAAATTCATTAATCTCCTGAAGGAGGGATCACTCCAAATCTTGGCCTGGTGCCTAAATCCATCCTGGTTTATCACACAGCCAAGCCAATCCATCGACACCAGGAGTTTCCATGTCCAAGGATGGGCTGCAGGGAGCCCAAATCTGTCACCTCCCTCCTCTGCCTCATTAGATCCTGCCTTTCACAGGATGCTGGGATCGAGGTCCATGTGTTCACGGACAGATAAATCGCCTCAGACCACCGAATAATGGGAATTCTAACACAGGGGCCTATCTGTGGGCCTGATGTTTTCACATTCCCAGTAAAGTTTTACGAGGCGGGAAGTGTGATAATTAAGGAAAAGTTTAACAAAAAAGATTTTTAAAAGGGCTCTTGGGTGCAAGTCTGTCATCATCACTGGGGTTTGCTGAGCCTCAGCATCAGGGTTTTAATACTGGAAGAGCTTTTGGGGACAGCAGGGCCGCTGTGAAAGGAAGGATTTCCCGTCCCACCCGTGGGCCTGGAGGGCTTTGATAACACATTTCTGTAATTCAGGGCCCAGCTTGGCAAGGTTTAGCCACCAAAGCCACCTGCAGCTTTCAAACTGGGATATCCAAAACCATGAACCCCCTTGAGAAGCTTTATTCAAGTTTTGTAGGAACTCACGAGGCTGGGAAGGTTTGTTTAGGCGGATTCAGCTTCGTCAGCTGATGGAGAATTTGACCCCGAATTACCACGATGTAATCACACCAAGTGTGAACGAAGCATCTAGACTAGAGTCATATTTCTGGCAGCGGAAATCTATAAGAAAAATACACTTAAAATATATATAAATAGGGTGCAAATGTGCAAGGCTACCTCTAAACTCTCCCACAGCCTCCAAAATCATTCCTTGCAGTAGGTGATTATGTGTGCTTGTGAACTTTAACCCACCCTTGGCCTGATCTTGGCAGAGCTGAGGTCCTTTGCTCCCTGTGGCTCCAGCATTCCCATGCTGTCCCGCTGGCTGTGGCAGCCGGATCTCCTCTGGGGTCTCTTCCCTCTCCGTGAGATCATTGACACATTTGCACTTCTGTTCCCAGATTACCTCAACACGGGCCTACCTTAATCAGCAGAGTGTCGATTCCCACACTGGGGAATGACAATTGCGCTGGTAATTTTAAAGGTATTTTTCATCCGCCAGGAGCCAAGACCTTCTCAAAGCAGCGACATCAAGGGAATATTTGTTTTAAAAATTTCAGCGGGAGGGGGGTGGCTATTTGTACACTTTTATGCTTCCTTTTAACTTCGGCTCCGTTTTTTTGCCCTTGCAGGCAGAGTTTTCTGTGTAAGCAGCTGCTGTGTGACTCCTTTTCCTCTTCCCTGTAAATGCTGGGCACCTTATAGACCAAGAAGCCACAATTGGGAATGCATTCAGAGACCATTAGTACAGGAAGTCGGGCCAAATCCAAAGAAACCATGAGGCAGTAAGTTGGAAAACACGGGATGAATGGCCTTTTCATACCGCTGCTTTCAGGTGGAGTTTGTTTTTGGATTAAAGGAGTTTATTCAGGTATTCACAAATATCCCAGCTCTCTGAACTGGCTGGAATGTGGAAACCTCCAAGTCATAATCAATTGCCATAAAAAGGGATTGGCATGTTCCAGCTGGGGAATGGAGGGATGAAAGGGTCGTAATTAGGTGACACGCCTTCAGAACGGGATGAAAGGCCCAAAACATCCTCAGAGACGCGAGCAAACACGAAAATCTCCAATCACCTCTTTCTTTATTGGCAATCGCCACGCTCCAAAAATGTCGGTTTCAGATGTTTCGTGTGTGCCGAGATCCCACATCATTTTTTTTCCCCCCGCTTCGCCGGCTTGGCTGGGGAGTTAAAAAATAAAAGGCCCCAACACAAGTGAAGTGTGACAGAGCCTTGTTCTCCTCCCTCACAGGGGCTGCAGGAACTGGGGTCGCTGTGTCCTGGGAGATAGGAAATGCTCCAAGGGGAAGTTTGGATGGTCGAGGTGTGATGCCATGGAAAATGCTGTCTCTTTGGCAAGGCCAAAGAGATACATCCATAATTTTTCCTTCTGGGCACACGAAAGAGGGAAGCTGCTGACCTGAGTTCAGCAAAATTAGGATTAGAAATCAAAGCAAAAAGAATCTGGAGCTGTGATCACCACAGGCATCAAATATGGATGGAAAAGATCCTGGGGAGAGGGGAAAATTCAACAGTTTTTTTTCCTGCTAGGAGAAGTGTCGGGGTTATGTCCTTCCTTCCCACCTGAACTTCCAGGAATGGCACCCTTTAGTGACCTGCGGGTGATGACCTTGCCCTGGCTCAACAAACACCTCAACATCTCCAGCACAAACCAGCTCTGGCTGTTCTCAGGGCTAACCCAGGTCACCTTTGCCAAACACTCTGGAGATGCAATTTGCAACAGAGGTGTTAAAAATTGTCTCTGCAAATCAGCTGAAATCTTTGATTTAGAGCCCACTTTCAGGACTGGGAACTAAAGACTAAGTTGGGTCTTTCTGCATTCATTAGGCTCAGCTCATTTTAACCCCCATCTGCTTTGTGCTGCTGTCAGTTGAAGACTATTGTTCCCCAGCTCGGTGTTAAAAGAAATGGAAAGTTGTTGGGAGCTGGCAAGGTCTCTGGAAATAAGTGAAACCTTCTCCCCTTCTCATCCTCAGCACATAAACACCCCTTATAAACAGCAAATATACCAGAGGAAAATCCACATTTTATATATCCTGAAGCACTTGAACCTCTGAGGGCTCTGCATTTAGAGAAACAGCCAGCATGGCTTCAGACATCCTTCAAAATAAAACCTACTCCCATTCCTATTACATAGTGGTAAATATTTGGCACTTACTAGTAGTGCCTAAATTACTTTTTCTTTCCCCCCACATGGCACAAATCTTGTTTTCCAAACCTCACAGAGCGTCCTTTCCCCCTCCCACAGGTGCACAGACATGGAGGGACCAGAGGATTCAAGCACAGCCTCAGAATCTGCTTTGAATCTGCACTGCTGCTGGCAGGAGAGCAATATTTGAAAGGATATTATTGCTGAATTTATTACAACGGGGTAGGATGTGTGCGTTTTTATGCAAGGGTTTTTTTGCTCTGACCGAGATGCTGACCCAAATTCCATTTTGGTTCTCGTATCAACAATTGTTGGGTGCAGCCAGCCAACATTTTTTGATGGAGCAATTTTCTACCCGCACTGGAATGCTGTCTAAATTATATATGAAATGCAGGAATTTGGGCTAAATTTACAGCTCCCCAAAAGGTGAGATATTGGATTTTGGCTTTCCCACTTCTTTTTAATAATGGCAAAGTCATTTTAATTTAGTGCCACAGAGACATTTCATTTTGATTTTCTTCCTTTGACTCATTTGGGTCAAGCAGTCCATTATATTTAATAGCATATTATTTTTACATTATGTTACATGTTCCCGGGGCCAACACTGGCACGCAGGGTGGAAACTTGTCCCTTCCACTTCTCTGCATCCTTTGGTGGTTTCCATTAGCTCCACACCGCTGAAAGCAGCTCCGCTGCTTCCTCTGCTCAGGCTTTTGAAAAGATTTCTCTTGGAGATGCTCTGCTGAGCTTTTCCAAGGCTCAGCTGTGGGTGGTTGTGTCCAGCTTGGCAGAACTCGAGTTCCTGAGCTGGGTGTTTAAATCCCCACCAAGGTGCTCCATGTTCTCCCTCCTGGGCTCGCAGCTGGAGTGGAGCTGACCATGGACCCTTTGGAAAGATTTTGTTCCCCCACACTGGCTCAGATCCTCTCCTGGTGTAAGGCCCTGCTTCCTGCAGTGTTTAAGATTTCTCTGGCAGCTCCTTCCAGCTTTACCAGCAGACTTCAGCATGAGCGCCCCCAAAATACTCAGATATTCAGAAAAAAAAGCTGGAAGAGGAAGAAATCTCCAATCTCTTTGCTGGTGATGAAATCTTTCCATACTCTGCCCTGACCTCCTTGCAGTCTTTTCCTCCTTTTTAAATTTTTTATTTTTATTTTTATTTTTATTTTTATTTTTATTTTTATTTTTATTTTTATTTTTTTTTTTTTTTTTTTTTTTTTTATTTTTATTTTTTTTTATTTTTATTTTTATTTTTATTTTTATTTTTATTTTTATTTTTATTTTTATTTTTATTTTAATTTTAATTTTAATTTTAATTTTAATTTTAATTTTAATTTTTTTGATTTTTATTTTAATTTTAGGTTTTGTTTTTATTTTTATTTTTTATATTTTTATTTTATTTTTTTTAATTTTTATTTTTTAATTTTTATTATTTTTAATTTTATTTTTATTTTCATTTTTCTTTTTCTTTCTTTTTCTTTTTCTTTTTCTTTTTCTTTTTCTTTTTCTTTTTCTTTTTCTTTTTCTTTTTCTTTTTCTTTTTCTTTTTCTTTTTCTTTTTCTTTTTCTTTTTCTTTTTCGTTTTCTTTTTCTTTTTCTTTTTCTTTTTTCTTTTCTTTTTATTTTTATTATTTTTATTATTTTTTATTATTTTTTATTATTTTTAATTTTTTATTATTTTTTATATTTTTCTCTCTTGCAAAGCATCTCCTTGTCTGCCTAAACCCTCAGTGCCTCGCCAGCTCCCACAGCCCCTGATTTTCACTGCTGTGCTGAAAAGTCTGAGCTTTACCCCGAGGCTGCCCCTCGGAGCATTTAATGAGTCGCTAAGTTTAGGAAGTGCCACGCTCAGCCTTCCTCGCCCTGCTGTCACCTCCTCCTCCTCCTCGGGTCACTCGGCCAATGCTGCTCTGCCCAGGGAGGTGCGTGTTGGCATTTCCTCCCGCACAGGAAACTCTTCTATCTCCCAGGAGCTCCAGTTTTGGGAGCTGTCACTGTGTTCTGGGGGATTTTCATCCTGCAACCTTCTATAAATGGTCAGGTTGGACAAAGGACTTATTCAAGATAAAAAAGCTGTGCTTAAATAGCAGCTTAAGGTTGGATTTGGGGATACGTGATGAAAAACAAAGGCGTGCATTTTGTCTGAAAAGGAAATAAAAATAAATTCATGCCCTGGCTGACTGTGCATTGAGATCACTTAAATGCTGCTGGGTTTTGCAGGCTGATGGTGGCTGTGTGAGTCCTTGAAAGCAAACATTGAGACCCTGCTCTTTTTGGCAAAAAAAGACAATTTACTTCCTTTAGGAAAGAGAGAAACAGAAAACAAAGTAGAACAAAAAAGGGCAGATAATTTTCCATCTGCTCATGGTGCCCACAGAGGAGTTTGCAAGTGTTAAGAAAAACCTGGTGGCTCAGAGCTCTGGAAATTTTGGAAACTGCACTGAAACTGTTCTGGAGAGAGCTCTGTGTAAGGATAATATGTACTGCTCTGAATTCCTCATATTCCTCATGCTTCTTGTGAAAGCTCTGGAAAATCCGTGGGGCTGCAATCTGTGGGGCTGTCACTTGGGCACCTCATTTATCTGCAGCAAAAATAGCTCTGAGAACAGAAATCCAATTTGTTAAGTCCCTATTCCTTGAGAATTCCTTGAGGTTTGTGGAATTAGTAAAAGACCCTTTCTGACAGCTCTTCCAACATCATTCTGTGAGAGCAGGTTTTACTGAGCAAGGAACATTGCCGTTATTGAATGAATTTATGTCATAAATGTGGAAAGCACTGAGAGGATATTTCAAGTCCACTGAAATATTTGATGGTAAAAGAACAGACCTGAGTGGAAATCCCTTCTAACAGGGACAACTTCCACTATCCCAGGTTGCTCCAAACCCCATCCAACCTTGGACACTTCCAGGGATCCAGGGGCAGCCACAGCTGCTCTGGGCACCTGTGCCAGGGCCTCACAGTGCTGGGGGTGCAAAGTTTATGGGTGTCTCAGACATCTTAAAAAATTTTGGTTGTGCAAGTGGAGGGTGGAAGGAGAAGGCAGTTCAAATGGTGCTTAAGTTTTATCTTTCATATTTTTCAGATTCTGTGCTGCCCAGGGGTGCAGCTCTGAGCTCACAGTCAGTGTCACTCCTGCACACAGCAGGGACACAAAACAAATCCTTGTCCTGCTGCACACCAAGGACAACTTTCAGCCCAACAGCACAAACAAGGGTGGCTGGAGGGAGGAACAAGAAGGATGGGAGCTCACAGCCTGGAGCTGGAATTGGACAATTAAACCCCAATGTGCAAATGGACCCAGACTTATACAAGTGTGAGACCTCATGACTGTTTGTCCATTTTGTGACCATTTTGTGTCCATTTTGTGTCCATTTTGTGACCATTTTGTGTCCATTTTGGGTGTAGCTGTGGCCAGGCCCTGTCCTGCCCAAGGTGTACCCTAAAGGCCTTTCAATAAATCCCTACTTTATTCTCCAGCTCTGTCCAGTCTGTTCCAGCTCAGCCCTCCCAAGGCACGAAGCTGAGGCAGCTTTACCCCCCTGCCCAACCCCAGCAAATGGTGCCCGGGCTCCTTGCCTGGTGGGAGCCGTGTCCTCCCTTGCTCCAGACATGGAATGTGCAGCCCAGCTGGAGCAAAAGGGATGCATAAACACATCAGGGGACATCTGTAATGTGAAAATGGGGAGTTGGGGACCTACAGGGCCATTGTGCATTCAATGCACCGCGCTGGCCGGGCAGCCTGAATAATTGCACACATTGATATGGGGAACCAGCTCGGCAGGCAGGGGTTTGCTTTTAATGCAGACCAACGGCTTCCTGTTTTGGAAATCTTGCCTCTTCGGTGCACAAATGCATAGTTTTGTATGTGCATAATTTGTGGCTGTAATTTTAGAGCCTCATTAAATAACTTGGCTGTGGAAATCAAATTGCCTTTCATCAAAATCCAGCGAGAGCTGGACCAGTTCTGTCCATCACAGCAGCCCTTCTGGTCTTCGTTACGGGGCTGAAAAGCACAAATGCAAATGGGGCTGTGGATCTGTAGCACGGGAGGGAGGGAAGGGGAGCTTGGAAGAGGGAATGGTGCTGGCAGCAGGTTTCCAAGAGCGAGCTGGTCCTCTGAGGAGAAATCAGAGCTGCTCTGTTTTGCTGCCCAGGCAAGAAAGCAAAGCAAAGAGTGAAGGGTTGGAGTGGGGCTGCCCAGGATCCTGTGACAGGTCCAGGGGCCCCCTGCACTGCTCAGGGGACCTTCTGCCACCTTGCCCAGCAAATCCAGGCCTGAAACCCTGCAGGTACTATCAACCCAACGCTTCCATTTCTGGCCGCCCCACAGTGGAGTTTTCTGGCAGGAGGTCCCGGGCTTGATGCCGTTTCTGGGGTTGGTCCCTTCACGTTGGAGAACACTGTAAAATAACTCATCAGCTCATAAAGTTCAGATTTATTATCAGTGTTATGTAGGAATGAGGGTGAGAAACGAGTGCAGGTGAAGATGGGGAGAGGCAGAAGCTCTTTGATGTTCTACAACCTTGTCCAAAGTCAAGCAGAGATTTCTTTTAGAATTTTATTTTAATCTTTATATAAAGTATTATCCCATTGCTCCTTTTTAGTGGGATTGACACTGAAATGAAGGCAACTATGACACAAGAAGGGAAATCTGTTTGGTTTGTGGCCTGGCTCTTGCAGCTGATCAAAAACTCAGGCATTTTCTGCAATTTCATCTTTATTCTGCACGGCAGCAGCACAGCCTCCCTCCCTCTCCCAGCCCCCGTTCTGCAACGATATTTATTTGCAGGAAAGAGGGTTGGAAAGAAGGAAAAACAAGATGCCCTTTCAAAAAGGTCCAATGTCCAAAGGAAAAACTTCGAAAAGGGAGACAAATCAAGAGATAAGACAGATGGAAGGGGACACGGCTCTTTGGCAGCTGATGAAGAGGAGGTGGGATTCCCCCTTCCTCTGATCCCTTCCATTTGGGGTTTCGGGTGTCTCCTTCAGAAACCCAGAGGTCAGGCAGGGGACAGCGCGCTCGGCAGAAGGGCCGCGGGGCTGCCGGCGGATGTGTCAGCGATTCAAAGACCTCTGACAGGGACAGGAATGCGGCGGAGGTGTGACTGCAGTGTCACCTCAGAGCCACCGCTGCTCGCACCCACTTCAAAGGGCGGCGGGAGCAGCCGCTGCTGCCGGAGCAGGAGCCAAGCAGGGAGGCTGAAAGCTTGATGATGAGTTCTCTGGGGCTGAAACCTTGATGATGAGTTTTCTGAGGTTGAAAGTTTGATGGTGAGTTGTCTGAGGCTGAAATTTGATGGTGAGTTGTCTGGGGTTGAAAACATGATGAGTTCTCTGAGGTTGAAAGTTTGATGGTGAGTTGTCTGAGGTTGGAAATTTGATGGTGAGTTGTCTGAGGTTGGAAATTTGATGGTGAGTTCTCTGGGGCTGAAAGTTTGGTGGCGAGTTGTCTGAGGCTGAAATTTGATGGTGAGTTGTCTGAGGTTGAAAGTTTGATGGTGAGTTCACTGGGGCTGAAAGCCTGATGGTGAGTTTTCTGCAGTTGAAAGTTTAATGGTGAGTTCTCTGAGGCTGGAAGCTTCGTGAAGAGTTCTCATGTTCCCTCCTGGACCTGTGAAAACAAGCAGCAGGGACCCTCACACCACAAGGTGAAGGGTGATGGTGTCTTGGTTTGGAAAGCCAGGTATCTGCCAGGGAAAGTTTGAGCTCCTGGGATGGAGAATGTAAACTCCCTCCCTCCAAATTATCGTAATTTTGCAATTAGGGGCTTTCAGGCAGAAATATGGGAATAGGAATAATAGTTCTTTACTAGGAATGTTAAAAAATACAAATGGAGTAGTACAAAAAACAAGTAAACAAAAAAATCCTAGATATGCTGACCGAGTCAGGGATACGACGATGGTTTCAAGGAATGCTTTTCCTCCATCAAGGACTGATCCACTGGGAAAGCTCCTTCATAAAGCCAACAAAGTGTCCCACTCGCCAAGGCTGCCCCAGCCCCACGTGAAAGGGGGAAATGCAGCAAGGGAGGCTGCCCGGAGATATCCAGGATGGGAAGGAGCTCACTGGGCGCCTTGTCCCGCTGATATCCATCAATAACTCCAAGTTTCCCTGATGAAACATTGCAGCTGGTGCCATTAGAGAGCTGCAGGACACGAGAATGTGTTCACAGTGGTGAAGACACCAGTTTTCAAACCAGAGAGTAATAACTCCTGTTAGCACACACCCAAACTCTTCATTTCTTCCTGTTCTGTTTTTTCTTCCCCCTCAGGTTTTTTTCTTTTGTTTGTTTTGTCTGTGCCAAGCACATCCTTCAGCATCTCCATGCTAGCCCCTGGACTTCTACGAACAGCAAAGGAAGCAGAAATGTCTCCAAGCTTTTATCTGTGCTTTCAAAAGAATGCAAATCAGGAAACTCAACCTCAAAAGCTCGGGCTGGAAAGAGCATCCTCCCCACTGCAAAACATTTCACCTTTAATATATTCGAACCAGCCTATGAGACCGTTTCTCCTGCCAAGACAACTTTTCCTCATTAACTGTTGTGTTCCAGGAACCTCTTGGCTTCTCCCGAACTTTTCAGCACTGAAGCAGAACGCGAATGTCCAGCTCACATGGATGAGAAATTAAATCACATTTCAATACCTTGGCAGATGCTAAGTGCTGATAAGGAGGCAAATTCCCCTTAAAGGAAACCCTGCTGCTCCAGGGATTTTTGAAAGCAAAGGGAAAATCCTCCTTGAGGGTTGAATTTACACCTGTCCCAGCCATCCCAGGGCTCCCGTGGGATTGTGGTGCCATATTAATGCTGATTTTCACCATGGATTTTCACTCACACTGATGCTCGTGGCTGTAAAGTGGGGATGGCATGGACAGCCCAAGAGATGTTCAGCTGTGAAAACAAAATCTCTGTGTGGTTGCTGTTCACGGTCCCAGATCCAGCTGATGAGAGGCAGTGAGGCTGTCCCTGGATTTCTCATCAGCTCCTGTTCACCTGGGCTAAGAAAACAAACAAGAAACTCTTCTATCCTGCTAATAATGATTTATTCCCATTGACACTCAGATATTGGATGATGTGAATTCTATTGTAGCATGAGGGACGAGTCATGGGAGGAAAGGGATTGAAAAAAACAATCCTTAAAACCTAACTCTGAGACACTTCTATGAGTTGCCTACATATCCATGCAGGTTTTTAGTGGATGTTTTTATGCTGGTGTAGAAACACAGCCTTTAGCCAGTCCTAAAAAATTTTGAGCAAAGCATCTGAGGTAAAATTTTTACCGCACCTCAGGTAAAAATTTACCTCAGGCAAATTTTCCCCCAGGTAAAAATGGGGCAAGAAACAGAAATCCTTGAGGGGCAGGTGGTGGAAATGCCTTTGCTGCAGGGCTGGGTTTGTGCCCGTGGCTGAAGTGCCCGTGCTGTGGAGGAGGGAGACTTTAAACCGGGCAGGGCAGGAAGCTGTGGGAAGGCTGAGCTGAATCTGCTCCGTGTGTGAGTCAGAGCCCTAAATCTTCACATCTTCCGAGGGTTTTGTGCTGCTGCCACGTTGGCTACGAGCAGCCAGCTCTCTGCTTTGCCCAACTCTGTCTGTGTCAGGGCCAGTTTGGGGCTTTTCACGTGTACTGATGGGATAAAAGTGGTTGGGGTTGCTGCATCCCATTCCCAGAGAGGTTTGAGGGCTGCCTCCATCTCTGTTTCCATCCAGACAGCTCTTGTCAAGGAAAAGACAAGGAGAGAGTTTGTTTAAAGTGGAGTCACACATAAAGTCTGTAAAGAAATAAAGAAATCAAAATGCCAGCAGCCAGCGCGAAGCCTTTGCCGCCGTCTCCTTTCTTAATCTAATTTTGCAACTGCAAAAACGTGGTGGAAACGGGAACCTGGCGGGAGGCACGGGCTGAGTCCCTCAGACAGGGAGCTGGGAATGTCTGCCACCATCGGGGCTCCATAAATCTCAGCGTGTCTCTGCTAATTACCGCCAACAGGAAAGCATTTAATTGTGCAGCCAGGATAGCCCGCCTGACACAGGCACAGAGCACCCCGAGCACCAACCCCAACCTGGTTATCTGCCTTTGTTTTGGGTTAAATATAGATCAGCCAGACCAAACAGGGAGTGCTCCTGTGGGAAAATAACCTGGGCTTGAACCTGGACCAGTGCTGGCTTGGAGCTGGTTTTACACCCTCCTTCTTCCTGATCACGTGCAATTCGTTAATTTGATGGTGTTTACTTCACCAATTTTTGCCCCATTCAGGCCTGGGTGTGATTTATTTCTGAGCTCGTGCCACTCTTTTCTTCTGCAGATTTGTCCTGCCTTAATTCAGCTTCTTTAGGGGATATTAGATGGATTTAAATCCATGTAATAACCAAAAAAGCTTCTTTTCAGCCTTGATTATGGCCCTGATCCCAATTCAATGTTGTCAGGGGCTGGACATGGCACTCAGTTGACAGACTGGTCATCAAAGGTTGGGCTTGATGATCTCAGAGTTCTTTTCCAACCAAAATTACTCTGATTCTGTGGTCACACTGGGGATCTCAGTTTGGCCCTGCTGCTTTTTAAGGGCTTTCCATGGGCAAAGAGGCACCGTGGCAGCCCTGGGTGCTGAGTCCTCAGTGCCACCTGCTTTCCCCTAAATGTCCTCGCCCTGGGCTGCATTGTTGGCTCAGGTACCACAGAATTATAAAATTATTAAGGCTGGAAAAGATCTCCAAGATCATTAAGTCCAAGTTTCACCACACAGCCTGGGAGCTCAGCTGGGTGTTTTATGGCTCTCTGTTAAAAGTTTCCCGTTTCCTGAATCCCAAACCTGCAAATCCTCCTTCCCGTGAGGATCCCAACCATCTCACCTGAGTTTTCTCCTCAGATGAATGTTAAAAGTGATTTACTCTGAAATATATTTGCCTGCAGCTGTATGGAAATTAATTTAAGAACAGGAAATCTTCCTATAAGTACTGATACCTGACTGGTCAGCTTTTGGATTTTTTTTGGGCATGTTTCACATTGCTCATATTCCCTGATTTATGGGGACATCGTGATGGATGTGGTGCAGAAGGGGCATAGCCCAAATTATTGAGATGACATATATGAATTAATTTATTTAACTGTGGTTAGTGACAAGAGGGGGAGAATTGAAAATGGAAGCACTGTCAGTTCAATGTTTTGTGCATCCTCCCCTTCCCTCCTCTCCCTCCCCACATCCCACACACGTTCCTTACCCAGACCTTGTGCCAGCAGAGGCTGCAGCCATGGTTGTATTTTATCCTATGGGCAACCTCCTGAAATTGTTGCTACTTTTTAAAATTAACAGAGCAAACAGTGAAAATCAGAGGGTTTGGCAGGGGCTGGAGAAACCACATCTCTCCTTCTCTTAGCTACATGTCATAACAAAACCCTGGGCCAGAGAATTAAGAAATTTTCTAAAAATGTCCCTGTGATAGTTGCCAGGGTATCTGTCTGTCTGAGCATACACATGAGCATATCTGCAGGGGTTGTTTAATGCTTTATTTTAAAATAAACATGTTCCTTTCTTTATAATCTGAAGCATCATCAATGGACGCTAAGGGAAACAGATTTTCTTTTCCTTGGGAGGTGAGAAACCACTGTAAATGTGCACAGAGATAAAAATGAAGGGATCTTGACCCTTTGAATTGTGTTTTGAAGGACACCTGGGTGGGTTAGCAGGTGCTGATGGTCATGGAAAGGGTTAAAATGTTACCAGCCCCCCTCAGAGCCACACTCACCTGTGGGGCACTGCGAGCAGGGCTGGCTGTGCTGCCAAGAAAGGGTTTGACATAACTGAAGATCAGGAGGGAAGCTTGTGAAATGAACTATTTCACTTTTCCAAGTGCTGCAATTATTTGCTTTTCCTTTTCTTCAGTGTTTCTGCAGATGCACTGATGTTTCCACCAGTGGGATGACTCCCCTCGCTTCAGCAGGTTCCTCCACGCTCCTTAACCCCACAGAAACCCTACTATGGATCACACACATTATCTTTAAAAAAAATCATTTCAAACTCTTGAGAAGTGTGAGAAAACCAGGGCATCAATTACAAAAAAGCACATTATACCCTGTAATTCACAGCATTGCAGAGAAATCTCCCTAAATATCATCCTTTGGAGTGTCGTAACACGGCTGCCTGTCCAACAGCCAGCTAATATCATCTCTCAGGAATTTATTATGAGCGTTCTATGCCCTGTAACTTTTTTATGTCAGGTTGTTAATCGCAGCAAGCAGGATGTGTTGAACGCACGTTTGGGTAGGGAAGATTAATTCCACCCTGGCATTTGCCACTCAAAGCTTTTTTTGGGGGGGAAAGCAATATCCTTATCCAGTGCCATCAGCGCTGCTGGCTTGGTGCATCCAAAGGGATGCAGGAAATAGGACAAATTTATAAAGTTTTGCAGTTGGAAGGCGTCATAAAGTTGTTTTTGGGAATGGCCAGGCACAGCCCCCACGCTGGATTTCTCAGTGCCCAGCACACATTTCCCTCTGATCCATCTCCCCGTCTGTCTGCTCGCTTTAATTGCCCCGCCGTGGGTCTGAGACTGTTTCTCACTGTATTATTTTAATGATCCTTTGACTGAGTCAGACTGGAAGAATCCCATAAACTTCAGTGACACCGGGGGTGATGCTGGATGGGCACGGATCAGGCTGCAGCCTCGCTCACAGTCCTTCCCGGGACTCCCAGGGGAAGACAAACAATTTCAAGGTTTGACCTAAAAAATTTGGCTGCGGCTTGAGCTGAGTCCTGCAGAGAAGCACCACAGATGGAGCTCTGTGGCCCAGCTGATAGAAGGTTTCCAACATCTTTTCTAGCTTTAACATGGCCATTCCCAAGGGAAGGGAAGGGAAGGGAAGGGAAGGGAAGGGAAGGGAAGGGAAGGGAAGGGAAGGGAAGGGAAGGGAAGGGAAGGGAAGGGAAGGGAAGGGAAGGGAAGGGAAGGGAAGGGAAGGGAAGGGAAGGGAAGGGAAGGGAAGGGAAGGGAAGGGAAGGGAAGGGAAGGGAAGGGAAGGGAAGGGAAGGGAAGGGAAGGGAAGGGAAGGGAAGGGAAGGGAAGGGAAGGGAAGGGAAGGGAAGGGAAGGGAAGGGAAGGGAAGGGAAGGGAAGGGAAGGGAAGGAAAGGAAAGGAAAGGAAAGGAAAGGAAAGGAAAGGAAAGGAAAGGAAAGGAAAGGAAAGGAAAGGAAAGGAAAGGAAAGGAAAGGAAAGGAAAGGAAAGGAAAGGAAAGGAAAGGCAGTTCCAACACGTTTCCCATCAGTTTGCCTGTGCAGACAAGGGACATGCACGTTACAGAAATTCACTGAGCCAACCCAGAAATCAAAGAACTTTTGGCAAGGGAGGGAAGGAGAGAAAAGCAGTTTCACCTGCTGCTGTCTTTGGGCCAAAGCTGCTGACAGAGCAGCGTGTGGCACACGGGCACAGGCAGGTAAGGGCACAGCTGGGGCTGAAGGACAGGTTTTTTGGGATGCTCCTGGCCAGCTGTGGGGTTGCACAGCTCTCTGAGCAGCAATGCAGCAGCTGGCTGCATTCCTTGCAGCCAGCACCGTGTCAGCAGCACCAGCTGTGGTGCCCAGCACGGCTTCACTGCACAGATCTCTCTGTCGCTTGGAACCAGCAGCTCTCTCACCTCTGATTATTTGTTCCTCCAAACACCTGGAGATTCCTGTGGAGTCTCTGGGGTGAGTGCTGGGTCTTGTGCAGGTGATGGGGCAGGAGGGGCCTCGACTGGAGCCAGGAGATGTGGGCAGAAGGGGTGGCAGCCCCCGTCAGAGTGGGGTTGTGTCTGGACGTCACGGGGGAAAAGAGGGGACACTGCAACTGCGCCCCGTGGCTCCGGCTTGTGCAAGGCTCAGCCTGGCTCATTGCTTTGGGCAGGACCACCAGACGAGCTGAGATGTGGAGGGTGGCACCAGCTTTGGGATTTCTGCTGGGATTTCAGTGCTGGGTTGGTGCAGATAGATCTTATGGCACAAAACTCTGGGCACACAGTCTCCTGCTGGGCTGACAGAATCACAGAATCAGCTCTGGGCACACAGGCTCCTGCTGGGCTGACAGAATCACAGAATCAACTCTGGGCACACAGGCTCCTGCTGGGCTGACAGAATCATGGAATCAACTCTGGGCTCACAGGCTCCTGCTGGGCTGGCAAAATCATGGAGTCACTGAGGTTGGAAAAGAGCTCTGAGATCATCAAGCCCAATCTTTGAATGATCAGCCACCTTGTCAGCTGGAGCAGAGCAGGTCCAGTGGTTCATTCAGCACTTCCAGGGATGATGACTCCACCACATCCCTGGGCAGCCCTTTCTGTGCTTGACTTTTCCTGGATTAGAGTTTGGGGAGGGGTTTTGTGGCACCTGGTTTGGGGCTGAGGCACCCCAATACCTGCAGAGATGTTGATCAAGGATTAAATCCATTCTGGTGGGGTTTGGTGCTCATTGCAGTCACACAGGAGGGAGGGAGAGGAGGGTCCAAGCGTGCTGCACACCCTGGTGGAATTTTGCCAGCTCCTGTAGGACTGATGGACCTGGTTTATTCTGACACACTCGAAATCTGACTCGTGGTTATTATTTATGCATTGGTATTAGCAGAAATTCTGATTTTTTCCCCCCTTCTGAAACTCGTCCTCAAGAACAGAAAGAGAAAGATATAAGTAACACATTTTCAAATGTTCCTTCTTAGTGAATTACTTGGCCTGACATTGGAAATGAATTATTTTCCATTGTACCAGTGACCCCTGTTGTGTGTTCTATTAACACCACATGTTAAACTTTTATATTTTTAGTAAACCATGACCTTGTACATTCTCTGTCATTTCCCACTGGCATAAGTACAGCACATGTGGTATGAAAGTTAACGGTTTTCATTTGGACACAGAGCTTTTCTCTCTCAGGCTTGTATGAAAACACACAGGTCATGGTAATCAGGGCATCCCAGGATTTCACCAGCTACAAACAGTCACAACAAAGTGGATGTGTTTTCCAAAAAACATATTTTTGGCATCCCGCTTTCTTCTGTGTTGTGCAAATCCAGATGAAAATGGGATCTTGAAAGGCTGTGTTAAATTTTTTGATCGTGCTAATCCAAACAACTGTCTCCAACACATGCACGAGCAGGAGGAAGTCTATAAAATGTCAGGTTTGGTCTAAATATCTGCAGAACAAATGTGGCTCAGGAACATGACCAAGTGTGCAGGACCCTTCAGATAAGATGATGTCACAGAGGTTCGGTATTTTATTTCATCAAATGGTAACATTGCCTTAGACATCTAAAAAATTATGGATGATTTATGGATAGAGCCCAGGCTATGGAAGAGAGAATAATTCCTTCCAGTTGCTGAAATATTTCTTCCTTTTTTTGCCTCTTTTTCTTTTTATCTTTTTTTTTTTTTTTTTTTTTTTTTTTGTATGTAGCCTGGGCTTTTTAGATGTGAGGTTTAGGTGCATGGGGTTTGATCTCAGCTGATGCCTGCTCACACAGAGAAACATGTCCACACATGGGTGTTGGAACCCAGGACATCCCTCTGGCTGCCCTGGGTGATCCCAGACCCTGGCAAGGGCTCCAGAGACAAGCCACCAGAGTTTGATCAGAACAGTATTAATTTATCACCGGGTGTAGATGTAGAATTTTGGGGTTTAATGGGGGTTCAAGGAGGCAAGGTGGAGGAATCTGGGTGTGTCCCTGTCCTCCTTCTTCTTCTTGCCCTCCATCTTCTGCTGGGGTGGTGGCACTTTTGGCTTGGTTTAGCACAGAAGTGACTGTCTAACATAGGTGATAGGTGTTGGTATTTATCTGTAAACACAGATCACGGAATATTTGGTGTAAAGAGTTAAGACCACCCTGGTCAGTGGTCAGTTGGCAACAACCAGTGAGCAGCCAGCACCCAAGCAGGGTGAGAACAAAATGTACCAGATAAGAAATAATAAACAACCTTGAGAACCTGAACCAACGCATCCCAACTCTCTCTTCTGGCACAGGGCTTGGGACAGGGACTTTTCAACAAACATTTCAGGAGTTATCACTTGGGAACCCTGACCTGTGTCAGTGAAATCCAGTCTGTCCTGTAGGCATTTCCAGCACTGATCCCTCACTTCTCCTGGGCTGATCCACACAGGGGTTCCTAAAACATTGTGGCTGATAACAAGAGCTCATATCTTGGCACAGCTTCCCAGGGAATAAAAGCCGTGTGGATGTGTGTGTTGGTTTGCAAGCAAAACCAATGAGAGACTCCAAGTCAGAAATACAATTTAATAAGAGGAAAAGAAAAGAAGTAAAATAAAGTAAAATAAAATAAATGCAATAGTACAAAAAACCACTGATAGAGTCAGAATACAACCTGACCCCCTGTCAGTCAGGGTGGTGGCAGCAGTGCAGATGAAATGCTCTTGTCCAAGCAGTGATCCTGTAGAAAGGTCTGGCAGCTCTTGTCCTCTGGGAGTCCAGTGGGTCAGGGCTCCCTGTGCTGTCCCAAATCCCAGATTCTATCCAGGTGGGAATGCTTGGCTCCTCCCCCTGGGCGGAGCATCTCCCCATGGGCTGATCTCATTCTCTGAGCCCTGCAGTGGCTCCTTGCTGGCCCATGAACCAGAGACAGCTCCCGCAGGGAGTTCCCCATGAGCCATGGGCACGGCATTGCTGGGCCATGGACAGGGAGAAGGGAAACACTGCCCCAGCTGGTTCCAGCAGCTCCTGGGGATGGGGATGGAATACAGACTGTGGGCACAGCTGACAGTGTAACCTAGGACACTGTGACACTTGTGGAGCACCTCTCTATCTCTACAAGATCCTTTCAAGAACAACCTGCCCAATTATGAAGTGTCATCTAAATTATTTTCACTTTAAACCAAATAATTAACTACTTGAAGTCTGCAAAGCAGACTCCATCAACTAATTATGGAAAGACCACCCAAACCCATGAAGAAGAAGGAAGAAGAAGGTGAAGAAAAGAACAGCTCACCTCCACCCTAAAGGCTCCATCTTGCCCCACAAGGGGTAATGGTGGCCTTGGCAGTGCTGGGTTAAGGGTTGGACTTGATGACCCAAGAGGGTTTTTACAGCTTTAAGGATTTTGCAATTTTATGTTAAAAATGGCAAAGTTTGAAGTCAGGTTGAGGTTTCCTCAGCTGCTTTGCTGGACTCAAGGTCAGGACATGGAGCATCATCCAGCAAGGAGAGCTTTGCAGGTTTCCATGATCACACAGCAGCAGGGAATGAAATGGAAATAAAAGAGCAAAAATGTGGAATTTCATGGACTCACAGGATGGTTTGGGAGGGAAGGGATCTTAAAGATTCTCCAGTTCCACCCCTGCCATGGGCAGGGACACTTCCACCATTCCAGGCTGCTCCAAGCCCTGTCCAACCCTGGACACTTCCAGGGATCCAGGGGCAGCCCCAGCTGCTCTGGCACCCTGACATTCACCTGTCACAGCAGAGCATTTGCTCCCCTTTCCTGCTGAACCTCGGTGATTTCTCCCACCTGGAGACCTCATATCCCACATCAGGAGCTCCAACATCCTCCCCATTGATTCTGGCACTGTAATCATGCTGGATCTGTGCTCTGTTGCAGTAGGGCACGAAATAAAGATAGTTTGACTCCAGTTTTGACAAAGAGAACATCAGAAGGTTTTATTTACAAACTTTTTGCTTCTTATATAGCATGCTTGGCTAAAAAAGGGATTCATTGGTCAATAGGACTGACACTCTTTCTGTTGGTTAAGTAATAGGAAAAAACAGCTGGGGAAGATTGTTATGAGAAAAAACCACTGCCCACTTAGAAATATTTTGAGAAAAGGAGAAAGATGTTCTAAAAAAGAAAACAGTTGAAAGCTTTCCCTTAGGAAAGGAGATTGCAGGTTAGCCAGCTGAGAATCCTCTCAGGCTCAGAAATATCAAACCCACAGTGCTCTTCCAGGATTCCCTCTGCTCTTTGCTTCCCCTCTCTTCCACCCCTCACCTGCAGGCTGGCACCACCTCCCAGCCCTGGCAATGCCCTGGGTCATTGCTGGGACAGGGACAGTTGTCCCCTGCTGTCCCAGGGCTCCAAGATGCTGTCTCAGACTTCCAGGCTGGCAGCTCCCAACGTGACATAATCCTGGTTGTGATGTAACTCCACGTCTGCCAGGACAGACTTCCAGTGTTTGGCTGGGGAGCAGCCGAGCTCAGATTCTATTTATGACAAATAACCATTGTCTCAACAATCCCATAAAGATTTCTTTTTGTCTCCTCCTGGTGCCGTTGTGGCATGGTTGGGGTGTTTCTAACAAAAAAAGCACATTCCCTGGTAGTAAGGCCTTAAAACAAATTGTGTTTGCACTCATCCTCTGGGGTAAAGCTTTTTTATTCTTTGATTTGCCCTTCAGGATTTTATTCAGAGCAGGGTTTAATGTTGTCCCACCACTCAAGTCAGAAAAAAAAATGAGAGGAAGTAGGTGAGGAAAAAATATATGAGGAAAAAAATCAAGATTGCTCAAAGGGCTGCCCTGGTTTTGGGGTGTTTCCTCTCCAAATCTTTTACTGGGTTCATATTTATGCTTCAGATTTGCCAAGAAAATAACTCCTGAGTTTTCTGTATCCCTGATTCCTGTGCAGCCTTAGAAAGTCCTGGAACAGGAGAAATTGATACACCCATGGCAATAACCAATACAGCAGATTTTTTCAGGGATCTCAGTTATAAATATATAGAAGTTAATAAATGAAAGGATTTCGGCATCTCTTCTGTGAAATGACAAACAAACCAACCCAGCTCCGTTTATGTGCCAGCTTGAAAGTGTGACTTGTCTGAGATGGGAGAAATCTCCTGTCAGCAGAGAGAATGAGAAGGATGGAAGGGAGAACACAGGCAGGAAATGATGGGGGAATGAAGAGGAAATGTAGCAGAGAGAAAAAAAACCCCAAAAAATAAGATTACAGGGGAAAAACTCTTGCAAACAAGGCCAAGGAGGAGACAGAACTGTGGTCATGTATGAAATGTAGGGGATTCACCCCTCCAAGGGGCATTTTTGTGTGTGTAGGAGGAATGATAAATTTTTAATTCCAAATATGTACTGCAGATTGTCTGTGCTTAAAATTGAAATTACTGAAAAAAAAAGAAAAAAGAAAAGAAAAAACCTGAACCATTGGCAACAAAACAAAAGACATGGGCTGAAATGATAGGAAAGAACTGTTTATTGAAGGGAGCTGGTCTGTGGGATGCAGAAATCCCTGTTGGTGCTCTTCTTTCTTTATGGGGGTGCAACCCGTTCCCCTGGAGCCCTGTGTGAGTGTCCCAGGCACTCACCGGCAGATGAGCATAAAGAAGCTCTGAGATTTGTTTATTATAAAAGCATAAAACATAAAATATAAAGCATAAAACATAAAATATAAAACATAAAATGTAAAACATAAAACGCAACCTAACTCGAAGGCAGAGCAGAGGCTGGGACCTAAAAATCTCTAAAGGAAAAGTGAAAGCAAAAGGTCCAACTAAAAGTAAAAATGAAAGCAAAAGCTCTGTTCCTCAGGCCATGACAATGGGGTTTAAGGGACTCTTTTGGGGGCCGGGTTTGGGGTAAAGATCCAATAGGGAGAGGGGAACAAGGTGGGGATCACAATACAGAGACCAATAAAGAAGCAGAACAACCTAAACAATTAATAAGGCATGGAAGTTTGGGAGATTGATTGGGAACAGTTTGGAAGGAAAGGCAGGGTTAGGAAGGATTGACAGCTACATAGATAAATACAATCTAAACAGTACAAACTGCACAGGGAAGGGAGAGGGGCACAACTCAGGACTAAGTTTTTAACACAGGGGACAACAAAACCACCAATTTAACATAAAAACACACCACAACACTTGAGGATCTCTGGGAGAAGCTGAGGATGTGAAGATCTCCTTGCTGGGTCTGTTGCAGCCTTGCTGAAAGGAACATTGGGAGCACATCCACCCCTTCCCTGCACAAATCCCAAACTGCCTCATGGGCCATTTCACCCTGGGGGCTGATGGCAGCGCTGGGCTCTGCCAGGCAGGATTTAGAGCTTCTAAATCGAGAACTCCCTCGTTTTGGGGTTTTCCCAGCCTGGGGGTGGCAGCTCCCTCCCCAGAGCATCCCTGGAGCACCGGTGGCTCTGTCCAAGGGCAGCTCCCTGCCTGGAGTGACACAAACCACAGCAGGGCTTGATGGATCCCAGAGCAGCCAGGCAGGCAGACACTGGCTGGCTTTTCCACCAGAGCTCTCCCCTGCTATTATTTATATTCCATTTCACTTGCTCACTTTAATGTAACTCAAAACCAGCCCCAAGTCAGCAGCCCCGTGCAGCCACGGCCAATCAGGCTGGGGTGGCCCTGTGTCCCTTCCTTTCTGCCTTTCTCCCTCTCTCTCCCATGGTTTTTCCAGGCAGGAATAAGGCTGGCTATTGTTGGCCATTCCCAGCAGAGCCTGGGTGCCAGTTCAGTGGCTGAATATGGGCCCTGTTTATTTTTTCAGGGTGGCAATTTTCGAGGGGGTTTGGAGGAGCTGTTAAAATTAGCGTCGAGGATTTCAGCCGCAGAAAATGTTTCCTTTCACCTCATTCTTCAAAAAGCTTGTTGTTTCCCAGAGCGGCCAGGCCTTCCTGAAAGCCTCAATTTCCATCTGGGAATAAAAATCACCCTCTTCAGAGCCCAGAATGAGGCTTGGACTGGTTTTGGTGGGCTCAGGCTCATTTCCATGGCACCTGCCAGGAGGGAGAGCATCAAATCCATCCCTTGGAAAGGCTGAGCAAACCCAGCCGAGCTGCAGAGGGCTGGAGGGGATGGTGCTGCTCCAGGAGGATGCCAGGAGGATACAAATCTCCACCTCAGCATCAGAAGAAATAAACATCCCCTTCAGCACTGATGGCTCTTGACATCCCAGGGTCTGGGCAGCATCAGGAGGGGAGGAAGGTGATGCTTCCTGACAGCTCAGCGTGACATCTGGCCACATCCCCTTCCCAGGAGTGGAAAGAAACGGGGATTCCCTAAATATTTGGCAGCAGTAAAATGGGATTTTTTCATGGCTGCTCCAAGTCCTAGAGCCTCCCTGTCCTGCAGGATCTGCACCAGGCTCTGAGTGAATCCATGCTGTGGGCAGAGGTTTGGAGCTGGGGCTCCTTGCCGTGTTTTGGAAAACGAGTGGCAGATAAGGAGGCTGGAGACGCAGGGATTAGTTTGGTTCCTCCAAAGCTGCTTATTTAAAATTCAGGCCAAGGTCTCTTGAGTCAGCAGAACTCAGTGGGAGCTCTCACAAAAATAGGGTCTCTTTTGAAAATCCGCATGCTTCCTGTTTGTGCAACCGCTGTGAGAACTGCTTTTCCCATGGCACGTCTGGGCTGCAACCAGGAAAAAGACGGGGATTTGGGAACAGGGAATAATTGCTAAAAAAAAAAAGAAAAAGAAAAAAAAGAAGGAAAGATAATCATATTTCTTTTTCCCCTCTCAGGCTGAAAGAAAGCTTTGTGTAGTTTGGTGTAACTGCCCTTAACCAGGTTTGGGCTGGATGATCTGTGTTGGATTTAGTGATCTGTGTGGGTCCTTTCCAACTCAGGGTATTCCATGTCCTAGGAGGCTTCAATCCAACAGAGGTTGATGCAAGGCAGTGCTGGAAATGGTGTTAAAACATCATCCTGAGGTGTGTGACTGCCCATGGGCTTGGAACTCGTGGAGGGAAAATCCTGCTGTGAGAGGAGATTCAAAATGAGATTGTAGAGGGAAAATCCTGCTGTGAGGGGGGATTCAAACTGAGACCATGGAGGGAGAATCCTGGTCTGAGAGAGAATTCAACTGGAGATCATGGACAAAATCTGCTCTTAGAGGGGATTCAACTGGAGATCATGGAAGGAAAATCCTGCTGTGAGAGGAGATTCAATTCAGAGATAAGGGAGGAAAAATCCTGCTGTGAGAGGAGATTCAAATCAGAGATAATGGAGGAAAAATCCTGCTGTGAGAGGAGATTCAAATCAGAGATCACAGAGGGAAAATCCTGCTGTGAGGGGGGATTCAAACCCTCCCTGCCAGTGTTGTCCCAGTGAATTCTGCTCCACATCAACAACTGAGAATGTGTTTTTGCAGAGCATGAGTTTCACCCACTCTGGCTCATCATTGGATGGATTGTTCTTGAAAAGGCCTTGTAGAAATGGAGAGGTGCTCCATTTACCTTTGTTTTCTCACTTGCGAGTTAAGCTCACAGCTCATGGGTCTGCAAATAAATACGAAATAATAAAACACGAAATAAAATAAAATAAAATAAATAATAATAAAAAATAAAATAAAATAAAATAATAATAAAAAATAAAATTATAAAATTATAAAATATTATAATTATAATAAATTATTATAATAAATTATTATAATATAAGTTATATGTTATACTTATTATAAAATAATATTATAATTATAATATTTTTATTATAATATAATACAATTATATCTATTATATTTATTATATTATATTTTTATTATATTAATAGATTTTATATTTATTATATATAATATAATTATAATATTTATTATAATATATTATAATTATGATAATATTATAATAGATAAAATAAAACATTCCAAACACAAATATTGTATTCCAAACAACAATATTATAATAAATAAAATAAAATATTCCAAACTGTGACTCCAGTGTGTTAATCCCAGCTCCAACACGAAGAATAGCAGCAATGAAATCAACAGTTAATTGAGGGCTCATTTATCTCCCTGAGGGTCTGGCAGGGTGCAGAGCTCCCCCTGGGAACGCTCCAGGCTGGGATGGATGCTGGTGCTGATGGATGCCCGCCACGGCTGAGCTATTTCAGGGCTGGGGAGGCACGGAGACAAATCGTGTGCTGCTGATGGCAGCTGGCTCTGAGCCATTGCTGCTCCGCAGCCTGCCCAGAAACGCTCTGCTCGTGCTCTCCTCTCTTCAGTCCCTCCTGGGCTGACCTGGGTTTGTTTCATCTCCTCCTGGGGTGTCCCAACCCAACCTGGAGCTGCCCGTGTGTCCATCCCTGCTGGGATATCCCACCCGGGGCTGTGGGTGCACAAAGGGGTTGTGCCTCTCCTGGAGCAGCAGCTGGTGGCCAGATGTTGTGTCCCACGGTGCTCCCAGAGCTCTGGGGACAGTTTAATCTTCTGCCACGGGCATTTCTAGGACTTGTCCCCGTCCTTGGTGTCAGCTCTGTGCTTCTCTCCCTTTCTCATCTTTCCCTTTCTCATCTCCCTGTATCCCTGGCTGACCTGGCCTCAGGGATTCCACCCACATGGCAGGAGGCTGGTTTGGCTCACGCAGCTCTGACAGCAAAGTTCTGCCTCTTCAGCAGCAAAATTCAGTCTCAGTGAGCTGCAGGCACTGAATTTGTCTCTGAACGAGGGTTCTTGGGGCTTTTCCCTTGTTTGTACCCAAAATCCAGCGTGAAGAAAATATTTTTGTGCTCTGTAATCCCCCCTGGCACTGACGTTTGTCCCTCTGCTTCCAGCAGAATACCCCATTCCCATCCCGACTTCAAGGCTGTGAAAAACCTTCCATCTAAGGACTCTCCGGGATTAGAAGCCTCTAAAATGGGAATGAACTTTTCAGGCCTGTCTGCTCCATAAGGATTCAATCCTGCTCCCATTGGAGTCCCAGGGGGGGCTGGATTAGGGGGGTTTAACCACAGAGTCCTCCTGCAGTCACTTGTTTCACAGGAGGGCCTTCGGGAAAGAGCAGCAGAGTCCAAAAAAAGAAACAAATAAAGAGAAATAAACAGATGTGATGCACATAAAATTATTTTTTCCTTCCTTACCCACCAGTTGTGGCGTTACGTGGGCACCACACCTTGTGGAGATCTGAATCCAAGATGAACCACGACAACAGATTTGAGGAGAACTTGACCTTCAGGAGAGGTCTGAGCTTTGGGTGGTCCAATCCAGGACAGGAATTTTAACCTGCCCAGGGAACCTGCAGCCTTTTGGCTCCCAAATCCTCATTTTTCTCACCTAACTTGTGAGGAAATCAGAAGCAGAGCCCGGGTGCCCTCAAAGCTTTGGATTGCAGGTTTAAGGCAAGCAGAGGAGTGGGATGTGCAGCTGCAGAGAGCTCTGAGTGAGAGGGAAGAAGTGCCAGGGTCTGCTTGGTGAGGGGAGATTTTTTTTCAATCTAAAAACAGCTCAGCGTTGAAAACTTCCTCTCAGCCAAAATGATCCCATAAAGCTTTTTTTGATTTAAAAATGCAAATATTCATTAATAAATGGGCTCCCAAAGCAGCAGCTCCTTCACCACATTGCCTAAACCAATGGGAGAAAATGATAAAACTGGCTTACAGAGCCAAATATCACACAATTCACCAAAAGCAGGAACTGGTTGTCTGCAAATCATTTTGATCTGCTTCAGATGGGATCCTACACCTTTGCTACTTCAGGTTCAAGGATTTTTGAACCCTGTCCTGCTCATCTCTCCTTTTTCTCATGGCATCATTCAGGACCCACCAAAGGCACCGAGAGTTTTGCTCCTTGAATGGAATCTTAAATCGTAGGAGGTGCCTCAGGTTTTAATGTAAAAGGTTTAAAAAATAAAGAATTATAAAAAGCCCCACAAGACGCCAGCAGCTGTTTGGTGACTCAAAGCATCAGATTCCAAGGATTTAAAAGGAAAATCCCAATCCCTCCAGCCACTTCAACACCGTGGGTGTGGAGCTGTTTCGAACTCACCGAGGAATCTTTCGATGTGCTGCCATCAGGTGTTTGCTTCTCTGCGTCAGAACCAGCTCCGAGGATTTGTTTTTTTTTTATTTTCCTTGGGAATAACGAGGGCTGAGGAGGCGACATTCCTCTTTTAACCCAACCTGAGCATCACTGAACCTTTCAGGGATCCCCTCGCTGCCACAGCTCCACAAAAAGGTGACACAGGAACGAGACATTTTAATCTGCAAGTCCGTGAAAGCCTTTTAATGGTGAAGGCCCCTCAGGAATATTTTACAAAACACAAATAAATCAGTGAGTTCTTCTTTCCTGCAATGCCAGGCAAGCCTAAAGGAGGGAAACTTCACAGTACTTACGTGGTTTTTTATTTTTTTACCATATTATATGACAGAATATTATAATACATATTTTATATGTATTTATAATATTATATGATATTCTGAAAGCAGGAAGAACTGAAGACACCGCTGAACAATTCTTATTTCTTAGCTGTTGACAGAAATAATCATCTTTCACCATTTTCTCTGCTCCTAAATACTGTGGGAGCAATCCTTGAACTTTTTCCTCAAATGGTGGAATTCCCACTGGAGGGGCTGGGAGGCTTGAAAGGTTCAAGCCTGTGTTTTTACAAGGCAACAAATGGCAGGAGTTAAAAAAAAAAAAGGGCAGAAAAAGAGAGGCAAAAGGAGAAAAAAAAAAAAAAAAGAAGAAACCTTTTTCAGGCTCTGCTCTCTATAAAGGCAGTTATATGGGATTTACTTTCCTTCTTATCTTCCTGTTCCCTCTTTTCAAAGCTGAGGTTAAGCTCAGAGGGAGGAATTTGGGACTCAAATGTGGGTTTTTGGTGACCACAGCCTGACCCAGCCCCCTGTGTCCTTCCATCCCTTTGGCATTCCCAGGAATGGAGCTGGGAATTCCAAAGCCATGGAATTGCAGTTATGTGGGATTTGCTTTCCTTCTTATCTTCCTGTTCCCCCTTTTCAAAGCTGGGGTGAAGCTCAGAGGGAGGAATTTGGGACTCAAATGTGGGTTTTGGTGACCACAGCCTGACCTGGCCCACGTGTCCTCCCAGTCCTTGGCATTCCAGGGAATGTGGCTGGCAAAGTCATGGAATTGCAGTTATAGGGGATTTACTTTCCTTCTTATCTTCCTGTTCCCCCTTTTCAAAGTTGGGGTTAAGTTTAGAGGGAGGAATTCAGGACTCATTGTGACCACAGCCTGACCCAGCCCTGTGTGTCCTCCCATCCTGTTCGCATTCCCGGGAATGGGGTTGGGAATTCCAAAGCCATGGAATTGCAGTTAAATGGGATTTGCTTTTCTTCTTATCTTCCTGTTCCCCCTTTTCAAAGCTGGGGTGAAGCTCAGAGGAGGAATTTGAGACTCAAATGTGGGGTTTTGGTGACCACAGCCTGACCCAGCCCGGTGTGCCCTCCCATCCCTTTGGCATTCCCAGGAATGGAGCTGGGAATTCCAAAGCCATGGAATTGCAGTTATGTGGGATTTGCTTTCCTTCTTATCTTTCTGTTCCCTCTTTTCAAAGTTAGGGTTGAGTTTAGAGGGAGAAATTTGGGACTCGTTGTGACCACAGCCTGACCTGGCCCCGTGTGCCCTCCCATCCTGTTGGCATTCCCAGGAATGGGGCTGGCAAAGCCCTGGAATTGTTGTGAATTCCCCCCAAATATCCACTCAGGAGCAGACCCGAGCTGACTGAGGGCTCAGCAGTTTTGGGGGTTTGCTGGGAGGAGGAGGGAGGTGTTATCAGGGAATCCCAATATCCAGAATCTCAGCTCATGTTGGGCGCTGGAATTTTGGAGGGTTATTTTGGCAATGCTCCCAACCCTTGCTGGGTGCAAACTGCAAAGGATGGGAAATTCTTTTTCTTTTTCTTTTTCTTTTTCTTTTTCTTTTTCTTTTTCTTTTTCTTTTTCTTTTTCTTTTTCTTTTTCTTTTTCTTTTTCTTTTTCTTTTTCTCTTTCTCTTTCTCTTTCTTTTTCTTTTTCTTTTTCTTTTTCTTTTTCTTTTTCTTTTTCTTTTTCTTTTTCTTTTTCTTTTTCTTTTTCTTTTTCTTTTTCTTTTTCTTTTTCTTTTTCTTTTTCTTTTTCTTTTTCTTTTTCTTTTTCTTTTTCTTTTTCTTTTCTTCTTTTCCTTTTCCTTTTCTTTTTCCTTTTCCTTTTCCTTTTCCTTTTCCTTTTCCTTTTCCTTTTCCTTTTCCTTTTCCTTTTCCTTTTCCTTTTCCTTTTCCTTTTCCTTTTCCTTTTCCTTTTCCTTTTCCTTTTCCTTTTCCTTTTCCTTTTCCTTTTCCTTTTCCTTTTCCTTTTCCTTTTCCTTTTCCTTTTCCTTTTCCTTTTCCTTTTCCTCTTCCTCTTCCTCTTCCTCTTCCTTTTCCTCTTTTTTCCTTTTCCTTTTCCTTTTCCTCTTTTTCTTTTTCTTTTCTTTCTTTTTTTTTGTTTATTTTAAAAAACAAAACTTTTTTAGTATTATTATTTCTGCTTTATTTTATATCCTGCTCCTCTCACTCCATCCTTAAGTTATTCCACCCAATATCTGCTTTTAAGGATAGCAGATTAATACTAATTAAAAAAAAATATATTGAAAAGCAATTTGAAAGCTTTCAGCTTCCTTTTTACTCAATTAATATTCTGAAAGCTTAATTAATTAATTAATTAATTAATATTCTGAGGACAGACTGCTACAGGTATCACTGCTGTTCCTAAGAGGAATGGGATGGATTTAGGCAGAGGCAAGAAATGCTCAGGGGATTTTTCCACTTTTTCCTTCCCACAGCAGCGAGTGGCCCTTTATCCTCACCCAATTTGATATTTTCCCCACCCTGATCCCACAACAAACTCCAGGACCATCCACCCACCTGCACACAGGGATCTTTAGTGCCAGGTGCTGTCACGGGTACTTTGGCAGCAGGTTCTGATAAAAATGAGATTGTTTTGAGATTTTGTGGTTCTGCTGGCCGAGTTTAGGTGTTGTTAGGGGTTAGACTTGTTTATCCTTTTCACCTATAGAATTTTTTCCCAAGAGTTGCAAGGCAACTGATCGCCGGGTATTTATGAGTGCTCAGGTGAAAACAAAGCATGGAAGCTGGCACTTGGCTACACCCTTGTCTCCGGGAGTTTCCCCCGAGGGGTGGGGGGGAGAGAAAGACGGGGCTGGGGGGGCAGCTTCACTTTTGGTGTGGTCTGCGTCGGGAGCGGACGGGGTTGCTGCTGCCGTGGCTGCGTGAGTTTCTCATGGCACCACTGGGATCTGATCCTGGAGAGAGCTGCCATCATCTGCTCGTGTGCCCAGGAAATCCTGATTTCTCCTTTTGCTGCCCTGCTGGAGCTGTCTCAGCCCTGTCCCACTGCCTTGGCGTTGTTTTAGAGCTGCTGCACCGCGGGCCCGCACTGGCCTCCCTGCCAGACATCCCTGCCCTCCAGTGACCACCGACTGAGCTCCGAATTTCATCCGATCCACCAGCCCGGGATTCCCCACCGTTCCAGCTTGGTACTTTTCTTTGGAGTCCCCCAGAGACCAGACTGCCCCGGGTTTTGTGGGACCAAGCTCCGTCAAGGTCCCTGGTTCTGTTTTCGCTATTAATTGCTGTAGTTGTTGTTGTTTGTTTGCCTTGTATACCTATTAGTAAAGAACTGTTATTCCTATCCCCATATCTCTGCCTGAGAGCCGTTTTAATTTTCTAAATCATAATAATTTGAGAGAAGGAGATTTGAATTATCCATTCCAAGAGAGGCCCTGCCTCTCTTTAGCAGATACCTGTCTTCTTTCAAAACCAAGACAGGTGTGAATCATACAATTAACAGTGCTGGGAGCCCCTCCAGGCTGGATCCCCACCTCTGGATCCCTCTCCTGCACTCCCATCCTCACTTTTAGCCGGAAGAAGGCAATCAGCACGTGTGCGTTGTTGGGCATTCCACCGCTTAGGAAAGCAATAAGGATTTTTGAGCATTGTGAAATGCTTTCC
This sequence comes from Acrocephalus arundinaceus, assembly GCA_021534815.1. Classification (NCBI taxonomy): domain Eukaryota; kingdom Metazoa; phylum Chordata; class Aves; order Passeriformes; family Sylviidae; genus Acrocephalus; species Acrocephalus arundinaceus. The sequence goes on along the minus strand of JAJEOU010003008.1, from coordinate 18,894,921 downwards.
TCAAAGTCTGGGACATAAAGCTTTGATTATCCCTCGGTGCATTTCACTCCATCAAATATGAACCCCCCAGATTTCCTAGGATTTAACTCGCAGGCAGATTCAGAACTCTTAACCAAACATTTTGTGCAATGAAAAACCGCGCAGGCTGATGAGGAGAGGCAGGGCTGGAGTCAGGTCCTGGGGATTTTCTTTCCACCCCTGCCCCTGACTGGCTGCAGCTTTGGGGTGAATCTTCAGCCCTTTTTTGTGTCGTTTTGCTGAATCATAAAATGGATCTTACAAGTGCCAGGAGAAGTGATGTTCATGGAGTTTTCCCAGCAAATAGATTTTACAGAGATTTATAAACCACAATTTGCTCGGTGCTTTATTGCTGTTTATGCCTGTCCCTGTCTCATCCCTGGGCCTGCTGCCATAAATGTTCCACATCTCCAAAGGGATCAGATCGATCCCATGGAACTGGGAGCATTTCCTGGGATCCTCAGCAGTGCCAAAGCTGTTCCCGTTGCCATCAGCAGGGTCACCAACTGCAATGAGAGTCCTGGGAGAATCCCAGCAGCCGCCTGGATTTTGGTCCTATCCTGTTTTTCCAGGGCTGTGTTTTTTTCTCTCATCCCATTTTTCCAGGGATGTGTTTTTTATCTCATCATGTTTTTCCATGACTGTATTTCTTTTTGTCCCTTCCCGTTTTTCCAGGGGCTGTATTTTTTGTCCCATCCCATTTTTCCAGGGCTGTTTTTTATGTCTCATCCCATTTTTCCAGGTCTGTGTTTTTTATCTCATCCCGTTTTTCCAGGCCTGTGGTTTTTATCTCATCCCATTTTTCCAGGGCTGTTTTTTATGTCTCATCCCATTTTTCCAGGGCTGTGTTTTTTATCCCATCCCGTTTTTCCATGACTGTTTTATTTGTCCCATCCCATTTTTCCAGGGGCTGCAGCTCTCCCCCTGCCTGGCCTCTAGTCTGGGGGAAGGAAAATTGTTTTTTTCCTGCCTCCCACCTCCAACAGAACGATAACCCAGGCGCCCCTCGGAGTGCAGCGAGCTTGGCAGCGACTCCCTGCTTGTGCATTCAGCAAAATCCACCGAGCTGGGAACTCACCAGCCTGAGTGAAAATCCAACTGGTCCCCAGCCCGAGGGTCACAGGAGACCGGCTGTAATGTATGGAAATGTTCGATTCGAATTGCAGCATTTGCAGGAGTGTCTGGGACAGGAGCAGAAATAAATTCTGGATTTTAAACCCATGAAGCTCTGGGATGACTCAATGTTTGCATCCCATCAGCTCTACAGCCTCTCTGCTTTTTGCCATGGAAAAGAGTCTTGATTTTAGAAAATACTGATTTTTTTAAATGTATTGTGTGAGGTTTTTTTAAATGCCTGTTTGGATTTTGATTTTTTAAATCATCATTATTCTTAGGAGGTCACTGAGGGAAGGGAAGAGTTCTTGTTTGCGAGTTAAGGAAAGTAGTGGAAATCCATTCCAGCTGAAAGCTGGCAAGAGTTCTCAGCCTGCAAGCAAAATTGGTCATTTTTCCCTGCAGATTAAGAAGAAAAAAAAAAATCTGTTTGGCTCTGTTTATTGTAGAGGAATGTGGAGAAAAAGGACAGGGAGAAAGAGACAGAAGAAGCAAAATGTTCACATGATTTATGGGAATTTTGCAACTTCCAACCAGCCCTGTGGGTTGACCTGTTGTCATGAAATGAAAAAAAAAAAAACCAAAAAACCAAACCAACAAATAAATCAGGGAATGATTCCTGAGGTTTATTCCAACAACTTTCCCTGATTTGGGGTTGCAGTGAGAAATCCCCCATGGCAGGAGCAGTTCCCAGGGAATGCCATGAAAAGCAATGTTGGGATGCATTCCCAGGGGACTTTCACTCCCTCAGCAATCCGTGATGGAAATGTCTGTGGAAGCCGATGGAGCTGTCCCGGGTTTGGGTCTGTCCCATGGCCCAGCTCCTGGAAATGGCCGCACACCATCCACAGGCCGCGCTCTCCCACGGGACCCTGTGGTGCCTGAGGAGCTGGAGCTGGCCTGGCTCCGAGGAATAGTTTTTTATTTATTTTCTTTCTTCATGCTACTGTTGAGGAGGAGGAAAGGATTCCTCCCGGCCTGCATGGAGGCGAGGAGGAAATGAGGATTTCGGGATGCCCTGGGCAGGAAGGTGGATGTTGTCTGTGCTCCGCCTGCCTCGGCCTTCGGCTGTTCCTGGGGTTGCTGGAATGAGGCTGGATCCACAGGCACTCCCTGGAAATGGGGCTGCATCCTTCCAGCTGGCACAGCTGCTGATGGGAACAGAGCTGGGACCTCAGGAGAGGCAGGGCTGCTGCCAGAAGTTCCTACAAGGGATTGCAAATTCCCTTTTCCCTTTTCCCTTTCCCCTTTCTTCTGTTTCTTCCCCTTTTCCCTTTTTCCCCTTTTCTTTCCCCTTTCCCTTTTCCCCTTTTCCCCTTTTCCCCTTTTCCCCTTTTCCCCTTTACCCCTTTTCCCCTTTTCCCCTTTTCCCCTTTTCTCTTTTTTCCCTTTTTCCCTTTTTTCCTCTTTTCTTTCCCTTTCCCATTTCCCTTTCCTTTTTCTCCTTTCCCTTTTCTTTTCCTTTTCCCCTTTTCCCTTTTTTCCCTTTCCCCCCTTTTTCCCCATTTTTCCCCTTTTCTCTTTCTTCCCTTTTCTTTCCCATTTCTTTCCCTTTTCCCTTTTCCCTTTTCCCTTTTCCCTTTTCCCTTTTCCCTTTTCCCTTTTCCCTTTTCCCTTTTCCCTTTTCCCTTTTCCCCTTTTCTTTCTCCTTTTTTCCCTCTTTTCTTTCCCTTTCCCTTTTCCCTTTTCCTTTCCCCTCTTCCCCCGTGATCATTGGAGCTCCAGTCTCCAACACATTTTTACACATCACTAACAAGGCTGAATTCCTGAATTCCCATTCTTGCCACCATTCCCAATTTATCCCAGAGCAGCCACGGCTGGAGCAGCACTGGGAAAATCAACCCCAAGTTTGACAGGACCGTTCCTGTGACGCTGGAGATAAATCTGCTCCAGCCTGGCTTTTGTTTTCCACCATCATCCCTTAAAAAGGACTTTCCTGGCAGCCAGTCCTGTGGGAGCTGTGCATTTCCAGCAGCCATGGGATTTCCACGGACGAGGAATTTTGCAGTCACCAGTGAGAGTGTTTGCAGCAGGAATGTTTTCTTTCCCCTCAGCGATTGCACTTCATCAGAACGCGAGCCCTGGGGACTCAGTGTCCAGTCAAAACAGCTCAGATTTCACTTTGCAGTGGGTGGACACCCAGAACTGCATTTCCAGCGAACTGGAAAAGTTGCTTTTCGCTGGTAAGAGTCATTTCCTCGCCTGGTAGGAGGAGATGGAAAGATTCTCCCATGCTTTGGGGTCAGGGAGACAGAGATCCCAGAGCTGATGCAGGGAAATGGAACCAAAAGAGAAACTGAAGTGGTTTTTCTTCATGCACGAGCCCTCGTGGGAAATTCACTCCAATGTCTGCGTGGAGAAGCTTGGCTGGTCCCACACGGAGCCCTGGGGGTCTCTGACCTCGACACTTTCAGTTTTCATGGATTTGCTGGGATTTTTGTGCCTGCCTGAGTCACTTGGCTTCAATTTATTTCATGGCCAATTGATTTAAGGAGTTGGAGCCCAGAATTTCTGGGAAGTTTGTGCAGCATCATGGTGAGATCTGCTCCCACCTCAGTGACATCCCTGTTTTATTATTTTTATTTAATTTGTAATTCCTCTGCTAGAAAGCACACCCTTTATTTTTACCCTCCTCCAGGCTTTCCATGGCACTTTGGAAACTATAAATAGGCACTTTCAGGAGAGTGAAATAGCAACACACCTTTAAATTCCATTGACATTTTGGACCGTGAGAGCTTTCACAGAAGGACAGAATGGAAAAAACAAGAGATATTTTGCTCTTAAAAATAAAAAATCAGAAATTGCCCTTCCTAAATAGGGACAGTTGGCATCTGCACCTCTTTCTTTGCTACAAAAGCCTGTCCCAGTCTTTGCTGCCCGGACCCATTTCACAGTAAAAATAGCACATGGAAAATTTTTGTCCCAGAGGTTCTTGCCAGCTGAGTCGCTTTCAAGTGACTAATTTAGAGCGAGGTTTGACTTGAGGGAGCGCTAAGTGATGGTGTCATTGCCTTCCTTGTCACCTCCAGGTAAAACTGGTGGGAAGAACTGTGACAAGTTCAGCCTGAGCCTGAAACGGGGAGGGAAATAGCCAAGGAAATTGTGAGTGGTGACAAAATCATGGGATGGGTTGGGATGGGAGCGACCTCAAAGCTCATCTCGTTCCCTGCCAGGAGCAAGGGATGTTTTCCACTATCCCAGGAGCAAGGGACACCTTTCACTACCCCAGGAGCAAGGGACACCTTCCACTACCCCAGGCTGCTCCAAGCCACATCCTGTCACCGTTAGGTTGGACGTGACACACACACACACGTGATCAGGATCTAAAATGGAAGTTTTTTATTCTGCCTGTTCTCCAGCTTATGTACTTTTAACAAAGCGTGCTCTTAAGTCATTAATTACATCACAATAACTTACTCTATTCCTTGGTGCAAAGCAATTGGCGTCAATATAACGTCAATAAATTGGGGTAAAATAATTATATATATATATAAATAATTATATATAACGTCAATATAATTTGGGGGGCAAAAGTTTTACAGAAAGTTAACAAGGCACCTGTACACATTTACTTATGTACATAGTCTAACTTAAAAATTTTCATGTATCCTTTTTAATCAGTTCCGATGCTGACGGCCTTTTCTTCTTTGCTATGGATACAATTGGAAATCATCCATTATTTCTTCCCCTGACTCAGCTTTGCTTGCAGACCAGCAGTCCAGCCCCTCCACACCATCCAACCTGGCCTTGGGCACTGCCAGGGATGTTTAACCATATTCACATGAAAATGAAGTTAAAACCACACCCTCAGCGTGCTCATGCCTGGCAGTGCCTGAAAGCCGAACTTTGCTGGGCTCAGCCTGTGCAACCCCAAAATCCTGAGGCACGAAGGACACTGAACCCCGGAGCTGCTGAACCTCAGAGGTGCTGTGTGGTTAATTGGCGTGATTTAATTAGCCAGTCCTGCACCATGTGGTGCAGCTCTTGGCTGGGATGAGAACCCCAGCTTTTATTTGATTTTATTTTCCAATTCAACGCCTCTCCTTTACGCTTGCAGAACAAAACACGACTGCGTAACCTCAGGTGAAGCAGGAAAACCTCCCAAAAGCTGGAGTTTCCTTAAAATCTCAGTTTCCCTCCTGTTTTTGAGGATTTGGGCAAGAATTCAGCTGCACCGCGGCTCTGACAACAACATCCTCGCGAGTGAGTGCTGAGGAACACCCCGTGAGGACACCCCTGCCGTTAATGTAAACGGGTGTAGCCCCTGCAGCTGAGATTTGGAGGAGGCAGAGAGGACCGAGTGTTCCTGCGGCCTGGCCCCCGCGGCGAGTTCATCACCCCGGGGCACACACACCTCTCCTCCTGCTCCCGCCGGGCTGAAGGAGGGGCTGGGGTCCGGCAGGATTCCTCTCCTGGCTCCGGTTGGGCTCTGCTCCCCATGGGGTGCCAGCCTGGGCTGGAGCACCACTGGCAGTGGGATGGGAAAAATGGGCAGGAATCAGGTGGAGTGGTCCTGGAAAGGGGACGGGAATTAGGTGGAATGGCTCTGGAAAAGGGGACAGGAATCAGTCAAAATGATCCTCGAAAAAGGGACAGGATTTAATGGGAGTGGCCCTGGGAAAAGGGACAGGAATTAGCTGGAATTGCCCTGGGGAAAGGGACAGGAATCAGCCAGAGTAGCCCCGGAAAAAGGGTCAGAAATCAGCTGGAATGGCTCTGGAAAAAGGGACAGGAGTCAGCTGGAGTGGCTCTGGAAAAAAGGATGGGAATTAGCTGGAATTGCCCTGGAAAAGGGGTCAGGAATTAGCTGGAATGGCTCTGGAAAAAAGGACAGGAATCAGTTGGAATGGCCCTGGAAAAAGGGCTGGGAATCAGCCAGAGTGTCACTGGAAAAGGGGCCGGGAATCAGCTGGAATGGGCCTGGAAGAAGGGCCAGGAATCAGCTGGAATGGGCCTGGAAAAAGGGCCAGGAATCAGCTGGAATGGCCCTGGAAAAGGGGCCGGGAATCAGCCGGCGCGGCCCCAGGGCAGCAGCCCCGCAGCGATCCCCTCCGGCGTGGCCACGACAATTTGCTGAAGAGTTCAACATTTGTCCCGTTTACAGCAACGTTCTCCTGCCCGCGCCGAGCCTGAGGGTGCATGTCAGTCAGCTTTACACCGCTAATTAACTGCGCTAATTAGAGAGCATCTCTGTCCTTATCCCGGCTGCTGCTGCTGCTGCTTCGGGGAGCCCCCACCGCATCCACCTCATCTGAGCATCCCTGCTGGGGTGAGCGAGGCTTCATCCTCCTCCTCCTCCTCCTCCTCCTGCTGGAGCCGCGGTGCTTCCCGGGACAGCTCCTGGGATAACACCCAGTATTGACTCAGCTGCTCACACCTCTTTGCCCCGCAAATTCATCCGAGTTTGGGGTTTTTTGTTCTCGTCCAGAGGAGAGGGAGCTGTTTGGAGTGGAGGGATGCACAGAGGGAAGAGCTGAGGGATGCCGTGTTTAATTGTTTAATGAATGCTCTGTGTCACCCATCCCTGAATTTTTCAAAATTCACTTTATTTGCTCATTTTGACTGATTCTGCCTCTCTTTTTGCTCCTCTTTTCCATCACTGTTTTTAGGGAGTAGGACATTTTCTGCCCACTAAAGTCTGAACTGTTCATAACTGCAGAGCTCTGCATCAATCCCGTATCTCTATTTTTGCCAAAACACACGGCTAGGTGTGATGTGTGATTTATGAACGATCTAAGAGCCCCCAAGCCCTGGTGTACACAGACTTCCAAAGGTATTTTCAGCCATGAAAGGGAATTATGAGAGCCAGGGTGATTTTCTCAGTGGGATTTTTTTTTTTTTTTGCCAGTGTTTTCTGCCGTGTGAGCAGCAGTTGTTTCCTTTCTGATCAACAGAGGACAGTGTTCTTATATTCAGAGGCCACAACACTTCCTCATCACGCAGGCTCCAGCACAAATGTAACACCATGGACTGAGAAGAAAAAAATTCTCTAAAGAGAAATTAAAGCATTTATTTTACACTTCTCCCTCAGTAAAATCCATCTCACGACAATTTGGATGATGGAAACTGGATAAACGGGCGCCAAGCCTTGTAAAAATCTGATTTATTCAACAAACTGTCGCAGGATTTGGAATTACCATAAAATCCCATCGTTTCTCCAGTTCATAAAACACTCATCAGAAGGGGCTGCTAGAATCCAGCCAGGGATCTGGCAGTGACCACTCATTTCATGGGACAGCCCATGTGGATAAATAGCAAGATTCCAAGCGGTGTCCCAGCTATTTCCAATTCCCTGTTAGGGAAAAGCCACCTCCAACCCTGGGGACTTCATTTCAGCAAATAACATGGTGCGGAGAAAGCGCATTGAACAGAATTCCCGGCAGTTTTTGGTGATTTCCCAGCAGAAAGGCCCTTTGCAGAGGATCCCTGTGGCGTTCATAAATGCAGAGGAAATTCCTGCCAGAGGCAGATTTTTTGTCCCCACGTGTGAGGCAGTGCAGGGATGCTCTGGGGAGCTGTGGGAGCCTCTGTGTCACAGGTGGCAGAGGGACAGAGGAGCTCAGGGTTAGGGTGGGATGAAATCACCGGGCAGAAAAATCTGCAGACACTTCTCCAGGCTGAAGGCTCAAATGACAAAAAAAAATGAGGAGTTAGGCTGAACCCAGGATGGGTGGGAGTAAATTCCTTTCCTCCAAGGCCCCGCAGGATTCCCTGTATCAAGTTTCGAAACTCCTGGATTGGAGCAGGAAGGGAGGAGCTCACAAACCCCTGCTCTCTCCCTATTTATTTGCAGAGTCTTTTGCCCCCACAAATTTCAGCTCTCCCCATTTATCCAGCTCACCAAGCTGGGCTGGCTCAGCTGATAAACACCAGGCAAAATATCAGCCCTTGCACCAACAGTGGGAAACTCAGTTGACTTGTAGATGGATTTTTAAGTTAAATTCAGCTGAAATCAGCGTTCTTATCTTTTGAGGTGCAAATATATTCATTTATTTGATAAGACCATATCTGTGCTGGTGTCGGAGCTCCTGGAAATGTTCCTGCAGAGCCAAACCGAGCTCCTGCTTCTCTTCTGGTGGTGATAGCAAAAACTTTTAGATAAGCTTGAGGATTTTGGGATGAATACCTGACCCAGCAGGGTGGCTCAGCCACACCTCGGCGAGCGGGGAAGGATCCCATCCTCAGCTCGGCTCTGCGGGAGCTCCTGGCAGAAAGAGATTTGGGCAGCACTTTCCAAGAAGGAATTAGATTTAGATTATAAATTAGTTCCTAAACTTGGGGCCAGGGTGATTAGAAGAGGAATCCACCCCAGGGAGGCCGGTCCGTGTCCAGATTCCTCGGGCAGCTCTAGGAGTTGCTCACTCACGTTTTAACCGTGAATTTGACACAAAATACCGAGCGGAATATTGAGCCCAGCGGAATTTAAGCTTAATGGTTTTACCTAAATTTCCTCTTTGTTGATGAGGAAGGAAAAAAAAAAAACCAACCAAAAAACCAAAAATCCCGAAAGCCCACAAACAAAAAAAAAATATCCCAAACCCCCTCCAGCAAGGTTCCTAATGCGTTCCTCAGGCTCTGCAGGCATTTATCTCGCAATTCCCCAGGAAAGCCTTCCCTGTGCATCCCCTTCCAGGGTTCACTTCTTCCCTGAAAAGTTCAGCTCGGGCCCATCCCCGGAGAATTCCAGCTCCCGGTTTTGGATGAATACCTGCCCCACGCCTCCCGCCGAGCCCCGCTGTCTGTGCCGGGCTGCTGATGAATGGTTCCTCGGAGCGGTGGCAATTTCATGGTTCGTTGGGCACAACCACTCGGCATTTTCACCCGCGGATAATCGAGCTATTACGGGACAATGAGGAACAGATTGCATCTGCCCCGGCATCCCCCGACAAAAGGGCCGCGTATCTCCGGCATCTCCCACGCCGGGGATGCGGGGAGGGGATTTTGGAAAGGGGAAGAGGAGGACAGGTGATCCCAGGTATTTCGAGCATCGTTTTGTCTGCCCCTTTATCGGCTGAGGGAAATCGCATCCCCGGCCTCAGTAGGGCTGGAATGAGCGGGGATTTCAGCCCTGGTGTTTTCCGTTTATTTAATCTCACCTCTCACATTCCAGGACCAGTTCCTCCTCTCATCCTCCTCATCCTTTATGATTTACAATGGCTGCAGGCTTCTGCAGCTGATAAGAGGCGCTACAACACCTGAGCCTCACCAGCTTTGTCTTCCCCAAATTCTCTCTTTTCTCCAAGCTCAAGCCAAAAGATAAGGCACCAACAGAGGGGACACGGCCTTAAGCCAGGCCAAGGAAATACAGGCTGGATATTAGGAAAAAGTTTTTTACAGAAAGGGTGATTGGGAAATTGGGAAAAGTATTGGAATGGTCTGTCACACTGCGACACGAAATGAACACGCACCACACGCTTAGTTGCCCAAGGCAAAACAGAGAGCTTTATTTACACTTTTTCAGAATTTATAGATTCTCTAAAGTGAGAGTGGATTGGAGGATGAAATCCCTCCTTTAAACCACACTGGCCAGATGAACAGTCTGTCAATTTTCTCCTCTTCTAAGAAAGAATGTGCAAAACACAGTGTTTCAGTAAAATGTGTAAGAACTATTGACTCCAAGAATGAAAACATCAGAAGGTTTCAAAAACTAAGGCGACAGTGGTCTGCCCGGGAGGTGGTGGAGTCACCATTCTGGATGTGTTTAAGAAAAGCCTGGATGTGGCACTCGGTGCCAAGGTTTAGTTGAGGTTAGGGTTGGGTTGGACTCGATGATCCCGAAGTCTCTTCCAACCTAATGATTCTGTGATTCTGTGAATTTTGTGATTTTGTGAATTTTGTGAATTCTGTGAATTCTGTGATTCTGTGAATTCTGTGATTCTGTGAATTTTGTGATTCTGTGAATCCTGTGATTCTGTGATAAGGGTCGCACCCCCCCTCGCACAGGGAAACTGAGGCACGCTCCTGACAGCCTCAAATCCCCCACCACACACACCCAGGCAGCTGCTCATGGGCAGAGTGCGACACATTTATGGTTTCCCCATGGAGAATCTACAAACTCTGCATGACCACGGGCATGGAACCTCCACAGGAAAATCAAGGACTGCAGTCACAGTCTAAATTAATCTCTGAAACTTTAAGCAGTTGTGGTGAGGGATGGAAAGTAATTTTTCTTCCATGTCAGGATTTGGGTTCCATTGCTGTCCCTGGTGAAATCTGCAATGGCTGCAAAGTGAATTTTATGTGAGAAATATGAAGTTTTTGAGACTTCAATTTTTTTAAGATCTATTTCAGGCAGCAAATATGCAAATTCATTTGCTAAAAGGAAGGTTTGGATATCAGATTACTTCCCAAAAAAACCCCATAAGTCTCTGTACATACTAAAAATCCTTCTACAGTTCCACGGTAGACAAATACATTTCATCTTCCTAACTCCATCTTTTTTATGGCCTTGCTGCTTCTTTGCCCTTTATTTAAGCTTCTGACACCGAAATGATTTTGTGCTCTTTGGCTTTTCCAGCCAACCACACCAGTTATCCATGGTAAATAAAATAATGGCCGTAATTAAAAACAAACAGGGCGAAGAAGGAGGTGCCAAGCCTGATGTGCCACCGAATCACTTAAGAGAGGTAAAATATTGCTGCACCTTATGGAACATTTAATCAGCCAAAGAATTTCATGCAGTTGTCTCCCTTTAACCTTCCCACTCCCTTCTTCTCCCTCCCCCTCCCCAAGAAAGCCTTGAAGTGAAATATTTATGATTTTAATAAATTAGACAACATGGCTAATTAGCTTCATCATCAACACCCCCAAGGTTGTTAAAGCGAGGGAGAACGCTGGAGTTTAATATTGCTCTGCCCAGTGAAACAGCAAAGCACGAAGTTCACAGGATGATCCACGCTCAGTGTCCTTTGGGATGTTCCCAGAGGAACTCCTCCCCAAACAGGGAATTTCAGGCACCATCCAGGCCTGGGAGTGGGTGGATGAAATGAAACTTGGCTGTTGTGGATGGATAAATATTTAACATCTCAGTGAGCTTCTCAGGGAGCAATCCTTGTTCTAAAAGAGTTTAATCATCACCATCCTGTCCTTCCACCAGTGACCCCCTCCACGTCTGGTTGTGCAGCAATGCTTTTATTCATTCAAAACACGCCCTCAACTTTAGGAACCAAATATTAATAGACTCAAGGAAATTATTAATATTTTCTAATCTGTGTGGTGGAATTTTCATAAACTGAATTTCTCACTGGGTTTGTGCAGAGGCGGAATTTTTTGCCTACTTTTCACCCTTCCAGCAGACAAAACAGATCAAATGGCAAATTCCTCGCACTCATCGTCGCCGGGCTGAGGTGATGGACATCGTTAATTGAGGGTGTCAAAATAATTTACTGCATGTAATTAAATAAAATGGCAGGTTCCAAAGCCTGCTGAATTTGGATCTCAAGTCCCTAATCGGGGCTATAATTTAACAGTACCTGACAGAAGCTTTAATTAGAGAACAAAAATGTGAGTCGCCAGTAAAGCTCAGTGATGGATGGTGGAAAGTGGGGGGAGATACCTGCTCGTGTCTGCTCTGTGAGATCCCAAACAGCTGCCTGCTCCTCACAGGGTGCTTGAGGAGCCCAGACAGTGGGAGCCCTTCCCAGTGCTCCAAATCCTTCCACCAAGAAAATTATTCCAAGCTTAACCTTGGTTTTCTCTTGGCCCACCAGGTATCTGGGAAAGGGATTCACCAGCTGGTGGATGTTGGAACTCTGAAGGCTGAAAGCTTTGAGCTTTCTGAATTTATGGATGCCAACGCTCAAGTAAAAACCTCGTTTGACCTGAGACCTTGGAAAAGACTCCAAGAATTGCGTGATAGCACAGAAACTGTGTGTGTGTAATTTGGATAGCATTGTGTGATCTCACAGGGTGAAAAACTGAGATTGGGATTTTAGTGTATGGTGATTAATGGGAGCCAAGATGGAGAATTGTGGGTGTGGGTTCGTTGTCTTTTTTGCACCTTCTTCTTCCTCCTTCTTCACGGATTTGGTGGTTTCCTGTTATTGGGTGAAAGAGTCTGCATTGCAATTTCGGTGATCACAATTGGGTTAGAAGCATAAATAATACAGATGTCAACTGTTTATTAGATAATTAGGACTTAAATAACCTTGATAGACACCATTTCACCTCACTTTCTCGGCTTGCTAGAGAGAGCTCACATCTCGTAGTCAATAATAGATAAGGACAATAAATTTCAGAGTATGACTACAAGAAACAACTGTTTCTTGAGTTTTTGAGTTTTATTCACCCTGACCTTGGAGCAGAGATGAGGGCATTTGCTGGTGGCCCCCAGCTGGTAGAACAATGACTGTTGTCACAGCACAGCTGCCGTGGGTGTTTGTGAGGCCTTCTCAGAAGGTGACAAACGCGGCCTTAGAGCCGCGGCACGGTGGCCTGGCTGGCTTTGCATCCGCCAACAAACCAAGGGGGCAGCCCCTTTTGGCCGTGCTTCCCAGACATTTCTTCCTTCCTGAATGGTTCTCCCGGGCACGCCGAGCTGTGCAGGCTGGAAAACAGCCGTGGTGTTCGGGGTTGGGACCTCCCAACACGACACATATGGATTATTCCTTGTGACAGTCCTGGCACCGGGGGGTCACCACCCATGTTGCTTTCTGATTCCCAGATCCAGCCCTGCAGCCTCCCCCTTGGGGAAAAAGGAGGGGAGGGAGGAAGGAAAGGTCATGGTGTAAGGTTTTTTTGTGCTATCTAATATAGCACTGAATTATGTCCTTACTGGGCGCTGTCAAGACCGGTTATGTCAACGTGGAGGTGCCATTGGTGGCCGCTGCTATGGGGGATGTATTTTTGGGAAGATGAATTTCTCACATTTGCATTCAGGGAGGAGAGGAAACCTTGCTCTTTTTTGTACCTTGTACAGGATCACCATCTTGTTTATATTTATATAAACTCAATGTTACCCAAGATGTTTGAATTTCAGTGTGAAATCTGGACATGCCCTGAGTAAGGGAGTCCAAGGCCCAAACTTTAGGTGGGATCAATGATCTTTTCACTCTTTTTACTGAACTTTTCCCATTACTTGAGTGCTGTTTTTTAAAACCCTCTGGAGCACCTTCATATCCCTCAGCAGTGTGAACACACCACCAGGGACAGAGCTCCCACATGGACCAGGCCCTTATTAACTCAGTTTGTATGGTTTGTACTGCAATCCTGTTCCTGCTCACACATTCCACCGGATCTATTTAAGGGATTGTCAAAGGATGATCCCTGATGAAGGAAAACCTGCAGGAGACACAAAAGGAGATACATTGGGATCTCACTCTTCCTCAGAACTATCAGCTGGGAAAGGAGGGAAGCAGAGCTCCTGGCAGCCCTGGCCAGAGCGTTCTTACATACGTCAGTGGAACCAAAATATTGTTTCAGCAGTTATATTGTCACTGTTCAAACAGAGCTGCAGGAATGGTGCCAATCTGCTGTTACCAGCACTGAACCATCCTGCCTGAGGGATAACTGGGGCTGCTCTCAGAGGGAACCTGTGCCAGGACTGGGAGTGCAGCGAGGCTCCGACTGCTGGGGAGGTTCAGAGAGGCTCCTTCCCTCCAAAACCTCCTGAGAGAAAACATTTCAGCAGAGAACGAGGATCTGGTGAGACCAGAATGATTCATTGGGGCTGAATCTGGGATTTTATTTCCTTTAATACACCCTGTGCATGGAGGGACCGTGTTGGTCCTGATTTATTTTATAAAAGGAGGATAAGGGGGGAAAATCTGCTCTTCTCCATGGCTTCAGCTGGGTTCAGCACAAGATGATATTAATGGAAATTGGTGGATCTTTAGGACCTCTCAGAAATTATCCAGGACAAGAAGAAGAAGTGTTCCAGCCCTCAAGGAATAAAGTGGTGAGTATGGAGCTCAGCAAGTGCAACGTGATAACAGAAAATTATTTTAAAAGATGGGTAAAAACATTCTCGCTGAGGTTTATTTCAGCTTAATGATGTTTAATGAATTGGCAAAGCTCTGCTTAAGGGGGGAAAAAAAAAAAGCAAACTCTACGTATCTGATCTTAATGATTAATAATTCTGCATGGTTAGGATGCCAGAGTAAACATAATAAACACTTTTCTTTTAACCAATTGACTTTAGTTTTCCGTGGCCAATAAAGTTTGAAGAATTTTCTTTGGATCCAGTTACACCAGCATTGCCTGGGAGGGAGGACAGTCCACCCTATACCCACAGAGCTGACAAAATAAATGGCCTAGAAAGCTCCAAAATGTGTTTTTCGCATCAGTGAGGAGATTTTTAATGATGATGTAACAATGTCAAGCATCATAAACAGTGCTGGGAGGAACATACCTGACCTGCTCTGAGCTGTGTGGAAATGGGGGCAGGAGCTGTGGGTTGTGGGATCACTCAGAATTTTACTGCCTCCCTAACTTAGAATGGCAGAGCTGAAAGGAAAAAACACAAATGAAGAACAAATCAATTCCGACACGGTTTTAAAAATAAGACCTCAACTGGTTTCAAATTTTTAACATCTTCTGACATTTTGGAGCTTTTTGCTAATTCTCCAAAGCCTTAAAAGCACTGTTCCTCTCACAGGCCTGTTCCAATTCCCATTCAGATGCCACTTCCATTATTTAAGAGTCCCACTAAAAATGCCAAAAATATTAATCAAGCCGTGACGCGTGCCAAATAGCTTGGGTGATTTCTATTATATTTGGAGACTGAGAATTAACCAACCATTCAGCTCAATGCAAAAGGAATGTTTCACGTTTTAGATGTGATGCTTAATTCTGCAAAAGACCAATTTTTGCTGATTTTGTTGGGGTCATGTGTGAGTTCAAGGTGGAGCAATGTGAAATAGATGTGTGCAGCCGGTGCCTTGCCCTCATTATGCAAATAATGAGGTTTTTTCCAAATTTCCTCCCCTCTCGTATTTTTCTCCTGGCAGAACTGGCCATGTGGGCAGTCCCAAATCCAGGTGGGAATGAAAGGAGATTATTTAAGTATGGATAGCTTGGAGAACTGTGTGACTTTGCCTTGAGGAAGTGGACAGCAGCTCCGCATGGTCGGTGGTGAAGAGCAAAAGGTCACAGCCACATCTGGAGAAGACACAGCTGAATCCAGGGCAGGCTATTTATACAGGTGGCTGTGGGCAAACCTGTCCTTGCTGTCACCTGGGCTGGATCTGTTTCTCCTGCTCCCAGGGCTCTGTGAGGGTCCTGCTGTGCCCAAACTCACACAGCAATGCCACTGTGCCACCAACTCTCTGAAGGTGTGTCCAGCTCCCTCAGAAAGCTGGAGAGGGCATTAAAACCCCCAAAACATTAAAGAAAAAGCCAGGCTTTGCTCGAGTCAAGGAGCACCAGCAGATTTTTTGTTTGGATGTGCTCACAGTCCAACTCATTTAGCAGAACTCCAATGACACAATGCTTTAATGTCCAATATTTCATTTTCCTTCCCCGCACAGCACAGGCAGAACATTCTCCACTTGCATCATGTCTGATAGCAAAAGTCCTGAATTTGTCTGTCTGGATACTGCAATTCCTTCCCCCTCAGCACCCAAACCAGGTCACACCTCCTGCTCACAGTGTTGAAAAGCCCAACCTTTGCAGGTTTGCTGTCAGCAGGTGCAATATCTGTTCTGATAACAACAGCTGGGCACAGATCCACACCTGGCACGTGCAAGGCTTTGGTGTGTGCCTCTGTTTGCTCCCATTCCTTCTTCCACACACCAATTTTTAATGTGTGGCAGAAGTCTGGGGGAATTACAGGAGATCTGGCAGCTCGATTTAAATGCTGGGAGCTGATGGAAATGATGCACACCTGTAGGAGCTCTGAAATCCTGCTCCAGTGACTGGATTTCCTGGAGAAAATAAACTCAAAGGGAATTTTTTCCTTTTTGCTCCCCTGCCATGGATCAAGCTCACCTCTCCTGCTTTAACAACACCAGGGAAATGCTGATGTGAGCTATAGGGGCTATGAAGCTCCTGGAAAAGTGGGGGTCCCTGTGTCACACTGAGACAAGAAATGAGCACGCACCACATCTCAGTTGCCCAAGGCAAAAAAGAGAGCTTTATTTACAGTTTTCCAGAATTTACAGATTCTCTAAAGTGAGAGTGGATTGGAGGATGGCATCCCTCTTTAAACCACACTGGCCAGGTGAACAGTTGTCAATTTTCTCTTCCTCTAAGAAGGAATGTACAAAACACAAAGTGTTTTGGTAAAAAGTGTGGGAACTCTTGATTCCAAGAACGTAAACATCAGAAGGCTTCGAAAACCAGGGCGACAGTCCCTGGTTGTCCTTCCTACTGCTGAACAGGACTGGATAAGGAGATTTTTGACAAGTCACCAAATTTCATGCCACTCTTGGAAGGAATTTTTTAAAGGAAGGGGAAGAAAAACCAGATTAAAACCAAACCTTGACTGAGGTGTCCATTAAGCCCCAACTTGGAAACCACCTTCTGTGTTTTCCTGTGCTGCCCAAACAGATCCAAGAGCTCTTGAGTCCCTCAAAGCCAGAACTGAGCTCAAAGCCTGGTGCGTGTCAGGTCCTTTTTTCACCCCATTTATCCCAACCCAGGATGACTTGGATGGTTTCACACAATGGCTCTTTGTAGCCTGTGGCAGCCCATTCCCGTGTGGGGATGCTGAGCAATGCTGGACTCCTGAGGGTGAGTTCACCTCTGGGCTGGAGCCGTGGGTGTCTTTGCCCCTGGGACAATCCTGGATGAGCTGACAGCTCCTTCAAACAGACTTCCTCATTGTACTCGTGGCGAGGGGAATGCTGGTGACTTGGAACATTTTTTTCCTCCAAGAAAAACACTGATTCCAGCTCATTGTCTTGGAATTAACTCGTATCAGGATGTATGGAGCAAAGCAAGGATGGGGATAAACAGAAAATCATTGACGCAGGGGTGATTCCTGCGGAAACAAACCAAACATTCAAACCCTCCGGAACACTTTGAAATAAAATCTGCAATCATCTGGGCCAGGGCTGGCAGCAAAAAGGTATTCCAGACCTTCCACAATGGTTTTTCCATGATCTTACAAGGAGTTCATTGTCCAACAAGCACGATTATGCATTCAAACAAGAACTCTTCCAAGCCTGAATGCATTGTTCTTTTGTTCCAGGCACTTTGTGTCAGTGAAGTCATGGCAAGGCTCTGAGGCCTCGGCCTCGCAGCAAACACTGGCTGTGATGGGATATTTCCACTTGGCTCCCCTCCCAGTGGCTCCTGCTGGAGCATTGTTCTCCGAGACCTCCATCCATTAAAAGTGACAATGGCACAACACCTACTTCCCCTAAGCCCTCTGCTTTTGGCATCTGCGCCCCAAACGGTGACATGGTGTTCCCAAAACGCTCCCAAATCCTGCAGAATTGTTGCTGCTCTTTCTGCCAGGCTCAGCTTTCTCATCCCTGTGATTCTGAGGGAATTAATGCTCCTCGCTTTGGCTTGGAATGCTCCAAAATGCTCAGAGTGGTGGGACCTTATGTTCTACCAGCCCAACTGCTATGAAACACCCCAGCTTATCTCCAAAGGAACTGTTTAGCCCTGTTCCAGTGCCACTTTATCCATCTTTTAAAGGCTCCTAACAGAAAACTGCTTCGTTTGGCACCAGAACAAAGTCCTCAGGCTGCCTGAGCTGCCAAGGAGCCCCTCGGACCGTGCCAGCCCTCGCCAGCTGAGCGTTGGACCAGCAATGGCTTCAGTGTTCCTGTGCTCCCAACCCCCCGAGCTTCGAGTTTCAGACTGAGACTGCACAAGAAACTCAACATAAAACTCAGACTGTAAATTTGACTTTTCCTTGGTCTCCAATCAGAACCATAAATCAAGCCCAGATTTGCTTTGAACTTGGTCGCGCTTGCCCCAGAAAGTTCAGGAACTTTAATGATCCTCTGGGACGGAGTCAAGCCCGTTTTAGAGCGTTTGCAAAGCAAACATCAAACTGCATGAATTTGATCTGGTTTCGCTACGTGCCTTTGGCACAGCTCTGGCAAAGCCTGACAAGGATCCAGTTCAAGTTAAAACGAAGACAAACCGGGCACTGGGCTGATGTCATCGGACAACAAGCAAGCAAACAAACAAAGCTGATGGCATCTCTGAGATTTATTTGGTTTCACTTTGCTAGGACTTTATCAGCACAACTGGACGGTTCTCCTTTCCTCTGCAATGATGTAAATCAGGAGCCAAGCCATACTTTAGCTGTGATGGTTATCGGGCTCAGATAAAGCTTCTCAGATCTTTTCTCTGTGGACTCCAAATGTCTGGCCAAGCGCAGATTTGGATCCAAGTTAATGGGCTCTCTGTGAAAATGCTGCAGAGCCCCAAAGGCATCTGTATTACTCTGCCATGCTGGGACAGGGAGTGGTTTGAAACAGAGTTTTGCTGTTCAAATAGAGCTGCTGTCACTTCTCAGGTGATTCTTGTTACTTTCAACCAGGGAAAATTTAAAGTAATCAGAGTAAAAAGTTGTCCCAAAGCGAGGTGAGCGTGCAGCTCCCAGCTTTATCCTCCAAAACGTAGCTGGAGTTTCTTCTAAACATTCTCAGTGTAGCTGACCAGTAATGCTGAGACAAAACAAGAGATAGAATGTTTTTTTTTTTTTTTGTGGTTTATAAATACACGCTATGTCCAAAAATCTTACAGCATGTTTCAAACGGGCTTGCCAAGTGTTCCTAGCACTTATCTGAAAATGTGCCTTTGGACTTCACTAAAATTCTAAAATTATCCAAGCACATGCATACATTTATACATTTCCAAGTCAGGTGGGACCTTAGAATAATCCTGCCTAACCTCCTTTTATTGGGAGGTGACTTTTAAAGTTGTTTTTCTTTCTTTAAGCTGAAGTCTCCCAGAATTCTGCATGGAAGGGCTGCACTGAAATCATCAGCTTGGTATCCAAGTGTGGATATTGTTAGTTGAGCAGGGTCATGCTTCTTGTTCTGTTTTGCCTGAAGCCCTCGCGCCTGGAAGTGTTAATAAATTGTCATGGAATAATGAGCCCAAGTTTGTGGAAACTTTCTGAAACGTGAAGCTCATGCCATGACACCCTGAATCACAGTTTAAAGCATATTCCAGTGTCAGAGGGCACATTTTGGAGTAGCTACTGTGGTTTTATTCACAAATTCTGTGGGGGAAACCACCAGAATCCACATATTTAAACCCAAGGCTTGTTTACCTGTCTATCACTCCCATATCCCAGCATAATTTAATTTATATCAGTAGCAATAATGTCTCTAGTGGTTTTAGCAAAAATTTCCCATATTCCATAGGTAAACATTGTGCTTTTGGTGATTTGTTTAATTGATTTGTTAATGATGCAGTTTTCATCTGTTCATTTTGAGCTTTGTGCATATTTCAAGTTTGTTTTGTAAGTTTTTTCACGCTTTTCTGTGTTTTTTTAGGCTACTGACCTTTGGTGGTATCACCCCATAAATGACTGGTGAGAACTGGTTAAAATCTTTTGGCTTTAATGGAACTGTGAAGTTCTCAAAGCTTATGAAAATGATCAAGAAGAGCCACGTTAAGAGCCAGAAATCTACTGAGAATTTCTGCTAAGCACAGCTACGTCTGGAGAGGAACTACACATAACAAATTCCTTATATTAACATTTAGTTAAGGGATACAGAGAATTTTCATCAACATGCAGCGTTTCCATTTAACTTCACCCTCTGAAGAGAATTGTTTTTCACTCCAAAAAAGAAGTTATAAAGGAAACAATCCGTTCTCAAATTCAACAGGAGGAAATTGAGGCCTGAATCTACAGCTATGTAACTCTACTTGCACAAACACTTCCACTGCTTTCAGCAGAGATCTTCACACAGGAGAATTACTCACATGGATAATTGCTCCTGAGATCAGGCAATCTGGGTTAGTTAGTGAAATAAGGGCACTAAATCATTTTCTAATCTATATTGTTCTTTTCGACTGCCAAAGCGCTAGCTGTATTTATTTTTTATAATCCTGATAAGGAAACATTCCTAAAACATTAGCAAAAAAAAAAAAAAAATCCAGCTTGAGTGAGAGCACAAAGTGAAACAAACATCTCTCAGCCTTCCTCCGCTGCGGCTGATCTTTAAATAGCAAACCTGAGCCTCTGTCAAAGCACACTTTGGGTGGCTGTACAGCAAGTAGCTCCACGAGATGGGATTGGAAAATCCTCCAGGGCCCTTAATCAGCAGGCTCGGGCTCTTTGAGCCCTTCCCTGCTCCTGCCTTTTGGAAGGAGCCGTGCCTGAGAACGTTTAATCCGCGGCGACCCCAAGCGCCGTCCCTCGGGGAGCTCTGTCCCCTTGTTATCGTGTGCTGGCCGTGTCAGAGGTGAGAGGGGAAAATGTGCAACCCAAACCAGTCCCCAGCCCCTCTCTTGGTCACAACTTATCTACAATCACAGCCCGGGCAGGATCCAGATGTAGCAAACCCTTTCTTATTTAGCATGGGGTTTATGGACGGGGAGCAGAGCCGGACGCCGCCTGCTAAATTTGGCCAGAATGTGCTTGAAACTTTGGGAGATGTTTTCCATTCCTGGGTATTGACTTTGTAATGGGACCTGCCCAAGCTTTAACAGGCGTGAGAAATTTAAATATACAAGCCCCTCCGACCTGGAGAAGGAAAATAGAATATTTTAAACAGTTAGGGGAGAGGGTGGCAGGACTGGAAAGGAGCTTGGCTGGACCTCTGGAAGGAGTCACTGTGAGGAGAGGAGGGGTAACAACGCCCTCCTGTTCAACAGCAAACGCTTCTGGGAGCAGGGTAATGTGAACCACACAGATATGGGCTAGCCCAGTGGGGCCAGAGGAAGTCTGAATGCATTTTGGAAAGGTCACACTACCACACTTCATTTTATATTGCCACAGAGAAGCCTCCCCTCCACATAAACCCCTTCTCTTATTTATACACCTCCTCCCTGCAAAAGGTTCCCAATAATGAGCACATTGGATGATTTCCAGGATGTGTTGCTGTTGTCTAATCTCTCCTTTTGATTCTCCAGATACCAGGTTGCTTCATCCTCATTCACCACGGGGCAAAGATCTTCCAAACACTCAAAGAAAAGCTCTGGAGGAATACTGGGAGTGCATCTTCCAGGGGAGTTTTGTTGGACGTGAGTAATTTGCTGTGGCAACGTGCTGATGGAGAGCGTGGGGCTGCTCCTTTCCCTTCAATGGTTTATCCACATGGGGCAGTAGCAGAGGAAAACTCCAGAGCCTTGCAGGAGAAATGCTGCTGCCTTTGAGCTGTGGTGAGACCATTGATCATGCTGCTGATAAAGCAGCTTAGGCTGTGACAAGCAATTGGCTGCTGCAGTGCTTGCAGGGAGACATCAAGGCTTTGGAACACAACCCTTGGGCTTAAAATAGCAAAACTCCCTTTGAGAAGGAGCCCTGGCAATGTGTGTTCCTTAAATAGACTCAAAACCAAGGAAATAACCCTGTTTTACACAGAATGAGGGGAAAATAAACTCAGCAGTTGTTGTGTAAATTGGTGACAAAGTCAGAGCTTGGGGTTGAATCACCTGGTTCTGAAAGGGCTGATTCTCCTGGTTGCTCTTTTATGTGTTGGAAAGATAGGGATAAACCTGGGATGGTTTTGGATAAATTCATGGCTGGCTGGCTTTTTTTGGTGGTACACAGAACAGGGGAAATAAATAAAGGTGTGAATGTGGTGCCTCACCTTGCTAAGGCAAGGAGGGAAGGAATAACACGAACACAGAGATTTGCTGTGATCACCCTTCACCCACCCTTGGAACTCACCCACACCAGCACTGCATTCCTAAAGGGAAAATGAGGCTGCAAAGTGTCTGGCAATGTGGAAAAGAGTCAATAATGCCATGTTAAAATAGTGGAATTGCACTGTGAATGCCTATTTTGTTACCTCTGGAAATCTCTGTTTTGCCACTCATTGTGAAGGTAGAGAAGCTCAACATGATTTATTCAAGCCTTTTATGAACTTGTTCTCTGCTAAATGCTGACAGCTTCATGATATTTTCCAAGATCCAGTGGCTTCTCCTTGAGAAGGAGTCAAGCCAGGCTCATGTGTAAAACATTAACCATATATTCATCCCCAAGTTTGACCATGATCACCTAATGAGCCCAGCAAGGCAATATTTGATTGGCAAATAAACTGGTCACCAAAAAATAGTGCAGTTTTGGAGACATCCTGATAGCTGGGAAATATTATTTCTGGTCAAATGGAATAGTTTGGAAACACCAGCATCTGTCATTTCAACTTGTTGTATTCTCACATTTTGGGGTGATTGTTAGGAAAGGCCTGTAAAGCACAGATGGAAGAAGGAGATCTCCATTATCACAAAAATACGACCACAGCAGGCAGATATTTTACAGACATTTCAAGAGCTTCCTCAAAGTGCCCCATTTGGGACCAGGAATCAATACCTTGCCTTGGATGTCTGTTAGTAGGGGTGACTTGGATGAGCCACTGTGTGTTATCCCTCAATAGATGATTTCTCTTTACTAATTCAAAGCAAGATTTTAATTTTTCCTGCTGAAGAGAAAAATAACTGTGGCGTGAGAGGAGCCTCTTTCTCCCTAAAGCCTGTGGCTAAGAATCTCATAAATGCACATCTGAAGTTCAGCTACTGTAAGGAATCCATATTTAGATTCTGTTTTTGCAAAAAGAAAAAAAATTAAATGTAAGTAATAGGAAAGTGCTTTAATTTTGTCAGCTGAGATCATCTCAGAGTCAGTGGAAAAAGGACTGAGCAGGTGCCCAAACTCTGGGCACATGCTGAAATGCTTTGCTGCTTTCTGACCCTAAATGAGCAGCCTGACAAGCAGCTCCATTCAGGGTGGTCTTAAATCTCTGGCTGGGAGCTGGTTTAAATCAGAGGGAGGGATGAGGCTGGGCAACGTAAATGTTCTCTGGGGCCCATTTCGGTTTTTATGAGGAAGGTATTCCAGCCAGAAGGAAAGGGCTAAGATCAAGCCAGCCATCTTCCAGGTGAGCCTGCAGCCTTTAAACCCCTCTGCGAGGGCCCTTAATAACTTTGCCATGTGTAAACACCCCCGGTGCTTTCCTTGTGAGCTCAGGGTGACAGCCAGAGCCGGGAGAGTGCGGCCGCCCGACACTTTTTGACGTCAGCTCTTATAATCCCCAGCGGTTGATAACCATGACACTCCACAAAGTGGGTATCACATGTCGCTGCAGGAGCAGCACCGAGGGCTTTCAGAGCTGCCTCACCCCTCTGAGTTTACCCAGGGTTTTTTTTAAATTTTTTTCCAGGCCGTAATGAGCGAGGCGCAATTTAACCCTTTAACCTCTCCCCGCGCGGGTCACATTGTGGCCCAATAGAGGACACACACCGAGCGGCTCGTGTTTATTTTCCAATTGTCATTTTCAGTTTACCTTGAAGAACCTGATCTTTAAGCTGGTAACAAATGGCTACTGAAACCAGCTGAGGATTATTTCTTTTTTTTTCTCCCCCCAGCTATAAACCAGTCAGCCCCGAGGAGGACCCCATGAGACTGTGGAACATTTGCTTCCCACGTCAGCTGAGAAGCTTCCCAAAACAGCCGAAGACAAAATACGTCAGATGGCTTTTATATTCCAGCTTTGCTCCGGCCATGCTGGGTCATCAAGGGATATAAAATGTATCAGACTCAGCTAATTTAATTTTCAGGCAGAAAGAACATTTTATTAATGGCACTCCGATGATCTGTGCTGTTACAGCCTGAGCCAATGGACATCAAAGTCATTGATTGTCCTCAGCAAACCTCCATGTGTTTAAATTCTTTAATGCAGTTTAGGACTTTATTTTAACGCCTTGAATTCCCAAGCAAAATTGTTGCTAAGTTTTTGATTTAAATAGGTATATTGATTTATACCCTCGAGCACAATTTCTTGAGCATATCCAGAAAAGAGAGATTCCAGAGATAACACCCCAAAGTTCTGCCCAGGGACCAGATCTATCTCACACTCTGAAAAGTTTGATTTTTCCTCTCAAAAGTCTCATTTAACCTGTTTGATAGCAGAGTTATGCAGAACTTATGGTGATCTGAAGCTCTTACACAGAAAAAATATCAAGAAATCCCCAAGGAATCTGTATCCATGGCTCCAGAGTCCTATCCCAGCACCACAAGTGTTGGAAATTGATTCTGGATTGAGCCTCTAGGCAAATCTGATTTAATCTGGAGAGTGTGTTCACATGGATGGTGAGAGACAACTTTGCAGGCAAGCCCAAACCGAGCAGTGCCATATCTCAACATGCAATTTTGAGGCAGAATCAACACCATTTACCATATGTAACCTCCCATCAGCTGAGAATCCCAAACTTCCAGAGAAAATATCCTTTGCCATCTGATTTAACTGGACCCAAAGGCAGATGTTTGGAGGCTGCCCATTTTGTGGTGCTCCCCAAGTTTGGGGCTTTTTCCTTTTGCTCCAACACAAAATTAAAGCTTTATAGAAACCCCCACGGCTAATTCACTGCTGTAAGTGCTTCCATATTTCTTTCCCACTTCCCACCGTGCATTTTGGATGCAGGTTTGTGTAGCTGTGTACCAACAGAGCAGGCAGATGTGCAATGGGACCATCCTGATGCTCTCCCTGTTCCTCCCTGCTCCAACCATCCCTTCCCAAATGGGAAACATCAAGAATCCAAAGAGTTTGAGCAACCTGGCCACGGCAGGGAGTTGGAACTGGCTGGGCTTTAAATTCCCCTCCAACCCAAACCATTCCATGATTGTGTGATTCTGTGATAACGCAAGAGCTTTCAGAGCTGGCAAAGGCCTAATTATTCTGAGGAAAATTGCCGTTCCTGGTCACAGGAGGCCTTTTCCCCTCTGTCCTAGGTTACAGTGTAAGTTGTGCCCAAAGTCTGAATTCTATCCCCATCCCCATGAGCTGCTGGAACCAGCTGGGGCAGTGTTTCCCTTCTCTCCTGTCCATGGCCCAGCAATGCCGTGCCCATGGCTCATGGGGAACTCCCTGCGGGAGCTGTCTCTGGTTCATGGGCCAGCAAGGAGCCACTGCAGGGCTCAGAGAATGAGATCAGCCCATGGGGAGATGCTCCGCCCAGGGGGAGGAGCCAAGCATTCCCACCTGGATAGAATCTGGGATTTGGGACAGCACAGGGAGCCCTGACCCACTGGATCCCAGAGGACAAGAGCTGCCAGACCTTTCTACGGATCACTGCTTGGACAAGAGCATTTCACCTGCACTGCTGCCACCCTAACTAACAGGGTGTCAGGTTGTATTCTGACTCTGTCAGTGGTTTTTTGTACTATTGCATTTATTTTATTTTACTTTATTTTACTTCTTTTCTTTTTCTCTTATTAAATTGTATTCTGACTTGGAGTCTCTCGCTGGTTTTGCTTTCAAACCAGTAGACCCTCTCCCCGATGCTTTGGCTTCGGTGGGTAGGTGAAGCCCAAAGCTTCCCAAGAGGTGCAGGAGGTTTTAGCCACACAGTTTGGTTTTAAAGTCCAAGGGAGCCAGGCAGCCAAGCCTTGGCCGGCAGCTCTGGTTTGTGGCCTTTCCTAACTCCAGCATTTATTAGTTTGGTGAGCCCTGTGAAACGCTCTTTGGGTGGCCTTGAACTTCCCCCACACAAAAAGAAAAAAAACAATTATAGGCTCCAGGCTGGTAAACACTGAGCCTGCAGAGCTGCTCTGGGCTCTGCCTTCCCCTGGGCCAAACCCTGCAGCCCTTCAGCAGCCGAGCTCTGATAGCATCGAGTGCGGGATGAGGTCACAGCTCCCGAAATCCCCCTGATCCTTACCCAAACACGCCGCAAACCCTTCCAGCTCTCTGGATCCTATATAAAATATCGTGCTTAATAAGGCTATTGTATCACAGCAGGGCCTGGGTTTAAGCCCCCTAAATCCCAGCTATTTCCTCAGGCACCTATTATTTGGTTTTCTCTAATGCAGGATTCGGGGTGTTGTTTGCACAGCACATTTATGGTGCTGCACCTCGGAGGAAATTCTTTCTTCTGAGGGCCAGAATCTTTTTGCCCCTGAATTTCCATCCTTTTTTGGTTTTTTTTGTGCACAGTCCTTTTGCTTTAACTGGGCTGCCGTGCTTGGGAGGGGCTGAGAACACATGGTGACCTCAGTTCTTTGGGACACTTCAGTTTGCTTGGTGTTATTCAGAAGAAACTTCACCCAGTCCACCTGGACACCCTTGGCTTTTCCTGCTCCTCAAGAAGCCTTGAGAAATTTGTCATTCAAACCATCACTGTTTGTTTCACTGCCCAGATTTTACTCTGGAGCAGGAGGTTCCCGAGGCTCAGGGTTTAATATCCATCACTGGAACATCAAAGCTCCTTAAAGGTGTTCACATAACTCCTCCAGAAATGCTGGGAGGGCCCAAATCAGGATAACCTGACATGAAAATAAAACAATGACAGCTATTGAACTACAGGACCAATATTTTGACCACTTATTTTTGTTTTCTGCCTTTTATCCAAGACAGGGAAAGAAAAGCTGAGCAGAACAGTGTAAAAACAAACAGCAAAACTCATCCCTGCAGCCTCAGCCAACATCTCCTGTTATCTGGGAAAAATCCTCCCTTCCCACATCTTCCCCTGCAGCCTTCCCTCTCTAATTTACTGCAGGGGAAAAAAAAAATTATTCAGGTACTGTTGGGTCAACAGAGACTTATAAAGTCGATGAGAATGACAAATGTGACACTCTACCCTGCTGAACTCCTCTGCAGGCAGCTGAAGCCAATCCATCAGCAGATGCAGCAGCATTTGTTTCTGAGACATCTGCTCTGTATCAATATGCAAATCACACCAGGAGATTCTGATCTCAAAGCCTCATGTTTTTGTTGTTGTTGTTGTTTCAAGGAACTGGAACCAGCCACTGCTCAGAGTCACTTTTCGTTCAGTTTTTGACTCGTGCTGCAATACTCCTGGAATATTCAATATTAACTCCGAGGGTTATTCCAAGGAGTACTTTTAGCTTTTCTTTTTTTTTTTTTTTTTTTTTTTTTTTTTTTTTGTGGAATCAAAGTATTTTCTTACCAGAAGGATTTAAGCCTGGTGAGTTCTGAATCAGACCTGAATTGTATCCCTTGTCAATCACTTTTAATCCAGTGGCAGTTGGGGCAAGGAGACCTCACATGTTTTGGCAAGTCAATGGTAAAATGACTTGGAAAGCAGCAAGGCAAGCTGATACTGTGGTTAAATAGCCAGCAAGGGACTCAGTTCCCATTCTTTGAGGGAACTTTCTCCAAAATGTGCCAGATCTCCTTTCCAGAAGATGATAAATACATTTCTGATACAATAAATATCAAGGCTTCCATTTTAAAACGGATTGGAATCCTCGTCCCTGTTCATGACTGCAGAGTGCTCAGCTCCTCTGGGAATCAGATAATTTATTTTACTGCTTAAAGATGGATTTGGGGCTCCTCTTTGTCATGTTCTTGACGTGGTGGTTGAAGTGATGGAGTGAAGACACCCCATGAAAAAAAGAAAGCAACCTGAATGTATTAAGCAAATTTTAAATTATATTATCAGTGAGGACCTAAATGTGGGTGGAGGAGTGTTGTGCAACACACGGGTTTTTAAAAAGCTTTTTTTTTTCTATTTGAAGCATTTCTCCTCGTCTTTAAATATTTCCATCCAGTTCTTTTAGCACGAGGGAACTTCTGAGCCAAAGTTTGAGAGCCACAAAATGTAATTCACAAGAAATTATTGCTATAAGAGGGAAAAAAATCCCAAAACAACGTAGTGATAGGCTGGTTTTCCTTACCTAGAGGGAACAAAATACGAAAAGGAAATAAATAAATGGTTTTTTAGTGGAAAAGGCTCCTTGTGGGGAGATTCCTGCATCCACACCGGCTCTGCAAAATCACTTGGAGTCGAGGAGGGGGAAGGGAGGAGGGAAGATGGGCACGAGCACTTGGAGGGATCGGTGACCTAGAAAAGATTTTTAAAATTCCTTGCTTCTCGCCATCAGATAAAAGCGGGGACAAAAAGCGAGTGACTCATCTTCTCTTGTTCCCTTCTAATAGTTTCCTAATGAAGTAATTATCGTTTGGAAACACACAAAACAGGAGGCGAGACAGGAAAATCGAGGGGAGGGGGAGAAGCCTGATTAGCTGATCCTGCCTCCCTGTGGATCTATTCCCACTCACACCCTGCAACGATTACGCCAAAAAAATTCCCCCAAATCCGATTTTTTACAGATTTAATGCCCGACACGTATACGTGTAATTACTCACTAATTAGTAGAATCAATTTGTAGCTGAACACGAGCTGGAATGTATTTATCTGCTGTATGTAAAATCTATAGGAGAGGTAATTCCTTAATATCAGTTATTAGACCAAATAATAATCTAAAACAGATCTAATGGATGTGATAGAGCTAAAATCAGCCAACCTCCAGGAACACAAATCTGAAATACAAACAGCAAATTTCTTGTCTTTTAACCAAGCCCTTCACAGCTACAGCAAAACCCACCAGGAGCACAGTCCTGTGAGACCAAAAAAAAGTAAAGAAGTTTCAAGGAGATGTCAGGACCAAACCTTTATAAATAAAATAATTAAATATATCTTCAGAAATATAATCTTCAGAAATACATTAATTAATGTAGCTGAGGAACCTTTAGGAAACCATGGCCACAATTTGGCGCGGGAGGGGAAATTCCTGCACTGATGTGCTTGATCAAATACATTGTACTTGATTGTTTTTAGAGAGTTTTCAGAGCTGCGCTTTAATTTGGTTTAGGACAATTTTCCTTTAGGGAAGGACAATTCCGGGCAGTTTTTTGGGGGAAAGGCTGGAATCCTTGCTGGTGATGGAATGTGCCCAAGGCAGATAAACCCTGTGGGCCAAAGCTTCTTCCTCACAGCCACTCCTGAAATTAACCCGTGGCAATTCCGGTGTTTTGGGTTTCCAATATCAGGGATCTGTTTCCCCATCGGCAAAAGGGGTGAATTCCCCTTTGGAAAAAGCTTTAGAAGACGGGGGGGGGAGAAAATATGCTTGGTGGCCATTATAAATCAGAGTTTCACAATAAATCAGTTACATCCTTTGCCACCTGTTTGGGCTTTTATTTTGCAGAGGTGCAAATGAAAATCAGTGAAGGAGGAGATTCAGTTTTTCTCTAAAAACAGAAATGTTATTTCCATCCATCCATCCATCCATCCATCCATGAACCAGTAAAAATAGTATGCAACAATTAAACATTTATTCAGCCAGAAAAATCACTGTCTTAACAACTGAGACCCCCAAATCTTTTTTATCTTTCTGAGCCGAATGAGGCAAAAACCCTAATTAAAGATGAAAAGTAAATCAACAACTTTGGTTCTCCCAAGCTGCAACACAAGTCCATCTTAGTTAACAGAAGAGTTTTATCATGACAGCTGCCCAGCCAGCTTTTTATTAAGGTTTAAACTGCCTCCAAACAATTTTCTTCTCAGGAAAAACCCACTCCCTTGATGTGTGCACTGAGAAGAAAGGCCTTATTCTCAATTTCCCATCATCCGTGTGCATGGGCAAATTCTCCCTGGCTAACCGAGTGTGAATCCAACAATTTTGGCTGAGCTGCAGAGGAGAAGTGATCCCAAATATTATTCTTATGGAAGAGGAGAGCGCAGCTCCGGTGGAGGTTGCAGCAGTTTTTTGAAGCTCCCTTTCTCCCTCTTTTTTCTCCCTTTTTCCATTCTCCCTTGAGTTATTTGGCCCAGCACTGCCAAGCCCAGGGTCTGGCGGGGCGAGGAGATGGATGTTGTGTTTTCAAAGCTAACAGAAGTTGGTTCCTCGGGGTTCACGGCGGTGTCACGGCGCGCGCCCAACTCCTGCGCGTTTTGAAACCCGATCTTACACCTTGCCTTTTTATGAAGATGAAATCCTTGGCAGGTGATTATTTTGCTTTCTCACATCATATCAGACGCTTTAAGCACCAGCCTGCCTGCTAAGAGCCAGCTGTTGGGGAGTGGAAAAAAAGGAAAGAAAGAGCTCAGAAAGCCCGGACGTTCAGAGACCCCGCGGGGTGGCAGACTGCGGCTGTCCCCGGAGTTTTCCTTGGGTTTCATTGCAAAACAGGGAATGCAGGTGTTTTAAAACACTGCTCCCCGTGAAAAGAAAAGGGGACACTACTCCATGATCAATATGATTGAAGTAAGCAGTTTTAATAAATTTTTCAGCTTCTTTTATACAATTCTTAGACTTAATCACGTGTTTCATGCTACTTTACAATTGGTTACCCCTAGAAGCACGTGTTAGCTTTTAGTTCCTATTGGTTAATTCTTTTAACATACACAGCAAAATTATACATATCATTTTTTCTGGCTTTCTTCTGATTCCCACATTTCTGAAGTTCTTTACCATCCTTTGTTCTTCTTTATCCGTGACTTTCTGCATCTTCTTCCTCCTGGTGCGTGACTCCTTCATCCTTGAGATGGTTCCAGGCCTGTCCTTTCACATAGGCTGGATTGAAATGGTTCCAGGCCTGTCCTTTCACATAGGCTGGATTGAAATGGTTACAGGCCTGTCCTTTCACATAGGCTGGATTGAAATGGTTCCAGGCCTGTCCTTTCACATGGGCTGGATTGCTCACATGCCCCATCTTTAGAGGAACTCATTCTCCACAGCTCCCTGCATCAAAGCTAAATTGGGGAAATTTACAATGAAGCAGGAAGGCAAAACTTCTTTTCTTGGAAGAATCAGGGAAGAGTAGAGGCCAGGGAAGAGAAGAGCGCAGCAGTGATCCCGTATTTATGACAGAGCTCATCTCTGCTGTCACACAAATGTGGGGTGGGGTTTTCTTGCTCCTTCAGTGGATAAACCTGGGAGTGACAACTCTCCTCAGTCCTTCCACCCCTGTTTTGAGCCCAGCTGAGATTATTTAGCTGACTCCAGCTCAGCCCTGCACACGAAGGGAATTGATCTCCCTGGATCCCTGCACAAGGGAAGGGTTAATGCAGAGCTGGGAGCATTCCCACATTGGGAACGCCACCTTTCAATGTTTGTCCTTTCCCAAGGCCTTGCTCTGGTCCAAATGAGTCAAGAAATGGTCAGGCCTTTCTTCCAGAGGGGAATGAAGAGCAGGAGGTGCCTTGCACCCACCCAGCTGCCTGACCATCCTTACCCTCCACCTGCACCGAAGACCTCAAATAATTGTCCATTGTCCTGTCACTTCGCCATCCAGGATAATGTGCTGAGCCTGATGGTGGTGGCTGCTTAAAAATATCTTCACTTCTGTAAGAAACCCTTCCTCCATGCGAGCCAAGGAAGATTGTCCTGCACATTCCCACCCAGAAGGGGAGGGGAGTGAGGAGAAACCCCTCCGTGCAGCAGATGTGCTGTGAGAATCCCTCGCTGGGAGCGGTGGGGCTGAGTGGGACATGTCACGTACTGTGTGACTCCTTGGCAGTGGCTGCGCGGGGTTTTCCTCCTCTGTCTGATAAAAATAAAGTTTCTCATTTGCCAAGACTATCAGAGCAACTGTTTGCTCTTCGCTAGGACCAAAGGAAACAGAGTTTCTTCCACTGTCAACAAAGGGAATATATTTGTGTCTCAGACCTGCTTTTCCACGTGCACACACCCCCTCAGAACGCCGATTTTAAATCATTCTGAAACGAATTCAGCGTCTCTGTGCTGCGTGTTCATTTCCTTAGAAAAGCAACCACGGGACGATTTTTCCCTGGTGCATCTCCAGAACTTGGCCCAGCTCAGGCTGTTGAGCTGTTTTTCCTTCCTTCCCTCCCTCTAAATGTAATTGCTTGCTTTCAGCTACCGTGAGCCTGACCCAAATCCCACTGTGGCCCATGGGAAACCTCATCTGGGCCAGGGGGGGCTGGGTTATAACCCGGCCTCGTGGTGAAAAGGAGCTGGAGGAGGAATAATTTTGGGCTAGGTGTGGTACCAGGTCTCTTCTTTGCTTTATTAGCTCATTAAGCACAGAGCAAATGCTCTGAGCACAGCAAACCTCACAGGCACGTGGTTTTCTCTAGAAAAACACATTTTGGACACTCTGGTAAAGAAAATGAGCAGAAATCCCTGATGGAGTGGGGTTCTGCTGATGTTTGCACTCTGTCCTCAGTGGATACGAGGGAAGCATTTGGATTATAAAATAAGAGAAATGCTTCTGTGCTGTTAGTCCCTCACTTAACCCAAATAAAAATCTGAGGGTGTTTGAACTTCAGATATGCCAAATGTAACGTTTGGCATCACAGTCTTTCATGAAGCAAAAAAAAAAGCAAATAAATTGATTTTTTGTTTTGGCAAAATTGTGGTCAAATTGATTTTATTCTTCGGGGCTAAGATTAAGGCATCACTGACAAATCAAGGAACTCCTGGTTTGTTTATCCTAGATTTGGGGAAGTTTGGAATTGATTGTTGGAATGGTTTTCTTGGACAGCAATTTTCCCAGTAGTAATTAATTCATTTTATGTGGAGATTTAGAAGATTACCTGAGTGTGATATAAATCCCACCACTGCTTAAACAATATTCCCACCATTTCATCCTGAAGTTTCACCCCAAAATGCAAATTTTCTCTTCTCTCCCTGTGTTCCCTCATTGTTTACAGAATCTGCAATTCCCTAAAAGCACCCCAATCCCAAATTTACCCCCACCCACTGCACACAACACAGGAAAACTGAAACCCTGGATTTTCCAAGGGCAGCTACACCCTTTTGGGAATTGTTTGGAGCTGTTGTCAGAGTTAGGAATGAATATTAGAGAAATAAATTTATTTGTGAGTGTTTTGGGGTCCTGAAGCAGGGACAGTGCTGCCAGATGTGTCACGGCACCTGGGAGCATCTGCTGGACACATCCACCCCTGGGGTTTTGCCTGTTTTGCTTTAGGCAGGGACAGAAATTGTTTATGCAGCTCTAAAAATTGCTGTGAAATGTTGAT
The DNA here is from genome assembly GCA_021534815.1 of Acrocephalus arundinaceus. NCBI lineage: Eukaryota > Metazoa > Chordata > Aves > Passeriformes > Sylviidae > Acrocephalus > Acrocephalus arundinaceus. Next base: position 18,861,963 of record JAJEOU010003008.1, on the reverse strand, counting down.
TATCAGCCCTGAAACCCCTGTGCTTTAAAAACTGGGATTGATTAATTCCTGCCTCTACATAGTCCTGCGTGTGCGCATGAGATTGTAGTAAAAAACCCTCAATTAAGGCTTTTAATATGGAAATTTTAATATGGAAATGATGGGTTTATATGGAAATTATGGTTCTTGTGCAGACACTTTCAAGAAATTCTTGATTTCTCACTGGTTCTGACATTCAGTGACTGGGTTGAGGAAAGCCAGAATGAGATGAAAATGATAATTTCTTTCTCCCACTCTACAATGCAGGGCCAGCAGCACTTGTCATAACAGGCAAATGAAAAAAAACCCAAATCCCCCCAAAATTTGTAGTTGAAATTCAGCCAGCAAACACCAGGAAAACAAATTGTTTAATTTCCAACATACCCTCAATATCTTCTCTTGTAAGGATTTCTTCCAAAGGTGAGCCCAGAGGAGCAGCACATTTGTAGGTGGCAGGCTCATTATTTTGGCAGCAGAGGGATAAATCAGGGGGCCCCGTTGTTATTTTATTTTTGCAGTGTACTTTAAAAATACTCACACGCCCACTTAGTGCTTCCTCCTCGATAACACCAGCGGCAGGGGGGAGCCGGTGTCACCTTCCATAAACAGGTACTGTTGACATCCAGCTTGTAAAATAGAATTATTTCAAACAGGGTGAGAGCCAGCGCAGGGAAAAGGTGCAGATAACGCCGCCTTATCAGGCAATATTAGCCAAAAAACACGCCTGCCTATTTGAAGTCCCGCGTTTGTCTGATCCGCGCACACTCTGCTGAGCCTTTTCCAAAACTAACAACGTCTCTAATTGGTTCTGCGGGGCAGACAATGATGTTCAGGAAGATGAAAATGATATTGGCCCAACGAGATGAGCTTTGTGTGTGTGTGGAGGTTGTGGATTTTCTGCTCCAGCTCGGGTTGGAGTCACAAGAGTTGACTGCAGCCAACGCTTAAATGAGATTTAATGAAGCTGTTTGGCTCAGGACAAGGTAACCAGACACACACAGAGCGTGGAGGAGAGAGTGCTGCTAATGCTCACTAGAGCCTTTCCAAAAAAACCAGATTGGGGTTTTTTTTCCCCTTAAAAAACAGCATGGAGATGATATAATTCCTGAATTTTTATGAGGTTTTTCCCAGGGGTCTGGAGATGGTTTCATGTGCAACAAACACGAACTCGGGGAGAGGAAAAATGCAGAATGCTGGAAAACCCACCAAAGCAGAGAGCCATTATGAGAAAAAAATATTGTGGGGAGGTTAATGCTTGGAAAAAGAGAGGGGAGAAGCGGTGGCATCCCAGATTTCCAAACCTCACTAAATATATTTTACTCGTGGAGCCAATAGTTGAGGGTTGGCACTGTGGCATTTCACTGTAGCAGAACCCTGGATGCTGCTTCACCTTCAGAAAATACCTTTAAAAATGTACCCTGCTCTGCTTGCTGATTTCCCTGCCAGTACAGGACCTGTGTGGATCTGAGTCTGAATTTCTTCAATTTCCCCCACTCCTCCATCCTTTCCCTCCATTGCTGAATCCCCCTGGAAATTCCTCTGCGTTCATCAGTGAGGGAACAAAGGTTCTGCCTGCCAAAGCGAGGCTTGGCAGACAGCAAAATATCTCGTGTATTTACTAGGTGAAACATCTGGATTATTGTCCCAGCACTCAGCAGAGCTATCCACTCGTGCATCAGTGTTAGTTGTGCGTGGGGATTAGGATTTAACAGGATAAATGTCTTGTAAATGGGAACGACAACAGCGAGACCTTAAATCAGGAGAGCTCTGCACAAAAGCAGCAAACAACGCGGGCTGTTTGTGTCTGCGAGGATTCCATCTTGCATGGATTTGCATCCCTGAAATTTCACCCTCTAAAATTAGTCCTAACCACCAAGAATTGCCCTGGCTCGGGCTCCAAGTGTGGTTGAACCACCAGCTCCCATCCCTGAAGCGAGAAATTTGCCAAGGCTGTCTCAAAATTTGGACACTGTTCATTGAAAAGTCAACCCAGTTTAGCTTGAAAGGTTCCATCTTACAAATAAACAGAAATTTAAAAAAAGTTCTTCATCCCAGGCCTCCCAAACTGGGTTATCCAGCTAAAAGTCTGCTTCTTCTCTTATTTTCTATCATTCCCTTCTTTCCCCCCCTCATTTTTATTTTAATCAGCGATTTTCATCAGCGAAATTCATTGCTTTGGGCTTGGCTTTTTTGAACCACACACATTTCGAAGAGTCACTTGCCAAGGAACATCTGTAAAAGTATTTCTGGATGCCTGGAATTTCCTAGCAGTAGTAGGGAAGTTTGGTTTGTTTGAATCTTTCACTCAGCAGGAGGAAAATTGAGCTCAACATGTTTATGAGTATAAAAGCCATCTGTTTGATAGGGACCCTGGAAGAAGACTGAAGGCCTGACTCTGAGATGATGAAGTGAAGAAGAAAGGTTTCTGTTTCCTGTTGCTGAGAATTAATTATGCTGTTAATAGTGTGTTAGAAGAAGTAGGAGTGCTTTACGTTATTACTTAAGCCCTCAAAAATAAATATGACTTTAATGAAAAGCTTTCTGAAGAAAAATCCACCAGAACTTTTTAAAGAGCTGGTCACGTACCCAAAAACATTTATATGCTGGGATGCTTCCCCTGAATGTGGTCTGGCAAGGGTTTTTCCTCCTCCTTTTCCATTTCTTTGTGGATAAAATATCGGTATTTTTGAGGAAAGTGCCTTCCTTATGTGCCAGGCCATCAACTACAGTTTGGATTTAAGTTGTCACTTAAAGACACTTGATGTCACCTTGTTCTTTGCTGCATTCCTTTCAATTGGTGAATCTTTGTGGCTTCCCTGGCATGCCCAGAGGAAGGAGGGCTGGGAAATTGGATTCACCCTGTTGGTGGAGTGGAAATTAGCAAAGAGAAATGGGAGATCCCTCACCAGAGCTGAAAAATAATTCAACACAAATACACCACGTCCACACCATGGGTGAGAGTTGGGCTGCTCAGAGCCATTTTTGGATGAACTAAAACCCCTCTGCTCTTTGTAACAGGAACCAAGGGAGATGAGGCTGTAATTTTACCACTGGAACTGGTAAAAATGGATTTTTTTTTTTTTCAGTGTGGGGTTAATAGACTCAGCACTCCCTCCCTAAAACATTGTTTAGATAATCCAGGTCAAAACGTATTTACCACAAAATGATTTTCTGATGCTTTACAGTAAAACAACTTACCTGCCACAAATCATTGACTAAAGGTTATTGTAAATAAAATTATTATGAACAGAACATGAAATTGGGTGGCTGAACTACATTGTATAACTTTAAATTCATTTAAATTAATCAGAAGTTATTTATTAGCGAGTGTTTCTGCATGTGTTAAGGAAGCAGATGCTCAAAACCAGCTGGTTCTAAATAGTGAGAAAGAAGTGAAAAATATATATTTTTAGCTGCAACTGGTGATTTTTTGGGGTTTGATGGGGAGTTTGTGTTTTTTTATTTTCTGTGGACTTGAGTTTGTGGCAGACTTGGCAGTGTTGGGTTAAGAGTTGGACTCAATGACCTTAAAGGTCTTTTCCAACCCAAATGATTCCCTGAATCCACGTCCGTGGATTTGAAATCCACCAGGAAAGCCCAGACTGAGGCAGCCACTAACCAGGAAAGGAAAATATCCCCGTTCACAGGATATCTGCAACAAGGCAGAGCTCCTGCGCGGGGGATCTGCGGCAGGAAACCATCCCAACGCCCCTGCACTGCACAGAAATTTCCTGCCCTTTCCCCCTTCTCTCCCTTCTTATTCCCAGCCTGGGCTCTTTCCAGCTGCAGAATCCCTCTTTTAAAATTCAAATTCTCATGGCACAAAGCTGAATAAATACCGGGAGGGTGGAGAAGGTTGGGCAGCGCCGCCGCGCTCCGGCACACACCGCCTTTGTCCCCGCTGCCACGGGGACCGAGCTGGGGGATTTTGGAGGGCTGCCAGCAGGGCACGATGCCACCGGTGTTTTCTTTAGTGCCTTGTAAAGCCCAGGTGAGCCCTGACACCATCCGTGTGGACACACTCGGGGCTTTATGCAGGAACCGTTTGGAGCGTGTGGAGCGCCGAGCCTCCCGTCACGGCCAGAAGGATTTGGGTGTACAAAGGAAAATACAGCTGAGCTAACAGAGCTTTTGAAAAGGAGCTGACTTGGGTGCCTGATAGCCCCTGAGCTGGGCTTTGCTTGTCAACATTGCCAGCCGAAATCTCCCAAATCTGGGCCTTCAACCTGAATATCCGAGGAGAGCCAAAATAACACATTATGAGCGTTAATGCAGTTGAAAGCAAAACCGCATGTTTTCCAAAGGCTTTAAAAGCTCATTTGAAGTAGGGCAAAGGGTCAGAGAAGAAGGAGTCCCATTTATGGAGCTCTGGCAAGTGTTTCCAAGTGAAGAAGCCCCACTTAGGGCATGCACACCTCATTAGATCACTGCTGCCCTTGTCAGCGGCAGGAAGAGAGAGGAGATGCTCACCCTTGCTCGGACCTGCAAACTCCAAAAGTTTCCCGACATCCCCCTGAAAAACGGGAAAGAAACAGCTCTTTGTTAGGAGGGAGTGGAAAGAGCATAAACCCCAAATGGTGGGGTTTTAAAATTATTTTAAAGGGTTTTTTTATGCTTAGGCAAAAGGGAAAAAAAAAAACAAACAAACCACCAACCCAAACTGGGCATGTTTTATGGTGCTGAGTTATTGCTGGGGGTTCTGGTATGCTGGGGCAGGGGGGCTCAGCACCTCCCATGGCAGGACATGAGGGGCTGATGAGCCGGGATGGGGCTGTGTGAGGGAGGGAGGTGTGGGGTCACTCCTGCTCCTTGGTGCCTCCAGCTCTTTATCCCCATCCCAGAATTTCTGATCACGCTTTTCCTTTGGCATTTGCCTCTTTGCACTCTTGTTTCACCTCTGAAAGTGATGTCTTTTTTTCTCTGAAGTGATTTCTTTGTAATCACTCAGAAACCTGTCCTGGCTCTGCTCTGGCCACCCAAATCACCCTCCTGACTCCTGTTACCCAAAGCACTTGATCCTTTTCCTGCTTTCCAATTCAAGGACAGGCAGGATGCTCCATGCCCTACACCCTATTTAAAATCTGAAACCACCAGAAGGACCAGGATGCCTGGAGCCAAATTCCTTGGGTCTGGAGACACTCCATGAACCTGTAAAGAAGTGATGGAGAGAAGCTGTCAGGCTACCTGCCTCACAGGACCACTGCAGGGTTCATGCCAGCACACCTGGCTTGTAAAAAATCCAGCGGGAACCACCAGGGTTTTGCCCCTCAGGGACTGGTTTCCAGTAAGTGCAGCCTTTGGGGTGAATTTCTTGGCCCCATTTTAAAGAGCTGCAAGATTTCCTTGGTGCCAGGTCCTGCTGAGAGTGAACCCTGCCCATCTCACTGTCCCAGGCTTGCAAAAACCACGGGGCAATAAATGTGAAGCACTCGCAGCAGGTTTGTCTGCTTTTTCTCCGGGGATATTTTTGGGGGGATGGAAAAAAAGGTGTTTCTGTTAAAAAGAAACACATCCCTGGTCCACAGGCTGGAGCTGAGAGCAAAGAGAACATTTTTGTCTGAGGTTCCAGCTAAATCACTGGCAGGACATCACTGCTCTTGGAGCGCTTGAACTCGGATCCAACACAAATCCATAAAAAGCTGTTAAGTTGTGATGAAGGGGAGCCCCGGTGGTAAATGAGTTTCCTCCAGGCCTTTAGGGCGAGCTGCAGGCTCCTGCAGGGCCAGCACTCTGCTGTTCCAGGAGGGCACACAGGTATGGCTGCAATGTCCTGTCCCTCCTGCGCCTTCCCCTGGCCCTGTCCCTGCCAGAACCCCTGGGGCAGACCCGGAGCGGATCAAGAGCGAGCCGAGGTGTTGAGCTGTGTCTCCATTACGACTTCCAGCTCTGTCAGAGCCTGGAAAGGGCCCTTGGCTGGGGCAGCAGCTTGGGCTGGTGGTTTTATGGGGATGAAGGGATTAAAAGGTGAGAGAACTGGAGGGACAGAGCGTGTTGTGGATGAAAGCTCCCCAGGGAGCGTCTGCTGGGCACCAAGCAGAGTTTAGGTGTGTCCCTCACATTGAACAGGATTTCATTGCCCTTCAGCACAGAAGGGGAAGAAGAGAAGAGAGATGAGCCTAAATAACCTCCAGCTGAGCAGTTTCAACAAAGCCCAAAGTTGTCAGACACGTGGGGAAAACCCACAGCGATCAGCAGCTGCAGAACATCCCAAAATCCATCCCAAAATCCTGAATACCCATGAGGAAAAGGGGGAGGCATTTCCTCCAAATGCACGAGGAGCCCTTTCCTTTGGGGCTGTGACTGGTGTAAGACCCTTTGGAGATTCCAAAGGCTCCTGGGGTGCAAATGCTGGGAGATCTTGGCCCGGGGAGGGAGGTGACATTCCCTGGACATCATGGAGAACCTGAGCATCCTAACCAGCTCCAGGGCACCCCATGGACACCGCAGTGGCTCGTGCCATTTGATACCCCTCATTCTGCAAATCAATCCCAGCACAGGGATCGATTTAATCCCAGTGTGGGATTGATTTCATCCCAGTGTGGGATTGATTTCATCCCAGTATGGCATTGATTTAAATTTTTGCTCTGCTGTAGAAGCAGCTCTGGATTTGGGGACTTTTAGGGGGGATTTATGGTTTGGGAAGGATAAAGCAGCAGGACAAGTCACAGGTTGCATCCTGCAGGACAGGCTGAAGTGTTCCAGCTTTATCTATGCAGGAAGGGGAGAACTGGCAGATTTTACAGATTTGGGGATTGATAAGAGCGACAATGAAAGCTGGAGGAATCCAGAGATGTGTTGCCCTGCACCTTTTCCTGCAAGGCAGCAGCAAAATCTTTCCCCGTCCATATTTCCCCTTTCCTTGGAAGTCAGGATGGTTTGAGGGCCTTTGCATCTGAGAGCCTAAATTAAATATTGACTAAGAGGTTTCATGTGAGCTCGAGTGTTTTAAAAAATTCTAAATGAATCCCACAGGGTGAGTTGAGGGCTCCAAGATAGATTCCAGGAGAATAAAGGATGTGTGAGTTAGAGGCATAGGAAAAGTCTCAAATGGCAGATGAGTCAGCAAAAACCAGAGACGCAGAAGATGCAGAAATAATATCAGGGATATTAAAAAACCTGGAAGTAGAGATAATTTTCCTGCAGTAAAGTAAGGAAAGAAAGTTTATCTAATATCCCCCAAATCACTCTTCTCCAAATATTTGTTGGTTGATTTGCTTTTCCCTTCCAAAGCCTCAACAGCCTGATTTTATTTTCCTGGCTGTGTGGAGAACCAGGAACAGCAGCAATCTGGATTGCAACATGAAATCCTATGGCTGGCTGGAAAACCTATACCTGGTGTTGAAGGGACACAAGCATCAATTTTTATTAGAGCTTTATTTGCTACTTTTTAAGCAATGAAAAAAGTCTGCTACAAAGTGAAAACACATGTCCCATAAAAATTATTGATGTGCACAGATAATGCTGAATATCCCTTGGGTACCCAGGGGATGGAAAGAGTCAGAAAGTCATTAGTAGGCAAGGACAAAATAATTATAAAACATGTTGCTTTAGACAAATTGTAGCTGAGACTTTTCAGTTCAATTTTGCCAGCCTGAATTTCAATTTATCCTTCTGTAACTCACCAGCGGTGGACTGCAGGTTTAAAGGAGGAAAACTGGAATAGTAAAACCATGTATATATATATTTTTATATTGCTCATTTGTGTGAATAGATTAGGAAAGTGCAATATGTGAAATTCAGTAAATATTTAAAGCTCTTTCAAGTAGTGAGAACAGAGAACTCATGCAAGTGTGAATTAATTGCATTTCCACATCTTTATCTTTGTTTTCTTTTCCCTCTGCAGCATTAAAAATGGGAAAACAACATTTGAAATGTTGCGGTTGTAAAATTAGAGAGCAGCAGGCTTTTCTTCTGATTGAGTGACCATGTACAAAGTCTTATAAAAAATAGAGAAAAGCAGGTTTTGGTCATTTTGCCACAGAGCAGATCACCAATGCCAAGGACTTGGTGTGGTTTTGATTAACTTTTCCTGCTCATTCTTCTTGTTAAAGTTCATTTTGAGGTTTGACTGATCCTCCTTTTGCCTCTGTTTTGGTCCTCCCTCGGTGCTGGGTGGTTTGGGAAGCCTTTCCTTGGGATCCGCTGCTGATGGAGCGGTGGGACCTTGCTGGGATGAGGGATTGGTTCATCCAGAGCTGGGGCAGAGGCACAAACTCTCATCCATGGCTTTGGAGCTGGCACAGCATCCCAAAATCCCAGGGAAAGCAGGGTGCAACAGCAGCCACTGCCAAAGGTACAAATATAACCCAAAAGCCTCAATATCAGCTCTAAGCCCAGTGCAAAATTCTCTAAAAAAGTTTTCTTCCCCCTCCTTCTGACAAACTCTCCTGATAATCCCCAGGAGCAGCAGAAATTAAGGGGGAAATGGAAGGAAAGAAAAGTTTTGGATGAAAAAAAACTTTTAAGGAGCAGAAGCAAATTTATATAAGATTTCCACTTCCTTTCAGGTTAAACCCCCTTTTAAACCAAGGCTAGCCTGCCAGTACTGGGTCCAAATTCAAGTCTTTCCAAGCTTGCCTAATTAAAAAAAAAAATCTCCAGTGTTGGTGTCAAGGGACCATTCACAAGTCTAAGGGCCGAGCCTATCCCTTCATCAGAAAACAAAGAGAAAACTGAATATGTATGAAGACAGCCAGGAGCTTTCCCAAGCTCCCACTCCTCTCCTCGGGAATCCAAAAAATATCATTTGCAATCCCGCCGGAGCGTTCGTGAGACACAGCAGCCATTGTCCCCAGCCCACGGCATGAACCACCTCGAGATTTCCCTTCCTCTTTCCAAAGGGCGTTTGCTTTTTTTTGTTTTTTAATGTCAATAAATAGTCCTGCCTGAGATTAGACTGTCAGGGACAGAATGCCAAGGAAAAAAAGTTGGAATGTCCCAAGCTGGAGCGCCCAGAGTGGGCACTGGGCTCAGGACACGCTGTTTTTTTGGGTTTTTTTTTTTTTGATTTGTCCCAAATTCTTCAAGCCCTGCCTCATGGAGAGTGATGGTCCCACAAACTGGAATATCCAAACACCTCTGCACTCAAAGGAGCCTGATCTCCTCCCAACTCAAATATTGAATTAGGTCTGGGATATTCTTTTTCCACTTTCTTTTTCACCTCACATTTGTGCAGCTCCAGCCTCAGCTCTGTCACTGTTTTCTTTGTCCCCATGTCCTGCAGAAGTGTTGGGTGTCTCAGGCTGTTTGTGCTCAGATTTTTGGGCTGCTTTACCTGGGACATTAATTCAATTTATCACCAACAAGCAAACTTCTGGCCATGGGTGTTTGGGTGTCTTTTGGACACATCCTCCCAATAACATTTTTTTTCCTTGGTGTGTTTTGGCTGTGTGTCCATGGGAATAAATGTTTTTCTTCCTGTTTATTTTTGTTTCATTTGGTGGTAAACCCCATTCCCAGCATGGCAGATTGGTGACCCTGCAGGGGTTTTCCTTAGAGTGCTGAACATCCCGACAGTTTCAGTCTAATCCTGCTCCTGCCCTACTCAACGTCACCCATTTAATTCCCAATCAGAAGGAAGACAAAAATGAAATGAAAATGTGTTTGAACTTTTCAGAAATGACAGATCAGCCAAAATTTGACTTTTAAAAGAAAAAAAAAAGGGGAGAGGAAAGAGAACGTTTTCTGATCACCAGAATTTAACTTGTGTATTCAGTAACTGAATTGTCAAGAATATCCAACCTGGAGCAATCTTCTTTCACCTCCTTTATTTTTCCTTTCTAATGATGCATGAAGAGAAACAGACCCCTTGAATTATGACAGCTTTGTGATGGGACAGGGTTTCCATGCTACTGTATTTTAATATCTTTCCCGACCATGACATCTTCTCCTCATTAAAGGTAGGTCAGGAGTGAATCTAATAACACACTCGTGGAAACCAAGGAGCTGAAAGCTGCCCTTGGCTTTTCAGGAAACAGAGGTCTTTCAGAAATACCAGAGAAATGAGATTCTATTTTTCCAAGGCATCAATTTTTTTTTTAAATTTTTTTTTCTTTTTTTTAAGCAACCCAAAATGTGCATAATCATATTATGGGCAATCAGGGTGTTGTTCAGCTCCTATATCAAACAGGCATGTCATTAGCACAGCAGGCTAATTGCTGGAGCTTTCCTTGACCCGCCACTCCAACATTAAGGCTCTGGGTGGCCAAACCATTTTCATCATTTCGCCCGTGTTCCATGAGAGCGCTGGGGAAATCGAGGGCTGTGATTGCTGTAGGTAATTTTCCTTTCAGAACAGATTGCCTGATTTGACATTTTAAGTACAGTATCTTGTAACTGCCAGGCAGGGGAACGTTTCAAAGGCACCGCCAGCGGCGCAGCCCCAGCTCTGCCCGGCTCAGACACCCTTCTGTGGCTGGGGGAGGCTCCTCCGTGTGAGAGCACAGCAGCACATCATGAGAATCCCGTTGCCACCGAGACGAGGTCGCGTTGTGGAGAAATCCGAGCTCCTTAACCTCTGATCTTTCCCCCCAGTTCCAATCCTGTAACCTTGCCCCGCGCGCGGTTCACAGCGAAGGCAGGAGGAACGCCCGGATTCCTCTTGGAATCCCCATCAAGAACAGGACAAACTTCTTTTTCTTTTGGTCTCTTAAGCTTTTTGAAAATACTCTCTGTGCTGTTCTGCAGGTTTCTGAGTGGCCACCACCAAAGAAAAAATTTCTTCCAACTCCTCAGCCGTGATAATGACGATGATGGTGACCTAAAATATCTGCCCTGCTTAAACCAGACATGAATTTAGCTCCTGGCTGGATCAACAGCCAACCAAGGCAGCTGTTGGCATTTTAAGGAAAGGTTTGGGATGACATCCTGTGAAATGGCTGCATCCTGAAATCCCAGGGAGCAGAAGTCAACAACAAACTTGAATAAATCAGGGTCGGTTTTTCACCAGAACTTCAGCACAAAACCCCAAATCCACCAAAAGTCGATGGAGGAGGTTGTGATCAGTGCAACATCTCTTGGTGTAAATTTATTTAAATTGATACCGGATCCAGAATTTCTATTTTCCCTGTGTGTAAGAGAAAGGGAAAAATTTGAGTTTTTTTTTAAAAAAAAGGGGAAAGAAAGAGAATGAGCTTAGCTGGAAGCTGGATGGGAGCCTGGAATGCGCGTTCACACCTGGAGCAGCTGCAGGTGAGAATATCCATGGTGCAGGTGGAGCCTCAGAATCCCCACGTTCAGCGCTGCACCGGGAATTCCAGGCTGCCATTGCCCCAGTCCTGCCCCTCCAGTCAAAATTCCCATTTCAGATTTAACTTAGCTGGCTCAAACGAGCCATGGCACTATCAGATGTTTGGTCTCTCACCCCGCGAGGGGCTCGGCTTGCTCAGAGTGAGGACGGTTTATCCTCGGGTCTAATGGGATAATCTTAGAGCTCAAGCAATAAAGTCTGGCAGCTCTGGATGCAGAGGTACCAGAGGTCTCCAGCTCTCGACTGGAGCTCTTTTTCTTCAGAGGGATATAAACCCAAGCACGTGTCCGCTGTGCCTTGGCAAGGGAACGCTCTCCCTTCTCCAGGCGACTTGTGAGTCTGCTGCTCTTGCCACTAACTCAGACAGTCATTTCTCTGTGGGAAGAATGGATTTAATTACATCACAGTTCCCAGTTTTATTAATGCTCGAACAATATGAGCATTAAAGTGAAATTATATGCCAAGTACTGCAGAGGCCACTGAAACGTTTCCTGTTATTGTGTTGTAATGGAGATTGCAGGAACACGGAGCTGTTCCAAGGGGCTGCAGCAGAAAACTGCTCTGAGCCTCTCCAAGATCCACAGAGCTCTCAGGACTATTCTGACAATAGAGTTTCTAGGAATTAAGGGCTGAGGTGGCAAAGAATTCCCCTAGGAGGGATGGGCATGGCTCAGGCACTTCTTGGCTTCCCAAAGGGATGCAGATCTCCTGTGGCAGGGCTGGGGCTGCCTTGGGGAATGGGATCACAACTTTCCCGAGCCACACAGGAAATCAGGGACAGCTGCAAGGTGTAGGAAAGCCACTGCTGTTGAGACAGCTTGGCTGGGTGGCACATTTCTGGCAGGAATTTGGGCCATTTTTCCGAAGGCACCGTGCTCCTGACACATTTCCCAGGAGAAGGATGGCATCCAGCAGTGCCAGGGATTCCCAGAAGGGAAGAGGAAACCTGTCATCCCTGTGACATTCCTGTGAATTTTCATAGCAGCTCACAGAATCACAGAATCACTGAATAATTAAAGCTGGGAAAAAACCTCAAAACCATCAAGAACTGCACTGGAAAAGATCTCCAATAGTGACAAGTCCAGCCTTTGAGAAAATACCACCATGCCCAGTAAATTATATCATGAAGTGCCACATCTTCTTCTCATTTGAACACTTCCAGGGGATGGTGACTCCACCGTTTCCCTGGAGAGCCTGTCCCAGTGCTTAAACACTAAACAAAGAAACTTTTTCTTAATATCCAACTTGAATTTCCCCGGTACATCTTGAGCCCGTTTCCCCTTGTCCTATCCCAAGTTTCCTGGGGAAGAGGCTGCCCCGCACCTTGCCATAATTTATTTGACTCCATCTGAAAGGAGCACATTAAATTGTTGCTGGTTAAATTCTCCTGGCTGTGTTCCTGCCCTGATGGAGGATGGTGCCCTTCCAGCCTAGGTGTGGAATCCCTCTGGAATCCTCACCACTGAAGCATCCCAAAGTCGGGGTTGTGCTAATGAGAGATGCAGCTGAACTTCCCTGATTTCAATGGCAAAACTCCACAAGGATGGGATTTCCTGGCCTGGGATTTAACCAAATCCACATTCTAAACCTCTAACAGAGAAATGCACCTCTTCTATATTTTATCCCCACTCTTCAAATGTTCTTTAATGTTAACTTCATCTCTGCCTCCTATCTGACTTTTTTTCCCCCTCCATCCACCTTTACTGCAGTAAAAATGAATAATTCCACCATTTCAGCTCAATATATTGCTCTGGAGTGAGTTCAGCCAGACATGCATGAAGATTGTTTCCTGCCATGGCCAGCAAGTGGTTTCTCTGTGCAAGTCCTCGTGATCCTTGTCCAAGGGATTTAAAATCAGTTAGGATAAATTACAGCCTTTAGAATATAGCACTGGAGTACAAGTGAAAATTACGGTGTTCTCATCTATTTACATGGAGACTCTTGATAAATAATGACTCAGTGGTTCCTCTGGACCAGGAGTTGCCTGGATAACCCACAAACCTTTTGTTTTCTTTTTAGGATTTGTTGTCTCTACCTTAGCAGAGAGTGGCTGGAGATGGTTTAAACAATAATTTCATAGAATCACAGAATGATTTGGGTTGGAAGGAACTTAAATCTCCTCTCATTCCACCCCTGCCATGGCAGGGACACCTTCCACTGTCCCAGGGTGCTCCAACCTGGCCTTGGACATTCCAGGGATCCTGGGGCAGCCCCAGCTTCTCTGGGCACCTCTGCCAGGGCCTCAGCACCTTCACAGAATAATTCCTTCTGAATATTGCATTTAAATCTACCTTCCTTCAGCTTTGCAGGCTGTCTGTTTTTCAGGTTATGTGGTTCTTGTAACATGCTCTATTTATAAGATCTTTTGGAATAGCTGGGGGAAAACCAGACACCTGAGACCTGCCGGGGTCTTTGGACACATTCAGAACATCAGGAACTGCATTTCATCAACCTGGGAGGTGGCAGATTTTTTCATGGAATTGGGAAACTTGATGATAATGTTTACATTTGTTTTCTTGTAAGAAAAGTCATCACACAGGACTGCATCTCTCTTTTGCCATTTCCTTGTGATACTGGGCACCACAGAAATGCTGTCGGTGGACAAGGAGTGAAGAGTTAAGAACCCAAGCACTGAAAATGGGGGAATTTCCCCTGATGCTGGACTTTTGCAAGCTGTGAGTAGTACAGGAATTAACTCTGCAAAATACATGTTTTTGTATGAGTTAGGCCATATGTTTATCTCTTTACCTGGCCATAAACCACATACAAATAATTGATTTCTCAAAATCCCCTTTCCTTCCAACTGGGAAGGAAAACTCACAGGGATTTTGCAGTTGGTTCTGCACATCAGGACAGGAGGAATTGGGAGGAAAATCAGCTGTGGACAGAACTGGCAGAGAACTGGGAGGGAGCCGTGCGCATGGGCAGCAGAAATGCCAGGAAAGGAGAAGGAGAGGAATTGTGAAAGAGAGACAGGCTGCACACAGTAGTCCCAGTGTTTGCACTGCTTAAACCCCTTTTATCTCACATTCATAAACACAGGCTCTCTATATGATATAAACCACATTTAGCTGTCATTGAAAGGCTGTGATTTATGGAACAGGGCTGTCCCTAAGAGGGTAACAACACTTGGTGCTTATTTTGGCAGGTGCACTAATTCAAACTGCTGAGCAGCTCAAAGAACAGCTCATGCTAATGACAAAAGGTTAATGATTTTCATTTCTTTTCCTTTCTTTTTTTTTTTTTTTTTTTTTTTCTATTGGAAATATTTGTTCAGTTTAGGCACCACTTCATATGGACCCCAGCTCCAGCCAACCAGATGTCAGCTCACTTTGCATTTGGCAAAAGCAGCGTTCGAAGTAAATAATATTTTAGTTTCAACATGACTAAACAGCCATCAGCGTTGTTGGGCTAATAAAGGGACATCCACAGACCTTTGTCTTTCCCTCATGTTTGCATTTAACAGGCGAGAAATGATAACCTATTTCCCTAAAAAATCAGAATTGGCACATCGATAGGAAAATCAGCATTAATATATTTATTTTTCTGTTTATCTTTCAGTTCTGGGGGACTTTTGTAATTTCTCCATGTTCTTTTAATGCTTTTGTTACCTGAAGCTTCTTCTGGCTTAAAGTGTTTGTGGTCATGTTTAGCAGATGAAAACTCATGCAGACAAACTTTGAAACTACTTTCAGCATGTATCAAACCCCAGGATACAAAAAATTGGTAGAGACACCTTCCACTATCCCAGGGTGCTCCAAGCCCCATCCAAGCTGGCCTTGGACACTGCCAGGGGTGGGGAAAAAGAGGAGGCCAGTGCATCAGTCATGCATGAAACCACAGGTCCAGGCAGGTTCCTTGGGGTCTTTCATGGGGTGTCATCATCTTGATGCCTCAAGTTTTATCTTTCATGTATTTCAGGCTCTGTGCTGCCCAGGGGTGCAGCTCTGAGCTCACAGTCAGTGTCACTCAGCTCTCTGCACACAGCAGGGACACAAAACAAATCCTTGTCCTGCTGCACACCAAGGACAACTTTCAGCCCAACAGCACAAACAAGGGTGGCTGGAGGGAGGAACAAGAAGGATGGGAGCTCCCAGCCTGGAGCTGGAATTGGACAATTAAACCCCAATGTGCAAATGGACCAAAACTTAGAAAAGTGTGAGACCTCGTGACCATTTGTCCATTTTTTGTCCATTTTTTGTCCATTTTTTGTCCATTTTGTGTCCATTTTGTGTCCATTTTGGACCATTTTGGGTCCATTTTGGGTGTAGGCCTGGTCAGGCCCTGTCCTGCCCAAGGCAATCCTTAAAGGCCTTTCAATAAATCTCTACTTTATTCTCTGGCTCTGTTCAGTCTCTGTTCCAGCTCTGCCTTCCCAAGGCATCAATCCTTCACCTTCTCCTTATCTCAGTGATGATGAAATCAAACCCCTCCCTGTTCTGCACTGTGAGCAAACAGGTGTCAGAGGAAATCCTGGGACCTCTTCACCACGCAGGAAAATAATAAACCCCAGAG
Organism: Acrocephalus arundinaceus; assembly: GCA_021534815.1. Taxonomy (NCBI): domain Eukaryota; kingdom Metazoa; phylum Chordata; class Aves; order Passeriformes; family Sylviidae; genus Acrocephalus; species Acrocephalus arundinaceus. The sequence goes on along the minus strand of JAJEOU010003008.1, from coordinate 18,846,182 downwards.
TTTTTAAACCTTTTTGAGAGCATCAGAGGACAGATCCTCAGGGATGCAGAGCTTTGCTGTCACTGTGAGCCCCAGAGTGCTCAGAGCAGTCCTGTGCTGAGCACAACAAGGCCACTCAGCTCGTGTGCAACAGAACCAAAAGCAGCAGCAAAGTCCAACAATAACAACGAAGCAGCAAAACGCTGGCCAGCAGTGAAAAGTAGGTCACTGTGAACGCATCCAAGAGCTGTATCTCCACAAGGAACTGGGCAGCAGCCAGAGAGACATTTGTCAAATTAATCACAGACCATCAGGTGCCTGTCCCCTCCCTGTCCTCTCCTCATTAACCTTTGTCCGTGAGGCAGGTTTGAGGGAACTCCTAATAAGTGTGATTTCTCCTGGATAGTCCAACTTCATCATCATCATTATTGTCATTATTATTATTATCATTATTATTATCATTATTTTCTGAGGCACAGCCTTGGTCACAGTGCAGGCTACGTTCCCGTTGCTCAGCCAAGCCATCCCTGATATGGGAAGGAGAACTGGTCCCACCACTCACTCCTGGCTCCTGCTGCAGCCTGACACGTGCAGAGCTGCTGAAAGTCCACTGTGGCCACAGCTGGATCTGCTGAGGACCAGCAGAGCACCAGGGTGGTTGTTCACATCTCAAACCAACCCTGTCCCGGGCCTGGATTAAAGCTGCAAAGTTCCACAAGTAATTCTGATGGGAAGTGGCTGATAGCAGGAGAATTCTCCCCCAGAAAAATGGGATTGGATGATCCCTTTTTAATGCTCTCTGAGCAGGGCTGTAACTAAAGTTCTCACATTAGGAGAAGCAGAAGTGAACAAAAAGCCCCTGAGGTGGAAGGAGTAGCTGTTCAGAAAGCTCGAGCCCATCAGCTATTTGCTAGAAAGAAAGAAGGAAACCTGGAAAGCATTAGGGGACAGAAAGACCACCAGATATGAAAAATGGTATTTTTAATGCCGAAGTTATCAGCAGAAAGGTTCTCAGACTTTATGAGCAACGTTTTAACAGTAACACCACAGCAGGACTTGACAGGTAAAATGTGTGCAAATTTATTATGATTTTTTTCCCCGCCATTGGTCAATATTTCCCTGCCACCAAAGTCAAGAGTTATTTTGGCTTGACACCATTTTTTTTTTTCTGAGGGACTCCACTCTGCAAAAGATGAGTAAATGATAAAATATATCAGAGGATGACTAAAGCACTGGATAAAAAAATAGATCATGGGCACAGGGTGAAATATCTGGTAATGCCTGAGAGTGTGGCTGCCTAGGAGAGGAAAAGACAGGCTGAGCATTTCAGCTGAGAGCAAAGAGAAGGATGGAAACCTGGATGTTGGAAGCGAGGCTTGGTCCAGGAATCAAAACCCATAAAACACATTAGTTCTGGGGTGAAAGTAGTAAAGAGTCTGCTCCAGGTTAGCCAAATATCTGCGGCTTCAATAGAAGCCTTTAGGAAAATATGCAACCGCTAAACCATTTTTACTCAGCCTCCTCCAAACACAAAATATTCCTTTAGCTGTTTGAGGCTGGTTTTTCCCTCCCAGCCCTCCTGACCTGCCTCACAGGGCTGAGTCAGGAGCAAAATTGGGAGTAATGAAAAATCACCATCTGCTTTTGTCACCCCCTGACCCTGGGACCAGTTGTCCCTCACTTGGCCACATTTCTTCCAGCCTGTCCACGTAGATAAGAAAGCTGTGACATTGAATTTACTCTGTATTAATGATTTTTTTTGTTTGTTTAAAAAAGTTATTTTCAGGGAGCTTTTTTTTTTTTTTTTTGCACTGAAAATCCTGGAGTGAAAGTGTTTGTTGTGTCTTTGAGGGAAGACACATCACTAAGTCACTGTAACTAATAATGGGGATATTGAAGGAGAGCAGAATTTACTGCAGCACTGGGATTACTTTTGTTAAAGCAATAATGCCTCATTTGTTCTTATGACAGAGCTTTACAACAGTTACACAGGCAAGCCTTTAACATCCATCAACATTACTGTCTGGATTGTATTATCTAGGAAATCCCAGAGTCACTAGCCTACAGGTTGAATTAGCTGCAAATTCATTTCAGATTAGAATCCCTTTTGTAAATGCTGCAGTCACTCAGGCAATACCTCAGAGAAACCAGGGGGATGTTATTGAATTTTGTGTTAATAATTCTTTCCCAGCCCTTTTATTTTTTTGGGAACCTCTGCTTCTTGAAAGGCATTAAGGCATTAAGCTGACTTTAAAAATAACAGCAGCAAATTGTTAAAAAAAATTTAAAAATATCCCTTTATGTCCTTGCTGCGAGAATGAAAAACTTTTCAAATACAGTTTATAGAGTATCTGTCCCTCATTCCAGGTGTTTTAAAAATAATTCAGCAGAGCAAATAATTCAAAAGTTCGTTCCCATTTTTTGGCCATGCCTTGCCCAGGAACCTTCTCTGTACCTTCCCTGCCTGGCACACCTTGGCTAGACCTCACTTCAGAATGCTGGGAGCAACTCAGCTCCTCTTCCCTCTGCTGGGTGGGAAGATCTCAGGAGGTTGAGATGGATTTTTCCCATCTGACGTGGTTCTTTGTTCCATGAAATGTTTTTGGAGAACCTGGGTTTTTTAGGCATTGAATTAAACCAAAAAAAAAGAGCATTATTCCAACTTTTCTGATGTGAATGGAGGCCAGGATTGCTGACCAGAGCTGGATTTCACCTGGGTCTCTCCTGGATTTTTTTTGCAAGTGGTATTCCAGCAAGGAATCCTGCAGGCAGGAAAGAGTGTCTTTGAGTTGAGAATGTTCGAAGAAAATGAAGTTTGAACTCCAAGCCACAAATATTCACAACAGAGCCCTGATTGAAGAGTACGTGGAGCCAACCATGGGGCAGAGCTGCCACCACACGACTGCTCAAATGTCACATACACTCTTGGGTTTTGAGTTGTCACTGCTGGGTTCCTCCCAGGAAATCCTCAGGCCAGGGTATTTTTTGGCTAATAATGCTGAAAAAAGAATTTATCTGGAAATTCAGTTCTTGCCCACATTACTTGTAGAAATCTTTTGCTTTTTGTTATGGAAAGAATGGAGAAATCCAAAGGAAGGAGCAGATCCCTACCCTTGAGGTTCTTACTAAAGGATTCTCTCCATGCAAGGGAGTTAGAGCTTGGTTTCAATGCCCATTAAAATCTGTGTTGATGACACCCAGGATATTTTCATTTTGATTCTTTAATTTTCTAACCTATGTTATTTTTTTATGTAAAGTGTACTGCTGCCCTCAGAGAAAAAGGGAAAATCTCCTCTATACTTTCTTTATATTTAGTTTAAAGATGATTTTATGTTCTGATTTAAGAAATAGATGCTATTTATTGTGCCAGAAGCTATCAGAGCATGTGTTTAACCTGAAACCTGCAGGCTGTTCCCTCCAGGGCACCAGGATATCATAAATAGCTGTGGGTGAGTGTGGGTTTCATTGATATATTTTTTTAAGTGTTCAGGGTGAGGTTGGATGAGCCCTGGAGCACCCTGGGACAGTGGAAGGTGTCCCTGCCCCCGGCACAGGGTGGATGAGATGAGATTTAATGTCCTTTCCAAACCAAACCATTCTGGGATTTTGTGATTTTGCTACCTGAAATTAATTAATATTATTAATATTATTAATTCTATTAATTCTCAGAGCAGATTTTTGCCTGTGAGGGAAGACAAAGCTGCAGCTTTCCGTCCCTGAAGGTCAATTTCTCCCTGATTTATTGCGTGCCTGTTTCAGGTGGAGCACCCTGATTTCTGGGCACCACAAAAGCCCCAATTCCCACCCCAGCAGGTCCCCTGACTGCCACCCCCTCCCCAGACACACAGGGACAGAAATAATGGCTATTTTAGCCTGTCACTCTCTGCAGCCAAACCCTCACCTCTGTTCACCGGGGTCTTTACATAACCTGACCTCCAGAAGCCAATTACATCTGTTTTCTTTGTGCTCATGTGTTTCTGGTATTGACACCAACTTTGCCTTCAACAAAGGGTGGGTTCCCATGAACTCGGCCCTTTATTACCAGCTGGTTCTTATTAGAGATTACCCAATAAAAAAGGAGTAATACAGTCAGCAGTGTGTTCCTACATGTAGCGCTTTTCCATGTGTTTCAATTTACCAATCGACCAATAAAGCCCTGCCCTCCAATGAACTGCATTCCATACCTCACATTTTTTTGCTTATTTTGATAAATGCAGCTTTTCATAGATAAAAAAGGGCAAGAATCTGGCTAACACTGTCTACTGTTAGCTGGGACGTTGATGCTGGGTGGATGAATTGGGGAATGCTACTTGATCTTTTCTCTGACAGCTTATTATGCCTCGGTTCCTGGGCTTCTAAAATTTCTCTTGCAGGGCTCCCTGTCACTGTGCTTAGTTAAAACTTGTCAAAAAATTATCAGACCCAATTTCAGGCTTGTTTTACTTATTTCCTTCAGCTCCGAGCAGGCAAGGGAGGTTTTGAAAGGCAAGGGAGGTTTTGAAAGGCTACACGCTCAGCGCTGCTGTTGCAGAGGTTTCTGAAAGCTGAAATTCTTATCCAGCATTATGTGTGGGATTAAAGGGCTCAAAGTCGAAAATGGCAGCCCATAAAATGGGTCATTTCCAGTGCAAACTGTTGGGAAGGAGAGCACAGAAAGCAAACAGCGACTGGATGGATTCAGCTGGGTGATTCCTCAAGGAAGGAATCTGGGAGCAGAGGTGGGAAGTTGTTCTTTGCCACTGATCTTCTCTCTAAAAAACCTTACACATGTATTTGATGTGAAGCACTTCAAAAGTTGCACTGGTAAAGAGGTCAGAAGATTAAAAATGAGCGTGTGCATTCTTAATTTTCATCTTTTACCAGAGGAGGTGAAGCTTGACTGTGTCTCTGGTGTCAGTGGAGGAGGATCAGGATCCTCACGGGGCCAGGCACAAACCCAGCACCATCAGGAGTGAGTGTCCCTTCAAAGGCAGGTGGTGGGCATTTGGTACAGAAATTCTGAGGAGTTCAACTCTCCAGGTTTTATTGAGAAAATTTGATTTCAGCAAATTAATTTTGTCATTGGCACATTTTAATGAAAACGCACCCTGCTTGTACGAAGTGTGGTCCATGAAGGACTGACCTGCTCTCCTGCCTGCAAAGCAATCCAGGTGGGATGAGGGATATTAAACCATTTAATTCTCCTGAAAAGACCGCCCCTTTGACTTCTGAACTTACCTTCATTGTCACTTTGCAGCAGGAGAATGGAAATACAGTAAATCTCCCCATTAAACCAAGCTGCAGAAGAGGGAGCTTTGTTGTTTGAAGGTAGTTCAAAGCAAAAACCCTTTATAAAAACAGGCACGAACTCCTCAAAGCCCCCTGAGGTATAAATGTGCTCACTGGAGGCCTCGGTGCCTCTTCCCCACCTTTTCCCATCGCAGGCAGGGGAAGTTCAGCTGTAGGAGGACACGATCCAGAAAGTCACCGAGAGTTCAGCACGTGAGATGTGGAAACCTGACCTTGATGCCACTCAGATATCAGTGAACCTGGGGTTTTCCAGGCTGTCTCAAAGGCATCTTAATTCTGTCAGGCTTTAACAATCCGAGGCACTACAGCACCAAAAATCTCCTTTTAGGTCACAATCAACAGCTACAAACCCTCACCCAGCACTAAAATCCTAAAGACCCGAATATATTCTGATGCCTTGAACTTTTCCATTTCCTTCTCCTCTGGATAATTTTAAGGGAAAAAATTCAGTCCCATCAGAGTTGAGGACAAAACTTTGGCTCCCAAGGAACCTCATGGAAAGGCGTGGATTGATCTCCCTACAGTTTTCCTGTATAAATCACTGAATAAACACCATTTCCAGAATAAGAGAGTTTGGGCTCTGCCTAAAGCACTTCCCTGAAGTGTCAGCCTTGAAGATGAGATTCAAAAAATGCTCTTTCTGGGTGGTTTTCCCAAGGGAGCACAGCCTGGTTCCCAGCTGTGACAAATGGCCAAGGTCCTGGAAGGGTACAGCAGAGCACAAACCTACTGCAGCTTTTGTAGCTTTTGGGACCAGGTGAGATGGATCCATCTTCTGGAGGTTTTCAGATGGAGGTGATGTTTTTGCAACCAAATTCTTCATTTCTAGTTGCAATCTGGGGAAGAAATCAGGAGTGGGCTGCTCCCCCTCTGACACTCCTTCCAATGCAATCCCCAGTGGTGAATTTGCATCCTGTGCCCCCAAATCCCAGAGTTCCTGCAGATTCCCATGAACCACATGCTCCCAGCTTCCCAGAAATCTGGAATTCCCAGAATCCTGAATTCCCAAGCCACAGCTTCCCCCAAAACACAAGAGGAGTTTTACTGAAGTGCAACAGTTACGTGGCAAACACATTCCATTTAATGAATACATTCCATTTAGTAATTGATTAAGTCGTACATGAAAAATAGAGAGTCCTGCAGAAGATTCATTTCCAGAGAGGGATTTTTTTTCTCTTTTTTTTTAAAATAATTGGAATTAGATTCTGGGTTGGAGAGAAAGCTGGGGATAGCTGATAAGGTTTTGACAATGATGAGTGAGGCTTTAGGAAATAAATACAGCCAGGATTATTGAAGTCTTTTCAGCAGCAGTGTCTCCAATTCAGTGGAATCATACGAAAAAATATTTGCCTTTTTCAAGTCACCTAATCATTCTAGAAAGCTGGCAGCAATTCAAGAGATGTACACTTAAAATGTCAGGCTGAATTATAGATTTCAGCCTTCAGAATGTGCTGTTAAGCATAATTCATTTGTGTTTTTCAATCGAAAACATTTTGAACCTTAAGCTTCTTTCTGTATTACTGGTGTGGGTTTTGTTGTTCATGCCAAGGAGGCACCAAAATAAATAAGTGAAGGAAGAACAGGCAAAACAAGAGGACGTGGAGTCACCAGCATATTTCCTGGAAATCAGAAAATATGAAAGGAGGAGAAGGAATTTATGAGGAAAGAAGGGCCAAGTGTGATTTTCCCCACACTCCTGGCCCTGGCAAACCACATCACCCAGCGAGGCTCTCCCTGAGATCACTTCCATCACACACCCTTGGCCGTGCTCTTGTTTGTTGTCACTGTTATCCAACCTTGCTCTTCCCCACAAAGGGAACAGAATTACACGAAATGCTTCATTTCCAGCTTCGATTTATTTGCCTTTTTCTCCCCACCATTGCAGCTCAGCTGTCCTCTCTTGGCTAGATTAAAGAGGCCTTTAATAGAGGTTATTTTCTCCTCGGTAAAAATACTTAATGTGTTGCAATCAAGCCTCTGTTTGATCTTTTTAATAAGCTAAACAGACCAATTTCCTTAGGTCTGTTCCATCAGACACCTCCTATATTTTAAACAAAAGCTTTTGCAAAGCAAAGCTGATTTTTGCAAAGGGGTCTGCCCCACTTTCAACACCCATTCCAGACTTTCAGGACAACCTCTCCAAAATAATACCCTAAAGAGCCATTTTGAGCCTTCACCACCTCAACTGCTCCCAATCCCTTCAAGATGAAGAGATTCCAGCTGGCAACGGAGTTTTGGATAACGAAATCATGTTTTCAAGGACAAGAGGACGTCATTTTTGATAGGATAAGAGGCCTCAAGTTGTGCCAGAGGAGGTTTAGATTGGATATGAGGAAAAAATTTTTTATGGAAGGGGTTATCAAGCATTGGAACAGGCTGCCCAGGGAAGAGGTGAAGTCGCCATCCTTGGAGGGGTTGAAAAGCCCTGTGGATGGATGTGGCACTTGGGGACGTGGGCAAGCGATGGGCTTGGCAGTGCTGGGGCAGTGGTTGGATTGGATGTCTTTTGGTCTTTTCCAAGATCGAAATCATCTAAATGATTCAGTGATTCTGTGCGGTTTTACACACCCTGGTCCTGTTTGTGAGGTGGGATCCACTGGAATGGATCAGCCCTGATGCCCATGGTGGCCATGGCTTCCCCAGCTGGATGTGCCACTTTGGGGCAAACGCCCTCCACGTCCCCACCCCCGGGGCCACCAGCACCAGGGACAACGCCTGAGGACAAACCTGGCACTGTGGGAAACAGGAAAAGCAGAAACCTCTCAGAGCTGTGTAAGTGCAAGCCTAGAGAGAGAAAGATTCAGGAACAAGGAGGTGCAATAAAAAACTGGCCTCAGTGAGCAGAAAAATATGTCAAGCAAGATAACAAAAAAGTTTAATAATGAGGCTCTGCGCTTTGCTTATAGAAGAGTATAAAAAGTTTCTGAACAGCAAGAAATACGAAACAAGCACCCATTTTTAGGTATAAGGTACACGTGTAGTTTTAATGATTGGTTTATGCAGATGTCTGTAAGCTCTAAATAATTTGCTTTTGGTTAGAAAACTTTTAAAAGGCCTTGTGAGAGTTTAGGACTTCTGGACGACTAACTAATATGATTAGGCAGAAGCATTTATTGTTTACATTAAGATATATTTATACATTTAAAATGCTGTTTTCATGATCACACATTACTTGATTGGTGCTTTTATCTTGTCCATGGGTTCAACGTGCACCTTTCAGGAAATATGTTTGGTTACAGTCCAGTGCTTCATGGCCCTCCTTTATCCAGTTCTTGTAGTCTTGATATTCTGTGTCTCAGCCTCTTCTTTCTTATTTCAGAACAATTTATGTCTCAGTAACTCTGACAAATTCCAGAGAGTTCTGATAAGATGACTAAAGACGGTTTAGCTGGAGCACGCTGTGGCTCCTCAAATACATTGCTACAAGGCCTTGTAACACAGAGGATTCCGGCTGCTGTTGGCAGGACATGAGCTGCTGCCACCTTTCAATTGTCTCACCCTGTGCTGAGGCTGATGTGGCAATAAAAGCCAGAGGAACATTGCCCAGCGGTCCCATCCCGTTATTTGGAAAAACCAGATCCAACGTGACACCACGTGTCGCGTGTCACTCCTTTACACTGCTTAGCAGCAGGGCCTGGGACAGCTGGGACAAAAGAGACAAGGAAAAGCCCTGGGGTTTGTGCGGGGTCACCCCACAGCTGTGTCCCCAAGGTGCTGGCAGTGTCCCCCACCCCAGCCCAGGGGCCAGCTGGGGAAGAAGCTCGGGGGAAGTGGTGGCTGGCAGAAAATAAATCACAACGCTGTCACTCTTTGCCCCAACTGGTTTCCACAAACAAAACTTCACTGTCCACTGACAAGAACAAATAAACCGAGTCGGGAGAGACTGAAAGTCACAGGGGATCCGAAATATTTACCTTGATGCCTTATAAGGGTAATAACCACTTTGCTGCTTTGCAGCCACTGACAGAACGAAAAAAAAAATCAAATCCAAAAAACAAAATGAAAACCTGCCTAAAATGTTTGGGGCTTTTGACTAGTCCAACCTGTCCTGGCAAAAGCATCAAAGCAGGATTAGAACAAGGTTTTAATTATACACACTTTCCCTCACCCCCCTTTCCCTTCTCCCCTCCAAATCTCTTGCGTTTGATTATCGAGATCAGTGGAGTCAGCCAGATATTGCAGTTCATATAAATGATTTCATTCAAGCTCCTCCACCAAAGACACAACGAGCATTTAAAAGCTGGAGGTGCCCCCTTTGCTCTGGCTCTGTGTGTTCACCAAGCCTGTTATGTTCCTTTCTTTCATATTCTTGCAGGCCACATTTTTCAAAATTACCTGTAAGAAACTCCCGTGTGCCAACAGCTCCAGACAAATAAATAACCCACCCTGGGAGGAAATATCCATCGTCTGCTGGACATCTGAAAATCCTGCTGGGTCCTGGGCTGCTTTTGGCCAATGCTCCTCAGCAATAAAGCAGTGGTCAATAAAAATATGGGTCCGTTCCCTTATTGGGGGAGTACAAAACACAGCAAAAGCTTTGGGAGGGAATAATTTCACTTCTCTGTGGTTTTTTTTTCCTTGACTGCACAATTGCACCAAGGCTTTAAGCCGACAGTTGAAAGGAGCTGGAGGTGAAGTCGCTGAAGCAGCGCCGGGAGAGATTTGTGTCACCTGGGAATTGGACACAGTGGGTTAATTGTAGCACTGACACACCGGGATTATTTACCCCCGGTGATCAAAGGAAACTCGTCCCCAGTGGGTGAGGCTGGAAGGGATTTCAGTCCTGGATGGCTCTGACAGCTCAGGCTGAGCTCAGCGGAAGGCGTTGGGTGTTTCGCTGCGCCGAGCATTGGGCAAATATTCAAACGCAGAGCCTCGCGTTGAACTTCTGATCTTTACAGCTGAGGTTCTCCACTGAAAGAAGGTCAAAAGTTTTAATCTTCCGAGGCTTCAGATCGGATGACAGCCTCAAAAGTAGCTTTGCCAAAATGTCATTTTTTTAAAGACAATCTCTTTCCACTTGTGAGCCGAACTGGTTTGGTATCACATTCACGAGGATGAGGAAAGGGAAAAACCCTGTCTGAATAGTTCAGTCAGTGTCAAGGTGACCGTGTGTTCTACACCACAAAATTATGTGCCTGACCTATGAAGTGTGAGGAGTCTGACGCTTGAGACACAGGAACAAAATCAGAATTAAATGTAATTTTTTGGTTTGCCACTTGTCCCTCGTGCAGAGTCTCCCAGGTTTTTGAACTGTGGGTGACTCGTGGTAGTGCTGGTCCACCTTCACCCTGAGCATGAAGTCGTGGATTACAGGGCTACTGTACATGGATTTATGACTAAAAGCTCTGCCTGTGGATCCTGTTTTCATTAGCAGTTACAAAGCAGCAATTGCATGTGTGTGTTTGTGTAAACACATTTAAGAAAACCCACTGGTTTTCCTTCTTTGTTTTTATTTTCCTTTTTAATCAGGGATTAAAGTTTTGCTTGGCTTCCCACTCCCAAGTCTCCATGGATGCAGGGTTTGTTCATCCCAGATTGGGAGAACTCCCTTCCATGTGTCTCCAAGGCATCCAAGGATCTTAATTAACGTCACAGTAATGGGCTGGGCAACCACGATTTTCCTCACTTCATGATTTTCAAATATTTCCTTTTCAGCCTCCTGACATATATTGCACCTAATGCCCTTTGTTTTTCTTTAATTGAAAGATTACAGCTTTTTGCATGGAATTCACCTTATAAAGGACGATCCTGTTTTTCCTAATCCAGCCCTACCCCTTCCAGTCCCCCGTGTGTCTGTCTTGGTGGCATTGATTTCACCCCTAAATCCCAATTCTCCACTTCTTTGTGGTGGCTTTCTAATTTCTATCGTTTGGGAATTCCTCAGATTTTCCATAAGGATTGTAGGTCACTGCCTTCATAATTAGAAATCCCTAATTACAAATACGTTGTAAATTCCTGTATTCATAATTAGGACTCCCTAATTACAAACACAGAGGTGAAATATTATCCGTTCCCATGGCAGGGAGTTGGAACTACATGGTTCCTTCCAACCTAAATTATTAAATGATATTATTATTATATTAATAATAATAATAATAACAATGATGATGATAATAGATTGGTTGATTGATTGATTGATGCATTAATGGTGTAGGCAGAAAGGATCATGAGACTGATTTTATTTTTAGGATAATATAAGAAAAATAGCTCTCAATTTTTTGTTTGACTAAAACAGCAAAAAAAAAAGGAGAGACTATTTTACATCTTCATTAGAAATCTTAGGAAATTATATTAGAATTGACCAAGAGAAGTAGATGCATAACAAAAACTTATTTAGGGCATGAGGTTTTACTGTTCTTGGTACAGCACAGTCACCTACAAAATGCAGGGAATACACAAAAAAGCCAGGATTCCAAAGACAAAAAAAAAAAAAAAAAATATATTTCTGAAAACTTCATTTTGAAAATAATTTTTTAAGAACAACTAGTTCTGAAGGAAACTGCTCTTTGTGAGAAAGATCAAGAGCAATTATATTTTTTTTTCTATTTTCCTGTGGTCTGCATCTCCAGTGGAAAACCCTGGAAGGTGGCATCAGTGCCAACCCCAATTGCTGAGGGCCAAGAAATGTGCCTCAAAAATCAGCAAAACCCTCAGTGAGGAGGACACGATTTCATTCCCCATCAGTTTGCAGGGCATGTTTTTTCTCCACGCCAAAAGTCATTTGGGGGTCATTCCACAAGCCCATTCTCTAAATTTAGGGTGGGTTTTGGTATTTAGGTTGCATGAATAATATATCCAAAGAACAAAAATATATATGTGATGTTTTAAAATCCTTGCTTCTAAATAATGGCTATGAGTTCCAACAAAAGATTTAAAAAGATCTTTTAATATATGTTCAAAAAGAGTTTCCAGAATCTGAACCCTTATCTGCATTAGATAAATCCTTTTGGAATAAAAAATCAAATTGTTAGATGAGTTCATTAGAGGGGATAAAACTGTATCATGAGGGCTGAGTCCTGCCTTGGGGTGGGAAATCCTCCCAAGGAAGGGAGCACCATCTCCCTTTAACATTTCCTTTTCCTCACTCATTTGTTTCTCCCCAGCCCTGGTGGGAAGGCTGTGACATTTATTTCTGAGGAGACTGGGAAGGCAAAGGGACAAAATGTCCTGGGACACACTGGAGAAGGAAAAAGTGGAGGCAGAGCAGCCTCAACTGCTGCACTAAAGGGTCAGGACCACAGAAGACCCAGCAAGATCCACCAGGAGGAATTACACCAGGTCAACGCTGTATTTCATGTCCAGCCCTGAGGAAAGACAGTTTTTGTTGCTGAAATATCACAGGTTCCTTCAGGAAACCTTATTTATTAAAGCCACGGGATGTTTAATGATGACAGCTTATCTTACGCTGGATATAAATGAGCTGCTGGAGCAGGAGCTGCCTGCACAGAAACCCCACAGTGTGATGGTCAGGTTCCCACAGCCCCAGAGCAATATTCCTTGGGAACAGCTTTTGGGTCATGGAAGAAATTTTGGGATATCTCATTGAAGGCCACTGGGAGAGAAATCCAGGAACCCCCATATTTGATATCGGGGCGTTTGCAGCTCCTGCTGGGCAGTCCCACGGGCTGCTTGGAAGCAAACGGGGCCACTCGGCCATGTGGAGACCTGGAAGAAATTTAAACTCCAAAGGGCTTAAATTTCAAACCCAGTCCATGTCCCCTTTGAAGTCTGCCTGACCCTTTCCCCCACATCCTTTTGGTTTCCCACTGATAGGGCCCCAGAGAGCCGGGGCCTTTAGGGCTCTGCCAGCTCCAGGGCCCAGTGCTGATTACTTGCATGGTCCAACTGGGAGCCATCCTTCAGTTTTCCTTGACAAGGATCCAAGCATCCTTCTGCCGACACAAGGAGCCAAACAGTCCAGAGGTGCAATTTGTCCATCAGTACAAGCTGTTATTGAGCCATCCACTGCACCCCATTCCCCTCCCTCGCTGTCACATTCCCGCTGCTTTTCATGCCTCCAATTTGTCATTCCCACTCCCAGGCTGAGAATGGCAGAGGGCAGGGACTCACTTTTGGTTTGGCCTGTGTGTTTGCACCCCAAAGCATTTCTGCCCTCCTCTGGAAAATCCCTCATTTCCAGGTGGCAAACCAAGCTGGATCTGGCTGTGCTAGCTCAGGCTGCTCTGAGCAACCAGCTGTGGAAAAGCATCACCTAAAAGCAAAATATTTTCTGCAACAGACACAGCCAGAGACAGTCAAGAAGACAAAATCTGGCTGCCTTTGCTGTCCCAAAATTACTCCCATGACTGGGCTGGAAAATGGCCCAAGTCCCAGCAGAAAGATGTTTCTGCTCCCAAGATTAAAGGGTGAAAAAATAATTCCTTAAATTACTTTTTTTCTTTTGTCTACCTAAACCTCCTTTACCCTTTTTAGTTTATTAATATACCCCACCTAGATACAAACCATTCCTGCCTTATTAGATTCCCTGATTTCCTTTTCCCACGGTATGGGACAATTTTACTTTACAACACATATTTCTGCTGTTATACACTCTCATCCTACAAAGATTCATGGGAACCAGAATCAACCTAAATATTTGAAGCAGGAATTGAGGCAGAAATCAATATTGTCCCAGTGAATTCCTTATCCCTCATATTTAGCCTAAAACAATCCCAGAGGTCAAAGAGGCTCGAATGCAAAAAGCTTTTTCTGCAACACATCATCTCCATGTTTCCTCAATAAATTGAAAAGCTGAGTGATATTTTATGGAGGATTCTTTGGCAGAAATACGTGGATGCTCCTTGATTTGCCTCCTTCCATGATTTTAAGGAGCAGTAAATGTCCCATATCCTAGGATGAGGACAAATTATTTGCATAAATAATTAAATAGCTGGCTCACATTCTGAATAGATTTCTGAGGCTGAAATCCCCGCTTGAGAAATGGCCCCAAATCCCAAGATCATTCACCAAATGGCTGGAGCTTCACACATCTGGAATTTAAAACTTTTAACGTCTCTTCTCCATAAATTTTGCCCACCTCAAGGTTTTTCCGCCGCAAGTACAACTCTCCTGACATGTTTCAGTGCTGGAGGTTAAAAATCACACTTTGCCTCAGCTCTGTCAGGGTCAGATTTGTGGAGGGTAATTGTGTTGGACAAGATATCTTTGAGATTGCTTCAAAATCTGTCACTTGGTGGGGGGAAAGAAATAAGACTTTTCCACGGGGCCTTTGAAGAGGAAGCTTTTCAAGTGAGCAAAAAGGGCTGGCTCAGCTTGCAGCAGGAGGGGGGAAGAAAAAGTGGAGCTAAATGACCTAAACAGTGTCTGAGCCCTTTGCAACACGGCGCTTTCTGCAGCCAGATTAAGTGAGCAGATTGAAGCCCTTGCCAGGGTTTAAGACCAGTCACCTCAAGAATCGAACAAAAAATCAGTGGGTGAGCCAATTTTCCCAGAAATCCCCAGAGATTTGCTTCGGGAATGGTTTTTCCATTCCACTCAGGGGCACAGTTTCCCAAAGCTCCTCAGCCCTTCCAGCTCCAAAGGGTGGTATTTCCTATTTTGACTGGTGGAGAGCTCATCTGTGCATCTCTGAACATGTGCACGAGGTCTTTTGCCAAAGCCTCCTTTTCTCTCCCCCTCCCTCCACGGGGTTTCATGGACAGAAGGAATGCCCTTGGTCCTTTTTTGCCACCTTTGCTTTTCTGTGCTCCTCCTGTGAGGCTGCAGGCACTTAAATCAAAGCAAGGAGCTGAACCACTGGCATCTCAGCCCGTGGCTCAAACACCTGAGCTCTTAGCAGGAAATAAAAACCCAAGTTCTGCCTCCAAAGAACAGGGTTGCTCTTAATGGGACCGAGTTCCAAGAAAAACCTGAGGTACGGCCTTTCTGGAGGGAAACATTCCAGGATTATTGCCTCGGAGTCTGGTTAGGGTCAAATTAAGAGCTGCCATAAAATCTAGAGTTGGCAGGGAGATACCCAGCGCCTTGTGCTTCCAGCCTGTCTTGCAGGTGGGATGAGCTCAGAGATGCCTCTAAAATAAATTTATTTTAAAAATACAATAAAAATCTTGATTATCCCCTGGCTGGGCGGATCTTTTAAAGCTCTCCCTTCCCTTTGCTGTGCTGTGGGATGCTCGTGGGCTGCAGCTGCTTTTGCCTTTGCACTCCTGTGTCCCTGCCACGCTCTCTTTTCTGAAGGTGAACATCCCAGGCAGATGCTGGCTGTCAGGACAAGTGACAACCCCGTGGCAGGAGCCCAAGAGCCCCGGCTGAGCAGCAAGAGCCCCTCTGTTTGTTTATTTGGTTCTGGCCTGTCACTGAGCACGGAGCAGATCCTGCTCCTCCCGCCTTGGCTCGCAGGATTTGGATGTGATGGCCCAAGCCAGGAGGTTTCAGGGAAGTTCCCTGCGTGTCTCCTCAGCTCAGAGCGATCCTCAGCTGCCTCTGCAGCCCTTGTGAAGCTGTGATGTTAACCTCCACGTCCTGGCCACGTCCCAATGTAAGTAATTACAAACTGCCTATCTTATTTCAGCCTCCATGTCAGCTCCGTGGAGTGTTCTTTGGCCCTGACAATTTTCTCCTCCATTTTTCCTACACTCCTGCACAGCACTGCTGTGTGGAATTACCTGGTGGTTGTCTGGTTGGGATGCAAACTTTGCCCCAGAAAGAAATGAGGGCAGACAAGTTCCCCCAAAATTCTCCCTGTACAGAGAGTGGAAACAAATTCTGCACGAGGTCTGTGCCTCCTGCCAGGGCATGGCTGGGAGCAGGAATCTGGCTCTGCCCTGCCCCATCTATTTCCAGCTGATGGATGGCTCTGCAGCACCCCTGGCAAAAGCCACCATCCAGACACCTCCCACGGGGTAAAGCCTCTCCCCTCACCAGCAGTGGAACCCAATTTTGGATGCTCACAGTGCAAAAGAAAAAGGGACACTACTCCATGATCAATATGATCGAAATAAGCCATTTTAATAGATTTTCCAGCTTCTTTTATACAATTCTTAGCCTTAATTGTGCGTTTCATGCTACTTTACAATTGGTTACCCCTAGAAGCACGTGTTAGTCTTTTAGCCCCTATTGGTTAATTCTTCTTACATACACAGCAAAATTATACATATCATTTTTCTGGTTTTCTTCTGATTCCCACATTTCTGAAGTTTTTTACCATCCTTTGTTCTTCTTTATATGTAACTTTCTGCATCTTCTTCTCCCTGGTGCGTGACTCCTTCATCCTTGAGATGGTTCCAGGCCTGTCCTTTCACATAGGCTGGATTGAAATGGTTACAGGCCTGTCCTTTCACATGGGCTGGATTGAAATGGTTACAGGCCTGTCCTTTCACATGGGCTGGATTGAAATGGTTACAGGCCTGTCCTTTCACATAGGCTGGATTGAAATGGTTACAGGCCTGTCCTTTCACATAGGCTGGACTGAAATGGTTCCGGGCCTGTCCTTTCACATGGGCTGGATTGAAATGGTTACAGGCCTGTCCTTTCATACATGCCCCTATCTGCATTGCTCACATGCCCCCATCTTTGGAGGAACTCATCCTCACACTCACAGAGCTCCTGGCAGAAAGGGAGCAAGAGAACTCCTCAAACCAGGTGTGTTTTATCTCCAGCTGCTGCTCAGCCACCATCCACTGAGGTACAGTGTGACAGTGGGGGTGAGCTGTCTTCTGAGTCCCCAAAAATCGGGATAAATTCCCCTTTTTTGCCAACAAAGGAACTTTGCTCAGCCCTTTCTGCCCTGCAAACTGAACTCTGCCTTCCCAGCCCACCGATCTGCCTTATCACCCCTGATCACGCAGTGCTCTCAACTCCAGATTTCCCCCAGGACTTAACATCCCTGACCCCTGGCCAGACAGTGCAGGAAACACGTCATAAAAAAAGTTTAGTGGGTCTAGGAACGAGCCCAGTAAAGGCAGGGACATTTGTGCACCCTGAGAAAAACCACAGGCGCAGCTGCCCCGAGCCAAGACATTTACTCACCTTGGGATATTTATTATTCCTTTCTTCCAACCTGCTTCCTCCGCTGCCATCTGTCTCCGAGGACAGGAGGGGCGCATTCCAGATTATCCCTGATGCCTGAAATGTGGGAAGGCAGCGATGGAAATGGCAAACTGGGTGCTCAGAGGTCACGGGCTTTGCTGCACCTCTCTGCTGACCACCCGACCTCGCTGCCTCCCACTGACTCCCACCTCTGGAGCGTTTCCACAGGATTTATTTCCAAACGAAGGAATGCTGCTTCTGACATGTAATTAATGAAAAAACCCTGCATTTTTATGTTACAGGGCTTGAGGTGGGTGATGTGGCAGGATTCAGAGTTCCTGGGGATTTGCAGCCCTGTTGTGACAATTTACATTCAAGTAGGTCAAAATCCTTGAGAGATTTCTGTGACTTCAGATCTTGTGTCTGCTTCACTCACTTCTCTGCTCTTTTTTTTTCTGATTGATGGGAATCAGACCCCCCAACACGGTGTTGGTGGGGCATTTCACTTGCAGAAAAGGGTGAATCTCTATTTGGAGGTTTGTTTTTAAAAGTCCATCCTGAGCAGTCACAGCCACGCAGTTGAACACACCTACTGCAGGTGTGAAAATAGGTAAATACAAAAACACATAAAGGGTGAATAAAGAGTTTTCCAGCCAGGACAGGCAGCTGAAATCTTTTGGGGAATAAAAGCTTTCCTCTGAACCCCCTTGCCTTATTTTGACCCTTTGAACTAGGACAGAGTGGCATTTGTGGGAGATCCTACACCCAGATCAGGGTGCATATTAATAACTCTGAAGTTGCAACACCAGAGGGACAAAATTTTAAGCTTAAATTTTTTGCAATTACACATTTTTGTCGTGTAAAGCACTGTTAAAAGCAGTGAATGCCCATGTTTGGCTCCAGAGGAAAAGAGGAGACTGAATCCTTCCTGTCCCCCATGCAGGCCCCCTCTCCACCCCCAGGCCCCGTTAGGGCCGTCCACGTGAAATCTTACACTGAACCTGCTTCCTTTTTCCAGGGCCACGGCGTTTGCCACATCAATGCAGCTCCCACCCTAGGATCTGGAAATTCTGTATCCCTTTTCAGCCGTGGCCCTTTGATTTTTCTTGGACCCGGCTGTGTTTTTAAGCCTTTCTAAGATAGCTGCCCAGGAGCAGGAAATTCTGTAGACCCCACTCTGTCTCAGGAAGAGGAGATGGAGCCAAGCTCCTATTAGCTCTTCCTTTTCATTTGTGACTGTTTGGAAGAAAAAAAAAAATTAAAAAAAAAATCATCAGACACAAAAGATCACCAGGCCCAGGCGTTTTAATGGAACTTCTTTATTCCTTTTCCTTTTCTTCCAGCATTTAGCACAAAATGTTTCCACTCATGTCCTGTGCCCAGGTCGAGGGTATCTCTGTGCAGAGCCTGTGGGAAAGCAGAGCAGTTGTTGGTTCTAGAGGAGTTTTCAGCCTCAGCCCGTGAATCAAATACCTGAGTCAAATTATTATGTGCAGCTGTGAAAATCGTGATCCTGAAACCTGATTACAATGGCCCCCCTCCCTCCAGAGGTCAGTGACAATATACAAAAGGCTTTCCCTTCTCCAATGTAAATATTGCATGAAACAAAGATGACTTTCTCCCTCAGCCTCGTGGTTCTCAGGGAACGGGGCTGGACAGTGCCAGCAGAGTTCAGAGCTCACGGGAGGTCAGCACAGAGATGTGCTGCTCTCGTGGTGATTGGTCGCTGGTTTTTGGAAACATTTCTTCTCCCCTTGGCTGCTTGTCTCCCTCACCTCACAGAGCATTTCAAGACAACTTGGTGTTAATCCCTAAAGGGCCGTGCGATGTTTTGTTTTCTAACAAACAAACATTTCGTTTGACCCTCTCCACAATCCATTTTCCATGCAGTGAAAGCCACACAAGGCTCTGCCTTCAGAGATTTTCACTGCTGTGCAGACAGGCACTGTTTTTTCCCTAAGCAAGGCATGGTGTAGTGACATCTAAAGAAAATAAAGAGATCTGCTCGTTCTTTGGTTAAAATTTTGTGCTCCAGCCAACAACCCAGTCAAGAAGATGCAAACTGAACCAGAAAGACCCAGCTCATGACTCAAGGTTCCTCACAGTGAGATCCACCCTTACCTTGCATCTGAAGTTGTATTTCCCCAAATATTTGTATTTCCCCAAGTTGTATTTTGTTCTGGAGTAGGTGGATCTACTCGATGGAGTGGAAGTGATTCACACCAATAAAGCATCACAGACTCAGCTTTTAAACCATGCATGAGGCTATAAACAGGAGTGGAGGCAAATGCTTTCTGTCTGCAGAACATCTGCAGCAGCTGTGCTGGCCAGGAGGGCTTTGCTGACAAAATGTCAGCCTGGGCTCCTGCTCAGGCTGCTCCTCTGGGGGTTTGGAGACCCGGGTTCAACCCTGGAGCCAGAGCACACTTGCAGCTCTTCTACTTCTCCATGGATCAAAACCCCCAGAATTAAGGATAATTAACCAGATTGTGGTGGAGATAAAAAGAATTCAATGGGATTTAGGTGTGTAAAAGACAACACAGTGACAGGTCACCCTGTTCTTCTAAAGTTCTGCTAAGCCTTCTGATGTTTACATTTTTAATGGAGTTTCTCACGCACTTTCATGTAAATAATTATTGGTTTGCATTCCTTTTTGGAGGAGGAGAGAATTGATGGACTGTTGGTTTGACCAGTGTGGTTGAGAGGAGATGATTTCACCCTCCAATCCATGGTCACTGCTAGAACTCTATAAATTTGAGGTTTGTAAAATAAACTCTTTCTTTTTGCCTCAGACATCTCAGCATGAGTGTGTGTTCATTTTGTGTCCTATTGTGACATGACAGGGCAGGGTTATCATGGCCCCTGGAGCCTTGGAGCTCCTTTGGGATTGTCCCCAAGTGTCCCCAAACATTGCAGGTCTGTGTGGAGCGGGATTTCAGTGCCAGCACGTTTTTCAGGGTGGGTTTGGGATGGCAGAGGGTGTTCCAAGGTCGGGGCTGGCAGAGGCTGCCTGGGGAAGCCTGACCTTGTGCTGTGCCTGGCCAGGGCCACTGCGGCCACACCGACCTCCCCTGGAACCAAACCCAGCTGGTGACTGAGCAGGGGGAAGTGAAAGGAAACTGCGGCTGTTCTGCAGCTCAGGAGAAACCCGGGGTGCCATCAAATATGAGTACCAAATATCAGATATGAGAATCAAATATCAGATATGAGAATCAAATATCAGATATTAGTATGAAATATCGAATATGAGTATCAAATATCTGATATGAGTATCAAATATCTGATATGAGTATCAAATATCAGATGTAAGAATCAAATATCAGAGATGAGTACGAAATATCAGATATGAGAATCAAATATCAGATGTGAGAATCAAATATCAGATATGAGTATCAAATATCCAATATGAGTATGAAATATCTGATATGAGAATCAAATATCAGATGTGAGAATCAAATATCAGATATGAGTATCAAATATGAGATATGAGTATCAACTATCAAATATGAGTATGAAATATCAAATATGAGTATCAAATATCCTATGTGAGTATCAAATATCAGATATGAGTATGAAATATCCAATATGAGTATCAAATATAAAATATGAGTATCAAATATCAGATATGAGTATTCTATATGAGTATCAAATATCAAATATGACTAGGAAATATCCAATATGCATATCAAATATCAAATATGAGTATCAAATATCAAACATGAGTATATGGAGGCACACAAGCCACTCCTCCCATAAAACCCACACATCTGCAAGCACCAATATGGTTGGAAAAAATGGAATTATTTGGGATGGCTACAAAGAGTGGGGATAGCTGTCCATGATTCTTTGCTCACATTCTGGAATAACAACAGACTTAGCTGGAAGGACTGAGCTGCGGACCATTTTTGGCACATTTGTTAAAAACAGGGACACAAACACACATGATGGCATTAATTTCCAGCAGTGGATGCCTTTAATGCAGCTCAGGATGGGAACTGTCTGTGAGCACAGGAGCGACACATGGAGAGCCTGGCAGGGTGGCACCCACTGGGCAGGCACAGGGAGGTGCTGGGTGCTGTCCCTGCCCTCCTTTATCCCAGCTCTGCTCCTCTGGGAGCGTGGGACACAGCAGGGAGGGTGAGAGGGGCACGGTCAGTGCGGGATGGGCAGGATGAGGATCCCCCTCCTAGGGGAGAGCACCGTGGGGCAGGCAGGTAGCAGAGCAGCAGGATGGAGCAGGGAGGAGCAGCAGCACCTCCGCTGCCCTCGGGGCTTGCTTGTTACGGGATGAAAGCCCCAGAGCTGCCTGTGAACTTGGGCCTTGGGATTGGCAATTTGCTGGGCTCCCTGCCAAGCCACGGGGCCAGATGTTCCTCACATCTTTGAAAACCACTGTCTCAGTCAGTAAACATCACATCAGCCCGAGCTCAGACCTGATTAAAGGAAACTTTGGATTTTCCACTTAATGAAGAAGGGGTGAAAGGTAGGAATGTGCGAGGGATTGCTCTTAGCCAAAAATGAATCAAGCAAGTCAGTGTCTTTATTTGAGTGACTACAACTACTGTGTAACTTTAGGCTTGGTGCAACTTTGGTGTAACGTGGTCACTGGAGAGCCTAAAAAACCTTGGGTTTCAGTCAGAGGATCCTCCTAGAGTTCATCTGGTTCCTGAGGTTTATTAAAACACCCACATTTCTTAAGGTAAGAAACCTGGGCTGGAAAATTGCACCAGAACAAGCTGTCTGTGGGAAATTCCTGCTCCTTTTTCCTTCCGTGGCTGATGATTCCTTGTGGTGTGACATTTACACGCGTCCAAACACACCCAAGAAAGGTGAGCTGGGATTTCAGAGTGGCATGAAGATGAACTTCTGCTCTCCTTTGGAAACCTAAATAAACCTCAGGTTGTTGGGGTTTTCTGCCCTCTGACTGTTTTTTCTCTGCCTGTGTCAGAACAAAGGCTGGACATCTTTTTGTGTCAGCATGGCACTGAGATGATGCTCATGAGGCAGCAGGCTCCAAATTTTGGCTTTTTTGTCTTTATTCACTGAGATGTTGCTTTCATAGGCAGATGCTCAAATTTTTTTTTTTTTTTTTTTTTTTTTTTTTTTTTTTTTTTTTTTTTTTTTTTTTTTTTTTTTTTTTTTTTTTTTTTTTTGGCTTTTTTGTTTTTTCTTTATTCCACAAGGTCTTCTAGAGATGCTGTGCTCCTGAAACTCTCCCAGCAGGAGTAAACCAGAGTGCTTGCAAATAACACAGATTTATTCATCTGAGCTGCTTTCTGCAATGATACTCCAAGTTTTAAGTTCCTAAAGGGAATTTTCTGGTGGTGTTTTGCAGTGCATTTACAAATACATCCCAGACTTGGCAGTCTATGTTTTTGAGGGAACATCAAGAGAACTTCCCAGCTTTTTACTGGGGTGACAGCAGGTGGAAGGGAGGTGGATGGTTGGTGTTAATACCCCATGAACTCACTGGATGGATTTTAGTGTGTGATAAGATGTAGGGCTTGGATGTGGGTTTATGGTAACTGATCCCAGAGCACCTTGGCTTTGCACAGCCCAGGCTGTGGAGCAGCTCCTGTGGTGGTGAAGCTGATTTGATTCAAGAAGTTCCACTACAAATATTTATTTACAGAGCTCTGAGAGGGCTCTGCTGCAAAGGGAACTCTGGAACCATCCAGGAAAATAAATAAATAAATAAAAGCTCAGAAGTACCTCTGTGAAACCCAGACCTTCTCACTGATGTTTCTATGCAAGGAAAATGTGTGGTGTCCCACCTGGAGGCCGGTTCCGGATTTATTTGGGAACAGCTCCACTGGAAAATGCAAGAACTGGGAAGAGAGAGGTTGGGATTGCAGATGTTGAGGTTTTATTTCTTTATAGAGATCAGTGTTGTACAGATTGGTGCTAGAGATGGATGCTCAGTGTTGATGGGGAGCAGGAGCAGCAGAGATGGTGTAGGGAGGGCTCAGGAGGGGCAGCCACACTCCTCTGGTCACTGGAGAAATTCTAGTGTCCAGCTGCAGGTTGTGTGCAGAGGAACAGCCAAAATCACGTCTGAACAGGGACTTAAGGCATAAAAAATTGGAGGAATCTCCAATAATTTTCAAAGCTAGGGAGGTGGCCAAAAGGGTGTGAGCGTGTGTACACAACCACTCAGACAGTGTGACTTATTGTCCTTATTGTTAATTTTTAAAATATTTCTTCCTTTGGAGAGAAGGTGTTCTCCAAACCCAGGAATGGGAGATGTTGGGTAAATTGCTGAGTGCAAAAATGAGGAGTTAGGAACTTTACCAAATCTCATGGAAGCTGTAGGGGATTCCAGGGCGAGAATCCACATCCCCATGTCAGATAGCCCAGTGTGATATCCACTCCTATTAACTGCTTCAATAGCAGAGCACGGCTATAATTTGTTTACTGCATGCAATAAGAAAAAAAAAAAAAAAAAAACCAAAACCATTCTGAGCCCTAAACAAAGTTTAAAGCAGATGAAATCAGATCAACTACTTGGTGAGAGTTAAAAATGACCGTAGGAGCACTCAGAGACATTCAACAAACCATTAAATGCTTTTGTTCCTGGCAGCCTGGACTGGCCAAGCCGATGGTCGAGGAGTAATTTATTGAACTACTTTGTCCTCCACATGCACATGTGTGATGTAAACAGAGAGATAATAAACAGCAGCTGGGGATCCCTTTTTTTTTTCAGGCAAAAGGGAACTTGTCTGAAATTTTTCTTGCTCCCAACTGTAAAAATGTTTGCTTTTTTTCGGGCTGGGACAATGGCCTGGGTATCTGGGAGCAGCGTTAATCACCCTGAGTGACAGAGAGGAGAGAAGGGTGGGAGCTGCAGCCCTTTGTGATGGTTTAAAGCAACCCCTGGAAATCAGACAATGTCAGGGCAGTTTACTGCACATTTTTATGTAAGTAGTCAACGCTGCTATTAACAGCTGGACTTCAAAGTTCAGATGGAGCAGGAGCCTTGAGGTCTGGGCAATGTTACTTTTCTCCCCCCCTCCCCATCCTTGTAGTCATTAACGAGAGTTGGTTTACACGAACATCAAGTGCTGATAAGGATGTCTGAGTATTGACACCGAAATTGCTCGGTAAAGAGAGCAATTTATAGGAAAGCCAAGTGTAAGGCATTAGTCATGCACTATTAGGGGACAGCGAGGCTGTGCAGGAGGAGCTTTTGAACTCGATTGGACTTGAACTTAATAAAAAAGCGAATTCCAAAGGAGAGGTTTGATTTGTGTTGGCCAAACATATTAAACCAACATCGCTCTGTAGGTAATAATGGCGTTTCAATTAGCCTAATTCTGCCTTAATTGGAAATACAATTATTCCCAACAATCAGAGCTTAATTGCAGGGTTATAACTAGTAAGGAAGGCTGAAGGTTGAAAAGGGTTTTTTCCCCTAGTATTTTATCTGCTGATAAATGAAAAATTGCAAAAGATTGCTGCAATTGCAGCAAAATAATTGAAGTGTAATAGAAGTTATAATATCACAGATTGCAATAGAAGTAATCATATAAAAATGGAAATTGTATGATAATAAAACTATTTTTAAATTTTAATTGGCATGTTCAGGCAGAGAAGCCAATCCCAGGAACTCTGTGTGATTGACATTACCTGATTTCCATGGTGTTGGCAATCCCATGGAAAATTTATTCTAAAATAACCTTCTGCTGAGGAGAAAAAAAAAGACAGCATAGAATTAAAGTCACATTTAATATTGAGATTTAAACCAAGTCTGAGTACTTTTCACGGAACACGCTATTAACTTGTAGAACTCATTGCCACGGGATTTTATGGAGAGCAGAAGTAAAAATTAATTGAAAATGAAGAAACAACATCCATCAATGACTATTAAAGTCCAGATACAGACTCCAGAGCAGGAAACCTCATACCTGCTGATTGCCAGGAATTGAGAAAGTCCAGAAGGGAAAGATCATTTAATATATCCTGCCCACTGCAATTTTTTGGGAAGGTATCTGCTGGTCCCTGGTAGAGCTGAGGTGACAGCACAGACAGGAATTTATTCTGACGTGGAAAACCAGGTTACAATTTTCTGTCTCTTGATGAGCATTGGATTTGCCTCTTCCAGCCCTTGAAAAACAAAGGTGGAATTTGTGTGTGAAATAAATACAATGGCTGCAGCCTGGACCGGTTTCTTTGGTGACATTTATTCATGGAAACAGCAAAATCATCAGTGAGTGCTTGAAAAAGAAAAAATATCATCGTGATTCCGTGTTTGGCTGTGGGAACACAGATGAATTTTGGAATGTGAGGGACTCCAGGCTGGGTATCACAGCACTGGTGAGGGATGCCCACATCGCCAAGGTGCACCCACAGAGCCAGGCTGGGATTTTCAGTGTGACAGCACCTGTTAATTGTCCAGTCAGGTATTACCTATTAAACATTTACTGCCTATTTCCTGTACACGTCTGGTGAGGCTCGCAGGAAATTTAGAACAAATTAAGCGGCAGCTGTAATCCCTCACACTCCCCACAGCCGCCGAGATGATAAAATATTGGAAATCGATGTCACCACCAGCAGCAGCAGCCACTCTCAAGGCACCAAACCTCCACCGTGTCCCCAGCCTGGGCAGCCCAGGAGGTGAAATTACTCAGCTGGTATCTCTCCTCTTTAGGCTGCCTGTCTCTCCACCCACACTTTTGGTATGTTTGATGGGGCTCTTTCATCCCCCCCCCACTGTTCCCACACAATTTCACATGTGGTCTGAGCGGGGCACTTCCTGCCGTTAAAAAAAGCAAACCCAAGCCCCCTGCAGGAACAGCCTGCGTGCAGAACACCCAAGTTGACAGAGTGTGAGAGAGAAGGACTAATCCATACCAGATGAGCAACGGCAATAGCCCTACTGAGCCAGGCCAAACACAGAGCAGAAGACAGAACAATCCTTTTCTTCCCCCCACCCCGCCACCTCCTCCCTGCTCCCTCTTCAAGTGGACACTTCAAAACGCTAGGAAAATATTCCAAGGAGCACGGCCCTAGCTTTAAACCGATATTGTTTGGGTTAAGTTGCCTACCATGCAATGTTCTTTCTTCGCTTTCAAAATAAACCCTAGGAAGCATTAATGCAAATACTGTATAAACACACATTCATTCCTACATTTTAAAATCTTGCCCCGGCGCTCGGGCTTGGGTTGCTGTTTAATTTGATGCGAGAACCAGATGTATCCCGAAATTGCAGATCTTCACAACCTCCTTACATGTAAACAGGAGGAAATGTGATCCGTATCTGGGACAGAGACCTCCAGAGAGCAGCCCCTGGAACCCGGCTGCTCGTCCTGCCTTGGGATGGGCTTATCACAGCTCCCATTTCATCCCAGCTTCCAAATATCAGATCAAAGAAAGGAAGTGCTCCGGAGTCAGATTTTTGGACAATACTCAATAAGAGCCTTTGGATTTTTATACTTTTTCTCTAGTTAATTAGACTGCACCTCTTAAATATTTTATTTCTTCTTAACATTAGAATAGGCACATTATAAGTTAACCGTATTTTCAATAAAAGGAGGGAAACACAACAATCTCATATTTAAATCTTATTGTGATGTGATTCTTAAATAGTTTTAAACAGGCTTTGAATAAATACAAACGCAAAATTTAAATACAAACACATAAAATCAATATATTACATTATTGCATCCCAATATCAAATTATTCTTTCAACTATCTTTCTGAAGCACGCTGCCCAAAGTAATTTTAGTTCATTGACAATAAATATGGTTATGTCCAAACATTCTGGTTTTTAGGAATTCATTTTTAACCTAGATCTTCAAACCTGGACTTTTTTTTGTTTTGTCTTGGTTTTTTTGTTGTTTGTTTGTTTGGTTTGGTTTGGTTTGGTTTGGTTTAGTTTGGTTTGGTTTTTTAGCCCCAAAGTGATATATTTTGGGTATAAGACTTTATGAAAAAAGAATCACTCCCACCAATGCAGTGGAAAGTGATAATCAGAAATTTTTGGTTAAGAGACATTTTTTAAGAAGAAAATCAGGGAAGAAATCTCAACAAAATTCCACCACCTTCCCTTAATATGTCATAAATTAAATGCTCAGTTGGGCATTTGGAAATGCAATTATTCACCTGCAGACTGAGGTGTGGTTTCCAAACCATTCCTCCCACAGGTACTGTGGATGAGCTGGGTCCCTCCTGGATCCCTTTGGGCACCCAGAGTTCCCAGAGGAACACCTCAGGGTCTCATCTGGATCCTGTTGTGGTTACAAAGGAGCATTTTTGGCCTCCCCAGGATATTTATTTTTTTTTGAGGCCTCCATGTAAAGCAAATTCAAAGCTCTCAGTAACAACCCACAGTGGAGAGAGAGCTTTGGATGCACCATCCCCTCATTTCAGTACTTTGAACATTGAAGGGAAAACTTTGAAGAGAACAAGCCCCTAATTCCTGTAGTTCAGGAATTTTTCCCCCTCTTGGGTACAGCTCCAACCTCTAGAGGGGGGATTTATTCCCTCTCCATCCCTGGCAGGTCCTTCCTCCCACAGGACAGGCCCAGCCTCCTTTTGGCTGTGCCAACAACAATGCGTTCCCACAGTGGCCAGAAGGAGTTAAACACAGCCTGTGGGTCATGGATCCACTTCCATGAGGAGTGCCTGGATTTATATTTACACAATCCCACACCTGACAGCAGCTCCAGGGTTGTTACACCCCAACAGCTCCCACCAGAACTTGGCTTGGCTTTCCCTTCCTCACAACAGGCACAGCAACCACCCCAAAGCTGCTTTCCTTTCCTTTTCACATCCATCCTGAGCTTGTGGCCAAAAGGAGGAGGAGAATTCCCCAAAGGAAGAGAAGAAGCAGAGGGAAACAGCATTAATTATGTGTGAGGAGATGGTGTCAGCAGGGTCCCTCTTCCCTGAGAGGATGGGATACAAATCCAGCCCTGGTGCTGTCATGGCAGAGCAATTTGATGTCTTGGGAAGGCTGACCTGGAACAGAGACTGGACAGAGCTGGAAAATAAAGTAGGGATTTACTGAAAGGCCTTTAGGGTACACCTTGGGCAGGACAGGGCCTGGACAGGGCTACACCCAAGGTGGACCCAAAATGGTCACAAAATGGACACAAAATGGTCACAAAATGGACAAAGAGTCACAAGGTCTCACACTTTCATAAGTTTTGGTCCATTTGCACATTGGGGTTTAATTGTCCAATCCCAGCTCCAGGCTGTGAGCTCCCATCCTCTTGTTCCTCCCTCCAGCCACCCTTGTTTGTGCTGTTGGGCTGAAAGTTGTCCTTGGTATGCAGCAGGACAAGGATTTGTTTTGTGTCCCTGTTGTGTGCAGAGAGCTGAGTGACACTGACTGTGAGCTCAGAGCTGCACCCTGGGCAGCACAGAGCCTGAAATACATGAAAGATAAAACTTAAGGCATCACATTTAGTTCCTTTCTTGCTGTTTCAGTGCTGGTGACCCTCAGAACAACTCTCCATCATCACTCCTTTCCTCCACTTGGGCCTTTTCTCCCTCCCCTGGCCCTCCTTTGCATGGGGATGTCACACAGGGACAGGAGTGCCCCAGCTCACCACACTCACAGCCCCATCAAAGCCCTGTCTGTGGGACAGCAGAGGTTACCAAGGTCTGTCCCCAACAGGTGGCCCCTGTGGGTGACTGCTCATCCAATTCTGCCACATCGAGGTGAAGGGAACAGCTGGGACAGGGAGGTTAAACAGAGGAACTGGAGAAGGTGGGACTGGCCCCATGTGAAGGAAAGCAATGATTTCAGTTTCATACCCCCAAGGAAACAGTGTGATTCCATTTCTTACCCATCATGTCAGGGTGAGGAAAAACTCTGACAGACCCTGGGGATTTTTCCCTCAGGAAAGACATGAAGGGATAAAGGGTGTTGGTGCAGGAGTCATCTCTGGATGCCAAAATGCTGCTTCAAGAAATGATGTGTTAGAGAGTAAAACCATGCAGACATTTACCTAAAACCACTTCCAATCATAAAAGTCCACCGTGGTTGCCCCAGGAAAAGTCTCTCAGTTGGAGTGGAAGAGGAGACAAACCTACACCTACTCTCCTTACAGAATTCATCCACATGGGAGAACAGCCAGAAAATCTCAGTTGTTCCTGATTCTAGGAATAATGCCCCACAAGTAATCATGGACAAAATTTCCAGATAGGCATTATCACGAATTTTTTCCACTTGTGATTAAGATGACTGGTGTCTGTATTTTCTCTTTCTCATCTCCTTTTTTTCCCCAAGTCTGGGCATGTTCTTGCTCCTGAAAGCCCTGGAGACATCAGTGTGGTCAGAACGTGACTCACCACGACATGAGCCATACCTATGGCCAGATCTCTCACTGCCCAAGTTCTGAGATTATATCAGAGGACATAAATCACTCCCACAAACAGGAGCCGATTTGTGCCCTGAAACTCAGGCATGAAAAACCAGTCAGCGAAAAAATATGACATATATGTATACATACCTCGGGTCCCACTTCTCTTACCATTGTTTATTGTGCTATCCCACTTTTATGTAAAGAAGGAAAAAGTTCACTGGCAGTTGCTCTTTCCCCTGAACAAAACCCCTATTCTCCATTTTTAAAGCCTGCAGCTGAATAAACGAGAGAACCTGGCCTTTCTTTCCAGGCAGGGGCTGTCAATATTATATGATGGTGGAGAAACACAGGGAGAGAAGTGAGGCAAGGAATGAAACACCAAGATTTTCTGTTTCAAATACCAAATGTCTGAAGCCAGTGTTAGGCTGTGCCAACACACTGAGGAATGAGTGAAATGTGAAACATGATCTCCCTAAGACGCTGCAAGACACAGAGGCTGGATTCTCAGAGCATTGCTATTAAAAGCCCATTTGAAACTCTGGGTTCTCCTCTGGGAGGATAACAAGAAAAAAAAAGAATTCGTTGGTAAAAATTATATTTAATTCCATGGTTAGGCTGCCTGGGCAGAATATGAAGAACAACAATATGTTCTGAGGGTTTCTCCCTTGTGGGGCTTTCTGCAAGATTTTTGCTGTTATTGGTTCTTGGGGCAGGGGTTGCCTCTCTCCCTTGGGTGCACGAATGGCCAAAATGTCATTAGCTGCAATAATTAATCTTTGCTTCTGTGCAGTTTGGAGAAGCTGAGGCTTTATTGAATAGCCCTTTATTTAAATGTAAGCCAGATGCCGCTCTCGTAGCCATCACAAACACAAACTATTAGTTTTAGTTCAGGTCACGGCCAGTTGAGTTATTTGAACTTCTCTAAATGGTTGTGCCTCCCAGCTCTCTTGCTGGGGCACCGAGTCTAAATAAGGCAGAAAATGGTCATTTCTAAACCAAACTTTAAAGCCAGAGTTATTAAAACCGAGCAAGGAGTTAAAATTTTCAATTCCACAGTAATAAGATATAACTTTCTTTTATTAACTTCTCATGTTTTCTCGCAGCAGGGGTGTTTGCAGCGCGTTTGTATCCGCGGGCAGGTGGAGCCAGCCTTTGTGTTGCAAATATTCCCTCTGAAGGCAGGAGAACATTTTTGGGGAGCTGATACTCATCATGAGCAAAGCTCACTCAGCTGAGGGCCTGGCAGGTACCTGACTGTGTTTACACTCACATTTCACACGGGCATTGTTTATAATCTTTATTTCTGACATTCACATGCCCAGCTCTAATTAATAAAACACTTTTGCTGCTCAAACCACTCTGGGTGGAGCTTGGGAAGACTCCAAGGCTTGAGAAGACTTGGGAAGTCTCTGCCACTCTCCCTGAGAGCTTCACTGGGAAGCAAACTTGGTCTGCAAAGAGCAGCAGCTCCAGCCAGATGCAGACAGCCTAACACTGGCTTCAGATATTTGATATTTGAAACAGAAAATTTTGGTGTTTTATTCCTTGTCTCATCTCTCCCTGTGTTTCTCCAGCACCATGTAATATTGACAGCCCCTGCCTGGAAAGAAGGGCCAGATGCAGTGGGAGATATTTGCAGGACAATGGCTGTGCACAGATGTGCTCTGCATTGAGTCCAAAAAAAAAAATTTTAGGGTCCACTGGGCTGGAGATGAGCTCAACAACCCAAATTTAATCAAGCCTCATGTCCAGAACTCCATCCTCAAGCCTCCCTGCACGGATCTGGATATTGTCATGTGAGGAATGACATGCAGGAACCTCTTCCTGGCTGGTTCTGCCAGCGGTGACACAGCGTGCGCGGAGGATCCGGCTCCGCCAGCGGCGGGGCTCAAAGCAGCTCCCACATTTTCCAATTTCCTGGTGGATTCCTTGGAACTCTGGCCGAGTTTAACTTTTTAGAGGGGATTGTTAAAAGCGTTGGCGAGGCGGTGTCGATCACGTCTCTGGGTGAGCCGCTGCATCCCTGTCATTGCCATTAATCGGAGCATCTTGGAGCTGTTGTGCTCAGCTAACAGGTTCCAAATGGCTTCACACTGAAGTGAAAACAAAGAGACTTTTTCTTCCTTCACCCCCGCCCTCCTCGCCTCCTTTTCACACTTTATGCTGCATATTAAAAAATCTGCTCGCGGGATCCTGATATCAGATGATCTGGGTGTAATTAATGCCTGAGAACATTTGTTCCCTGCCTTACTCTACAAGAGGGAAGTGTGATATCAGATTGTTCCTGTTAGAAGGAAAATATATAAAATTTTAAAGTCAATACTTGGTGGAGCAGCAGCTATATGGGTGTGAAATTCTATGAAGGATGGTAAGGAAAAAGAAGCCCAGGGACCTTATCCCAAAAGCAGATCAAAATCCAAGTGTTCAAACAGCAACGTAATTACTGTAACCCATTATTGAGATGAAGTGATTTCATCCTTGCTGTCCCGTGAAACCAGACCCCCAGCTACTGCACGGTGAGGAACAGATGGAAGGGTGTCAGGAATGATAAAAAGTCCCAGAGTATAAATGTAACAAATAGGTTTAGGCCAAGGAATGGCGCCGTGCGTATCATAAAACCCTGCCAGGCTTCTCATGTTCCGATAAATCTTGGTTTTGTAACGGGATCACCTCGGAGCCCCCTGCCTTGGGTTTCACAAGTGATTAGATCACTGATGTATGGGGCAGGGGACGACAGGAAGGAGGAAGGGACACCACTGGGAGGCCTTAGATGACCTCTGCTCGCTGCTCTTGGCTGCAGGAGAGAAGCTCACGGTGCAGGGTTGCCGTTATTTCATTGTTCGTTTTGGGGTGGCCTCGTTCCAAGATGAGTTCAACTGGAAACGAATTTGCTTCATCAAGGGGAGCTGTGGAGGAGCTGGAGGGGTGAGGAGCCCATCAGGAGGGTGGAGCAGCAGCTCAGATCTGCTGATTTCCCCCAGAATCCTGCAGTTCACCTCCAAGCATGGCAGGGTGAGGAAAAGGCTGTGACAGACCCAGGGGGTGATCCCCAGAAAGCTGAGAAAAGACATGAAGGGTCCTCCCGCGTGTGGTTGAATGCCAAAATGATTTTCCCACTGTTCCTCAGTAGGAATAACAGCATCTTCCCACTGCCCTGGTGAGGAGAGCACCATCCCAGTTCAGCATTTGCAGTACAATTAATTAATTTTTACATCCCACTTTCACCCCCATTATTTTCCCATCGCATTGCCAGAGTGAAACCTTTTCTCCAACAACAACAACAAAAAACCCACTCTTGAGATGGTGATGTATAAACAAGAGAGGCCTCCTTTTAACAAGGAAGAAAAACAATAAGATTCATTTTGGGCAGAGCACCCACCTATTCATCTTTCCTCCTGCTGCTCCTTTTGGCACAGAAAATCCCCCCAGGCTCTTGAAATCCTCGAGGTATATTGGCACTGCCGAGGTCAGTAACTCGATCTCGGTGCTAAAAAGACACTAACAGTTCTGGAGGGTAAATGAAAGCTCGTTAATGATTTTAGCAGATGAACCAGAGGACGGGGGGCAGGGTCAGCTGGTAAATCCCACACTACCCTACAAAAGATAACCTTTGACTTCTCCTGACTCTCTGAACTGCGCTGCCAGCAAACCCCTGAGTCCTTGTGGGACCAATAAATCCTGGGGTGCTCATATCAGAGATCCTTTACCCCGGCTGTAAAACATGAGAATCCCAACACAGCCCAGCAGTTAAAAGCCATTGCTGATAAACTCTCTGGGCTTCGTTTACCACCAGGCTGGGATGTGGCACTGAACTCCTTTCCTTCAGAGGGGAAAAATCCATTTCTGTACTAGAATGGCAAAACAACCAAAACAACACATCCCTGGCCAAGCTCTGCCCTCAGAGATGCATGGGCAGCTTGGGAAGTCAATGAGGACAAGGAGGGTTCAGCTGAGGGCAGGGTTTTTGGAGTGAAGCCCCCTCAATCCTTTTTTCCCTGGGATATTCTGCTGAAGGAAACCATCCCCAGCCAGGCCTGAACGTCCCTCAGACAATGAAATCCTTCAAAAGGAAAAATACTTTGAGCAAGATGGGTTTGAGTTGGGCAAATCAAAAGGTACTGCAATCCTCATTCTGAGGAGCAGTCCACAGAGAGATGGGATGGCGCCATTTGGAAATTTGTGTTAGAAATGCATTTCTCTTCCCAGAACGATGTGGGATGTGCTGCAAGTGTTCTGCCTTCACAGCAGTGGCACAACCTTTCTTTGACAGGATGGTGAAAGTGCTTCTTCAGGCTCTGGGTGGTTTTTGGTGGGAGCAGGAATGCTGCTTGGAGCCAGAGAGTCACCATTTGGCCACTCTTGTCCCAAACTTTGAGGCCTGAACTGCTCGGCCTTCCCTGGCTTCTCTTAAACCAATAATCACTTTCCTTTGGAAGCTGCCAGCTGCCCTTCTCTGGGGTTTGGTGGACAACACACCAAAAAATGCAAGGGCATTTCCATGTTCATGTCTGTGGTCATGGTCCTGTCCATGGCTGCTGTCCAGCTGTGCCCAGAGGAGCTGGGAATGTGGAATCAAAGCCCAGCTGGGTTCAGGATGGAGCTCCACAAGGCTGCTGTGGGGAGTTTTGGGAGCAGGCAGCTGGATTTAGCCATGAGATTCCTTCGGCCTTGAGTCTTCATGCTCACATTTGGGGTTTTACAGCCATTTCACTGAATTGAAAACAGACACAAGCACAAACCCAGATATGCACATGGGAGAGAGATTTTGTGATGGGTCATGCAAGGAATATTTCATTAATTACTCCAGAACTCCTCTCCTTCCTCTTTTAAATACATTAATATAAGAGTGAAATAATTACTGCTGTGGAGAACAGTCCTATTCACTTTGTAGCTCTTTCATTTCACCTCTGCTGAAGAATGATACCCTTACTCCACTCAAACTAATTTTTAAATGTTGAGAGTGATGTTTGGCAAACGCAAATAAAAAGTAAACAGTGGTAATTTCAGAGGTCTTGGCTGCTTTATATCATAATGTCCCTTTTACAGCTACTTCTGGCCTCAGTTTCCCCAAATTAGCATTACCAGATCACCAGAGGCACTGCTTGTGGAACAAGGGAAATAAAAATTTTATTCAATATTACGCTGCTCAGTAATGATAGTAATGAAGAATTCTGGTTTATATCATATAAATATGCCAGATTCTTGTCCAAATAATATTTTCCAATTGTTTTTCTTTCCATTTTCGTGATGATTATGAACATATGCACCAAAATGAAATGAAGACATTATGGAAGAAAGTTAGTAGTAAGATCAAGGGTCATGAGTATTTGCTCTTGCACTGAACCTGAAAGGAAATCTTCCATAAAGAAGTTTTTCCTGAAAGGCCATTGGGAAGCTAACAGGAGCATTAAGATGGAAGATAGGTTACCTATAAAAAGTTATGTTTCAAAAGAAGGATGTGGGAAGAAAGGAAAGTAGGGAAGGAAACGGTATTTCAAACCATATTAAACTAAGGAGCGGGTTTCCTAATCCTGAAAGCCTTAATTAGCCCCTTTTAAAAAGTGAAACAAAATAGATTAATCCCCAAACATGGCATTAAATTCACCACAGTTCCTGCCCTTCTGTTTGTGTGGGTAAGAGCTTCGACAAAAGAGCTCGGCAATAATAATCATAAAACAAGGACAGCAGCCCCAGACGCAGCGAGCAGCCCATCAGTAATGAAGTGGGAGTGTGGAGCTGGGAGCAACACTCCAAAAACAAATTAGCTGGTGTGCACAGCCCAGCGCCGAAGGACAGCCCAACAATAACAAACCAGTGTGTGCAACCCAAAGCACTCCGGAGCAACCCAACAATAACAAACCAGCCTGAACGCCTGATGGGAGAGGAGAAATTCCGCAAGGAGGCGGGTTGTGGGCTGAATTTTCCAAGGGGTTGTTATTTATTATTATTATTATTATTATTATTATTATTATTAACAACAGAGAGTTAAACTACCAATGTTTAAATTAAGAATAATACCAGAAGATATTAGCAGAATAATACTCAAGCTCGCTGCCGTTGGTTTAATGAGTCTAGGAAAGGGTCCAAAGAACCCTTGAGGGATTTGGCCAGTGAGGAGAACAAACTTTACCTGGAGCTAATGAGCCCACCATGGCAAATGGAAATTCTGTTCATCCCCGCTGGTTAATGTGGGCTGGCCTTTATGGGGAGATGGAAACTGTTGAAGTCCTGGCATCAGGGCTGTGCTTGTGGTAACCTGCTCCCAGCTGCTGCTGAGCTGGATCACCTAAAGGCACGGTGTCTTTCCACCTCGCTGTTTTCCTACTGGGATGAAATTCCCAGACTTCTCTTCAGATGGGATAAAAGGAGGATAAATCCTCTGTGGAGACAGCATAAATCATGTACCCTCAGTCAGCATTCCCTCACAAACACACCCCAGTCTGTGCATTAATGGTGTAAATATATTATGGTTCCTTTTTCAAGCCCAAATGCATCACTGAGGCCTCCCTGGGCAGAACCCTCTGAGCAGAATCTGACTCCTGAGGTCCTGAGCACAGCCCAAGGCTCAGACACAGCCAGGCTCTTCAAACTTCACAGCTTGAGCTCCTCCCTGACAGCATTTACACCTCCCAAAAGCAGTCTTGGGCAGCAGACATCTCTCAGGAGGGATCCTTGGGAGAGCACATGGTTAACTGGAGACCGGGTGATATCCAGCCTGGCACATACTTTAGCAAGAGGAGATGTCAGATTTTCCCTTTCTGTCCCATTTTGGTGAGGCTAAAAAGTCCAGATCCATCTCTTTCCCCAGAGCATGGCTATAAAATTGCTGCTGTTGTCAGTCTGGGATTGGTGGGGGAGAAGTTGGATGGAGTCACTCAGAGATTCAGAATAAGATCCCAAATCCCCTGACTGTCCACACAACACACTCTCCTCTTTTTGTCTCCTCTGACCAAGGGATTTGGGAAAACATCCCCACACAGAGAACATTCTGCTGATGAGGAAGACGAGGAGAGTTCTGGATTATGAAGGCAAGGCGAATACTGCAGAGATTTTGTGGGACTTTTCTTTTTTCCTTGGAAAGACATAATCCCTAATGTTGTAATCTGTGGTTTGGCTCCCACGTCCATCTTGCCCAGTGATTGCTGCAGAGCGAGCCTTGGTTCGGGCCAGTTTAGCTGGAACCAGAATGCAGCTGAAGGTGTTTGGAAATCACTTTCAGTCTTCAGCGCTCCAGAGACCTGGCTGGGAATGTTGCAAATAGATCAAGGAAATTAAAAGGAACATTGGGGTCACTACTAGAGGTCAGGAGAGAAAAGGAAGAGTTGACCCTGATTAATCAGAAACACGATGCTGTTGAGAAGAGAAAATATTTGGGGGTTTAGGCTCCTGGCAAACAACAGCAAAATACCAACAACTGCCGTTGGATGGATTTTTTTCCTTCCAACCAAACCAGAGGAAATTCCTGAACTGACAATGAACAGGAACAATGAGTGAGTCAGTACCCCTAGTGCCAGAAATTCTCTGGATTTCCTAGCCAGACTGATGTCTTTGGAAGGTCAGAGTGATACAGAGATACATTTCTATAAAACTTGGGGGTTGAGCATGAGCCAAGTCAAGACACAGATAATGAAGGCAGAAATATTCCAGCTACCCATAAAACATCAGATCTTTGGGGAGAGAGAGAAGACACACTTTCTCCTTCACTCTTTCCCATTATTTTTACTCATTTATAACATTATGTTGCTTTTAGTTTTATATGAAAGGTGCTCAGATGCTGTCTCTGATGACGACCCTGTAAAACCACCTAAAAAGAGCTGTGGGAGGATAGTGCTAAGAAATCCTATTAGTATTTTAATCCTGTCTATTCTGATTCCAAGATTTTTTTTTTTTTCATTTTGTAGAATGGGGCCCTGGCAATACCTGACACCAAAGAGCCAGAGGTAATGTAATATTGCTTTTATTTTCAGGAGTGTTTATGCCTTGCCATGGTACATCCTCGATCTATTCATGCTTATCTCTGATCTTCATCAGCATAATTGTGGAAAAAATCCCAGAATGTTGGGTTGTTCTCAAGACCAGACCAGGTACAATCACATATAAAAATAAGTCAAATCAGCATAATTGGCATCAAAGTCCAAATTTCATCCATTTGCTGAGTTTGGGTGGACCAGTTTCTGCCCTGCACCCAAGGGTGCCACAGATCCACGGTGACACACTGCCACCAGCTCAGGAAGTGCCCCATAAATGATGTAAGCCCAGGAAGTGAGGCAGAAATGAGCAGCCAGAGGAGAATGTGATTTTTAAATCCTAATGGGAGCCTGTGCAGAACATTCCTGCCATACGTCACTCGTCTGTTTACTTGCTATTAATTTAAACGCAAAACTGTGAACAATATCTCTGGGACTTTTTTTCCCCTGGTGGCTGTAAAGTCCCTAAAATCCCAGTTCCCAGTCCCGATGTCACACTGTTCAGATTATTACTAGGCACTCACAGCACAGATAGAAGCTCTGAAGATATCCAGATGCAGTGAGCAGATACACAACGTGATATTATTGCTGGCGTGCTCCAAATCTCATTACTTTCAGCAAGCATCACTGGAGAAGTGACCTCCTTGCAACGTGAACACGACCAGAAACCACAGCCCCAGGCCCTTTTTTTTCAAACTGTAATTTCCTAATCTCGCCCTGCTGAACTCAAACACGCAAATATGCAACAATGGATGGAAAGAGAAGAAGGCTTCGCTGTAGGAGAGTTGGATTAGGAAAGGAATGGCTGGAAAACCTAAATTGTAGTAGGAGAATGTTCCAGCTCTGGGATCTGATGACACTGGAGCTGAGCTCTGCTCCTGTGGGTTTGCAGTACCACCAGATGGATAACCTCAGGCTGGAACCCAACCCGTGGGTTGTTTTCCCCCAGCACAATCAGCACAGCCGCTGTTGTGCTTAGATAAAGATGAAAAGTATAACCTGGGAAAAAAACAAGGTGTTTTTTTATTGTTATTATTTGTTTCTCTCTGAAATTTCAAAGGCTGCGGCGGGAGCAGAAGGCATCCCCTGGAACATGCCGCCAGGAACTGGGAGTTGATACAGATGTATTGATTTAATCAGCCTGGATGACACCATTTATTTGTGCAGAACATCTGTGACAAAAACAAGGCACTTTGAAGGTGTAGTGATATGTGCCTGGGCCTGCCTGGCACGTTAAAATGTGTGATAAGGGCACCCAGCCAATTTTGGGGTGATATTTGCTTTATGCATCACCTGTACTCATGTTATGCAGGACAGCTCACAGGCCAGGAGGTTCTAAAAGCTTTTTTTGTGGCAAATTTTAGGTAATTAATTCAAAATTGCCACCCAGCATACAAGACCGACATGAGCAAACAACAAAAAAAGCACAAATACTATAGGAAAAAAAAGAGGAAATATTAAGGCATGTGTTTTCTGGTCTCCATTACACAGAAATTAAAGAGTTTTTAATCCATGGGAAGGCAAAATTTGCCTGCAAATTTGAGAGATTACATGATGGGAGACAATGTGAGATTGTCATCTCTTCAGCAACAGCATGAGAAAATATTTGGAGTTCCTGCGTACACCAGCAAAAGTTTACATGATAAATCAGTAGCTTGAGTGCTTCCAGAATCCTGGTACAGATGAATGTGTTGAAACTATTGTTTCTGTTGTCTTTTTAATGCTACTGGGAAGCTTTTTGTGGTAAAGGAGCAGTTATTGCCAGCTACATTATTACAGTCTCAGTCTAACATCTGCAATTACTAGGGAGTAAACGGTTCGCATCCCATATGAAATATAAAAAAAAATGAGGAACAGATTTTGCTATTATTCTCCCTCTCTGCGAATTCTGTGACATTTTTTTACTGTTTCATCGTGCCTGGGCAGTTTAAAGGTCTGTGAGAAAAGGAAGCCAAAGGGCTCATTTACAATTAGTGATGGCTGAACATAAAAAAAAAAAAAAAAAAAAAAAAAAACCCAAAAAAACCCAAAAAAAACCCACACCAACCCAAAAAAAGAAAAAAAAAAAAAAAAAAGAAAAAAAAAGAAAAAAAAAGAAAAAAAAGAAAAAAGAAAAAAAAAGAAAAAAGAAAAAAAAGGGAGAGGGGAGAATTTGGTGGTTCAGAAAAATTTGAGATGATAATCAGGAATCTGGAAAATCTCTCTAGAGATCGCATTTTATTGGTTTCCTGTTCATCCCAAGATGCTGCTTCTCCCTGTCTGTGCAACTCTCACTCCTTCTTAGCAGCACCATCCACCAGCCCACTCTGCACATTTTCCTCCTCACACAGAGCTGGGAGGAGATCCCACCGTAAAGACCCATCCAGCTTGCTCATTTCCTCGCTTCAAAGCTCTCCTTCAGCATTTTCTTCTGCCACAGGGCCTGCAAGGAACAATAAAATCCATAAAAAGTTGCATTTCCTGGCATGAGGAAACAATTTTGCCAATATTTATGAACAGTATTGGCTTCGGTGTGGTTGCTCAGGGAGCAAAGGCACCAAATACGCCAGAATTTGATCTTTTGCCCTATTTTAGGTGCTTTTAGGATGAATCCTGCTGCACAAGAAACTGGATACTTGCAATCCCTCATCCTTGCTGGGATGTTTTGGGCATTTCGAGACGCACGGAGCTCGCTCCCAGCTCTCCTGGCACAGCGCGTCCTTGAGGCAAGGATTCATTTGTGGGGAAGCCCAAGCCAAGCCGGGTGGATTCCAGCCTTTAAAAAATAGATGAAAAACTCGCTTTTATGGAGCTGCCAAGATGTGTTGCTTCTGCATTTCCATGGCAACCCCAGGCAGGCGTTGGCCAGCGAGCCCTGGCCACGATGCCGTGAGCCGCGATCCCATCCTGGATATCTCCAATGCCAAAAGCTACTCCAGAAGTAGCCAGTGCAGGCCTCATCACACACACAGGCTTTCCAAAACGTCTTTGACGTCTTCAAAGCACTGTGCAAACAGGAGCTAATTAAACTTTAATTAATGCCTTGACGGGTAAAAGGTTTCTCGTTTTGCTTTTAGCTGATGCTCATTCATGGCCAGTGGAAATCATCTGACACCCCAACCAAAACACTTTCAGGGTAAACAGGCTCTGATTTGCTGCATACATTTAGCTAAGAGCTGAGTGAACACTTTTTTTGTAAATGTATTTACTTATCCTTTTTTTAAAAAAAAAAAAAAATTCCCTTTTTTTTTTTTTCCTATCCCTGCACAAAGATAAATAAATAGCAAGCTGGAACGAAATGACAGAATATATGTATAACAGAGGGGAAAGGTTAAATACCAAAGTGTAATTGGGCATTAAAACAAAAGTCCATTCTCGGGGTGTAAACGAAGTGTCCAACCCTTTCATCAAAAGTGTTTACAGCTTATTTTTGTAATGTGAGTCTAAGTGGATAATGTAGCACACAGCAAGGGGCTGTGCATAAATACGGCCCTGTTTGTGATTTGAAAAATCATAACAGCCTTTGAAATATGAAAATCCTGAGCCTTGATACAATCCATATTATTGAATGGATGCCAGCCACCTCCATGGATTTGATTAGCTTGCAGCAATCCAGGGGTTTGATAGAGAGCTGATTTAGGAGCACAGCCCTCGTAGGGTGGCAATGGAGTGACAGAAACTGGAAGGATTTAAAAAGGTGAGAATTGCTTCCCCCTTCCCTGCTGTAGCTTCAATGGAAGTGCTCAGCCTTCAAGTTCTTTTGGGAATGAGCTCCTTTAAGACCAAAGAGATGATTCCAGAATCAAGATGGATCTGAGGAATTAAAGGTTTTCAAAGTAAAACCTTCATCTTGCAAGATTAGCAGGAAAATGATCTAAGTTCTCATCTGCCCACTTCCTTTTTTTTTTTTAATCCAACGTGTCAGTGTCAAAAGCTGCTTTCACTTTTTCATGGCCAAACCCAAATCTTGGCACAACAGCTTTGTCAAAGGCCTCTCCTTGCTCCACCCATGGAAACATCCAGGGTCAGATCCAGCTGAAGATGCCAGGCTGGATGGGGCTTGGAGCAACCTGCTCTGGTGGAAGGTGTCCCTGCCCACTGCAGTGGGGTTGGGACAATGGGATCTTCATGGTTCCTTGCAATCCAAACCATTCTGTGATGTCTGTCCCTGCTTGTTGAACAGGGTTTGGACCAGGTTACCTTTAAGGTTCCTTCCAAATCAAAGTATTCCATAATTCTAGGACTTAAGATTCTAGGACTCAATCTACTGCGTGATTCCTGTTGGGAAAAATCCACCAAGGACACCTCAATTAGATTTCACACTGGAGAACAGCGCTCAGCCTCCGCTGATGGAAGTGGTTTTGTGAGAGGAACGTGGATCCCAGTGCCAGGGAGGAATTCCAAGTTACGCTGCCTCTGCCAGCTCCAAACATCTCCCTGTAGGAGAGCTGGGCCTTATGGCGGTGTGGACATTCCCCAGGTTGTATGGACTCCACCTGTGGTTTGGGTCTACCACAAAGACAACACGGGAATTCTCCCCCACGTTCGGGCTCCTCGCTGGGAATTCTGGTCAAGAAACCACTTCAAGGCAGCTGGAGCTGGACCAGCTTGTCCTGCATGGGCTGGTGTTTGTGCTGGGAATGCAAATGATGCTCCTTCCCCCGTTTATCACACCTTGCGCTCTCCAGGCTGCAGCACATCGGGTGGGGGTGGTTCTGGCAGCGTTTGCTGAGAAATATTTTGAAAACCTGGAAAGACGGAAGACTCGGCCCTAAGCCCTCAGAAACCCGTGTTCTTTTGTGACTGAGCTTTCTGGATGCACTCACTGCATTTTTAACGACGAGACCGTTGGCAGGGTTTTCTAAAATCGTTGGTTTCCTGCACCAGAAAACAAAGAGAGCCAAACCCTTTCCATTGAGTCCGATTGTTCTCGTTCCTTGCTTTGCTGCAGGAAGCACGAGAGGCCAATATCTTTAACAACTGGGATCCAAGCAGCTTTCTCACATCTCCTTGATGTCTTTTTCAGATCAATTTATATAAAACATTTTGCAAATTTTGGTCAAGTTTACCATTAGGAACAATTCCCGTCATTCATTCAACGTTTTCCTTTGTTTGATTTAATGGGATTTCTCCGAAATGTCTTCTTATACCAATCAAAAAAAAGCCTTTCCTTTCCTCGTGGTTTACAGCCCTCATATACATGCAGACAGTTATCATATCCTCCCTTAGTCATAATTTGGCCAATTTATCCATATTTAGGTATTTTAATCTTTTCTCATAAGCCATTCTCCTTTGGCTTTTATTACTTTTTAATTTTATTTTTTTTTATTTTTCCTTCCCTCCTCTCTCCCAGAGCTCTCTCTGGGGTGTTGCTAAGGTTCCCTGAGTGGAGCAGCATTCAAGAGTTAAGATGATCACCAAGAGGAAAGTTTGGAAAGCTGTTATCTCTGTGGTTGATTCTGCTCCATTTCTCCTTCTGGAGAAGGACAAATTTTCCACTACCACGTCCTAGAACCAGCAGAGATCAAAAGTTCTCCTCAGTGGTGGTCACACACCCCCTCATGCACTGAGACTTTTTCTGCTGGAGGTGACTTATCCTGAGTTATTGAAACTTTTCTAGTAATTCATCTCCCATTTTTTCCTGTTTCCCCACATCTGCAAGTCCAATGCACGTTTTGTTTGCTGTGTCCTCCAACGTACCCAAGAAGAAATTTGATAAAGTCAGGCTTGAGGCACTTTCCCCTCCAACCAGCACCTCCTTCATCTCCTCAACCGTGACATATCAAACTTTATCCTGGTTTGTGGTGCTCCAGCCAGCGCAGAGACCACAGACAAGTACTCACATCCAGGCCAGACTGAGTCAAGCTTTCAAATCAGGTTTTATGGGACTATCAAACGCTCCACTAAAACACAGAGATATTTGCCCAGAAACCATCGTAGCTGTTTTAATCTTCCTGTTCAGGCAATTAGAGTTGGAGGAGCTGGTCGTGAGATTGTGAATCTCTCTTATGGAGGTCTCTGCTAGTTTAGAGCCAAAAGGAATGTTTTTAACTGAGCTTTCCTCCCTACTCAAAATGCCCTGAGCTCCAAGAGCTGGATCAGCACACCGGAGTTGTTTGGTGGTCGAAGGAACTCTGGGCACAACTCTTTGACCTGTGGTTTTCAGAAGCAAAGCAAAGTGACCCTGGTCACCAAATCAGCCCCGTCAGTGCCCTGCTGTGCAGTGACTGCCTCCAGTGTCTCCTGGTGGCCCTGGACAGGTGGCTGGAGCCAAGACTGGCAGAGGGACTGGATGTCCACCCACACAGAGCTGCCCCTACAGCACCTGTGGGCTGCCCTGGGTCACCTCAACCCACAGCAAAGGGAATAAGGGCTGGGAAGGGAGAAGCCCAAAGACCTGAGGCCGCTGTGTTGGCTTGTCATCACCTGACTTAATAGTTAACATTATTATTGCATTTAAGAGAGAACATAAGGAATGCATTTGTCTGGAATTACTTATCACTTGGAAGTCTGGGCTCACGAGGAGATATGAACAGCTTTAGCAGGTCAGGCTGGAAGCCCATGCCAAGGAACCTCCTCTCTGCAGCAGCAGGGAGAGCCCAGCAAAGGGTACAAACCTAGGTCAGCCCTACAGCGATACTTCCCCCCAAACACTTGCCCAGCTTACAGTGGTTTCTGGCTCAGGCACTTTCTGAACCAGACATGGAGCCTTTCTGTTTAATACAAAACCCAGAT
The DNA here is from genome assembly GCA_021534815.1 of Acrocephalus arundinaceus. Taxonomy (NCBI): domain Eukaryota; kingdom Metazoa; phylum Chordata; class Aves; order Passeriformes; family Sylviidae; genus Acrocephalus; species Acrocephalus arundinaceus. The sequence continues at coordinate 18,801,931 of JAJEOU010003008.1, read as the reverse complement.
GGATTCTAAAAACCTCTGATGAGCTTTTCCCTCGTGAATGCATCCAGTAAACTTTTAACGCTCCCAGGGTCCCGTGGCAAGGAGTTCCGCGGGATGACGAAGCGCGGTGTGGAGGGTTGATCCTGCTCCATGGGAACTGCCAGCCACCAGCCTCATTTCATGCTTCTGAGTTTGGTGTTAGAGGCACAAACAGCAAACAGCTGCTCACTGTTCTCCCCCTGTCATTCCTAATTCCTGAGGAGGCCATCACATCCTCACCCTCATCCCTCTTCTGGCTGGAGGAACAGAATCCATTTAATCGTTCTCACACTGAGGAGTAAATCTTTGATTATCCTTGGCACCACCCTCTGAGCGTGTTTTAGTTTGACTGGTTCCTTTAGGAGCTGGGAGATTTCAGGAATTCCAGGTGGAGATGCACCAAAGTTTCTAAAATAACATCTTGCCTGTCTGTCTGTCTGTCTATCTATCTATCTATCTATCTATCTATCTAATCTATCTATCTATCTATCTATCTATCTATCTACCTATCTATCTACCTATCTATCTATCTAAATATCATCTGGACAGATGATATCTAAATATCTAAATATTATCTGTCTATCTATTTATCTATTTATCTATCTATCTATCTACTTATCTCTCCATCCCTTCCTCACTTCTGAATAATTTCTAATATTCACTTGGCTTCCTGGAAGCCACAACTTCAAATTATTTCCCAGGACAATCACCCTCGGAGCTCCATCTCTGGAGTTTGGAGTGTAATAATCAGGATTACTTTAGAGCATTTCCAGGACTCTCCTCCCCCTGTGTACATCACTTGACATTTATCTGTCCTGAAATTCACCTGGTGGTTTCTCATTCAGCCATGAACTTCCAGATGGATTTTTGGCATCTCATCACAGTCACCTTTCATCTTTAGCCCCTGAATAATTCAGTATTATCAGCAGGGTGGACTCATCAGTCTGTCTCCATCCTCGTATGAAGATTTCTTCCCCATTTTTCCTTAGTTTGACACTGGATCCTAATCCATCTGTCAAGTGGAGTGACCCATACAGAACTATGCCATTAGTGGCTGCTGAAATGCCTTGGAAAGCATCTTTCCCTGCTAGGATGAGTGATGTGGGAAGAGAAGTAGAAAGAAATTTCCTCTTATTCCTGGAAATAAATGACAATTGTTCTAAAAGTCTGCAGACGTCTGGCTATTACATCATCTGAGGCTCTGGAGCTTCCAGCTAACAGCCCCTTAACAAAGGAGATGCATTTCCTTCAAGGAATTCCACCATTTGCACATCTGATATTAATTCTTATTGGGCAAAAACAAGAATAGGCACAAGTGATTTTTCCAGTTGATGTTTACTTTTTCCCAGGCCACAAAACATCCATTGACTGTGAAACTCCAATTTGCTGCATAACAAATGCCTGCTTTCGTAATAGGTTAATAAAGCTGTTTCACAAATAACAGCACGAGAAGCTACAGATGTTGACCTAAGGGGGAAAAAAAAATAAATACCAGCAACATTCGGGTTTAATTTAATTATTTATTAAATATTTATCACAGTATCTGAGAATGGAAGGAATTTCATTCTGCCCAGCTGGTCCTTCTGAGCTGTTGAAGTCAGCAAAGGGGTGGCTGGCAAGAGGGAGATCTTGTGCCTCCTGGGAGATCTCAATTGCACTTTGAGGCTGCAATTTGGTTCTTTGCTCCTATTTCCCCATCCTTGAGGCAAGGAGGGTGTTTCTTTGCTCACTTACACGGGACAAAACTTCAATTTAGAAAGTGTGGAAAGCACAGAGGTCTGGATTTTCAGTAGCCCTGCTCAAAGCTTGGTGGTTATGAATGAAATGAGCCAGGAGAAAATCCTTGCTCATGGGGTGTGAGGGCTTGGGATGATCCCTGGGATCCAGGATTTCCTGGGAGCGCTGCTCACATCCCCAGAGTTTCTGGATGGGCAGAAAATGTGGCTGAGCACAGGGGGGGAATATTCGGGCTGGGAAAGGGAAATTTTTGTTGATTACTGTGTAAATATTGCCCCCGCTGAAGCGAGCAGGTCTGTGTTTGGGCAGGATCTGATACTCTCTGCTCTCAGTTTGTGGCACACCAGGAGTTATTTTGTGTTCCTGCCACTGGGAATTTCACTGCAGCCCGTTGCAAAGGGCCAGCTGAGGTGAAGGGCAGGGAAAGCGTTGGGATGCAGATGCCCTATGGCCATAGTCTGGAAAATCCCTATTTTCTGCCAGCCATCAGCAGTTTTCCAGGGCAGCTGATGGGTGGAAGTTGCAGGGACATCTGGATATTCCCAGGGAGGTTCTCTCTGCTGTGCACTGTGCCTCCTTGCTCCTTTATGGAGTCTGAGGAGCTGAGATTTGAGCTTTATTCCTGCCTGGGAAGGTTTTATTCATTCCCTTTCTCCATATTCAACAGGGTAATAAAGTCAGGACATGAGGAATTTGGTCAGTGCTGTGCTCCATCCCTACCCCACATGCCAGTGCCCTTATTTAAAGGCTGTGTTTCGGAAATAAACCTTTTTTTCCTATCGTTCATCCAAATCCTTACGTTTTTCCTCAGCAGGATCTGTTGCAGGGAGAAGTCAGTGGGTGTCAGTGTCACTCAGGATCAGCCCAGGACAAGCAGGGCTCTCCTACGTCAGAGCTTTCCAGGGTTTTACCACATTTGGATGCAGCGTGGAGCAGAGATCTGGCACGGGCCGTTCTTCCGCATCTTCTGTCGCTGGGATAGAAAACAGAAAGCATCAGCTGGCAATAAATTCCCAGATGTGCTAAGCACCACACAATGGAAATCCTTTCAGCAAACTGTCAGGAGGGAGAGGCTTTGCTGGGAGGAGGGAAGGGCGGCTGGCTCGCCACTGAATTGGGCAGATTGGGTTTTACAGCTGCTCCCCAAACTAGCACGAGCTCATTTATCTGCTCCATCCCCATCCCTGTCCTGCCCCTGCTCCTCCTCAGGATGAGAGCTTCATCCTCGCCAGGGGTGCTGGAGCTGTGATCACAGCACCAGTGCTGAGGGCAGTTTCTGAGAGTTTAAGGTTTGTAACAAAAAATCTTTCTGCTCATGTGAACACAGTTTTTTTAAGCACAAAAAACCCACCAAAAAATCAGATATTTGGCATTTTCTGAGTTGCCACCCTCCAGAAGGAGCAGGAACTGCCTGGGCCAGGATCAAGTGTACTGGACCAGGGGAAGAAAAAGGACACAGCTGTGGCTCCAAGCCTGCTGGAAGCATTTCCATGCCATGCTGAACCCTTGGCTGCTCTGCCCTCAGCACAGCCACTGACAAATGTGATTTTTATGGCCACAGATAACTTTCTTCTGAACACGAAACCCCAGAGATAAAAAGGCCTTTATTTACAAGTGGTGGAGGTTGCAAACTGCATCCCTGAGCCAGCCAAGGTTTCAGTCCAGGGGTGGGAGCAGACTGGGAAGTCAGTGGTGCTGGAAATCATCCATCATGTTTGCCCCTGGAGCTTCTGGGTTCTCTTGCACTCTTTGCACCGGGCTCTGTGAATTTCCCCTGCACAGAAAGAAGAGAAATTAAGTAGGATCCAGCTTTTCACTTCTCCCAGGCAAGCTTGATTCTAAAATTTTTTGGGGGATTCATGCAGCTTGGAAAGTTTTGGGCCGTGGATCAGGGAGAGGAGTCCTGCAGTCCCCTGGCACAAGGGGATGAGACCCTTTTGTACCCCCATCTGTCCAGACTGGAAAATCCCAGAAGATTTCTGGCCTTATAAATGACATTATCTGCAAATAACTGCACCCACTGATTTTTTTTTTTTTTTTTTTGATTTTTTTTTTGAGGGATGTGCATTTAGAGTTGCATTTTAAAACTTCCTGCCTGAAAAGTGACCTGAAGGAGGTTCCTTTGACAAGTCCTGATCTCAATTATTCCCACAAACATCTTCCACGCAGAAATAAGGGAAAGGCTGAGAAGGGAGGCTGTGAATGCCTTTAAGTCAGAAAAGCAGCATCAGAGAGAACCCTTCAACCAGCAGGGACTGGCTGCCCTGGCTCCCAGGAGGGAACGTTCCCGGGAATGCCACGTTCCCAGCAGGAACAGCCTCATTTGCATTATGGCAGGACACGGAGAGCCAGCCTGGGCTGGAAGGGTTGAGCAAACCTGCAGTGACAACATGGGCCTTGTTTGCAGACCCTGCTTAGACTGAGCTGACCCCTTCCAGACCCTGCTCCCAATGGAGGCTTTGTGGGACGGCACATGGAAGGAACCCCAAGGCAAGGAAGAAAAGAGGGAAAAGGAGGCAAAAAGCATTTGAACCTTCACGGCCTCCAGAATTCCTGTAATCCCTCAGACTCCTCCGTTTTCTAATAGAGCTGGTGAGATTTCAGGCTGTTCTGATAATTATCAAATTGTGGACTGGGCTCTTTTACAAACAATAGCTTTGTCTAAATAATATATTTTTAAAAAAAAATAAGAAAATCAGAGTCAGGTTCAAAACTTGTTTTTCTACGCAAACACAATGCCAAAGCACAGTGTTGTTAACACAAGGGTGAGGAATCAGCTGACACGGGCTGTGCTAGCCACAAACCACTGATAAATCCAAGTACATGGAGGAAAATATCATTATCAGACCAAACTGCACTCTCCAGCTACGGGCTAAATTGTTCCATGATCCCTGATTTTGCAAGATGATAAAATTCATGTTCTTATGCAAGTTCAGCCTCCAGCTTGTAAGGAGTCCAGTGCTGAGCTCCAAATCCCTTTACAGCAGACAAAAATGACTCATGAGCTCCAACACGTCGTGGATCAGGCTCCTCTCTGGGAAACTCCTTAAAAAATGATGGCAGTTTGCAGAGGGACAATCCTCAGAAACAATCTCGGAGTTTTATTTGTACACCCGTGTGAAAACTGAAAAGCAAGGAAGCTGATTTTTTTCCCAAGAGATTGAAAAATAAGGAGAAAATTGTTATCCTAATGGAATAATTATTCCTCCTTGTGGATGAACATTTCAAATCAGAGGAACGATTTACTGTGGGTAATGATTTTAGGAGCACAAATCCCACAAGAGATAACAAGATTTCACTTTGAATTCAACAATATTCCCTTAAAAACGCCTCCTTTGATTATAGAGCTGCTCTTAGGGGTACAACGTTTGTGTATTAGGTATAAAAAGAGGAAGGCTGATAAGCTCCACTCATTAAAAAAACCAGAAAATATTGTGCATTTCAACAAATAATTAAATATCTTTCCTTTGTGTCCAGCTTGAAGGTTATTTAACAATCATTTTAATGACAGGAAATTGTAAGAAAGATTATTTTTTCTAGGGTTTGGGGGTTTTTTTGTTAAAACAAAATAAAAAATAAGATACGTATTTTTGCTGCATGAACTATGCCATTAAATACAGCAATGTTTTACAAATTGCAGACAACCAAAAGCAAGTTAGTAATAAAATATAAACATAGAGCAGAAAGTTTCTCCTTTTCATGAATAAGCCTGATGTCATATATCCAAATAGCTAATCACCATTAATGATTTTTTAAAGTACTGCGCTGTGATTTTAGAATGGAAATGATATCTACAACCTTGACGGGAATAAAATCCCTTTACAAGTGTCTGTATCACTCTAAAACACAGGTTTTAAATGCTATTTTGTCCTGAGAAGAATATTTTATAATGTTGGATTTCCATATATCTTGTGGCTCTTAATGTGTTCTATGATTTACGACCCATTTTGTTTTTCAGATCAGGAGCTCTGGCTTCAAAGAAATGTTCGTTGTTATTCCCTCCTAAAACTCCATTTCGGTGGTAATGTATTTTTAAAGAGTGAAGCCCAAGAACAGAAATAGCACAGATTTTTTTTTTTTTTAATCTATACAGCCTTGTATAGTTTTCACTTAACATTCATCATCATCTCCCCGCTACTTTAGAGCCACTCAATGTTATTATTCCCTTCTTTTTTCTGCTAGGTAGGAATATTAATGAGAGATCATTTCCCCGCTTTTGTAAAAATCTCTCTCCTGTTGCTTGTTCAGCGGGTAAAACCTCCAAAGTCGGTGAGTGCTGAAACCCCATCCCCTGAACCCTGAGCTTTGTAAACTCACAGACCACGCTTCACTTTTCCCCCCTGCTCCCTGGCTTTGCTTTCCGCTGCCCCCAAATTCCAGAAGCCAAAATTCCCCCCACGCTTTGCTGCCAAAGCATCCAACGCTTTACTGACGCGGGTCAGAAAAATCACCACCAACAAACAAACAATCGGGCAAACTGATTAAAACCCCGGCGGAAAAAAACCCTTCTTAGACATCAGATTTCCTGAGCTTTTTTCCCCTCTCTCGCTGCTCTACTTACTTGTAATTACGTCTGGGGCCATTCCTTCCTATTCCGCGGGATAAACTGGAATATTCTGCTCGGCAGTTTTGTCTCGAGCTCTTTAAACACCAGAGACCTTAGGAGCAAACAACTTTTTTTTTTTTTTTTTTTTTCTGCCTGTTATGAAATTTTAATGATCTTGCGAGGCTCTCGAAAAAATCAAACCAACTTTTCTTCCCTCCCCCTGCCCCGACAACTTGGCTCCTTTGTACCTTTTGTTTCAGAACCGTGCCCAAACCAAATATACCAAACCAGGAGGGAACTCCAGCTTTAAAACAGGGGTTGAAGTGGCCCTTGTTTTCCCGCTCCTGGAAAATTCGGGATTTCGCTTGGTGGAGCGTTGGAAAAAAGCAGGTTGGGGAGTGGAAAGTGGAGCAGGGATGCGGGCTCTGGGCACAGAGTCCTCAAAAGGGGTTTCATGGAGGGGCTGTGGGCCAAGCAGCTTTGTGATGGATGTGTTTATCCTGTAAAACTAAGGTCCCATTCAGGCCGGGATCGCCGGGGCTGGGCGGGACAAGAGCTCGGGAGGACACGGGGATGTGTTAAGGAGCCTTGTTCGAGCATTCCCTCAAGTGCCAGGGCAAGGGGTTCTCTTAAATCTGATCTACAACCTTAAGGATCGCCAGGAAGGATCCCAAAAGGTTTTGTTTCACTGGGAGAGAGGAAAACTTCCCTCCAAAACCTTCCCGATCTCTGGGCTCAAAGGGTTGCGGTCACAGGGGAGCTGCGAGGTGACCAAAAATGCTGTAAAATAAGGAAAATGCCTGGCTAATCCCTGCTGCTGGGATGTGTTTTCTCAACTCTGTGCCTGCCTGGAGATTTGGGAGCTCTAAACCCTCCCAAAGGTATCTTTGCACCTCTTGGTAATCCCCTTCACCCCAATAACTCCAAATCCCCAGTATTTGACTCCTCTGCAACACCTCCTGCTCCCAGCCTGCGCTGCTCAGGCACAGATGGAAATTACAGCTTTTCTGGACATTCCTTAATTGGTTCTATTAGCCAGGCTGGAGAGGGCTGGCTGGGAATCCCTAAAACGCTGCTGTGTACCCCTGAGATCCCCCAAATATCCAAGCAGAGTTAGCAGGTCGCAGCCCAAATTTCACCTCAAAATTTGGTGTGTGGAGAACACCAGAGCAAAACATGACATGGCTGGAGGCTGGTAGAGTTTAACACCACTGCTACAGCCCATGGAGCCCTCTGAGCCTCCAAAGGTAGAATTTAGAGAGGGATGATGCCCAGAACTCGGGGTGATTATTAGAGAAGTGGAGAGTGTGATAGGAATTTGACAACTTTGAAGGGAGTTTTGTTGTCTCAAGACGCGGAATCTGACAAAAATGGATTGGTTCCAGAGGAGGGAGATGAAATGGGGGATTGTCCTGCTGGATTGGTGGCTGTCTGTCCCTGTTTTATTGTCCTCGTCAGTCCATTGGGATATGGATGGAGGAGAGGAGACATTCCAAGAAAAGCCAAGGAAATGTTTGGGGTAAAAAACAGAGGAATAACTCAAGGAAACAGTGCAGGTAATGGGGTGCAGACTGGGGATTTGGGGGGTGCTGAACTTCCTTGCTGCCAACAGCTCAGGGACAGCAAGAGCTGCACCCCCATAAAGGGAGGAAGGGGCTGCACTTCCCAATTGCCCCCAGCCCTCCTCATTTAGGGCTGAGCCCTCTGGAAGGGGCCAAGGGCCGGCCTGGGAACGGTCTGCGGGCTGGGATTCGCACAGCCCAGCCACTCACTCACTCCCACGGCCCTGGGCAGCATTGTTCTCTAAAAGCAGACATGTTTCCTTCCAAGGAGCAGACATGGAAAGAAAAACACACACAAAAACAAATCGTCTCGTCCTTCCTTCTCCGGATGGCGCGCGGCCCGCTCCCGCCTGTCACTGGGGCTGGAGGTGGACACGATCCCAGTCTGGCAGGGGCCATGGGGGGATGGAGAAGTTGTCTCCCAAGTCCCTTTTCCCTGGAAAATCCCCTCCTGATGACGGCAGACCCAACCAAGCTTTCTCCCCAGCTCCTCCTCTGAGCATCCCCCGCTGCTAGCCCATCCCAGCACCTCCCAAAGGCAAGCACGGGGTACCTGGGTGGTTTTCCAAGAGTCCAACCCTTTCTACTCTGTTGGGAAGGATCTGAATTAGCTCATGGCTCTGTCAGTCCTCCCTAATATTCACCCAGGGCACTTCCCCAGCTTTCTGTAAGCTTTGGAGCTTTCCTAATATCTTTCAGGGGTTTGGGGCTGCAGAGTTTTGGCTGGGAAGAAACCCCTGCAGAAAGAAGAAACATTCTGGGTTATTTCACCCCTGCTCCTGGGCTGCACCCATTCCTCAGGGCCTGAAGGCATTGAGGTGCTGGGTAAAGCTCTGGAGATACAAAATTCCTGGGTGTTTTGTAGGGGATAAACCTGTCCCTTGCCATGGGATCGCCACCACTTTTCGCCCTGCCTCTGTTATCTGTCCCTCATCACGTATTTTTTTTGAGCTTTCTCTACTCACAAAATATTCAGTAGATCATAACATGCTCAAAACACAGTTGGGCATCTATCCTGCTGCTGGGGCTTTTGGCTGCGTTTTCGGTCATTAAACGGGCCTGGCTCTGCACAACCTGACAAATACGAGGTGAACTTTACCCCCGGGTCTGCCACTTTCACACAACAAGGGCACATATTCCACAGCTGGGGAGCTGTTATTCGGCTGGGACTATAGCACAGGTCAGAATTTATGGCTTTGTTATTATTATGTTTGTGAGCTTTACGGCCACACGGGTCCCGCGGGAACCCGCGGCACTTTCGCTTGGCCGTGTCAGTCAGACATTCATAACCCACCAAAAAGGAAGCATTGAAAATGCTGGGAATATCCTGTCTAACACTGTCTCTCATCTCTCTGACCCTCAGGTAAGGGCCAGACTTTGTTTGCACCCAACAGAGGAGGAAGCTGATAAAGGAACATTAGAGGAACATGGAGGGGGAGTGGATGGCGGTGAACGCTCAGCAGCTCTGCTGCCAGGCACCTCTGCTGCCCTGTTTGTTCCCTCTAATGACACACGTCCCAAATTTCCTGATCAGAGCAGTCATCATGTTGCTCTCGGTGTTTTATTGCCCTCTGATGTCGAGCCAGGAGCTTCACAATGGGAGTTAACCTGGTGTTAATGAGTTTAACCACTCCGGTTCATCTGCTGACTCCTCAGAGCCTTAATGGCTTTGGGGGGACACAGAGAGGGATTGTCACTCAGGGACAACGTGTAAACACACCACACGCTGCCCAGATTTCCCTGTGAGCCACCACAGCAGTGCTGACCACTCAAAAGTTTTGTTTTTTTGGCTCGTGGGTGCCCGTGGTTTGTCAGGGAGGGTGGCACTGGTGGGGGAAGATATCCGGGGTGGGAGATTTCCCTCATAAATGCCACGGACAGATGACAATGAGACTCTGCCAGGCTTCCTTGTGGGGACTGCAGTGAGCAAACTTCTCTGCTGCACGTGGGTTGTGGGGTCTGTGGCATAGGGACATCTCCCACGGAGCAGGACCAAGCCATCCAGTGAATTTGGCTGCCAGAAATTCTCCTGTTTGGGCATCTGAGTCACTTGCAGCAGCAAGGTCTTTCCCAAGAGCCACAGACTCTTCAGAAAAGCCAAAATATTCCAAACAACAGATGTTCTCACCCCAAAGGAGCACCAACATCTCCCACCACCCACAGCCAAGAGCTGGCACTGAACTTTCAGGATGTATAGGATAATAAATATGTAAGTCCCTGATATGCAGTGCTGTGGTTTTCTGCAACACAGGATGAACTTTCTCAGCACCTTGTATTCTTCCCCTCCTGGCTGAAGAAACGATTCCACTCTGCACCTGTCCACAGAATACATCATCTTAATTCAGCATACCTCAGCTCCCGCTGCGCAAGGGCAACTGGAAACCCTCAGGCAGAGGCCAAACCAGGAGTCCTTTAACCTAATAAGGCAGAGAAGGCTACAAAGGCATCTACAATTCCCTTGGATTTTCCTCCAGGGAGGCAGATGCTGTCTATCCTTGAGGAGCACAAACATCTGACGTGGCCATGACTCTGCCGTGCCTTTCTGTCCCTGCTGTGTGCTCCTGTACTCTGACAATTCCTGAGATCATAAATTCATGGATCCTGGAATGGCTTGGGTGGGAAGGCACCCTAAAGATCACCATGTTCCTGCCGTGGACAGGGACACCTTCCACTGTCCCAGGTTGCTTCAAACCCTGTTCAGCCTGGCCTGGGACACTTCCAGGGGCAGCCACAGCTGCTCTGGGCACCCTGTGCCAGGGCGTCACAGGGAAAATTTTATTCCTGATATCTAATCAAAATCTACATTTGAAACTGGTTCTTATCTGTACATGCTCTTCTCTAATATCCAGAATTCCGACACCTCTCCAGGTGTCAGTTGCCCAATTTTTGGCAGCAGTTGCCCAGAGCACCTACAATGGCTAAATTGGTGTAACCACCACCTGCCTGCCACCTGCAGGTCCCTGTGTCACCCCCTCGTGCTGAGGATGGCCCTAAATCCGTGTGCTGGATGATCGGGGGGCTGAGTGCCCAGCAAAAAATGATGGATGAGAACAAGAAACTGGGACTGATCCTCCTGTCCCACGTCACCCAGCAAAATTCCTGGTGACACTACAGAGGGAGAGGAGCATTCCCGAGGAGGGAACTGTGCTGCTGCCAAAATGGAAAATTTGCTGAGGGCTCAGGGTGGTTTTGGTGGGAGAACTGAAGAGATTCAGTGTCCCCAGGACCTGCAGGGTCTCCCACATGCGCCGGCAATTCGCACTCAGGATTTTATGAGGTGAGAGGAGCTGCTGGAAGGATTTTTCCCCAGCTTGCTGGGGAGGCTCAGGCAAAGCCCTCCTGGTGAGGGCAGGCTCTCAGCACAGGTGTGAGCCACAGCAGTCAAGAGATCCTGGAGTCTGCTCATGCCAGCCTGGAGAATGGGCACTGCAAAAGGTCAAGAAATGCAACGTTTGCTTTGTTAAAAAAAAAAACCCAGCCCTCTGCTCTGGTACATAAGTGCTTTGCTGCACTAGGAGAATTTCCTTCTTCCAGGAGCTTCTGAAGGAGGGAGCCAAGAATTTGAAAAGGTAGAAAAAAAAATAGAAGAAAGATGGAGATAAACTTCAGCTCCAGTGCTGTGGGCAGAGGGTGAACAAATGCAATCAGCTTTTGTGACACTCAGCAGAAAGGCAGAGCCGAGCAGGAAGAAAGGAGGATCCGATTTCACATCTCAATGAGCCCAGCATCACACGTGCCTTGCACCAGGAGAAAATGCTCTGGAATGGCTGCCTGTGGATTTGTGCACACATGGGCTAGAGCTGGGCTGAGCTGTGCTCTTTGAGCCCAGCTCCCCACCTGGGCACGTAAATTAATCCTTGTGGGCGCTTGGATTTGCACTTCACACTCTCAGCGAAATGTTAGACATTTGTGAGCTGCGTGAGAGGGAGAAAAAGCAGCTTTTTTCGCCTGGCAGCCAGGGTGACCTGGCCTTATTTTGGTCCTGGCCCACTCACATTTTTTTATTCCTCATTACATCCTGCGCGAATTCCTTCTGGTCTGAGAGTTTCCATTCTTGATTTCTGTCCAAAGGTGAGCGTTCTCTGCTGAAAGTTTGTTCTAAATTGATTTAACTATTTTTAAAAGTTACTCACTGCTGGATAAATATCCCTTTCCCCCTGCAAAAGCGTTTCCCTGGTTTTTCTCCTCCAAAGGGAGCAGCAGGGACATAGTAAAACATTTTAGGAAGAATGGTCTGGTTGATACCGAGGGAGCCAAATGAAAGAGAAACAAAGAGAGCAAACAGGATATTTATGGCAACTCTAGAGAGCTCTCTGTATGTAGACATTAAAAATAACCCAAAAATAACAATATTGGCTTTCTGGCCTATCCTCAGACACGGAGAACAACCTTTGAAAGGCTTGGATGGACGTCCAAAGCTTGTGTGGGTAACTGTGGATTGACAGGTGAAAGGAAATAATCCTGAACATGTCCTTAACCTGCCTAAAAGGCAGTTTAACTTGTGCACACCCTGGAATACACACCCTGGTCTGGTTTTAGGTGGAGCTTAATGATTCACTCCACATTTCCTTGGAGAAAGCTCACAGTTCTTCAGGGCAAAGAAAAATGTGGCTAAATTAGGCAGCACCCCTGCCTTTTCCTGCTGCAAATTCCGAGTTGCTCCCTCTCCTTTTGAGAAAGTGAGTCAATAGTTTGGTTTTACAAGAAAAGAATTGCTGCACTTTCAGTTTACTAAATAAACACAAAGAAAAAACCATGCAAGGTTTATGTAATTTGCAAGTGACTTAAAAAATTAAGAATCCCACTGTTTTTTCCATTTTAGGTATTTCTAATTTACAGTGGGTAGATCTTGCTGCTTTAGCAATTTTCATCTCCAAAAGGGTCCTACATTGCCCAAATGTTCATTTTTCTGCCAAAATAAAAAAATAAGCTGATCTTTCCCTTTTTGTGCACAGGAATTTATCACTGCTACCACCTGAGGTCTTCCAGTCTTGGTCAGAACCTCCTGAAGGGAAGAACTGCCTGAGATCCATCTTCCCTAAAGGGTTTTGTCCTTTCTGCTCTTTCCTCCAGCAAATCTATCAGATCCTGCATCAGAAAGTTGGCTGGAACAAGTAGGGCAGTGTTACAGCACCCATTCTATTTTTCCAGCTGAATTTAAAGTTCTTTTTAAACCTAAATGGCATCATTAACGTCGAGTTGTGGCTCTGAGATGTAGGTGGTCTGATGCCTTAAATACGATTGTGCTTCATGACTCCCCCACTCTGAAAAATGTTTCACCAGGAATTACCACCCAACTCCTTTTTTTTTTCCTTTTTGCTTCCCCAAACAGCTGTGTCACAGATAGCCCTCCCTTCCCCTCGCTCCTCTGACCTCTTACTCTGCAATCCTCTTGGATTCCCTCCGGGAAGGCAAATATCCCCTCCACCTTCCCCTGGAATTGTGTGTTCCTTTAACCTCGGGACAATCTCGGGACACTAAAAATAGACACCCAATGCCCGACTTGGTCATGCCACGGCTGCTTTTTTGACATTCTGTTCTCCTCAGTGGGTCACTTGCGCCCTTCCTGCCTCCTCGCCAAGGCTGGCGAGAGCACAGCGTGCCACCAAAATTTTAAACAGGAATTCCGAGCACCAAACAAAAAAAAAAAACAAAACTGAAAACCAAAAACCAAACAAACAACAACAAAAAACCTAAAAAGAACCAACACCCCCCCAAAAAAAAATAAACAAACCACCCTACGAAGAAAACCCAATGATGTGTTGAGGTTTTTTATACGAAGACCAACAGAGAAAAACATTCACAGAACTACAGGCTCATGGAAACTCATATTGGGTAATGGATTAGGTCATCCAGGCAATTTGTTTGCTAATCCAGGATAATCCCCTATGCCACTGGATGTTTTAAAAGCCCTAAGTGAGAGATGTCCTACGAGCATCTAAGTAGATTATTCACAACCCAAGAGGTCTCTGAGAATTTCTGAAGTTAAGACTAAATTCCTTCTCTCAGAAGAGCATCTCCAACCTTTCCATCCCATCTTCATGAAAGGACTTGGGGTATTGAGACTTTCTCCACAATAAATTTTTTTGATTAATATTTGTTGGATAATATACCTGCCTTGCGTTTTATCAAAATTTAAATACTCAATAATCTTAGATGTCTTTTCCAAATTTTATGGTTCTGTGTACCTAATTAAGAAAAATTAGCTTTCAGGTTTCCAGTTGTCCCTTGGTTTTAACTGATTTAATTGCTGGACAGCATAAGGTGTCCCTAAAGACAAAGAGGAAGCCCCAGAGAAAATCAAATCAATGCAGGGATGACCCCCTGGATAGTCCAGCTTTGAGGCATGGACAGAAGGTGAAATATAATTTCAATATTATTGTACCCTATATCACCCCATCCCTGATTTCAAACAGTTGCTTGGACCCCATCAGTTGCTTACATTTTCGAGAGATAAAATGGTTGTGTTCTACAAGAGCACTGCGGTGGAAAAGGATGAAGAAAAACAAATCTGAAAATTTAACACGGAGAGATCTGACAGGTTGGTGGTCTGGGGTGGTTGAATAATCCCTTTCTGGATTTTCTTGCTGCTGGGGGAAAATCCTCGGGGCTAAAGGAGCTCCAAACCAAACCATTTATATCAGTGTCCTGGTAGCACCATATATCACTTTGATTTGAGCACTGTCCTCACAATCCCTGCTTGTTCCTGATCAATACTTCACTATGAATAAAAGTGAACAGAACAAATGGGAAAGATTTATTAACCCTGCTGATATGTTAAAAGCATTCTGTCAAAGAATTTGAAAAATGCTTCTCATATTTAGCGTTCAGAGACAGAAAATCCCTTTTGAGTAAGGAAAGGTATGTAAAACACATCAGTACCTCAGTGTGGAAATCCAGGCCTGGCTCACTCCATACATTACTGATGAATAGGTATTATTGAAAACTGCATGTGGTTCTTAGCAGGGAGAGCAGCTCCACACAAGAATGAGAAAGTAATTGTCAGCACTCAAGGAGAAACACTGGTCACATCTTTAAGGGGCTGAAAGAATGGGAGGCTTTAAGATGGTAAAACACAAGATTAATGGAATTGGGAGAAGCTGTTGACAGAATTTCTTGAGGGGAATGAAATTGGAAAGTGATACCGGTTGGGACGCGGCCCTCGGAAATTTGCAGCAGGCTGAAGCTGCGCACGGATCTCCTCAGTGTAATAAAAGCGTGGTCTGGGATGAGCTGGGGGTTTGAACCGCGTGTCAGAGATTCACTGCTGGAGCGGGATTCCAAAAATCACGTTGCAGGGCAGCCAATGAATCCCAGACACGGGCATGGAACAGGCAAGAAATGGATCCAGCACGATGCACTGCACTGCAGGAAAATCAGCACCTCCAGCGCTGTCAGAGAGAGAAAAAACCAACCCCAACCAAGTCCACCAAGGTGGCTTTGGTTGCCACCCTCACCCAAGGCATTTCTCAAAGCTGGGACAGCACCTTGTGCAATCAGGCATGACTACAGAGGGAAGAATTTACCTCTGGCCAAATCGTTTCCCAGTTTGTGCTTTGGACCTTGCTGGGCTGGCATAAAGAGGAGAGGCAGCCTGCAGCCCAGCTCAGACCAGTGTGCTGCCACTGGGGATGGCAGAAAACCAAAAAAATGCATCAAGGAAACATCCTGGGTTTGGATGCTGGCGATTTTCTGGTCATTTCTTAGCGATTTTGCAGGGCCAAGGAGCGGCACTGCTAAAACATGGAGCAAGCTCATGGCCAAGAGTTTGGAGGCAGGTTTTTCCCTCTGTGCCTGGCAGGGGTGCAGGGAGTTTTATTGGAAGCAGACACAGTTTCCACAGTTGCCTTTGTCAGCTCCGAATTAGGCCGTTCTTCTGGAGAACATCTTTAATCAACTGGAAGCTGATCAACCCACTTCATGGGTCGGGTTTTTTGCTGGAACAATGCAGTAACACCAGAGCTGTGCTCCACTTGGAGTTCTGACATTTAAAACTCTAGATGGCTTCAGCAAGGCACTTTTTAAAAAAAAAGTAAATTCAGGATAAAGAGAAACGAGTAGGGCTTTCTCCATGAAAACCTCCAGCTTTGGAAATAACTGCCCCTGCTCTGGATGGAAACAACCTCAGATGTGGAGAGGATATTGGAATGAACAGAATTCTGCCATGAAGCCTTTTGGTGAAAGGGTGATCAAGGTCTTGGGAGCGCTCAAGAAAAAAAGACTTTTCCAAGAGCAGATCCCTCTCCTGGGAAGGAGGCAATGCCTCCTTGAAGCTAAATTTTCTAGCTGAAGGGACAGCATCCCCCCCAGATTGTAGGAGGTCTTCCCTGTGAGGTCTTCCAAATCCCTTGTGGCCATGTTGAGCCTACCCGGGCTGTGAAAGCCAAAAATCATTTCAGGCAAAGCGAGCACAGTGGTAGGAAAGTCAGCTGGAAAGCTAATTTTTAAAAATTTCACAACAGAAAGTGAATCGAGTTTGGTCATTTCTTCCACGGCGCTAGCCTGGAATTATCAGGGATTATAGCTTGATGCAACATGAAAATTATCTCACTGTGTTTTACGTATTTTTGTTCTCTTTGGGGAGTTGTGGAGGAGAATTAGGGGAATACAGAAAAAATGTGAAATAGTCATCTTACAAGAAGCTGTTTGGTTTCCTAAACAAAGTGACATTGGAATACTTCACATTAAATGGCATTTTCGGCCATACCCACAAGTATTTCTTTCCTGCCTGTTGCATTATAATCCAGCACCTAGGAATACTCAGCCAGCTGGATCAATCCTTGGGCAGACTACTCCAGTCAGTCCCTCAGAAAACAGATGTCAAATCCGGCACTGGAAAGGCTCCTGAAGACCTCCCCACCACCAGAGTGAGAAGAAAGGGTCATTTAGAACCTCACAGAAAAAGCAAAGAGGGTTTTTTTTTTGGTGGGGATGGGTAGGTTTGAACTTAGAACTAAAATGAGGGATGCAAAATCAGGGCCAAATCTGAAGATTTGGGCAAGGGGGTCTGAATCTCAGAACAGATATTAAATTTGGTCTCCAGCTCTCAGTGTAGACTAGAAAACATTCTCAGTGGAATATCAGATTTTCAAGAGACCCTGCAGTCTTCCATCACAACTCCTCATCACGAAGTCAAAATAGATTATTGTCAACCTTTCAAGATCTCTTCTGAGAGAAGGGTGAGCTAATTCACACAATAACTTGTCAAAGTTGAGAGGAAAACCCTCTTCCCTCTGCCCTCCTCAGCTTCTGGGGCTGCTCTGGTTCCACACAAGAAAACGTTGATCACGCTGGGTTTTTTTCCATACAGCTCCCTACTTCATTCAAAGCCTTGGATGGAAAGTACAGTGGGAATGATTCCAGGCTGTGCCTCGAAATGGAGTCATTTTTGCAGGTATCACCTCTTTTTTCACAGTAGTTGGAAGGGGCATGAACTTGGAGCAATCAGATGTCTAAAGGCTTTATAGGATGGGGACAATTTAAGATTGCTTGGGTGTTCTGGATCCAAGCACTTCTTAACCTTCTCAGAGCTTGACTTCACTACTGAAACATTTCTTTAAATGCTGGTTTTAGAGAGTTTAAAACAGGCTGGCATTGTAGGAGATTGCAACTTGTGATTGTATAAGAAATGACAAAGGAAAAGCACAATTATTCAGGATAATCTGCGGGGATTAAACTGAACAGTGGAAGTTAGGATCGACTGTGATGTTTACCTACAACAGAGTATTTAAATAAAGCAAATGGCACAAAGGACTTGAGGTCTTTCATTGTAGGACCCAGTTCTTCAATGATCCCATTGAGTAGCAGGAAGGTTTGCCATTCCTTCATTCTCCTCTCCAGATAAACGATTGAACGTAGAGCTTTGATGCCCACACTCCACCCATAAAAGTGCTTTTCATATCCTGGGCATTGAAGAGCGTGAAAAGTCACCAGGATCTGGCTCTGAAAGATTTATGAGGGCATTTAGTCAATCACCTCTACACCCTCAGTGAGCTGGGTTTGCCCCAGCACTGCCTGCCAGCTCCAGCCCAACAAATATTTGATCTGAAAATGCTGCAGCAAACCCCAACATTTGTGCGTGATTACCCAAATTACAAAGCCAGTTTGTAATGTGCCCATAACGAATTAAACGAAAAAACGTGTACCATAATGAGGCCTTTATTTCCCAGCTTTTATTTTCTACAGCAAATGAATAAATTGAACGATTTGAGCACCGAACCCTCCAGTCCACCTTGCCCTAAACAAACCACGGAGTGATTGCAGAAATGGAGAGGTAATTAACTGGGAGTTAGCTCAACCAGCTGCTCCCTGGATTACTGAACAGACTAAGCCTTTGGCAGCTCACTTTGGTAACACCCCTCAGCAATTTTCAGCGTGTCTTTTCCCTCAGAGCCTTTAACGGAGCCAAAACCCCAGGAATCCACAGGTTTTTAAATGATCAAATCCACAGTTTTGCCTGCCTGTCATGTTCATGCTGCAGACTGAGCGGATCCCTCCGAGTAAGGTTTGCAGCACGTCTTCTGGATTTGATTAGAAGCAAATCTGCACTTCATCTTAACTCCTCCACTTTTTCTGCCCTAGACCTGAGGAATGCAATATTGGCTTCTCCCTCAGCAACTCCCACGTTTGCAGCAAATATTACTGAGCTGGGTTTCTATCTGGAGTGCACTATTTTAAAAGGTTCCAATTCCCACCTGACCCCCATGGCATCCCTAGCATTAAAAATCTAAATTAATTCATATATTGTGCCATTAGTGATGTATCTACTTCATAGCTTGCCTTGAGCTTGGGAACCTATCGTGCTCCAAACTGTGCTGCATTCATCATGTTAATTAAACACTGAATAAAGAAGTACTGATGGCAAATTCCCTCCCTCCACACAGAATATGAAATAGAGATGATTAAGTAAAAAAAAGCTTTACTCGTTTAAATTTATTTCTACAGATTACCCAAGAGCTTTCCAATTTGCTTAGACATACAAAAGAATACATTCATTTTTTCTTTTATGGCATTTTATATATAATGTAATAAAAAACCCCAAAATAAATTGATTTGGAGCTTTAAATTAATAACCTATGGCAAGCTAGTTTCTCCCTCTTGATTTTTGTTTTTTACTGTTTAGCAATGAACACCAGTGTTCCAACAAACACTGCTGTGAGGCTTTCAATGTTAAACTCCTCTCAGCAAATCAAAGGAATGTTCTCCATGATTTCTGTGGCAATATATTTTGATGACTCATGTAATCAGAGGTTTGAGAGGTTTGTGTCATCCTCCATCCCTATATTTTACCTGCTATGTGATTGATCTTAATTAAACTTCCCTAATGAACCCTCATATCACAACTCGTGTAAATCACATCTTGTGCGCACGGGTGAGAAAATTTCCCACACAAAAGTTCCAGACATTGGCCAGGAAGGATTTCTTTGCTGGCTGTTGATAAGAGCCACTGGAAGTGAGTGGAAAGGGGTTCAGGGGAGATATTAACAAAATGCAAACAGATAAGGAAAGAAAAATGGGATGTGTTTATCATTCCTGGCAGGGGTTCAGCGCTCTGTGCTGCAGGAGATGGTTCAGATTCCAGGGAAGCTACTGCAGAGGTGTAGATTGCCCTGGAAAAACAGGCTTGGAGCCTTTGAATTTGGTTCACTCCATATCCAGAACGCCAACCACTTTTTCCCGCTGCAGATGAACTCTCCAAAGTGGGGCCCTGAAGCCAAAGAGGTTTGGGAGCTCACCGCTCAAATTAGAGTTGTGAGATTATGAGCACTGAGAACAGACCTGCACACAACCTCAGCTGAATGGAGACTGAAAATGGCTCTCATTCTGTTTGTCAGCTGGTTTTGTGTCCCTAATTCCTGTTGCTTTATGTTTATGAGCCCTACTCATGGATTAAGGTTTAACCACTGGGGATGGTGTTAACATGGAGCAGAAGGTGACACCCAAGGAGTTTTCTGGTTGACAAACCCTTTTCTTCTTACTCTAAACCTGGAAGAAACTCAAGCTATTTAGGCTTTCAACAAAGAATTACTGTTCGCAGAGATCAGCTGATCAGTTTTTCCTCATTTTGGAGGTTTAGAAGAATTAAAATGAGATAATTGTTCTAAAACACTGCCTATTTACAAATATCACTTGTGGAGTCAGGGGGATTTGCTGGTGGATATTCAGGGTAAGCTCCAATTTCCAATCATGCCAATGACAAAACTGATTACTTCAACCCCAAATTCATTGCTGTGCTGCTCGATTTGTTGGTATCAATGAGAATGGAAAGATTTTGTGTAAATCTCAGTTTACTTTTGGTACAAAAGCCACATAACTTGGGTCTGTGTGCAAAAATGAAAGTGAAACTTCAGCTGAGTCCACATTATTTCCAACAGTCCTGCTAATCCAGGTCCAGCTTCCATCAAGCTTAGGACACTCACTTGGAAGGTCACAAACCATTCTGATGAACCTTGGTTGACTTTTCAGTGTCAAAAAAGAAATAAAAAAGCTGAGATTGGGGCAATTTTTACCTGGTTTCCAATTTCATAGGTACAGCTGGTTGACATTTTTCAAATAAAACAAATCATGACCACTTGGCTTTGCTCCAAACATTCATATTTTTAATGCACCCCCCCTGCCACCACCATTTTTCAACCTCACTACTTTCTTTGGAAAAAATTCAAAAAAGTTCTTCAATATCAAAAGGGAAAAAAAATAAAGGCCTTCTCAGTGGCCTACAAAATACATCTTTTGTTTATTTCTAGGCATTTTTTTGGTTGTTTTTGGACAGCCCCAGCAAGTGTTTTGCCTGGTTACATCAGATTGTTCTGTGCTTTAAATTTCCTTCCATTCATAGCTGAAACACTTCAGGTCCGATTTTCCAATGACAAAGCCAAAAATGTTCCACTTCTGGTCACCATCTTCCAGGTTTTCTGGGGCAATAAAAAATGATTTATCATAAAACCAAACAGGCTGAAAAATGTTATCACACTTGTAAATGTCCCAGTAAATCTTTAAACCCCGCTTTTCACCCTCAGCTTCTAAGGAAGGCTTTTGTAAGCATCAGTCAGGAAGGTCACAGCAGATCATTGTGTGCAGCTTAGGCAAAGATTAACTTCCACTTCTCGAGGAGCTCAGTCTAGGCTGGGTAACGGATGCTGTCGAAAATCCAAAATGTGCCATAAATCCCCCAGCCCAACCCTGAGAGAAAAATGAGTTGAGTGACCACAGACAGTGGAGTGAAAGGTCCCTGTGTGGCACAACTCCAGCCTCGTGGAGCTGCACATTGTCAGGAGTGACCTCTCCTCCTCCTCCTCCCATGGATCTGTTCCTCCTCTTCCTCCTCCTCCTGTGAATCTGCACATTTTATGACCGAGCACCCGGACCCCCCAACAGGAGACTTGATTTGTCCTTCACTTGGGGCATTTTTCACTTCCTGGGTGCTTGGATGAGGGTTGACACCTCGGTGAGTGTGTTCTCAAGCTGCTTTTAGCCAGAGACACTGAGCTTAAGCTTTTCAACAGCTGCTTTATCTCCACTTCTCACCCCTACCCCCACCCCAATTTCAGGCTGAGATGAGCCTCCACCCCCGACACCCATGATATCTCACTCCAAAGTCCTGTCAGAGCCACAACCAAGGCCATAAATTTCCCAGCTGGGTCACAGTACTCCCTATTCATTTAGTGAAACGTTATAAATGTGTCCAAGCCTGGAGTGAAACCCAATCCCCACATTCCCTGCCTGGCCATTCCTGCGACTGATGGCAGGGTCATCTGGAATTACCATCGCCTTATCTGATTGGAAACTCATCACCTGCAGTTTCAACACCGAGGGCTGCCTCATAAAATCCAGCCCTCTGCTCTTCCAGCTCTGCTGCTCCGGGGTGGGAAGGGTCACCGGGGGCCTGGTCCTGCCTGGCCACGGAGCAGCAGAGGTGACCCAGCCCAGGCTGATGCTCTCCAACACCTCTGAGCATGGGAGCTGTCACCCCAAGGCTGCAGCTCCAAGCTTGGCAAAGCCAGAGCTCTTGAGGAAGGGGCCAACGAGCAGCTGTTGTGAAGCAGCATCATTTCGCTGAGAGTCATAATTTATATTTATTTCATATGGGACCCTTGCTGCGACCCTCATGAGCATCATCTGGTAGCAGTTATGTGACATCAGATGTCTTTTCTTTCCCTCTCCCTATCCTTGAGGGATCTGAAATGCAGCAGAGTTTTTTTGGTTTGACAGGTGAAGGGTTCAGATATTTATTTTTTTTTTAGGTTTTTTCTTCCATTTAACCCAGGGAAAAAGAAAAATCCAGAGGGACTCACACCTCAAACGTCACGGTCTGAGTACAAAGAGCCACAGGGCAGCCCCGTTTTGAACTGCTCCACACAAACCCACAGTTAAACCCTTCAAATGTTTCAAACACCACCCCAGGCCCTGTGCAGGTGCAGAATTAACTCCAGGTATCAGCAGAGTGAGCTGCCACCCTTCCATCCCCCAGCTCAAGGCTGTCCATGGAACTTCCATCCCCAGATAGGAGCCAGCAAGTGCCTCCGAGCTGTGTGCTAAATAAACACAGCCCAGGAAAAGCTCAAACCAAAAGGCTTCACTCCCAGCCAACATTCCTTCCCCCCCGTGCCAGCCATTCATTCCTGTAATATTTAGTGGATTGCAAAGATATTCTGGATTTCCTGTCAGGTTTCTGTCCTTTGGGGAGTTAATTATGACTTGGGACTCGAGGAATGGGCTCTGCTGCGGTGCCGCGCTCGTGCACGTGTGGCTGCTCTGATTTATCATTGTGTCCTTGCTCCTCTCAAAGGTTCTCTTCAAGTCTCTGAGAGAAAAACAAAAAAAGAAAAAAAGGGGAAAAAAAAGGCAAGCAGGGAATTCACTGAGCTGGAGTGATTGATTGGGAGACAGGAGGGGACAGGAGGGGACAGAGGGTTGATGACTTGGTCCGGGCTGGTGGATGTTTCTTACACAGCTCTAGGGAAAAGAAAGGGTTGGAAATGGACAAAACAGAGATTTTAATTTCCCTTTAGTTCCCTCTATCTTGTACCCATTTCCCAGGGCATAATTCAGTGTTCCTGGTGGGTGAGGCCATCCCATTGAGCAGGGAGCAGGCAGGAGCTGCCTCCAGCCACCACCAGGGACACAGATCAGCTCCTGGGAGTGCTCCAGCTTCCCTGCCTGATTCCCTGAACCCATTCCTACCCTGCAGGGAGTGCAAGTGGGTGCACTTATCCCTGTTTTCAATGAATTTTTTTAGCACAGGTACTCCTGGCATCCACCACAGAGCTCCTGGCCCCAGTATTTACCCAGCGTGGCAGGTTGGGTTTGCAGCCGTGCTGAATTCCATTCTCCTTCCGTGAATTCTTGCATTTAATCTCCCCGTGAGTAACTTCCCCAGCTGTGAAATAGGGACAGTGTATCTCCCCAGTGCAGGGGTGAAAGGCAAATAAATACACTAAAGCTCCTAAGCGGCTTAGGTATTAAGAAAATGAGATACATCTGTGGGTAAAATTCACAGATAGGCCATTTGGATACAATCTGATTGGATTTATCCCCTAGTAAAACGGGGTAATTTCTCCAAGTTCAAGAACGTTGCTTCTCTCCCAGTGAAGCAAAAATCCCTGCCAGCTCCCAGGCTTAGGCTGTGCCAGCCTTGGGAAACATCTCAATGGTGCAGGAGCTTCGTTCACTTGTTTTCCACCCACATTTGTGCCCATCCTTGGTCGTTTGGGGGTGATTTTCCACGTGATGGGGTGGCAGCTCCATGGTGGCTCTCCACTCTGCAGATCCCTTCAAACCACAGATCCTGGCTCTGGGTCAGCTCTGGATTCACTGCAGCATTCCTGTCTCATTTCCCAGTTTATACTGGATCTCTGCTTCGTGGGGTAGGACTGTGGGTTTTTAGATCTGGCACAGAAATGAGGAGGGAAAACTGTGGTTTGCTGTGCTGGAGAGCCTAAGGTGTCATTGCAGGGCCTGGAAAAAAGTGACAACTAATAAAGGACATCTAATAACACTGGGACAGGGTTATTCCTGGGAGATAAAGTTTATTTTTAAGGCAATCTTTCTGAAAATACCATTATTCATGAGGGTAATGACCAATTCCCAGTGTTAGATTTTTTTCCTGGGTTTAGATCATGTTTAGCCAAAGTCATGCCCTGGGTTAAATGAACATCCATCAGATAAATTATTGGTGAACATTTTCATTTCCCTCTTTTCCTGCTGCTGGTCACATCCCTCTGGCTCAGCACAGCCTTGCACTGTGGTGGCATTGCTGAAGCCTTGCTGCCACTACAACCATGGAATCAGGGAATGGTTTGGAAGGGACCTTAAAAATCATCTCATCCCTACCATGGGCAGAGACACCTTCCACCATCCCAGGCTGCTCCAAGCCCTGTCCAACCTGGCCTTGGACACTTCCAGGATCCAGGAGCAGCCACAGCTGCTCTGGGCACCCTGTGCCAGGGCTCACCACCCTCACAGGGAATATTTTTTTCCTAATATCCCTTCTAACCCTGTCCTTTATCAATTTGAACCCGTTCTGCCTTGCCCTGTCCCTCCAGACTATCGTAAATTGTCACTCCCATATTTCTTGTCAGCTCCTTTCAGAGAGTTATGAGAGTGACAATTTCAGCCATCCCCCTCACCTTCAGTTTGAGGTTAGGCTTCACATTTGAAAAATAAAATATGAAAAAAAAAAATCCCTCCAAAACCAGCACTGGGGGATCATTTCCCACCCCAAGGAGCAGGTCTTTACAGCTCCAAATTCCTCTCCCACTTTTCAGCACATACAAACCAACTTTGCCATCTCGACCATGTCATCTTGTGTCATCCACGCCAGGATTATGGACTTGTGACGAATCACTGGAGGGTCAAACCATGAAAACCCCCTCAAGAGGCACAAAATTACTCTGGTTGCAGCTGGGGAGGAATTTGGAGCAAAACTTGGCAGTTCCCCTGGATCTGTTGGCCATCTCCAGCACGCTGCTCCTTCCTTACCCGTAATCGTTTTTGTTAGAACTCAAACAGTGCTTCCTAAAGCACTTCTGTCATCTGAAGGCTTTGAACTGGTTGAAAAGTTTATTGTGAATATTATTTTCAGGCCATTAACAGAGGAATCATCATCTGTTTGGGGAAGGCAAAAGGTGCAATAAAGCAAAAAATTAAGCAGGGCTACTGAGAGGCTCCGTGTCAACACTGAGATTAAACTTGCGGGGTCAAAGCTCACCTCTTTTGTCATGAGGCCGTGTAAAAATAAAGAGATTGTAGCTGGAAGTGGGTTTGTGAGAGAGGCTGCTCCTTTTCCTTGACAAGCTGTGTGTCCCTGGATCATCACAACTACAGCAAAAGGCCTCTGGAGGTCTCGACTCTGACAGCAGTGCTAGAAGGTTTGAGTGGTCTGGGAATAATCAACCTCAACTCCAAAAATAATACAGTTTAAAGGATTAGTCCCTAATTGTTTCACCCTCAGACAAAAGCCAAAAGAACGGTGCTGTCTCAAAGTCTCAGGCTAATGGCTTAATATAACCGAGTTTAAATTGAAATTATTCATTTTTCCAAGAAATTGGCTTAAAATTTCTTGCTTAATACCCAAGACCCAGCCTGGTGTGAACCTTTTCCAGCTTGATCAATAAGACCACATTCCTATTTCTGAAACCTTGCCTTGCTTTCTCTTTCTCCCATCCAAGTGACCTCAAATGTTTGGTGCATCCCAAATTAAGGCCATAATTAGCTCCTCTGGCACGTTTTCCTTGAGAAGGTGATTGAGCAGGTACAAGGGACTGATGCACCCAGGAGATGTGCAGCTCCCTGGGAAAAGCAGCAGAAATTTACATTTTTGCTTGAAAATTGCCAAGTGGAGAGGGTTTGCCAGTTCATTTTTTCGTTTTTCCCTGCCCTGTCTGGTTTGGAAAGACAGGTGTCTGCCAGGGAAAGCTAGAGTTCCTTTGGAACGGAGAATGTAAACCCCCTTCCCTCCAAATTATTGTAATTTTGCAGTTAGGGGCTTTCAGACAAAGATATGAGAATTGGAAAAACAGCTCTTTACTAGGAATGTTAAAAAATACAAATGTAGTAGTACAAAAACAAGCAAGCAAGCAAACAAAAGTCCTGGTAAAACCCTGTCAGGGATACGACCTGACACTCTGTTGGTCAGGGTGTTGGGAGCAGCCCAAATAAATCCTCCTGGAGTAACAGACATGGTGCTGTGGAGCAGAGATGATCCAGTGGTGGTGAGATGGGTCCAGTCCTCCTCTAGTGGAAAACCAGTTCCTGCTGTTCCTGAGCTCAGTTTTTATCCAGGTAGGAACAATTGGCTCTGCCCACACTGGGTGGAGCATCTCCCAATGGGATGATGTCATGTGTGATGTCATTGGTGAGTCTTCATGGCCCATTATCAGCAGATATCCCTGATGACGTCATGTGTGATGTCACTGGTGAGCCTTCATGGCCCATTATCAGCAGCTATCCCTGATGATGCAATGTGTGATGTCACTGGTGAGCCTCCATGGCCCATTATCAGCAGATATCCCCTGGAGGATGGACGGGTGGTGACAGAGATAACAAACCCTGCCCCAGCTGGCTTTAATGGCTGGGCCATTATCAGAAGGCATCCCCCCCTCCCCCTGGAGTTACAAGAGATAAAGGAAAAAAAAAATCATCTCAACTGCTTTCAGCAGATGAAATAGAACACACATTTTTTTGTTACATAACCCAAGACGCTGTCACTCATCCACAGCCAGGCTGAGTTAATCCACCTGCACCTGTCCCTGGGAGCTTCACCTGCAGCTCCAGCAGTGCCTTCCCTTTGGGCACACACAATTCCCTTGGAGAACAGCAGGGAAAGCCTTTCCACGGAGAAACCCAAAGGACTCCTCTGGGTTTCTCAGCACCAAAGGCTTCACTGAACTCCCACACTGCAATGAAGGAATTTTTAGCAACCCCGACACATAAAATTGGAGCAGGTGCTCCCAATAAAGAAAATTCTTAACCTGGCTCGTATTTATTTCAGTTCCTCTCTGTCTGGGCATTAAGCCACTATTTCAGGTTTCAAGCTTTCCTGGCTTGCTGGAAAGGGTGAAGGATAACCTTTTTTCTCCCCTCTTTTTTTTTTTTCCTCCACAAGAAAATATGGAAACAGATTTTAACATCAGCCCTGGAAGCACTTTGGGTGATTTGCCAGCAGCCCTTCTGAAATGAACTTCAAGGCCACCTAATTAAACAAACCTCCAGCATTTCTCTCTACCAGAGTGCACAAAAGATGGATTTTGTCCTTTTGGGAGGTGGCACAAAGGAGGGAACTCCAACAGCCTGATCCTGGTTGTCTCCCAGAAATGGATTTATTTCAGAGATGAATTCCACCTGCAGGAATTATCCCTGGATCTGGACCTCGGAGGCGGTGTTGGAGCTGCTGGTGCTGGAGAAAGCTTTTAGATTTGGGTTTTATTAGGCACAGTGTGTTTTAATTTGAGCAATTATTTTAAGCATGTCAGGTGCCAGAGTTATATCTTTAAAAAAAAAAAAAAAAAGCAGTTCCTTGTCCTCCACTTCTCAAAAATAAGAAATTTTGTAGTGAAGAAACCCCAACTTGACAGAACATCAGCACTCAGGGCATAGATCAGCAGAGCACATCCAAATTTCCATAATTCCTGGAGCTGCCATACCTGCTGAACTGCTTTGGGCCACTGGACAAGTGTGGGGTGAAAAAGGAAGGGAAAAGAAAAATAATTTAAAAAATAATTTTAAAAAATGGCTGTCAGGGGACAGGGAGACAAACAGCCCATTCATAAAGGCATCAGGGCTGAAATTTCCAGCATTTCACCCGAGGAATCACTGGGAATGCTGGAGGGAGGCTCCCTGTTACCCATGGCAGGGGCTGGACTCTCCTGGAGCTTAAAAAGAAATGTTTGCCCCCTCCCCACGCCACTCTCCTCACACAGACCCGCTGAGAGATGCTCTGGGTGGGTGTCCAAGGGAAAGTTTGGCTTTCCAAGCACCCAGGCGGGTTTGCAGCTAAATCCTGCCGCTGTTTTATTATTTATAAATCATTAATGCACAAAAAAAGGAGCAAAATTTAACTTTTATTTAACTGTGTATGAACACTGAGCTTTCTTAGTGCAGCTTTCCTTACGGATTCCGCAGGCGTTGGATTGAAGGAAAATATTTCTTGCTTGAAATGATTATTTGAAAGATTTTGCAGGAATCTTTTCTCCTCTGGAATGGATGGGCAATTCTCAAAGCAATACTATCAGCTGGGAAAGAGATGAATATTGTTTGAGTCAAATAATTTATGAAAAGGCTGCAAAAATCTGCCAAAAACACTGTCCTGTGAATTTATTCAGCAGACTCCAATCACTGGTGGACCAGACAATAATCAAAATACTGCCATGGTTTTCCTTGCCAAGGAAGAAGAATTTTTAAACAATTGGTTCAAAGCTGTTGAAAAAAAATCAGAAATTTTTTATCTGCATATATGAGATCTTTCACTTGTAACAGAATTAACTTAACCCCCCCCACAAATATAAATATTTCTTAAGAAATTTAATACAGGAAAGAATCGAGTACTCCCACCTGAAAAAGAGAGGACAACCTGACACAGTCAGACAAGTTTAATTCAAAATTAAGGTCCAGCCTGTGCCACTGCCACATTATTTTATGTATATGACATATATATTTCATCTTTATCTTATTGCAATTCTGGGCTTACAGATAATTTTTTTGTGAATTAAATATAAAAAAAGTTCTCACTAATAAGGAAGTAGAGGGAATATTAGGTAAAGATGTAATTTGGATAAGAGTTGACTAAGTCTATAACTGTGAGGAAAACAATACTCAGAGAGCAGGGAGAAATTCAAGTATCAGTGAATTTGGGAGATTTTAGTTACAAACATCCATTAACAGCACTGAAATTCAACAGTGACCATGAATCATTTTTTAGCTTTTTTTTCTTTTATCAGAGAGTGAGCTACAAGTTAGAGAATCTATTTTATCTTTTCCTTTCATTTACAATTTTTCCCCAAACTCAGGCCCAGTAAAACTATACTTTAACAAAGTGTTTCTTTCATTTTGTTATTTTGTGCAAAGATTATCTCAAAGGTCTGCCCAAATATCTGACAATGAAATAGCACTTTAAAGGTATCTTTAAATTTTTTGGTATTGCTTTCTTTAGAGAAAAAGAATCCATCCCTTCAAATCCATCAATATAGAAATATCTCAACCACACCAATTTTGGGGAAAAATATTAACTCCTTAAATGTAATTATCTATTTCTCAGTATTTGAACATCTCATCAGGCTACTTCATATTCTCATTAGCTAAAATTTGTATGATTGTGACTTTTTTTTTTAATAGCAGCTACAGTTCTGCACTTGAGAAAAAGAGTATTTTGAAATTATCACTTGAATTATCACTACACCAGTTTTGGGGATAAATATTAACTCCTTAAATGTAATTATCAATTTCTAAACATCTGAACATCTCATCAGGCTTCTTCATATTCATCATTAGCTAAAATTTGTATAATTGTGACTTTTTTTTTAATTGCAGCTACAATTCTGCTCTTGAGGAAAAGAGTATTTTGAAATTATCACTACACCAACTTTGGGGAAAAATATTAACTCCTTAAGCATAATTATCAATTTCTCAGTTTTAGAACATCTCATTAGGCTTCTTCATTTTCATCATTAGCTAAAATTTGTATAATTTTGATTTTTTTTTTTTTTAATAGCAGCTACAATTCTGCGCTGGAGGAACAGAATATTTGAAATTATCACTGAAAACTCAACGAACCCTTTGAATTTCACAACTTGACTCCAAATAACCACTCCTGGGAAGCTCTACAAGGCTGATTCCAGGGAGGGGGCAGCCTGGTCATCTATTTATAGCTCGGGGGATGAACATTTGCTGGCATGCACATGGAAACAATTGGGAATGCAAAGAGCCTCACGCTGGGTCTGACACACATTTCTTGATCCCCAGTTTTGCCTTCACCTGGAATCGGGTGGTGCTCACACTTGGGGCTAAACGTCTCCAGCAAGAGCTGATAAGACACTCGGTTAAAGAGGGAATTGTAAGAAAACCTAATTAGGTTTAATTGTCGCGCAAACGGTTTCATCAGTGTGGTTGGTAATTAAGCGCAAATTATGCACGTAATATATTACAGATGTGGAAGGCCACTTTGGAAACACAGAGGCTATTATGGGATGGAGGAGAGGTTGGAGAGAGGGGAAGAAATTTGTTGGAGTTGCAGTAGGAACGTTGGTTCCCCCAGAGGGAGGTTGTAGATCTCGGTGTGTCAGAGTAGTTTTAATTTTAGAGTTTGTCCTGTCCAGAACCTTCTTTGTTGTTGGGCTTTAAACCAGCTGAAAATGTAAGAGAACTCAAGGCCTAAAATACGGACATTGGGGAGGTTTGTGATGGTTATTAGTGTCCTCAGAACTGGAGTAATACTGTAAACACAATAAACTCCAGCTGAAATTGTCACTCCAGTCCAACCTGCTGGGTTTATATCTTCCCACATAACTTAAAAAAAAAAAAAAATTAAAAATTTCCTTTCTGGCTACAATTTCTCAAGTTTAGTCTGAACTTAGAGGAGACTTTTGTTTCTTTCTAAGCTGAAGTACGATTAGCTTGGCTACTGTAAGATTTAAGACACGAGGAAGATCATTAAACTGGACTACTCCATATATGCTGCTGGCATCACATAAATATCATAGAAATGAATCACAAATTTCAACCCAATCCATAATATGAAGAAAATAAAGAGCATTTTGGAAAAGGTTTTGTCTATTTTTCTCTTTGAGTTCATCCTGGAAGAGCCAAAATCTTCCTGGCAGAAGAAAATTACCCATAACCGGAGAGTATGTTATGATGAAGAAAAGATTTTTAGAAGCCTTGAAGAAATTTGATTAATTTAAAATATTTCAGAAGTATTTCAGAAGAAACATGGTTCTGTTTTAATTGTCACTCTGAAGAGGTGGATAGGACTGTGTGAGTACCAGAGCTCACCTACTTTGCATCATTCATCTGTTTATTTTCAGCATTTGTGGATGCAGCATCATTCATCACATTGCTAGTCTGAATAGCAGTTGGGTAAAGGATGAAAGGAAAATCTGCTACCAAAAAGGAATAATTTTCAAATTATTTGAAGAAAAATTGAGTTTTCTCTCCTACTTTTGATCACCTGAAGTTTACCACTGACCGCATGTTGAGAAAGTGAAGTTTGATAAATCCCAGTTTACAATTTATGTGGCGAAACTGAGGCATAGGGGGAAAAAGATGGGTTGATTACGGTTCTCAAGAAGTTTGTGATAGTAAAAGCCAAACTTTAGCCATTTGTTTACCCACAACACTTGATTATTTTATTATTTTCCCCTCTTTTAAGTCAACCAAGCAGCATAAATACATAATACCAATTCCATCTTTGGGCAGGCTCGTGATTTTAAGCTTTCTGTCAGCTCCATAAGACTTTTTAGCTGGAATATGAGGTGTGAACAAAAAGAACTGTTAAAACAATTGGGGTCAGCACCTGCCCACTGGATACGAGAACTCCTGTGGACTTTAATGGCATTATTTGCGTGGATAAAAAGAGCAGGGGTACCCCATGGCTTCCTCATTTATTTCCAGCAAATGGAAACCTGGTGTTATATGACCAGGAGAAAATGAAAAAGAGGTGGTTGGAGTGTGGGAGTTCTCCAGTGATTTTTGTAAGCAGCTGAAAACCCCTGAATTCCCACAGAAACGTTCTTGTTTACTGACAAACCTCCCAAACTGAAAACTTTTCCAATTTCTAACAACCCTTCAGTTACTCCTGGTTTCTGAAAACATCTTCAGATATATCCGTATTTTGTCCCCTTTGGTTTCCAACCGCTTCACAGAAAGCAGCAACTAAATCATCTTAACAGAAACACAAATTTTAGCCAAAAAAAAAAAAAAATTCACTTGAATTTTTTCAGGAATAGAAAGGCCTCTCTTTTTTGTTCCAAAGTATCCCTGGAAGGCAGCTCCGCTCGTGACAATAATTGGAATATCAGACAGAGGTTCAAGAGGGAGCTGCTGCAGCCCAGCCCAGGTAGGGCTGTGCAGATGCTGTCACTAATGTCCCCCAGCCCTGGTAGGGAAAGGTCAGTGGGGACAGTGTCCCTGTGCCCTCCTCACCCCACAGGACAATCAGGTCCATATGTTCCCTGTGTTCCCGAGGTGGCTGTGACTGGAGGAAGGTCAGAAATGCAGAATTATGGGCGGGAAAGTGGGAAAGGGAGAAAAGGTTTAAAAAGGCCAAAAAGCTAGGCTTTGGTTTTCTATTCAATTTGTCTTTTCGCCTCGGAAAAGGGCACAGGGGTTGGAAATTATGATTTTTTTTTTTTTAATTTTATTAATGACAGGCTTTGTGGTTGCTAAGAGAACTTGACCCAGCCAGGGGGAAAGGAATGGCCCGACTCTGCATTATCAGGATTAATCTGCTGCCTTGAAACTGTTGGATCTTTCTCCGCTGGCCTCACGAGTCCTTCCTGCTCTGTCTCTATCTCCACGACCACCTTGTTGACATGAGCCTCCCGCTTAATCCTGGGGAGGAAACCTAACCCTTGGCCTGGGAGAGCTGTCCCTGGGAGAGGGTAACGCAGAGTGCAGCCGTGCAGGAGGTGAACCGACCCCTCCTGAGCCGGGCTCGCCCCCCGGGCTCGCTGCCCTCACACAATAAACAGGGCGATGCTAATTTAACAGGGGGCTTGATTACACCCTGATACAGGGCCCTGCTGCTGCCTGCCTTGCAGCAGCCCCCTTTATGGTATTAGCATTTATTACACCCCATATTGTAAGGCTCGGGGATTTGCTTCTGTAGGGCGTTTGGCTGGGCCGTGAAATGTAATGTTTCTTTTATTGCTCAATAAACGCTGTTCGCCTTTTCACTGCTGCTCCAGCCGCGCTTTTTGAAGCCTGTTAAGCCTCTAACACAATAATCTCGCAGCCCAGAGATGAGAGATCGCAGCTTGTACCCAGTTCTGGCTACTTCTGAGGCCTCCTAGAGGCCGGATTTCAGGATAACTTGGTCTCTGAGACTTTTGCAAGAAGACTTTTGAGAACTCTGACAATTCTCTCTGAGAATTTTATTTTTGCAAAGGTGTAGGAGCAGAGTTGGGTGGTCAGCATGGTGATGGGATGGACAGAGATGAGAGATCTCTGGAGTCAAGGTTGGTTTTAGAGCATGTGGTTTATTGCACAGGGCGTGGGTGTAGGGGCCCTACTATGAGCTCCCAGCTGCAGCTGGAAGCAGGTCTGAGAGAGAGAGAGCAAGGAAGAAGAAGAGGAAGAGGATGAAGTTCCTGTTACAATACATTAAATCTTCTTCTATACTGAATATTCTGATTTACACCAACCAATCTTGTACAAGACACAAATCCTACAGCATTTACACACAGCCTAGCAGAATCATTACATTCCCATCCTGTGTTATATTTTAAACCCTAAAACAACTCTTTGACCCCTCCTGCCAAGCTAGCAGGGTCTGCTCTGACCCTTGGACTCTTGGTAAGGAGAGTTTAATTGTTTAAATCAAAAGGGAATTGTTTAAATCAAAAGAGGATTACCTTCAGCCGGCCATACTATTGTTGTCCAGTTGTTCAGTAACTAAAGCTTGGCATCTTAGACATCGAAACTTGCTTTCAATTCTATTTCACTTCTAGGTTTCATATTCTCCAAATCTAAGGAGTCATATTTATAAGGCTTTCCTGTTTCATCTTCCCCAACATAAAGACTTTGGCCTTCAGGATGATGAGGCTCAGTGGGTTCTTCTCATTCACAGAGGGTTTCATGTCTCCTGAAAGAGAGAGTAAGCCCAGTGTTGGCCAGAAGGGCAGGGCTGTAGGCGCTCTGGTATTTTGTTTTCCCATCCCTGCGTGTCGACACGTGGCTTTGCGCCCCGTGATTTAACGCCCCGGCTCTGGCCTGGGCAAAGTGCTGACAAGAACCCTGCGGGCATCTCCCACACTTCCCTGCCAACAAACCCAAATCTCTTCCTGTGGCATGCCCACCTCCAAGCTGGCGTTCCCCTCTGAGGAGCCCAGTGTCCGTAGCACATTAATTGACGGAGTTATGAAGGGTTCAGCTGTCCCACCACAGTCAAGACGAACATTTTCCAGTGTTGACTTCCCTTCTGCATTAATTAAGGTTTGGAAACTCCTTACATCAACACGCCGGACTCCTGCACTGGCCTCTCATCACCTTGGAGGGCTCCTGATGTGCCAGACCGTTATCCCTCCTGCTGTAAGGGGATGCAGTGCTCAGATGTCAAAAACAAAAATAATATTGCGGACGGGGAGCGTTTGCAGCAGGGAAATGGAATTTTTTAGGCATTGGTTGTGTGGAGCAGCTGATTAAAGGCTTAAAAACCCCCCATGCAAGCTTTGAGGGCAGGACCAAACATTGCAGACAAGACTGGTGGTGAATACTAGAGCCTTTTAGCATAAAATGATGTTTTGAAATTCAATTTCACATTTTGCACTCAAGGTTCAAAGTATCATTCAATTTTTTTCCCCCTTTATTTTAATCATCAAAGAATCGCAGATCTTTGGGTTAAATTGTGCCAAAATCTCCAATGGGATTTCTGTTTACAGTGATTTATTTATCATGAATGATCTGAGCTCTATGCACCACTGGAAACTCTTGCAAGCGAGTGGGTCTGTCTCTGAATTTCTCCTTGAAACATAATCCGTGTTTTCCCCTTCAGACTGGACCATTACAATTCTCTTTCTTCCATTTTATTTTGGTCATTTTAAATAACTACTATTGACCCTCCTTTCCCACACATTTGTAGATCATTTTAATGCCCCCATTGGTCAATGCCAAACAATCCACAGTGAGTGGTTCTCATCTTTTCTCTTTTTTCAGCCCATGCAGTTATCCCAGCAGGAATCTTATCTGTATAGTCATGATTTAGGATGCTGAGTGATCATGGTTTTATTTTAATGAAATTCTGGATGTATAATGATGGAATAACTGTGCCATCTCCAGTGAACGCCATCGCCATTCTCATACCTGCCATGATTCTGGCAGTTCTTCTTTCCCAGAGATTATCAGGATGTTGGATCTCTCTTTAACTGCCAATACACATCTACTTGTACAAAATTCTACTGCCATGTTTAGCTATTTTAATTTATTATTATGTTTTTCTATGAAGAAATTATATTGGGGGAAACATAAAATCAACATTAGTAAAATTCAGGAGAAAGAGAGAGGAGTTAAGTTTCCATAACATGTTTTTGGCAGATGTAAATGGATGTAATATTTAAAAAAATATTTAAAAAAAATTAAAATACATTAAAAAATATCTAAACCCATAGTTATATCAACAGCTTGTCTGCTTGCTTCTAAGATGATTTAGCTCTGTATAGAAAATTTTATCTTCAAACAGTGCAGGTGACTCATGTTCTCTGATTCCAAAATATCCCAAAGCCTCTTGAGGGGATGTTTGTTCTCATTTATTCCTCTAGAAACAGTGGTTTGAGTCTTTATGGATCTGATTGAACCCACAGAGGTCACCTTTTACTTCCTTGGGTTTGAGTGAGCCCAAATAAATGTCAAGTTCTTCTTTTAGTGTCCAGACAAGTGAACGAGGTTTAGTCCAAGCCCCCAACCAGTTCCATCCATACATGTGAGCTCCTGGACCCCAGAACAGCAGCACCACAACCCCCCCTGGTCAGAGCTCTTCCCCTTCCCAGGATCACACACCTCTGCTAAACACTCTGTCCTGCCAGCAAAGGGTTAATAAAGACCCCTTTAGAAAAGAATCCCTTTGAATACAGCCTGAGAGGGAGCTCAAATATTTTCTCAATGGAGAGTTAGGGGAGTTTTCTGTGGATCTGGGGTGACAGAAAAGTCTTCAGAAAGCCTCAGAAGAAAGCTCCTTTGAAATGGCCCGACTGGTGTTATGATAAGCACTTCGATAAGCCCACCCATGGAAAAGTTATTAGGAATTTATATCATATGGATCCCATTAACCTAAACGTTTGCTTTCAGAGAAAACTTCTCGGTACATGACTACCACTAAGCCCAAGCACTTCAGGTTTGAGGATTGTGTTTTCACAAAGGAATCGAGGGTTATCCAATCAATTAGCTGAATTCCCTGTGTAATTGTGCTTTAAATGAATCACCTGGTACTAATGAGGCTGCTTACCCATTAAAGGAAATAAAAAAAAAGCAAACCAAAAAATGTTGCCTTTAAGGGAAACACTTTAAATCTGTGGAAAAAAATATCACGCAGTTTATGGTTAATCTTTGGCACTCGGTGCCTTGGGATATACCCAGAGCAGGTAGCTTGGGAAGATTAGGCAGAAGGATTTAGGTCGGATGGCAGTCAAAATATCACTCAAGCTATTTTTAATTAATTATTACAAGACCATCTGAAATCATTACTGCTATCAAAGCCGTGTCATTTAGGTGACAATAAAAATATAGGCTAAGAATCAGGCTGGAGGTTGTTCTTCAGAGGCAGGAAGCAGAGCACGAGCATGGAGCTGACAGGGAGCAGAGGAGTAAGGAACTGGGATTCACTGGGGCCAAATGCCCAGTGCTGGTTGTGCAGAATTTCAGCTTTAGAGCTTGGAAGAGACCCCAGTTATTTTCATCATCTCGCCTGCCACACTCTGCTGCACTTTTGGAAGGGTTTAATACACAGGCTTTTGCCGTGGAATCATTTAATTCCGTGCTGTATTATTGCACAATTCAAAGACTTCAGGGCCCTTGCAGGAGCATAAAGGATTCCAGGCTACACGGGCTGTTTGTCAATCCCAGCCAGGCAGCACGTAGCCATCAGTGGTTTAGTGAAGGATTTTATCATTAACTTATATCGTGTTTCTAAATTAATTCACTTGAGCAAGAGGAGAAAAAAAAAAAAAGCAATTAAGGCCCTGCTCCACACAGCAGAGTCCACAGGCAGGAGGCTGCAGCGAATTATCCAGAGCATATTTCTCCCAACCACAACTGGATTGGAACAATTTAAGGGATGTGAGCACTGAACGACAGCAGATCTGGATGACTAATGGGGGAGCACCCTCAGCCCTCCTTCCTCCTGCCCAGCAAACACTGGATTTTCCTGCTGGGAAGTGCTCCCCACACCTTGTCCTGCTCCTCTTGGTCACGGTGGGGTGGGTTGTAATGCCCTGTGGATCCAAAAGGGCCTTCAAAGCAGATATTGAGCAGCTTGTTGGAATTACTGCTGGGCTATTTTTGGTTCGTTCAGAGGTCAGCGCCTTTCCGTGAGCAGGGAGTTCTGAGATATTCCCCTGGACAAACAGAGAGATAATTGCTCGGCAAAATAAAAGAATTCGCTCAGGAGCTGGCAAACCAGAGAAGGGTTTTTGCTCTGATTCAGAGAAATTTCTGCTGAGTGTAGCTGGGATTTCTGGCGCGTGAGAAGGGCCTGACTGAACATCTCCCCAACTGTTGCCAGCGAAGTGGAAAAAAATGAGAAACACGCAAGAAGTGCCCACTTTTGATCACCAAGGTGTTTTGATCTCATAAATTATGTCTGAAATTAGGCGTGAACTGGAAAGTGTGAGTGTGTTTTCCCTCAGTCTGGGAGCTTCTTGTTTGGAGAGAAGGAGCACTTTGCCTCCACCTTCACCAAATACCTTTTCTTTTTCCACCTCTGCTTTCTAAGGAGATTTTCTCCTGCCATTTATCAGGGGTGTAGGATGGAGAAGCACCTCATTCCTCCCTTTCTCTCTCCTCTGGGATTTCCTCAGTCTAAACCTCACTCTTAGCTCCAAAGAGACCTGAAAATGTTCTGGGCTCTGGAGCAGGTTGACCTGCAACCTAATCTCATCCCAACTGTCATAACAGCGTGCTGGCCGTGCACAGCTCATAAATCCCAATAACGCAGAGTTAATGGGACAGGCCTTGACAGTGCCAGGACTGGGAGGGCACACAATAAACAAAGAGTGCCTGAGTGCAGAGGCACGGCAGAGCAGTGAAAAATCATCAGGTGATGCTACAAATCTTGTGCTGGTATTTCCAAGGGCCTCTGCTGCAGGCAATGCTGGGGGGAGCTCGGTTCCCTCTTTGGACACACCTTCAGACAAGGCAGGGGAGGAGAGTTGGTGTTAGAGCAGCTGAAGGGACAGGTCAGACTGTCTGGGAGGATATGAGAGGACTCTGAGGAATTATCTTCCCTCAAGCAGTGATTCCCTCCTCTAGAACCAGGATTTCTCACCAGCAAGGCTGGGAGTTCATGGATTCATCAGGAAGGGCACAATCTGTCCATCGGAGACAAAGCACTGCCCTAAGAAATTTAAATAGGTTCAATTTGCCCAGATTTGATTTAAAAAGGACAAGGAGAAAAATCACCCCAGAAAATGAAGTTCATTTGTTAATGATTCCAGAATATCTGACTGAAAGAATTTTCCTTGTAATTTCTACAACTTCCACACCAAAAGCATGGATAAGCAGAAAAGCAGCAGAGAAACTTATTATCTTTTTACCAGAAAGCTTGTGGTGCTGACCTGTGCATCTCTTAGATCCTGAAATAGATTTTAACGTTGTTTTCTTAACCCTGGCATGGGAAAGAGTGGATTTTCCAACCTTTGTTAATGATGGACAAGCCTGAAGACTTTTGATAATTTACTTCACAATGGGTAAATAGCCGAAGTAACCTTATCTGAACCAGCCAGGATCATTTGGTCTGAATAAAGAAGCTGAAAGGCTCATGAGAATGGGACTTCTTACAAGATTTCCTTTATTTCCTCTTTCCAGTAGGAAAAGTGACACACAGAGGATATCCTATCTTTCTGTATTTCGCCACCTCTGCCTCTCCTCAGAGCTGGACTAAAAGCTGCAAAGTCATGTGAAAGCAGAGATTGGGAATCATTCCCCTGACCTTTCTGGAAAGATTAAATGAGACTGTAGGTTTATCTGCATAACCACGTAATGGTAGAGAAATAACATTTCTTTGACGCATTTTTCTTTTAAGTCTGTTAATTTCATTGGTGCTATTGTTCACTAAACATATTTTGTTAGGCAATGGATCAGATCCGCCTTTATCCCCTGTTCTTTAGAATATTTTTTGCTGGTAAAACTGGGGCTTTCTTAGCTGAGGAGAAAGTTTAATCCTCTTGGACTCACCCAGAGAGGTGAGAGAAGGATTTTAGGTTACAAGGTGAAAGAGTAAATCGTCAACTCAGAGGAACTAATCTTAAGTCCAAGTGAGCAAAGTGTGGTTTAGCTTTCAAACATGAACTTTTAGAATTGATGGAAACATCCCTTTGCTGCAAAACCTCTATTTTCCAAATGAAAAATAAAAACAGTGTAGGATCTGGCTAATGGAAACACACTATTGTAGAGGTCTGAGTGAAAGGAATAGAGAATCTGATGTCAGTAAAATGTGCACCTCCAGAAAATAAAAGCTTTAAACACTGTGTATTCAGAAAAAGAAAAAAAAGGAAAAGTAGGAAGAAAAAACCCAAAGGAAAAGAAGGGCCGTGATCCATGCTGATGCCTGCATTTCTGTTATTAGTAGTGGCCCTGTCCCAGCCAGGCATGAATCACATGCAGAAATCAAAACTAAACGTTGAGCAATCCTTTGGGGGGCTGGGGGTGGAAATCTCCAGGTTTGGGTTTTCTCCAAGAGGAGCAGAATGGTGGGATGTGGATCCTCCCATGCTCCAGGGCCCCCAGCAAAACCTGCTCCCTGGGGTTTGCTTATGGTACCTGTCAATGTGGCCCAAAGGTCTCTGAAATGAGCAACTTTCAGTGTCTTAGTTTGGGGATTTTGCGTTTTTGGATATTTCTGCCCATAAACATGGATTTCTCCCCCCATTCCTGCAAGGAGTCATCAGCAGTGTGATGGCTGTGAAGATTTATAAATTCTGCTTCAGGCAAATTGGTAAATGTCTACTTTCAACTGGTTTTGGGTGGTTTTTTAAGTGTGGAACTGCTGGAGTCTAAACCTTTGGATTTCCCTGGGATTTTTCCATGCTCGTGTGACATCCACCTTTTCCTGGGTCAAAATCCACTCCTAACATTTGTG
The DNA here is from genome assembly GCA_021534815.1 of Acrocephalus arundinaceus. Classification (NCBI taxonomy): domain Eukaryota; kingdom Metazoa; phylum Chordata; class Aves; order Passeriformes; family Sylviidae; genus Acrocephalus; species Acrocephalus arundinaceus. The sequence goes on along the minus strand of JAJEOU010003008.1, from coordinate 18,762,072 downwards.
GATGCTCTGGTTTCCAGACAGACCCCAGCTGGGCTTATTGGTCCAAAACAGCTCTGCCTCTTCCCAGAGAAAATCAAGGCACAGGCTGAACCTCAGGCAGTAAATCCCCAAAGTTTCAGTCCCTGGAGATTCCATCCCCTGATATCTTCTCTCATCCATCCAAAGCTTGAGCACCTGGTGAGTTCATTGCCCATTTTATGAGCTATTGAGTGGGGTGAACACGTGACTTGACTGTAATTGAGTTTTAACTGCTGGAAAAATATCTCATTTCTATTTGGGTACAGCGTTTATTGGTTTCTCAAATTTTTATCAGGTTTTTTTTTTTTTTTTTTTTTTTTGTGGCTCTGCTGACTCAGAAATGGGAGAGGACACCGTGAATTAGGAACCGTAAAAGGGAGGAAAAGTAAATTAGGGACATTCTCTCCCTTCATAAATAAATATTTATGACTCCACCAATAGGTTCTCCTGCTCCAGCCCTGTGCAAACACTGCCTGCAGCAGAGGCAATGTTGATTTTAATCAGTGTGCTCAGATGCAGAGTCCTGTTCCTCAGTGCCTGGAGTGGGACTCAGCTGAGTTCCTCACAGATTCTTTGATTCTCTGAATGCATGTCCAGGTGCTTTTTAGGTAACTGGGTAACTAATTTATACATTGCTATTTCCATGGAATCTCCTGAACATTCGTGGCATCAGTTTTTTGCAATCTTACCTGGAAATTTATCTGATCTATAAATCAAATATAAATTCAATAATTCACCAAGCATTGCCTTAAATTCCTCAACTCCCGTTCCCAACACAGATGCTTATTTAGGAGATCTCATCCCTTCAGGCTGTCCCTCTTCTTTCCTGATGTTTCAAACCCAAGTGAAACGAGGGCTCTCCTCCTGGTTGGCACTCTGATTTGGATGTGGGTGAGGGATGTTTTTCCTGCGAGCGCTGGAGTTTCTGCAGGCAGCCAGTTGGGTTTGTTTATTTCCCTGGCATTTCAAAGCCTGCCCTGCCCTGTGGCTCCTCGGCTTTGGGACAGTTTTGGTGTCTGACAAAAGTGGAGGGAAAAAACCCTCCTGAGCACTGGGTGTTGCAACCTCCTGCAGAGGAGCGGCCAAACCTCCTCAGCCTCCCCATGCCAGACCACGCAGCGCTGAGATGCTGAAATTTGTTCCTTCCTGGCACTGCTTGGGAAGGGCCGATTTCGTGGGAGAAGCTCTGTCTGTAAAGCCTTCAGAATAGCCTGATTTTTATGAGAAATGACAACAAAAGGAGAGTAAGCCAAGGGTGCTCCAAAAGCTTCATTTTTCTCCTGCCTCCCTCTGCTCTCACCAACATCATGGAGAGAATTTCCTTAGGATTTCTCTGGGAGACTCCCTGTAGAAGAGCTTGCTGTTGCTGCAAGTCCTTATGCTTCAAAGGGAAAATGAGTGGCTTTGGGTAAACTATTGACAAAGCAAAAGTGTGACTGCTCTGAGGTCGTTTCAGTGCATGAGGCCACATTCTTCCTCGCAAGAGCTGGTGAAAGTAAACAACATTATTATAGATTTTGGTCATGCCCTGGCATCAGGCAGTGCAGTTTCTGTGTTTGCCATATGCTCGCACTGAACTGGAACAGCTCGGCGTACACAGGGAAATTGTTTCAAGAGCCAGCTCAGCCCTCAGAACTCTCTGTCAAAATTACGACGCACATGACGCGTTCTGCCCGCCACAGAGGGGCTTTTTGTTTGTCGGGCGAAATAACGCGGGATTTGGGATATCATTTAGGAAAGCTTTATTTAAAAAAAAAATATATTTTTTAAATGCTTTTGTTAAAAAGCTTTTTATCAATTTTTTTCTCTCTCTCCTTTTTATTTTTTTTGTTTCATATCCCACCACAGGCCTGGAAACTGCAGGGATCAGCGGAGAGCATCCTGCAGCTTCCCGCCACGACCGCGGCTCCGCGCAGGATGGGAGACGGAGGAGGCGCAAGCCAAAACTTTCAAACTGGGACTGCAGAAGGCAGACTTGCTGAGCCAAATAAAGAGAGGAGGGAAAACTGACACCGCACAAGACATGGACAATTGTTGCCACCGGCTGGGAGGCCTTAAATTACAACCCCGCTTTGTGTATCCAAAAGCTTACACTTTCTATTTATATACCCCGCTTCTTCTGTGCACCAAAAGTTGGATTTGGCAAATGCAGCTATTCCCTGCAGGCACAAGGGTGGGGTTTGCTGCAGAGAAAATAAACTTGATTGTTGAAAACCTGTGTTTGCAATTACTCGGAGTTTCAATATTCTAAGGTCAAAATAGATCCTTTCAAATTCATAATGCTTTGAAACAGATTCGTGTTCGTTCTGAAATGGTTATTGGATTAAAATGAAATATCGGGGTATTTTTGGTAAGCGAGTTATAGCAAAATCCTTCAATAGAAATTATGAAAATGTGGAAAGAAAGAAGCTATTGAAAGTGGGGTTAAAGAAGACCTTTCCTGTTAAAAATAATTAGTTCTAAAAATGACAACCACCTACATTAATCAGTTCTGCTGCACTGAACTGGCCAAACCAGGTTTCCAATTCATCTTTTGGGAGATTATTCTATGGTCTGAAAGATCTTTGCTTGGCAAAGGAGCAGGTATAAATAGTAAGAGACATTTTCTTTGGGGACTTTGGGGGACTGGATGAGAGTCTTAGTTCATAAATATTGTCACAGAAAACCCTGTGACTGTCTTTGGACAAAAAGCCAGATTTTGCAGTGTGTTCAGTGTGCCTTAATTTCCTTAGGAGTGAGGAACATGGACTGACATTTAAAAATAAATTAAATGTCCCACCAGGACCGAGCCAAGGAGATCTCCTAAGTCAGGAATAATCCTTAAATTCTAAAGCAACCATTCAAGGGGACAAACTATTTTTAATCATTTATTTGCTATTTATATTTCAATGACATCTCCAGAGCATTTCACAGTTTCCACCTTGGACGACCAACTCGAGATAACTTTTGAATGGAGAAAGAGTAAGAAATGAGGCCTTCAGGACCAGGAATAAAAAGCAAATTTAGGAAAAAAAAAATAAAACCCTCCTGAATAATTATTTAGGTCCTGGAACTGTGGCAGTGCACTGCAAAAGTGCTTCAATAGGGCTGAGAGCCGGAGCCTTTCTCCTCCACCTCGGACTGGAGCTACATCTGGCATTTCCCCCTCGTAGGAAAACAGTGAGGGGCTTGTTCCAAGGAAGGTGCAAGGAGGGGAGCCAGAGCCCGCTCTGCATGCTCCTTGCCTTGAAATATTCCTTCACTGCATGCCCACTTGAAGGCCCCTTTATGCTGAGGAAACTTAGTGTAAATAGGAGTCAGGCTCAAAGAGCCTGGAGAGCCAGAGCACGAGAGTTCAAACCTTTTCAATTCCAACCCTTGCAGGCCAGAGCAGCCCTGAACCTCCAGCCAGGTTTCGCCCCACTGTACAAAGTGTGCTCGTTAAGGCTGGCTGATGAGCTCTGCTAATTACCCTGTGCTTGGGGCTGCCATGTTATGGATGGCAGGAACACCAGGGATGTGTTTTTGGAGAGGCGGAGGGGGCGTCTCTTAGTTCTCCTCAATTTCTTGAGAAGAAAAAGCTTTCATTTTAATTTTTTTTTTTTAACCTTAAAGTGTTACTTGTAAATGGAGGCCAGAATTTAATTTCAGATAGTGTTACTCCACCTTGTGCAAGTGATTTCTCTTGACACTGCACTGACTGCCCGTGCACAAAAAGCCCTTTATGACTTACGCCAAAGAGCCTGAAGTATTTTTTGCCTCTCCAAAAATGACATTTCGTTCCCCCTGCCTTTTTTTTTTTTTTTATCACCTGAACACTGGCCTTAAAACCACAGCACGCAAAGGCCCCATGTGAAGTAGGGAAAGGCATTCAGCATCTGCTTATATCCCCAAACTGAAGCACCAGTGTGCCTAAAAAAGCTTGTATTTAAAGGCATTGCAGCTGCATCAGCTCATATTTCATCCAGCCACCAATTTCCTTTTCCCCCTGACAAACAGGCCTCAGAAAGAACCCAGGCCAGAAATTCTCCACGTTAGCGAAACATTTCCTCTTTCCCCTTCTCCCTTCCATTAATGTTATTACGCTGCTCCTGGGAAAAGATGACTTTTCCAATCCAGGCAGAATATTTCTCTCTTTTCTTTTCTTTCTGTCTGTTTTCTCCTTCTCCTGGCTGAGGGTAAGGGAAGAACAGGCGGAAAAGGAATATTGGGGTGAAAGGAAATAGAGGGTTTCGTCAGGAAGGACACCCTAAAATCTGCCTCTCTTTCTGCACACGGATGCAGAGGGAGAGCAATTCCTGTTTTCCTTCCTCTGAATGTGAGACACAGAGAGGGAGAAAGCCACAACGTGGGTGACAACATCCAGGTGCTCAAACACCACAAGGGTGACAGCATCCACCAAGCATCAGGTGCTCCCTATGGAATCTAAAACTGCTTCAAGCCCATTTGACTGATCCGGGGGTTAAACTCATCCTAGACCTGGCTGTGGTTACTTACAGCTTGTTAACAAGTCCAAATTTGCAGTTTTCAGGTTATTATATTTTTTTTCTAGGTGTCCAGCAGCTTCCATGGTCTGTGCAATCCCACCTCTGCATGCCCACCAAAAATCTCCACCCTCCCACCTTTCATGACCAACCTTTAAACTCCTGGCTCTTCCCTGCCTGACTTATACCAGGACCAAAGTTCAGCCTACACCAGACCAAAACCAGCTCTGATACAAGAATGAAGAATCACATTCACATCAAATTTGTGTACACTCACATCAAATCTGATTTTACCACATGCATGTTCACTTCAGCCTATTTTATTTTCCTTCTCTCCCAGGACAGGAAGGCAGAGCCCCAGAGGACAGAAAACATCTCGCTGAAATGAGTGGCAAAGGACAGCCAGGTCATAATTCCTGGCCTCAGAGCGAGCGTGGAGTGACTGAACCATAAACTTTCTGTTATGCCCATAAAAAAGGTGAAACAGCAGCATCTGCTCACTGAAAACCCTCTCCAGCACTATTTTAAAGTAATTTTAGCTTATTCTAAGGTAACTCACACAGGAAATCCATCCATGAGGCAGCTCTTGTAAGTTCTGGTCGAGAACTGTTTCTTCTTTCTTGTTGTGCCTAAAAGCCATGAAATAATCTGAGTTTGTCACGTTTGGTTTTTTGAGAAGTGAACCCAAAAATCAGGTAGATTTTATGAAAAAGTGGCTTACAAAAGGAGCAATTTTCCAGTAAAGAAAGGGCTTGACAGAGAATTTCCTGCAGGTTGTTTAATCATGTCCTCATGTGGCTGGATCAGGTATTTTCAATCAATCCGATTTTATGTAGTGTTTTAGCACTTCTTGGCAATGAGAACTAAAAGTGGCTTCGGAAATGGGTCAAAAATCATAATTTACAAGAGCCCAGGAATGGTTCATTTCTAGAGATCAGATTGAGCAAATGTCCTTTCTGCTGTTCTATTCCACTCGGATTTGTAATTTAATTCTGAAAATCTTCTGCAGAAATTGCCATTTCCAGTGAGAAAATGAGTCCAGCCAGACCCCCGAACTTTTCCTCCAGGATTATTGGGAAGGGGCAGTTTCTCTGTCCACTCTTTGTTTCCCTTTTCCGAATTATTTTTTGGTGTTCTTACTCACTTTTCTGCTTTTGCTTTTCCCCCCTGAGCTGGGAGCTTTGTTCAGACAGACCTTCCCTTGTGAGTGGTTTCAGTTTCAACAAATTGCCATTCTGTGACACCCCGCCAACAAAAAAAGTGCCTTGGAAAATTCCCAACCACCTCCAGCCTGGGCTCTGGAGCACATTTCATTCCCAAATCCTGGCCTAACCATGGACCAAACCATCCATGGGCGTAGCTCCCCGTGCTCCAGGGCATCCCCTCTGCGAGGGAGTTGGCCCCACGGAGCAGGGGAGGAATTTGGAGTGCAATCCTTCTGGAGGTGACAGCCTGGGTTTGGAGTTGGGGAGGGTGTTATTCAGCATTTCTGACAAGAGCAGAATAATGATGCCGTGTCTGGTTTTGATTTAGAGCGAGTTGCAGTGCCACACTTCAAAAAAAAAAAAAAAAAAAAAAAAAGACTACTCCTGTTTTTTAGGGATTGAAATGATCAATTTTCTCTTTTTGGAAGGTTAAGTGTGGGCAATCCTCTCCATTTTTTGGCTTTGTCATCAGCAGACAGAGAATCCTGTTGTACTCAAGTGTTCACAGAAACAAGAACTTATCAGCTTTTGAAAGAAATATAAAAGTATTGATAATCTCACCTTTTTAAAGAAAAAAATTAGTTTTCCAGGAGTGTCTAGCAATGATAACACGAAAAAGATGAGATGAATTTATATATTTTTTTCACTAGAAGTGAAAATAACTCTACAAAGTGTAGACAATACATAATGAGATGTAAATCATTAAGTGGAAATGGACTCGTTTAGACAACCCAGGTTAATTCTTTGCTGGCATGCAAAGATTTGTTTTTTATTGTGCACCTCTCAATGATTGATTCTCCTCAGATCCCCTGAACGTGATCCTTGACTTCATTTTTTTTCTCTTTCAACCAACACTGCAACAACTCACACAAAAATTTTTACCCCGCGTTTTGACTGAATTTTCCTTTTCCTTTCACTCTTCCCCACCGCGGTTTCTCCCAGCTATAAGAATAACAAAACCAATAAAAGCCAATCTTCCAGCCATGCCTGGAGAAGTTTTATTTCGGTTTTGCTTTCCGCCAATGTCCAAACACCACTCGGAGCAGCCTTCACTCCCTGTCACGTGCTCGCAGATTTTTCCTTCATGCCTTTCTGCTTAGAGATGTCTTGTCGGAGGATTTTATTTTGTGCATGTCAGAGAACAAGTATGTTTTTTATGACATTTATGAATGTGACCAGTCTGGGAACATGCTGTCTGTCTGGGCGGGTTGCAGCCAAACTTGAAGTCATTGTGACCAGAATTTCCAATTTTGGGGGTGGCTGATCCATCAGCTGGGGTCAATAAATTGGCAGATTTGTCTTTTATAGTACAGGGAGGGGGCTTGGAGGGTTGTCAGGGCGAGGTTTTAATTATCTGGGATATTAAGCAGGGCTATTCCTTCCACCTTTCTCTGCCTTTCCATTTGGCTGTAAAATTTATATTAACTGCAGTATTACATAAAAAATAATTTTGATTTGAATGCCGTGGTACACAGAAACCAGTTTTGGCCTGAAGTGCAAGGATCAAGCCTGTAGCATCAAAATATCAAAAGAATTTCAGTTTTTTGCTGCATGAAGCCTGCCTGCCTTATTTCAGCTGCTCCAGCCCTCTGAAATCCATGATTGAGAGCTGCTAACTCCCAACGATACCCTCCTGGCAAGCAGGCTTGAGGTTTTTTTAATATTTTATTTTAATTATTTTTAGTTTATAGCTCAGCAATTCGCCTGACCCAGGGGAACACTTAAACTAAATTTGATAGATGTCAAGTCGGGGGGGAAAAAAAAAAAAAAAGAAAGACAGCAGTGTTCTTTCTCCCTGCAATTACAAATGTTTGCTGGAGACTTTTCTGACAGGATTAAGCGCAGCAGAAACCTGGGGGGAGCAGAGAGGGATTGGAGCCCAGCGCTCAGCTCGGCCTGATGTTCTCCAGAACATGGAAGGGGAGCAGGACACCTCCAGTAGCGCTTTGCAACTCCAAAAACAGCGGGTTTGCCTTTTTCCCCCTCTTTTTCCCCAATCCCAACCCGTCTTGAACCAACTGGGGGAGCTGAAAAGAGCATCCTTGTTTTTTCAGCTGATTTTGAGGTGTTGGGATGCCCCCAGGCAAAACAAAAAGCAGAGCTTGGAGCTGCAAAGAAGCGTGGGATGCGAAATCCCGATTTGGACATCTCCCCCAAAAACAAATATTAGAAACATCCAAAACAATTTTTAAAAAAAGAGGAAAAAGTGGCTCTGCTGTTTCCCAACCCATTTTTTTCCTTGCAGACTGAATTTTTGAAGATACTGTAAAACAGATTGATGCGGTCAGTGACAAAGAGAGAAAAATTGGGCTCCTTGAATTTCTGTAGGAATTATTCAGATGGGAAAAATGTTGCATTTCTCCAGTATAATGTGCTGGCTGCATCAGGGAAAAGGAATGGGCTCTCCAGTTTTGTATCATTACATCATTGGCTCAAATCTTGCCCAGGAATTTCATCCAAAACTCGGCGAAATCAGTGGGAGTCTCATCACTGGGAATCAATACCCAGGTACACACATTTAAAAAAAGAACAAATAAAAATTGTTAGAGAAAATCTTGAATTGTCATTTTGAAAGTGTTCAGAGTTTTCTTTCCAATGGGATAAGGGAAGAAATTATTTAAAATTCTGATCTTTCTATGCTTCTTTTCAATTTTTTTTTGAGTGATCCCAACTCCTTGGAGATTTACTGCTCACATCTTATCACTGGAAAAGAAGGGGAATTACAGGCTGGGAATGAATAACTTAAATACACCAAAATTAGGTTATATTTAAAGGTTGGAAATGCTCTTTTTTTGCTTCTTTCTTTCTGTAATGAAGAAATCAAAATGATATTTATGGGACGGGGTCTTTTTCCCACTGAAAGTAAAGGCTGACAAAAAAATTCTGCACAAACATGAAAATGCTCCATGGTTCATGTGAAATCTGCCAATCCTGGTTCAATTTTGGGAATAGTCTGAGTGAAATAATATTGCCAAAGCGGTGCCCATTACGCTCAAAATAAAAACGCTCTAACATCCTTCTAAACCTGAGTTGCATTTTCCTGATGCCCTTTCCATTGTGGGAACCAAGGGTGGTACTGCACTTGCTCATGATTTAAAGTGTTTTCACTGTCTGTTTTCCAGTCTTAATTACTAATTTGAAGGAAAACTCCTTAATGAATGAACAGGTGCTCTTCTAACTTATTCAGGAACATCCACTCAGAGTGAAATCTAAGCTGATTTATTTCTGCAACTGTGGAATGCGAGGTTCCCTCCATATTTTTATTCCCAGCTTTCGGACAAATAAATCAACGCTCAAACAAACATTTACAATATTGGATAACAAAAAAATATGAGTGGTGATTGTCTGAATCAGTTCGTAATCAGCCAGGTAAAGCGGTTTAGCAGATGATGAAACCCCAAATTGCTCCGTGCTGATAATTGTTTGCTCCTGTTCCTTAACTCTGGGTGGGCAGCGCTGCTTTTCCTCTGTCTGCTGGAAAGAAAAGCAGGATGGCTCTCCCTCTGCTCTTCACCTTAACTGCACACAGCTGGGTTTCGTATCAAAAGAAATAAATATCAGCCCTAATTAATCCTTTGAGGCCGCTGGGTACGAACTCCTGAGCGGGCCAGGCTTTAATTCCAGGCTCAGGGATGGGCAGTGCAGGGCTGGCTGTTGATTTAATGCACGATATCATGTCCAAAAAGGATCTGGAACAACACTGATTTACATCAGCTGAATATTTGGCTCATTTGAGGCTCCCCTGGGAAGGAGAGGGGGGATACCTCCACACATCCATCCCCCCTGCTCTGCTCAGATGTGGTGTGGAGAAAACTGCATTGCAAACTGCTTGGGAAACACGGGGAATTTTTTATAATAAAATTTGCAGATTGCTGAGGTTGTTTAATTGGGGAAAAAATATATTCCTTCAAGAAATGCAAACTGCCTGATTTACTAGTCCTTTATAAAAAGTTATTTATAATGATTTGACCAGAAGATAAAACTCTTGTATTTCAGACAAAGGAGTATCAGGATGGCAACACTCTGATTAGTTTTACATCTTTCCTAATTCAGCTAATTCAAAGATAGACCTCAGGGATTTCCTTGAACAGCAATAAAACTTGTTGAGAATGGGCTCTGTTACATGTTTTACAATTCAAAACCTGTCTGTCTCTTTTTTACTCCCTTTTTTTTTTAAGAAAAAAACCTCTAAAATGATTTTGATCCAAGCATCTGAGTGAATTCAGAGCAAATGGAAGTACAGGGAATGTTAACCCTGGCCTGGGTACAGTCAGGCTTTGTGCAAACTTCTCCCCCTCCCAACGCTCCTCAAACCCAACCTGCAGTAAACGTTGTTATTCCAGCCCTGGATTTATCCAGCAAAAAGCTGCCAACGGCCCCAAATCGTGTGGCTGATTTCTATAACGAGTGCTAATGAGACCACCACACTGATTTTCCCCAGATTTATTATTTTCCTTCCCAACCAGAGCCCAAACTGGAACCCTCATCCCCAGAGGTTCAAACCTGGTGCATTAATTCCTTGCAAAATTCCTGCTGCCTCCCCACGATGCCATGTGAAGTCATTCCCTTGGATCCAGGCAGGTTTTGTTGTGCTGGGCAGCAGTGTGTTTGCATGTCTATCCATCTATTAAAAGATATTATTTTTCCAGTGGAGAATATTTCAAATATTTCCAAAGAAGCCTTTTTTTATTTTTTTCCCCATTGGGATTATTGGAAGTAAAAATTGAAAGGAATAAAATCATACCAAGAGCACAAAAAACTTATAGTAAAGTCAGAAAAGCAGGGAAAATTAGAATTTAGAATTATGGAATTATTTAGCTTGGAAAAGTCCTCTAAGATCATTGAGCCCATCCATTACCCCAGCACTAACCCATGTCCCCAGGTGACACATCCACGTGTCATAAATCCCTCCAGGAATGGTGAGTCAACCCCTGCCCTGGGCAGCCTTTTCCAGTGCTTAACAAACCTTTCAGAGAAGAAATTTTCCCTAAGATCCAACCTAAAACTCCCCTGGCACAACTTGAGGCTGTTTCCACTCGTTACTTGGGAGAAGAAACCAAATTCCACCTCGCTCCAACCTCCCTTGAAGACAAAGCTGATGCTGACACTTGATGGCCCTGGATGAGGCAGAGATTTCAGTCAGAAATCTTTACTCCACACAAAACTTTTATAAAATTTCTTCCACTTTCCTGAATTTTACACATGCTTTCACATAGGCCTGTCATATAAAGGCAAAGCAAGAGAATCCTCCAAAGAAGGAAAATTAATATTCTAATTAACATCAGTGCCCAGTCTTGATTTCTGAAAGTGTTTCATGAACACAAAGGGCCAGATTAATAAAATAAGGTTCATAAACTAAGGGCCAGATTTATTGCTGTAATGGCAAAAATCAATGCCATAAAACCCAATCCATGCAGAAATCTCACAGAATTTTTGCTTCCTTGTGCCATTTTTCATGGCCAATCTAAGACTGCCACCAGCTCTGATTTTCTTCAAATCCTTGGATAAAAGGGAGAAGTAAAATCACAACTAAATCAATTATAATCCCTGCTATTCTTGGGCAAGCAAAGCCCTTGTGAAGGAAAAGGAATGGCTGCAGGAAGGTCACTGCCAGGAAGTGTTTGAACACCATTAATCCTCCTCTATCAGCCCCTCTGGGTGATAAGATCCCTTTAACCCCTAAGGCAAGTTCCTCTTACCCTGATATCTCCAAGTGGTCACTGACATGTTCCTGTTCTCCACGTGTCTTGGGTTCTGTAACCAAAAAAAAGTGTGCTTTATTTCATCTGCTGAAAATAGATTTGGAGAAACGAGGGCAGCACCAAAACTCTTTGCTGGGATGCCATTTTGGGCAGGGGGCAGGAGCTGGGATGCAGGGACAGGCTGGGTGCTGTGCACTCTTGTGAGGCCTCAAGTTTTATCTTTCCTGTATTTCAGACTCTGTGCTGCCCAGGGGTGCAGCTCTGAGCTCACAGTCAGGGTCACTCAGCTCTCTGCACACAACAGGGACACAAAACAAATCCTTGTCCTGCTGCACACCAAGGACAACTTTCAGCCCAACAGCACAAACAAGGGTGGCTGGAGGGAGGAACAAGAAGGATGGGAGCTCACAGCCTGGAGCTGCAATTGGACAATTCAACCCCAAGATGCAAATGGACCAAAACTTAGAAAAGTGGGAGACCTTGTGACCTGTGGTCCATTTTGTGACCATTTTGTGACCATTTTGTGACCATTTTGGGTCCACCTTGGGTGTAGGCCTGGCCAGGCCCTGTCCTGCCCAAGGTGTACCCTAAAGGCCTGTCAGTAAATCTCTACTTTATTCTCCAGCTCTGTCCAGTCTCTGTTCCAGCTCAGCCTTCCCAAGGCATCCCTTGGAACCAACCTCAGAGAGCTACAAGTGCTCGGCTCTGCCTGCAGATGGGACCACCAGCCTCATTTCACCCCCTCGGTTCAGCCAGCAAACATCAGCTGGAGTGGGACTGGCTGTGAGATAATTCTGCTGGGAGAGACCTGCAGAGCTCCTGCCAGAAGCAACGAGAGGAGCTGTGATCACTGGGAGCTGCTCAGACCTACCAACATCACCTTGAGTGAGCACTAAGCCAGGTGGGTGCTGCCCCTAAAGGTTTAACAACTCTCAGGCACAAATCTGAAGCTCAAAGAGAGGTTTAAACCATTTGCCTGAAGTTAAATAAATGCTTAAATAGTTTTCTGCATTTGGAATCCCAGAGTGGTTTGGGTTAGAAGGGATCTCAAAGCTCATCCAGTGCCACCCCATCCATGGCAGGGATGAAATATCCCCTGTCCCAGGCTGCTCCAAGCCCATCCAGCCTGGCCTTGGACACTTCCAGGGATCCAGGGGCAGCCACAGCTCCTCTACCAGGGCCTCCCCACCCTCATGAGGCAGAATTCCTTTTTTCCCTGATTTTTATATGTCATTATGCAACTGCATAATAAGGTTTAGCACAGAGTCCTTCAGGTTTTTGGTTGTGTTATCCACATAAAAATTCATCCCAACCAGATGTAATTTAGAAAGTGGAGGAGGGTTTCATGATTATTGGTTACATCATCCAAACCTACTTGAGGGAACTGTTCATGAGCGTCAGAGTTTGGCACAGATTGGGAAAATTTCATTTTCCTTTGGCAGAGGAAGCTGCCTAGAAATACTCAGTGATCAGATTTTCAGAGATGTTGAACCTCTGCAGCTCTTCCCATCTCCATAGCAGCATTCCAGGGTTTGACACAGCTGAGCCTCTGTTTGTTATCATCTGTAGGTTCTTTTATGACTCTCTTGTTAAAAATGAATTTTTGTAAACGTATCTTCCAGAGAAGAAAATCCAGCTTTGCCTGTGCCCTTTTGGGGTGCACACAAATCCCTTCTCATGCCAATTCACGTTCTGCAACCCCAAACCACTGCCTGACTTCACAGCCTGGACCAGCCTTTCCCTCCCTTTATTACACAGCATATTTGAGACCTGTAGTTTTATGAGAAAAATTAAGGCTTTGTGCTGTGAGCCTCATTTGATGCCCTGTGGATTTGTGTATGATTTTTACAGCCCAGACAGGCAATCCAGCTTTCCCTTTAAGGAGGACGTGAAGCCAAATTTCTGCCTCTGCCTATTTTATGGAACATGTAGGAAGTTCATATTTAGGGAGAGTTTGGCTCATTGATCCCGTTTGACAGATGGATACAGAGATACAAGGCAGACACGGGGACTGCATGGGCCTGAAATCCCTGAGGAGGGCAGCTAAAATACATTTTGTGAGGAGCAGACTCACTTCTCTACGGGCAGTTGCAGGATTGCAGGTGGGATTTCACACGGACCGTGGAGCTTTGGCTGCAGCCAGGTTGTCTGTACAAGTGGAAAACAAAATTGACATTAAAAATGGGTGAAATGGGACAATCAAAGCATTCAGTAATTTATAATTAAGCTAAAAGAGATGATTTCACTATCTAATATTGCTGCTCGGTGTGTTTGGGCTCCTCTTTGTCTGGGATGAATGTTTGAAAAAAACCCACCCCAACATATTTACAAACAATAAATTTGTAAATCCACTGATAAATTTGCTTTTTTTAGATTTCCATTTTTTTTTCCTTTTCATCATAATCAATTCTTTCTTTTCTATGATGACTTGATTATAAATATGGCATTTTGGCCCTAGGTGACAGAAGCACTCTGGGCCAGATGTGCTGGCTGCCTGTGAAGGGCTTGGCCATAGGATGCTGGTGGTTTAAAGTAACAGGAAACCTGAGGAATATCATAAATCAGCCTTTTCTGACTGGGTTTCTTGTACAGAGTAAAACAAAATGTATTGAATAACTTAAGTATGTGTGAGCCTCCTGCCTACCAAATTACTGGGGGCTGCCAGTGGAAAACACACTAATTTGATGTTGGCCTGCGAGAGAAAATTGTTAAACGAAAATTAGGTTCCAGCATTTTAACACAAAAATCAACTTGGAGCTCAGCGTTAACAGGAGCCTAAGGATTTAACTAACTGCAAGGAAAACAAGGAGAGACAAAATTCCTGACTTACTAAACCCCAGCCCTAAGGAAAAAAAAAAGCCTTTTACTTCTGGATCCCAGCACGGCAGGAGGGACAAAGCGTGTACCAAAGGGTGGTTTTCTTTCTTTGCTCTCTCCTGCCATGGATTTCACAAGGTCATAGGTTGACATTTTGTACTTTTCCACACTTCTATTGACTTTCATTAACAATAAACAGAAGGTGCTGGGCCAAAGTCATCGAATCCGTGACAGAGCATTCGAAAATATTAAACTTCTCACATTCAAGGACATCAGAAGGGGCTGAGCTCAGAGATCCTCTCCCCTGGTGTCCTGGCAGGGCTCTTCAGGAGAGATATGAGAACCACATCTGAGCTGCTCCCCTTCAAGGAGCCCTTTCCAGCCCTAACTGGGGTTGAGGCAATCACATTCCAGGGATATTCCTGTGGATAAACCTGCCTGTGGCAGCGCAGCTAAAATAAGTTATTTCAAATTGATTCATCCCAGGCCTTAATTAAAAGATGCTCTGTTCTTATCATCCCATTAAAGAACATTTTAAAACCAATAATTAAGACCAAAAATGTGGCCTGTTCCTCTCCCAGCCCTTCTCGGCACTACTTAAATAAAATAATACTGAGAAACCAAATGTATTTTTGTTTCCATCTCATAACTATTCTTTTGGGTTTATTTTGAAGCAATAATTCTAAAAGTCTTTCAATCTCCTCTTTCTGACCATTTTGTGGAGGCAGTCACGGCCTGGCATTGCTGTTCCCTGAAGAATGGCTCCCACATCAATGCTTTAGCACCCACACCTTCTCAGATGCTCGTGCTTTCCCTTTCAGAAACCACTCTGGAACAACTTCCAAAATTATAAATTAATGGGCTTAGAATGGATTGGCCCAAGTTTTACCATTTCCTCCACACTGGAGATGTTTTTTTGGTCAGCCTGGGACATTTGCTTTCCTGCAGAGTTCTCCCTTTCTCCATGGTGCTGCTACGTGATTTACCTGAACACGGACCCCCTCTCACATGGAATTCTTCTGGCTGGGGAGAGTGGTTCATACATGAAATATTAGAGAGCTCCTGCTTGAAATGCATCCACAAAGCAGGGTCCTGAGCCATGTTTCTCGTTCTCTTTTGAATCCGTGTTTTGGGTTCTGGCAGAGGGACAGGAGCGAGTGTGGCGTGCAGCGTTTCCCAGACTGTGTAGCTTGGCACCAGAAAATCATTTCTTGGGAGTTCCAAACCTGTCAGGATGCTCTCTCTCGAAACCGCTCCGCATTTCAGACGTGTAACACCAAAATGTCACTTTTGGAGCCCAAACCGGAGCGCCTTCAGCTCTCTGATTGGCAGGAAACTGACGGATAAGCTCCAGGGAATTTCTCCTACAGCTGTAAACTTTCAAAAATACTTTACTGCTGCAAAAGCTGTAAAGTGTGGTTTAAATGAACAATATGCCCTCTTCATACCTCAGCAGCAGCGAGAACACGCTCTCCACTCCAGCGTGAACAACCCAGGGGTGGAATTCTGAATTTTTTTCACCCACAGAGAACAGGTTAAGCAGTTTTTAGCTCGTTTCTACCTGTCACACAGAACAGACAATATCCCAGACACCTCCAGGAGGAGGAAGAGCTGATACAGATGGTTGTGCAGATGTTTGGATCCTGTTCTCCTAATGCTCTAGGCAGGACAGATTAAACCTCCTTGTATCCCTCACAGAAGACCAGATCACGTCCCTGTTCCATCCCTGGGACCCTGGGGAAAGCCAAGTCTCCAATTAATCTGTTTATGTGACATTCGGAGCTTGGCTCTGCTCTGCCCTTGTGGGCCAAATCCTAACATGACCCAGAGCTCTCTCACATCAGCTGGAGGCTTGCCTGAACAAAGCAAAAGTTAAAAGCAAGTGATGCCTCCAGGTTTCAGGCCAGGGATTTCATTTCACAAAAGCTCCATGTGTTAGAAAAAAGATACAAAAGCTTCAGCCCGCTGCAGGGTCGTTGTTTTCTGGAACTTTTTGTGTTTTGATTTTTAAAAATCTGAAATATGAGGAGGAAGGGCTTCTCCTCCCACTCCTGGGGCTACACCCTTCCCTGAACAAACCTGTGCTCAGCAGGACCTGGATCCTTCCTGGAGCCTTTATGTCTCCAGGGGCCAGAGGTGGTGCTGGCTCTCTGCCCTAATGTCATCAATGGAAAGTCATCTCCTGAGATTTCCAGGGGCTAAGGCTAAGAATTGTATAAAAGAAACTGGAAAATTTATTAAAATGGCTTACTTTAATCATATTGATCATGGAGTAGCATCCCTTTTTTCTTTTCACTGGTTGGCTCCCTCTCCCCAGCAATACGTGAAATAATGACGAGCCCAGTGAGGACCAAAAGCCAGCCAAATTCTTTGTGCTGTCAATCTCCTCCACAGATGTTCTGGAGGTACTGTTGAGTCTCTAACCACAGCATCTCAGTGCTTTAATTGTGCCTCCTGCTTTGGGAGCACAGGCAAAGGGTGAGTAATCACCACAAGGCCATGAATGAACAGCGAGATTGTGCATGGAGAAACTGAGAGAGAGAGACCACACAGCGAGGAGTGGGAGCCGTGGGATTAGGAGCTGGGATTTCTTTTTCTCTGTGCACAGTCCACGAGGCCATGCTGGCCTGTATGATCTCATGGAAGGAGCACATTTTCCATCTGTGAGGAACTCCTCGCTGTATCAGCTAAGTGCAAATTAGCAGGATCATTAGCCACTCTTTGAGGGAGACGGCTGCCAGGAAGCCTGAGTGCATGTTTGAGGAAGAATTCCTAATGTCTGTGTGTCTGGAGGAGTATAAATTCTTCTATTCCCCTCCAGTAGCCTAATTAGATTTTACTCTGTTTATTAGAGGAGTTCGGTTGCTAGCTTAACATGAAATAAAATCTGCATGATTAAGAAGTCACGAGCAGTAAAGCTTACAGTGTGCTGTTAGAAATTTTCCTTTTGGAGCAACAGCCACGAAATCCTCCAGTGCTCACCAAAGTGAAAGCAGGGACGTGTTCAGATCCAGCAGCCAGGATCAAAACAGGGTGTCAGGGATGGAGGGAGGGTTGGGAAGGGGGTATCATGCCATTCAAATTGTACCTGAAATGAGTCAGTTTCCTGGAAAATTGCATTTCCAACCACATAGCAGACTGGACCTTCACTGGAAAACAAGGATAGGAAAGATGCTCTTCCATTTGAAAATATATTCTTCAGCTCTCCTCATTTCCTCACAATATATCAAGAGTCAAGGGCTCTAAAAAGATGGAGTGATATCTAGATCTAATTTTATTCAAACATCTTCAAGCCTTTCAGGGGCTGATGGCTGCAGTGATGTCAAACAGCTCCAGTAGAAGCTTTATCCATCAATTTTTCTAAGAGAAGCTTGGCCTTGGAATAAAAATCCATTGAAGACAATGAGATGCTTGAGGCTAGGGTTAGATCCTTGCATGGAAAATGATAAACAGACAAAACCCCCTGAGATTTCTGAAATTGAGGGTTTGCCCCTCAGTTTTCAGGTCTCTGGTGGCACTGAATTCCAGGCATGCATCCCTCAAAACTTCCATGCACCATTTTAGGAACTGAAGGCTGAGGAACCAGAAAAAAACCCCAGCTATTCTATTTCAACTGACTTTGCTGGGAATGGCTCTGCCACACACAAAGCCATCAGCAACCTGCAACAGGGAGTTTTCCAAATGGTCTTTGAGTTGATGACCCCAAAATCCTACTGAAAAAACATCTCTGCATTCACTTACCTATAGGAAATAAAATACAGAATGTTTTTTTCTTTCTCCCAATAATCTGAGAAAATAAACCCTAATTGCAAACGAGTTTATTCTTTTGGAAGAACTCCCAAGAGCTGTGTCTAATGTAAATTTTTTGGTGCTGGGCTGTACCTAAAAACTCTCACCCTGCTGGTAGGGGCAACCTGATCCCAGATGTGAAATCCTGTTCCTCATGGATCATTTAAAAATCCATCAGGGGCAGAGTCAGGGTGCAAATCTGAGGATGGAAGATGCAAACCTGGTGTAGAAAGCAAGTTGTGGAGCTGAAAAAAAGAAAAGAGCGAGCTCAGAGGAGGTTAAAAGTCAAGGGAAGGAGACTGGAAACCCAAAACCTTCCCCAAAAAAGCAAAGGGATTTGTGCAACCCAAGGGACTAAAAGTACGTTTTGGCCCATGCTCTGGTTTTCCTCAGCACGTGCCCAGCCACAAGAGCCCATGTGGCTCCTCTGTTTTCCCAAGTCTTTTGAAATATAGATGCAAGAGTCTCGAGTCCCTGCGCTTCCCTGCATTCCTGCAGAAATTGGCCCACCAAGTCGTTGTAATTCAGGATACCACCATACACCCACATGTAAGATTCCTTTAACAACTATGCACATTTTTAGGCTCAAATATTTTAGAATTGTTTTCACTGTGCCTGAGCTGTAATTGGCTCAGCTTCCCCAAGTGTTGGATCATCTAACTGGAGTGATTTTTGACTCGGAGCCCAGGCACCATATCAAAACATTTATCAATTAATCATGAAAAGTAACTAACATTGTTGTCCACCCAAGAAAAACTGTCACTTACAGGCTCATGTATGTTATTCCTTATGAAAGAGCTGCTATATAGAAGTTGATTTCCTGCACAGACCAGGTGGAAAATCTGCTAAAGGCAGAGGTCAAATTTAGTTTAATTTTATACCCTTTGTTAAGAATGTTCTCCCTCTCTCTCTCTCTAAAAAAAAAAAAGGAAAAAACCCACCCTTGTGCTCCTTTCCAAGTATTCTAAAGTTAATTCATGTGGAAGAAAAAAAAAAGATTAGGATAAAATTTCAAATATTAAATTCAAATGCAGGATTAATGAGTTTTATTTCAAAGCCCCAGAGGTTGTCTGGAATTTAGGACATTTTTTTAGTAGCAGACACGAGACACAGCCAGATGCAGTCGTGTTTTGGACCAGCTCAGCACAAATTTAGCACCTTGAAGGAGAAATTTTATGTCTGTTTTGTAAAGCAAACATTTCAACTTTTCCAAAATCCCTTGTCCAAGAGATATTATTGTCGCACTGGATGAAGAAAGGGATTTAAACTAAGGCTGGTTGCTCCAGGACAGAGAAATTGCCACCCCATCTCCATCCCTGTAGATGATGTTGGTCTCATGCCCCATACAACAGATCCATATAAATCATATCTTTATTTTTTAATGATATGGAGCAAGCTAGATTAAAAAAAAAAATAAAAATAATTAAAAAAATAGAGTCGAACCATTTCCTGAGGCCGAATTCAAGACACTTCTTGTGACACCCTGCAGGAAAGATCTTTTTTGCAGCTTGGTTTCCCAAGGAGCAGCAGGGAAGGGCTTGGCAGAGGCACAAGCACCGCTCTTCTCACGCCCTCCCAGGCAGCGTGGCAAACCCCACCTCACACCCCCTCCCTGAGGCAAAGCCCTGGCAGCCAAAATGCTTCCTTTCATTAAAAGATTTCGTTATCATCCCCCAAATTAAGAGCCCTCAGCTTCCTCCCTCACAGGGCTGCTCCCAAGGAGCCCCGAGTGTCCGTCGTGTTTCAGGTCACCGGAATTTGTCCAACCCAGAGAGAAATTCCTGATTCCAGACAAATGATGGGAAGGGCTGGTAACACCTGTGGAGCTCAGCCTGCACATCCAGAGCAGGTGGTTGGACCACGGTGTTTTTTAGGCAGCCAAAAGTGCCTGAACATTGTCCTGATTGAAATCAAAGAGTTAAATCCCCGTTGAGTTCAGTGGAAGGGGAAGGTGGCCAACGTTGAGTTTAATATTTTATGTATTAACATTGAAATGTTGATGGGAAAGAACCGAAACCTTGCAGTGAACACCTCCAAACGTTGGAATCTTGTCTTAAAAGATTCCAATTATAGCAAGAAGAAAACACTGGGGTTTCAGTTTCACATTCTGGCATTTGGTCAAATGGACATACCACAGTCTGTAAATAGACCCAAAAACTGAAAAATCATTCCAGTTAAATTCCTTCATTGCCTTAGAACTCTGACTCACCTATGGACAATCAGTGCAATTAACATCAACAGATAATTAGGACTTGGTGATAGGCAAGCTTCAGATTAATTATTTCATTTAGAAAAACACTCATAAATTCTTTTTTTCTTATTTTTTTCTGAGATGAAAATCCTACAAGAACAGATTATTCCCCCTCCAGCACAGAACAAAAAAAGTCTATGGAAACAACCTCATCTCACAGCATTTCTGGGTTTAGGACCCATCAAAATCAGTAAGTGTGAAAATATAACAAAATATTATGCAAAGCAGCAAATATACTTAAAAAAAAAAACTCCTAAAAGTTTTCTCTGAATTGCAACTAAATTTTCTGGCCAACCCCAATTTTATCTGATTGCTCATAATCTCATCCCACTTCTAGCCCTTTTCAACAGCAATGGAGGTTTGGATTTAAAGTTTCATTTTCAAATGCATTTCTTGGCCCAGATGGGAGAAGGTGGATGTAATTGTCAGGAATTTTGGGTTATAACTGCCTAGAGCTCTTCTGAGTGCAATGCTGAGCCACCTCCAAAGGAAGGGAAAAGCTGTGCAGGGCAGTGGCAGCTGCTCTGATACATTTCACTCACAGGAGGCCAATTCCTCTTTTTGTCTTTCTCATCTCTGAACTCAACCCCTGACCTGGTTTAAGCTGAAAAGAATCCTAAAACCCAAAAATTTCACCAAAATTTGCCAAAGACTGAGTGTCCAACAGACAAAGCCTCACTGTACATTACCAGTGGCACAAGTTTATGCTTCATTTTGGATATAATAAGAAATGTTTTATCCCCAGACACTGCTTTGCACGTGTTCAATCCTTATCAAAACCACACAGTTTGACACCGGTGTCCAAAAAGTCACCCCAAAATCTGTTGCATCACTCTGACCTATTGTCCAAAGCCAGCTAAACTGCAGGCTGAGCCAAGGGACACGTTATCCAGAGGAAAACAGCAATAGCTGAAACGTATCTGAGGCACCAACAGGATGTGAACCCTTCACAACATCTTCCTTTGCTGAAAGCCCATCAGCCCAGCACAATGAGAATATCAGGCTGTGCTGCCACCTGCACCACAACGACCTCCCAAGGCTGTTCAGCTGGAGAGATTGGATGGTTTTCCACTCTTGGCCTGGCCCCTGGTGTGAAAGATTCCCACAGCTGGATGTGAACAAAGAGTGAGGCATCCCAGGGACTGGACAAGAGAGCCCAGCCAAGCCCAGGCCTGGGGGGAAGCCTGTTCCATGACCAGTTGCTCCACACCTGGCAACTCGGGTGCTTGAGGATGTCCTACATGGAGCCCTGAGGATTTATGGGCACTCCATCAATCATTGCATCCAGGAGGAAAAAAAAATTAAAAAAAGAACAGCGAAAAGAATAAAACGAAGATTTTTATGGGCCTAGGAGGAGCTAACCTGGAAATATCACTGGCACAAATAGAGCTGTTGAGCAGACAATAGCACTGGGGGATTGCCATGGGTTTGTTTACCCAAACGTGGCCATCCTCATTGGGAGGTCCCCACCCTGCTGGTCCCCAGCCCGGGGAGCTGGTGGAACACAAGCTGTGATTGCCATGCTGACAGCTTTATTGCCTCCCTGACCTTGCTATTTTTAAGGGAACAGGTTATCTCCGTGATGTAATCAGGTCTTCCTCGTGCTGTTAGGTCATTCCCACTGCAGGGAGCTGGAGCCTTCGGTCCTCACTGGCTTGGAATGCCAAGTCAGCTGTTCCAGGTGTCCAGGAGTCTGACTGAAAGCCACTGAGACCGATCCAATTTTCCCAAATAACTCAGAAAACACAGCTTTGGTTCCCTTCTTCAAACCTAGTTTATCCAAATTGATAAAGAGAATTTAAACGTCCAAATTTTGAGACTCAAAGCTTAAAGTGAGATTAATTAAATGTGTATTTGTGTTAGGAGTGGGAAAGCGCAAGTGCAAGTTCTAGTTCACAAGTGATTCTCTGGAATAAATGCAATAAGTAAATAAGTGATAAAAAATGTTGCTGCACTTCCACTTTGAATGTTGTCATTGCAAAACAAGTGGACAGAACAGCCAGACCTTCACTTAGGGAAAATAAAATATCCCAGTGGGCTGAGTTCTGCAGAGTTATTAAAGGCTTTATGTCAAGATTATCTTTCTGGAGAAGACACAGCCATGATTTCAGCAAATGCTAAAAAATTGGGTCAAATTAGAAAAGCATTTACTCATTTAGTAACTGCTTATCCAACTTTATCTGTATGTAAACTATTTACTCAGAATGATATGACTTAAAAGCTCTCTCCCATTCTAAAATTCCTGCCTCCTGCCCTAATTCCATGAGAAAGGAGACACCCGCAGCAAAGTTTAGATGAGCTCTGTGAGGAAGCTTTTTCCAGCTCCCATGGGAATGAACACCTTTTCCAGTCTCAGCTGGAATGAGGAAATGAAAATAAAAAATTAAAAATCAAATCCTGTTGGAGCTAATGCAGTCCAAACACAGCCAAAGGTACCCAAGGTGCTCCAGATAATTTCCCCAGCCCCTGTTTTTGATGATCCCAGTGTGAAGTTGGTTGTGCAATCTCCCTGGAAGGTTTCCTTGGCTTCTCTCAGCCAAACCTTGAGGGATGCATTAAAGGGAATGGTGGCCTTCTCCTCTACAGCTCCTAGGGAAGGGGAAAATGGGCTTGTGGGTCATTAAACCCCTCCATTCCTTCAGAGGTGGTGGAATGGGGACATCTGAGACCTCCAGGGAGCCGCCAGTGGGTGTAACCTGCACAGGGACACCGTTCCCATAACGTCACAGCGAGAAGAGGTGAGCTGGAGCAAAAACTAAATTCACTTTCTCACCCAACACCCTCCTGTTTTCCTGAGGCCAGATAAGCAAATTAAAAATGATGTCATGGCTCCCCCAGGACTCTGCAACACGCTGCCATTTGTCCAGCCAGAGTACAACTCCTATTAGTGTGATATAACCCAGTAGTTGGGAACTCAATAGGAAAAACAGAGCTGGAATTTAATAAAAAAGCCTCTACAGCTTTTAACTCATTGCCCTTAACATGCAGAGCTACTGTAAGTGAGTGCCTCAACACGAACACGCCGAAGACCAAAGAATTAAAGTAAATGCAATCAGCAGATTACTAAATACCAATGGGAAATTTAGAGCTATAGAGCAAAATCCCAGAGCATTAAAGGATTTACTGCTTGGCATTGATGAGAAGCAAATCTTTGGATTTCCATTTCTATCCTTAATTAGCAACTGAGGGTTTTTTTAGTCTAAACTAAGTCACAAAAGATATCACACCCTAAAAGAAAATAGGTAGCAGTGCACTAAACTTCATAAAACGTCTTATTAAAAATTAGAAAAAGAAAAAACAGATTCAAATGGAAAATCAATTTCCAGGACTTCCATTTCCTTTTGTTTTCTTGTCTTCCCACCCATGCTCAGCTCTTTTCTAATAACATTCAGCTCTTTGCTAGCGAGGTTACCGAGGGTGGTAACAAAGATAGCATTTGAAACCCAAAAGGGAGGCTCCCTTTTAGCAGGGACATTTTAGGAGTGTTCCTGCTCCTTCACAGCTTGGGGTTTGAAAGTTTGCTGTCTCCCTGCCCAGTTCCCAGGGCCTCTCACTGGAAGCAGATCTAAAATGGATGAGCCGTGTTCCACGTGGCCTCAGCTCTGAGCTAAACAGCTGTGTGAAACTGAGGGGGTTTTATGGATTCTCTGGGACTGGGGAAAGATAAGGCTTTTCTGGTCAACGAGGAGATCCCTGGCTGGTTATCCTCTGATCCCATCTACCATTTGCACCTCTGGTGATGAGCTCCCGGCAGCTGCTTTGGCAGGGGCTGCTGGAGCATTCCTGGTTTGCTGGAGCATTCCCAGCTGCCAAGACGCACCAGGGATTCGGTGTCTGGTCTCCTGACCTGGGATGCAGACTCCCACGGCACCATTTCCCCCACAGCTCCTGCCACGGCTTCAAGAAAAGCTGTAAAACATAAGCAGCTGCTTCAGAATGGGAGAAGAGTGAAAGTCTGGGAGTTAAAGCTGAAGAAATTTCATAATAATGAGGCCTGACCCAAGCAAACCTCATGATTCAGTGAGAAGGAAGCTGAGGTACCATCTCCGCTGTTAATCACTCCCTACTTCTCTCCCTTCATCAGAGAGCCCAAGAATTTAGTCACCATAAAAATTAACTATGGAGTGATCTGAGTGTGATCCAGATCCACAGATCCATCCCTCCATGGCTTCGTAGTCCAGGATTCCAATCAAATCCAGCTCCAGCATCAAACAGGTTGTCTAGGACTGTGAATCATCTAAGGAGCAAAACTCCATTAAGTTAAATCAACACTAGAAGTTGCCAAGTTGGTATCTAACACTCAAAAATTGTTGGATGCCCTAAGAATTTTTAATTTTAAAAAAAATCGACTTTGAACTATTTTTTATTTGCCTTGTAGTTGCAGTCCTTAGGGTTGAAAACTGGACACTTGTTGGACATTGATGAAGTTTTCATTGTGTGCTAAAATAATCAGTTATGCATCTGAAAATGCATTGATTATAGTCAGAAAATGCAGGAGCTGAGCCCTTAAAATAAATTATTGAATATCAGGCAAAGTAAAGTTCTCATTCATAAAAAAAGGAAAAAAAACTCCAAAACCACAGTCACAACCAAAGAAAGCAAAACCCCACAACACTTTAAATAAATTACTTAACGAGTGGTGACACTTCAGTTTATGGTCATTGATTACATCCTGATTCTCAAGATGAATCCCAAATGAGCACAGTTTGGAGGCACTGATGGATATCTGCCCATCCCAGTCAGCAGAACCCTTTATCTCAGAGCCTGAGCAGAGGCTTTAATGCATTTTGGGTTTGTGACACCTCTGTCACCTGCAGTGACAGCAGGAATGTGACAGAGCCAGGAATTGGGACTCAGAGGGTGCCCTGCACTAGCTCAGGGAGAAGAGACAAAGCAACTCCCTCCCTTGTTTTTTTAATTTATTAAAATAACACCTCCATATTCCCAGGGGCAAATGTCAGGAATAATTGCATGCAAATTGCGCTGGAGTCACGCTGAGGCACCCAGTGCCACCCAGGGGCTCCTGAAGGGTTAATATCGAGGAGCTCAGTTAATTTACAACTGGAGACCTTTATCATCTCCTCGGTGACATTGAGGGCTCGCATTTCGCACTTAATTACTTGTTCAGCAATCAGGCCCGGAGAGAGATAGATGTGTTCTGTGTTTAGTCCTCGCAGCAGCTGTGAATTGTTTATTTACTTATCGTCAGGCCGAGGGAATGGCTGCAATTTAAAGGTTCAGATCTCCGCTACCCTGAGATTGGGGCAGGTCTTCCCTTAAACACTTCCATATTCCGCGGTGGAATTCTGCTGGAGATGCCGCCCATCTTCTCCCATTCCGGGTAATGGGGCCGGCAGGTGTTCCTGCTTAGTGGCCACTGGGCTTGGGTTGTCCATGCCAAGTTCACCATCGGGGCGAGGGATCTGAGGGGATAAATCCGGGAAGGTGAAAAGAGGGCCAAGGAGATGAGGGGAGATGGATTCCAGCGGCCCGGCTTCCGCGGAACGCCTGGATCCCTTATCTCGCCTTCAAACGGTGGCTGCCAGCAATTCCTAGGCCAAATGGTGTAATTACACTTTGAGCTGTCAAATGGTCACCAGATGGCTTTATCTTTTGCACCAGAGGCCTAAGAAGTTTGTAGGTGTGACCTTTCCACACGCCAATCCACCTGCAGAGCACACGAGGCCTGCCGGTGTTGGAATTCCCGGCCTTCCCAACCCCGGGTGCTGACACCCGTCCTCATCTTTGATAGCTTTGGAGCAAAGCTGTGTGAAACCAACAGCAACAGTTTTCACAGGGTCTCATCACCCTCAAATGCTCTGGGACCACTAGGGGGGCTGGATTTGTTGGGAGTTGGAATTAAATGATCCTTAAGGTCCTTCCCAACCCAAATTCTGCATTTCAGCACACGAGGGTTACTGGGTTGCAAAGAAGGGGGAGATGATCCCTGTTATTCCCTTGGGGAGCACACAGACTTCCCACCCACCCAGGAAAGAAAGAGCTGTGCTGGGGAAGAGAGTCTCAGTTCCATAGGAAAAGGATGTTTCGGAAGGAAAACTGGTGAATTTCCCTGCCAAAAGGGAAAAGCCAAAACGGTCTGACCATCCAGGCATCGCTGCTGTCCTTGTGATGTGCCTGATGAAGGAGAGGATGGTGATGGAAGCAGGCTGGACACACACCCTAAAAAATCCCAAGGCAGCTCCAGGAGAGGGGCTCTGGGCCCAGTTTCCCAGCAGAACCAGCTCAGGAGGTCAGGGGCTCACTAAGGAACATCCCTGACCCCTTCCCGTGCCACAGGCAGCTCTCCCAGCCTCCAGGAAAGCACAGGCTGTTCCCACACGGAAAGCTTTGCAGCAGGTCTCAGATTAGAGCAGTATTAAAAGTAAGGACTTTGGGGTCGACGTTAACCCCAGAGAATTCTGCCTGTGGGCAGGTGGAGGGGCTGACAGACATCAACAGCAGCAGCAGAGTTTCTGCCTCCAGGCTCTTGCAGCAGCCAACTGCTTTTGATTTAAAGGAAAGGCTTTCCTGCCCTGTGCTCTTATGAGAAACACACTTTTCTCCCAGTCCCAAGGTTATTTCTATCCCACAGATGAGGAGAAGGGGATGCAAGCTGACAGGGAACATGGCAAGGAAAGCTAAAGCACAGAGGTGCTGCTTCCTAATATTTTTTTGTATTATCATCACTGCTGCTGTGGGAAAAAAATCACCAATGTCTGAAAGCAATCATTAAAGTGGTTTAATAATAATATGTAAAAAGAAAAAACTACATCAGAACTTTCTATCTTGAAGAATTAGAAAAGATATTACGGACATACACAAAGAAACAAAAATGCAGATAATTCCAGGGTGACTTGGATTTTCTCAGAAACAGATCTGCAATCCTCTGTGTCACTTCAGTAAAGCCAAAGAAAGAAGAAAAGAGCCTCCATAGGCATAATTGAATTAGACAAAATCCTGGAATTTGATGAGAGATAAAGTTACCACTAATTCTCTTTAAAAAAAAAAAGGAAGAAAAAAAGGAGATGAAATTAAAATGTCAAAAGAGCATGAGCTGCTAAATTGAACCTTCAGTTTTGGGTGCGTTCACGGTTGTGTTGGCAGCGCATCCGTGGACGCGCTGAAGTAAAAACACTGCAAATGAAAAAGAAAACACCCAAAATGCAACTTTCAAAAGGACTGAAATGAACAGCTCAGAAATGGTTGGGGATTTACAAAAGAGAATTAACAAATACAAGCAAAACCTGGACCAGTAACAGCCCTGTATGTACAAATGTGCTGGGGTTGGGATGGATTCTGCGGGCTGGATCCATGAGAGGGGTACCAAAGACAAGGACCCAGCCATGACCCAGGCTGGCCTTCACCCACTGACACAGAAAATGGGAAAAATATTTGTTTCTTCCAATATTTTGCTATTTTTCTCCTTTGTTTTAGTTTCTGCTCCTGCTGACATTGAGTTGACAGCAGCAGCGCGGGAGTTCAGGGCCGCAGCCTCAGCTCAGGGAAGTGGGGATTTTCAGAGGACTATGAAAATTTAACTCAGATGAACCTTGCCCTGGTTTAACAGACATAAAATGACAGAAAGGAGCTCCTCAGCTTCTCAGCCAGCAGAGGAATTATTGCAAAAACCTGTGACAGACAGATAAAAGGCAATGGGCCAGGAGCTGTTTCAAAGGTGAGCACAAAGGGGAGAGGATCCCTTGTGCTGCCTCCCCAGCCCTGCTGCTTCACTCAACCTTTTCCCACATTTAAAGGGAAGCAAACCAGTTCTCTGAGAGCCTGAGGGAACCCAAAGAACGAGGCAGGCTGGGAAGGATGCACCAGAATCCTGCTTGGTACCAGAATGCTGCCCCAGATGTAGAGTACAGCGAGGAGGGAGGCCCCCACAGTGATGAGATTCCTGCATTATTTTTGTCCTAAACACACACAACGCTGGCTATTGCAATCAGTTAGCAATAATATCAGTCCCAAATGCCTTTTTTAACCCGGGAATTTGCAGCAGAGCACTGGAGAGATTCACTTCTGCCAGTGATGACGTTGCCTTTGCAGCGCTGGAACCTGGGGGCAAAGAAAATCCCAATTTCTGTTGCTCATCACCCCCCTCCATATTTGAACGAGATTTTATCTGTCTGGCATGGAAGATTTCCCAAACTGTTTTTATTAAGAGGAGTTTTGTATGCCAGCAATGAATATTACTCTATTACTGAAAGGAATCAAAAGCTAAAGTGCCTGCGTGTACAGTTAATCTATCCAAACAGAAAATGTTTCTTAAAAAATTACGGCACTATTTTTATAACAACCTCAGCCAAACTCAAAACTGAATAAATAGAATGTGTTCTTTTAAAAAAAATTTTTTTTAATCGTGGGCAAGAAATGCTTTCCTTGCTTTCATTCACCAGGTAATGCTTCACCCCCCTCGCTCCGTATTTGCGTGGAGAGATTCACCCATGATGGGATTTTTGCTTTGGAGGAATTGGATTGAAACATTCCCAAAGCTGGAAGGTGGAGGTGAGCCTGGCATGGCACCACGGCCAGCCTGTGGTTTCTATTTCCTTTTACCAAAGCCATAAATAAGGCAAGAAAATGCCTCAAAGCGGCCGGGAGTGATGGGGAAGAGCCACCCTAAAGCCCTGATCCACCAAAATAAAACATCAGGTCCGAGCCATAGGAATTTCTGTAGGATTACACAAGGGATCTGTTCCTGCTGACACAAAACACAGAGCCGCTGTCTTTATGTCATTTTAAACTGGCCTGCACGCTCATTACCACAACGTAATTATCATTAGGGGTTGCTTAAGGCAGTTTGGCCCTTCTTAGTTTGTACTCCCTTATTATTATTATTATTACGGTTTTACTTTAACTAGAAGCCCGTGCAGAGCCTTTTCCTGCAGTTTTTCGGTATTTATTTAGACTTGCATCACTGCCCGAGACCACAATTTGAAGGTCCCAAGCCTCATCCCACGATCTTTTACTCCCCAAAATGCTGCGCATTTTTTTGACGCCGTCACCAAACAATTCGCAGCCTGCGAGGACCCTAAAATGTGGTTAAACATTCCTGGAGAGACGGTGATGAATAGGCAAGCAGGGTAACCCGACCCTCAGGGCTTACACATCCCCTTTTTGTTTGTTTGTTTGGGGTTTTTTTATTTTATTTTATTTTCTCCTGAGCTTTCCAGCCGCGAGCAAACCCGGAGGCCTTAAAAAAAAAAAAAAAAGCCACGAAAACTCTTTAATTCCTACAACCACATCCCTCGTTTGTGTACGTGTTTTTAAGAAGGGGTGAAAAAAATTAATTTGAATTAATTTAATTTGTGTGAAAGAGAAACTCCTTGTGGGTGCCATTCCCGGGTGTTTGAGCGCTGCTTTTTCTGCTAAAGGTCAAAAGCAGGTAATGGATGTCGAAATTTCCACAGAATGGGGCAAGCTCGGAGCTTGTTGACTTTGATATCAGTTTTCCTCCACCGCGGGGAAAGAAGAAAAAAAAATTTTAAAAAAATTATTCCAGGTCCTCATTGATTTTTCATGGAAATTCAGCGATTTCTCCGAGTTTGAGATGTGGTCTCTGATTTCTCCCTGATTATCATATCCCTCTGCCCCCCAGATGAAGCCGGGCTTTGTTTCAGCTCAGGGTGGTGATATCGCTGTTCCTGCACGGAGCGCAAGGAGAAATCCCAGGGCGCTGGGGAGCGGCGCTGAATGACAGCGGCTACCTCAGAAAAAAAACAAACAAAACCTCCAGCAGACCCACCTTGAGGAAAAGGGGAAAAAAACAGCGGAAGAAAAAGTTGGAGAAAGCTGGGGATGAATGGGAATGCACCCGTGCCTTTGTGGAGAGGAGAATAACCAGCTCGGTGTGATGGAATTGAGCAGAGTTTGGTTTGAAATGGGATTTTTTGGGAATCCACCTCCCCGGTGGGGTTGGGTTGGGTTCACTCGGCCCTTCTGCTCTCAGCTGCAAACGGAAGCAAGGGTGGAAAAATGGCCTGGATTTCTCCAGCTTTCCATCAAAAATGGATGGAATGAGCCACGGAAATTTATGGTTGTGGGTGTGGGTGTCCCAGTGCGGCAGGGGGCAAAAATGACCTTTGAAAATCCAAAATTTTAGGCACCGTGGTTGTTAAATTGCTGCAGAACTGGGCTGGGATGTTCCCAATGGGCTCCTGAGAGTTGAACCACTTTTTTTTTTTTCAGATATACCAACACAAATGTTGGTATTAATTGACCCTCTTGAGCTTTGTGGGTATTACAGGGATGGAATTTAAATTTTATATTTAAAACTTTATATTATTAAGTATATCTGGGACATGAACACTCATTTTGTTATTGCTGAAGTGTAGAAAACTAAGCTATTAAATTGATAATTTTTTACTAATTATCATTGAGTCACACGCTGAAATAAAACCAGGTGCCCACCGCATTAAAAAAAATTGAAAAATGATTTAAAAATATCAGTTGTCAAAATAAGCAGAATATTCCCTCCCATGGGAGCGGAGGAAGGGTCATTAAAAAAAGTTCAACATCAGGCTTTGAACATTTGCTCTGAAAATTAATGCAGGTAAAGAAAGGCACAGTAAGGAATGCAAAAAATGGATGAAAATTGTACTATGAGAAGATTTTGTAGCCTAAAATATTTTTTTAACTAGATAAAACAAAATAAATGCTTTAACGTATATTTTACCATTAATACATATATTTAATTATATAGATATTTAATTATATATATCTACAGGTAACATTTCTGACACAGCTTTTCAGTCATGATTCTGACAAATAGTACAATTATTATTATTAAACCTCTGTGAATCAAGAGGTTTTAAATCCGTTCAAACCCAGTGCCTTGAAATTAAAATCCAGATTTAATTCTTGAAAACATTTTCCCCGAATGAGGATAAATGTGCAGTCTGCCCTTTAAATTAAATGACAGCAAGAAGTCAGGGGAAAAAAAAAAAAACCCAAACCAAAGCAAACAAGAGCAAACAGTTTGAGATTGATTCTGCTCGTTGTAAATAAGGGGCTGGCTCTAATTTAGCTAATGAGATTTCACCAGTGTAAATTGAATTAGGTTCATTATCGTATCATTAAAACGATCTCTATCTTTCAAAAAAAAATTATCAGTTTAAGGACTTTTTTTTTCTGATTAAACAAAACCTGCTGGAATGAGATGTGAAAGCAGAACTCCCACAAAGTTAATGTGAGTAGAAAAAATATTTTTCCTAATTGATCAATATCGAAATTTATTTTTAAGGATTTTTAATTATTGTTACTATTTAGAACTGCATCCATGATCCGCCAGAACAGAACAACTCCGTGCTATACACATTAAAAATTGGGGGGTTTTATTTTATTTTCATTTTTCTTTGCTCAGCAGCCAACACCCCCACGAGACGAGCGTAAAATTCCTCTGCCCATGAGTGCAGCGAGGAGTTCTCAGGTGTTGGAACCTCTAAAAAACAGGACAGCGCTGTCTATAACCTGCTCTGCGTTATACCTTGGATTATTCTGATTTTTAAGTGCTGTACAGCCACCAATTATTTGGATATCGCCTTTAACCGGCTAAAAAAGCAGCGAGGGCACAGCGAGGGTCGCTTTTCACGCCCGATAAAAGGATGGAACCGCCTGTTGATAACGCAAATCGCGCCGCGAGCATCCAACAAGTGCTGAAAAGATAAATTCGCTCCCAGGGGCGAGGCAGAGCCCAGCCCCAAACTTCCAATGCCACCTAACGGAGAGCCCGCACCTCGCAGCGCAGCCCGGCCGCCTTCCGCAGCTCCCCCAGAGCTCCGCGGAGCGAGGGTGGAAGAACAAAACCCCGCGGATGTTTTGGGTTTGCCTCGCTGGGTGTCAGCGGAGCGGGCCGGAGCCGTCCCTGTCCCTAAAGCGGGGTTTTTTGGGGTTTGTGTGGGGCGCACGGCTCGGGTTTGGGATGCCCGCAGCAGTCCCAGGGGAACGCGGAGAGGTGGCCCGGGGGATGTGAGAAGAGCCCGGGATGCGCGAATCCCCCTCCCTGAGGCGCGGTCGGGGCGCTTTGGCATCTTCGGTTCGCACGTGGGGACACCGGAGAGGGGACAGGATCTGTCCTGGCCTCGAGGTGCCCTTCCCGGGGACAGAATCTCGAGGTGCCCTTCCCGTGCCACCTCTGATTTTTGGGGACAGCCCCACATCCCTCCGTGCGTGCCCACTGCCGGGAGCGCTCCCGCACCATTGGACACGCACTGTTACCCATGCACGCGTATAAATATAGGGCCGAACCGCTTTTAGGACCGACTTTTAGGGCCGATTCCCACACCAGGCCCTGATTTGAGGATGGTTCGAGATTTCCCATTGGAGATTTCCCGGTTAAACTCGCCTGGAATCAAGCGAGCACTCGGGAATTTGCTCTCCCCTGTCCCCTCGCAGCTGAACAAATTCCCCTTCTCTCCGAAAATTTCCCTTCACACCGCACCTAGGATTTCCCTCTGGTTTATTTCTGGAGGGCTGCATCCAAAGCTCCCGCTAATTTCGGGATATTTGGGGCAGGGCCCTGCACTTCTGCAGCTCCAGGGCTGAATCTGCGCTGATTTGAGTGACAAATATCGGCCAACACAAAAATAATTAAGAAAAGGGGTTTGGAGGGGGGAAAAGACAATAATTTTCTACAAAGCTTGCTCTGCTTATGCCAAGCTTTGCACCCCATCACCACCAATTTTAAGCATATTTTACTATGGCAATACTAGGGATAAAAATTAACTGTGAGAAAGATACGGATTTAAGATTTGCAGGTTTTGAAGTGCGCCGTTCTTGTGCAGTTTCTACGCTTTAAGCAGCGGGGTTAAAGATGGTAGAGCTGGGGATAAAACGCGAAGGGAGCTTTGCTGCTCTCAAAAAAAAAAAAAAAATTGAAATAATAGCAAACCAAACTCAGGCAAACCCCACAACAGAAAACCCGAAGCAAATAAAGGCGAGTGGAACAGATTTCCGTGTTTACTTTTCTTTCTGCTGTTGCATCCTCTGTCGTAGCCACAAGAACTGCAAGGAGGGGGTGCGGAACGGGAAATAAAAGGCAGGAAAAAGAAACAAAGGATTCAAAAACCAAACAACAAACCAAAACAACAACAAGCGATTTAAGGAGAAGGAAGCAA
Source organism: Acrocephalus arundinaceus (assembly GCA_021534815.1). NCBI lineage: Eukaryota > Metazoa > Chordata > Aves > Passeriformes > Sylviidae > Acrocephalus > Acrocephalus arundinaceus. Next base: position 18,728,709 of record JAJEOU010003008.1, on the reverse strand, counting down.
ACCCAAGAGCTCCGAGCCGCTGCCCCTGCTCGGGCTCCGTCCCCGGAGCTCTGCGGGGCAGGAGCTGCCGGCGGGGAAGGGGCCGGTGCACACCCCGGGCTGGCAGGGGAGGAAGAGGAAGAGGAGGAGGAGGAGGAAGAGGAGGAGGAGGAGGAGGAGGGTTTCGGGACGGGGAGAGGGAAGAGGAAAAAGTCCGGTACATACAGCTCGATGCGTCCACCAGCCCCCAGCCTCCGCTTCTCTCTCTCTCCCTCTTAAGTCAAAAAGGAAATGCTGCCTCTCTTTTTTCTTTTTTTTTTTTTTTTTTTTCAGAATCAGAAAACGAACCGTCAGGAAGTTGGCAAAACCTCCGGCTAAACAATCAATCGAGGAAATGCAACAAATTCGCTTTGGCGGGGGTGGGGGGAAGAGCGAGGGCGGGCAGGAGCGCGGGGAGCCGCGCAGCGCTCCTGGAGCTCCCACCCGCGATCCCCTCACTTCCTGGGGTTTTTTCACCCCACGGACACCCATCCTGTGCGGCAGGGACGGGCTCCGGTGTCCCGCAGCCCCGGCAGGAGCGGCCGCGTCTGTCGGCAAAGCGAGCTCCCGGTGCGGGATGCAGATCTGGAATCTGCCAGGAATTCTCTTCCCTTCCCACGGGCTGGGATAGGCAGGGTGGAGAAACGAGCCAGGTCCGCGTTGGTATTTCTGCTACAAGCGCGGTTTGTGCAAGGACCAGGGTAGCAAGGAGAGGTTTGAGGGGGGTTTATTTATTTATTTATTTTAATTTTTTTCACAGCTATCGCCCCGATTTTTCCTGATTTTCCTACAACCCACCCGTTCCTCCCTCACCCGGAATGACGCTCTCTGCCTGCCGGTACGGAGAGAAACGCTCACATCCCCTCCGTGCCTTCCTTGGGTAAAACAAACAAACAAACAAACAAACAAACAAACAAATGGGCGGATCCTTGGAAGTTCGAGGAGCTGCCCCGTCCTGCCCTCGCGGCTTGGGGCTCCTTGAGGCTCCCGTCCGGGTGAAAATCATCCCCTAAACCCCGCAAGGGATTTTCTCCCAGGTGGGGACCCCCAGGTGCTGCTGAAGGCGGCCGGGAACCTCCGAACCCCCGCGGGTGCGGGGCTGGGAGCGGGGGAGCGGAGCCGCCCTTCCCCAAAAATGCGGGACGCGCTCTAAAAGCGCCACAAGTGGGTGTTTTTTAATAAAGAGCGTTCTCCGGCCAGCTGGCCGCCTTCCACCCGCCCCACGGATGAGCTGGCTCTGTAAACACTGCAGAGAAGATTAACGCTGCTGTTGTAACCCCATAGCGAGAGCCCTGCCTTGCCAGAGCCCTGCCTGCTGCCGATCTGCGGCTCCATAAGGGCCCTTTTGTTTTAGGGGGCACAGCAGCCCCCAGCCCGGTCCCTCAATGGCCGGCTCTGCCCTGCCCGGAGCGCTGAGTGTCCCCTCAGTTCCTCTCCATCATCATCGTCATCTCCTCTCCCTGGGAGCCACCGATGCTTGGATGTTCCTTCACTCCCTCTCCATCACCATCTTCCCCCTGTCCGGGGTTCTGGGGATTTCCCCAGTCCCTCCCCATCACCATCTCACCCTGCTCAGGGCTTTGGCGATCCCCCCCAATCCCTCTCCATCACGTCTCTCCCCTGTCCGGGGTTCTGGGGGTCTCCCCAGTCCCTCTCCATCACCATCTCTCCCCTGCCCAGAGCTCTCGGGGTTCCCCCAGTCCCTCTCCATCACCGTCTCTCCCTGCTCAGGGCTCTGCGTGTCCCCTCAGTCCCTCTCCATCGCCATCCCTCCCCTGCTCAGGGCTCTGGGGGTTTCCCCAGTCCCTCTCCATCACCATCTCTTCCCTGTCCGGGACTCTGGGGGTCCCCAAAATCCCCCTCCATCACCTTCTCCCTCCTGCTCGGGGTTGTGGGGAGTCTCCCCAGTCCTTCTCCCTCACCATCTCTCACTGCCCAGGGCTTTGGGGATCCCCCCGTCCCTCTTCATCATCATCATCTCCTCCCTGGGAGTCACCGATGCTTTGGATGTTCCTTCACTCCCTCTCCATCACGTCTCTCCCCTGTCCGGGACTCTGGGGTCCCCAAAATCCCTCTCCATCACCATCTCTCCCTGCCCGGGATTCTGAGGGTCTCCCCAGTCCCTCAGGGTTCTGAGTGTCCCCCACTCCCTCCCCATCACCATCTCCCCCCAGCCTGGGCATTGCAGAGACCCTGCGTTCCCTCCCGGCAGAATCAGCTGTTTCAAAAAATCCCTCTAATTTAAAATCACTTTTTTTTTTTTTTTTTTTTATTATTATTACTACCACGACGATATCTTTAATTTGGCGGCCGAGAAGAGCCGGGAACAAATGACAGAGCGAGCTGCCAGCGCGGTTTTGGCCAGCGGCCCGCTGGCAGGAGCGCCTCTCCCGGCCTCCCGCATCCCGGCACAGGGAGGAGAGGCTGCGCTACCTGCGAGAGGGGGCGCGGGTCGGGTATTAGGGAAACTCTGGAGCTCGGTGTGGGTGAAAAGGAGGAGGAAAACTGGAAACGGCGAGGTCGTTTGCCCAGGAATTCCATAAACGCACCAATCCCGGGGGAAGCGGAGCCGGGACTGGGATGGGGAGAGGGGAGATGCTCGGTTTTGTTCTTCTGCCAAAATAGCACCGGGCAGGGGAGCGGGAATGAGGAGCGAGTCACGGATAAAAGAGTGGAGGCGGAACTGAGTGGCCCGGCCGGGGAGAGCCCAGAGGAGCCGGGGGAGCCCCGCCCCGCTCCGCCATCCATCCATCCCTCCTTCCCTCCTTCCATCCATCCATCCATCCATCCATCCCTCCATCCATCCATCCATCCATCCATCCATCCATCCATCCCTCCCTCCATCCATCCCTCCACCCCTCCATCCATCCCTCCATCCATCCCTCCATCCATCCATCCATCCATCCCTCCATCCCTCACTGTCACCCGCCCGATTTTCCAGCTCAGCCCCAGACAGGGTGCAGAGCTGGAGAAAAGGAGCTGAAATATGAACAATCGTGGAAAAAAACATCAAGAACAACCAAGAATTAATTAATTAAATAAATAAATAAATGAAGGGGAGGGTGTGGAGAAAAGGGAAATTAGGGAAATTAAAAACAAAAATAAAGGAAAGAAAAATATTTTGGAAAGTAAAGGCAAGGACAATGAGAGGAGAGGAGAGGAGAGGAGAGGAGAGGAGAGGAGAGGAGAGGAGAGGAGAGGAGAGGAGAGGAGAGGAGAGGAGAGGAGAGGAGAGGAGAGGAGAGGAGAGAAGAGAAGAGAAGAGAAGAGAAGAGAAGAGAAGAGAAGAGAAGAGAAGAGAAGAGAAGAGAAGAGAAGAGAAGAGAAGAGAAGAGAAGAGAAGAGAAGAGAAGAGAAGAGAAGAGAAGAGAAGAGAAGAGAAGAGAAGAGAAGAGAAGAGAAGAGAAGAGAAGAGAAGAGAAGCATTAAAAAAGGAAAAAAAAAAAAGAAAAAGTAAAGAAAAAAAAAAGAAATAAAAAGAAAAAAACGGCTGAGCTCCCCCCGCCCCATTCCCAACAAGACTTTACACAATAAAATATTTCCTTGGATAAGGATTTCCCCGTGTTGTCGCCTCTGGATCCCTTTTGGAAATCCCTTTAAAGCACGTTTAGGTTTGGGATTTTCCCCCTGTTTGCCCTTTCCCGGTACCACCGACACGAGCTCTCCTGGGGATGCTGGTCCGGCTCTCCTTGCCCCAATCCCTGCCACAGCGACATTGCTGAAACCGTGTTTGAAAACGACATAAAATGGGAATAAACCAATAAATCGGAGTCGGAGCGCCCGGAAAAGTGTCAGACAAAACACGCTGGAGCCAGGTCGGGCTTCACCTTTATGAGACGCTACAAATCGCTGCTACGGACACTTCGGAGACCTCCGAAATCCCTTCATTAGCTGCTCCATGCATTTGACATCCGAGCTCATTGTACCCCCGAGGCGCCCAAAAGCTTGGAAATCAAATTTTATTAACCTAATAAAGCGCACGCACGCGAAATTCGGGGGGAGAACTCAAAAATCGAGAATGCCTAAATAAATCCTCTGACGAGCTGCTGGAGATTTTTCAAAGCTGTTCGAAAAGGAGGAAACAAACAATTTATTTGTCAGAATGGGATGATTTTTTTTTTTTCATCAGTCCTGTAGTGGGATTTCTTTATAAAAAAACGGAGCACTCATTGGAGCTTAAAACTGCCGGGCTGCCTCCGTTTCCATTTTCTTATTGCATTTCCCCTCTTCCTCTATTCCTGCAACAACTCGCTCATTTTTTAGGAACAAAGGGGAAATACATAATGAGAAACATCACAGCGTTTGCTGCCCGCTAGCCGGGCGCTTTGCGAGTAATACATATATTTTATTTCCAGCCAAAACCAACCATCCCAGCGCCCCACATGATGGGAAGGGCCGGGTTTACAATGTGGCCGTTGTGCGCCCGCACGGGGAGGTTTTTAAACATCACCTGGGAGGAGGTCCCGGCGCCGCTGCCCGCCCCGAGCAGGCAGCATCCCTCCTCCGGGGACGTGGCTGCAGAGGCTTTGCCCGTCTTTTCTTCTCTGTGAAGGAATAAAAAGAAAAAAAAAATTAAAAAGTCACTTTCGTGATCGTTTTGACCCAGAAATGCAAACAAACTCCCAAACGCGGCTGAAATTCAGCCGTGGTTTTAACGCCCAGGGCAAACTTTGCTTGCTTAAAGCAGCGACTGCAGCGAGCAAAAGACCTTTTTTTATATATATATATATATATTTTTTTTTTTTTTTTTCCTAGCAGGTCCCTGTAAATAGTGTGGTGGGGTTTTTTTGGTTTTGTTGTTGTTGTTGTTGTTGTTGCTGTTGTTTTTTGGGGGGTTTTTGGGGTTTTTTTTGGGTTTTTTTGTTTTGGTTTTTTTTTTTTTTTGGGGTTTTTTTTTTTTTGTGTGTGTGGGTTTTATTTTTGGGGGTTTTTGTGTGGTTTGTTTTTTGGGTTTTTTGGGGGTTTGTTGTTGTTGTTGTTGTTTTTGTTTTTGTTTTACCAAAATGTCCTGTTCGAGGCCGTTTGGGGCATGACTAAAATGGGGTTACCTGGCCCAGATAAGCGGGGCCGTTGTCACTGAGGCACGAGTGCCACCAAGGCGGTAAATAAGTGTGCGGACCGGGAAGTGAAGGCTCTTATCCTTTAGATAAGAGTTTATCTCCACAGCCCTTAAACCCACACTCACCTCCTTAGCGTATGGAGAGGCTGGAGGTGTCAAATCCCGGAGGGAAATATTTATTTAGCGCCTTTTGGAACGGCAGGATTTCATCCCGACTCGGTGTTCCTTGATTTTGTTTGGTGGGTTGTAATTCTGTGGATTAAAATCCTTAAAATCTTGCTGTTCGCCCACAAAACAAATAAAAGATAATCTGGCTGGAGGGACTGACATATTAATGTACATTTTTAATACACCTGAGTGTCTTTTCTGTCGTTTCTTCTGAGTGAAGTTCATCTTTTGATCATGTACCATAACAGCAAGTTTATATATATTTAAAATAAAATAAAATAAAATAAAATAAAATAAAATAAAATAAAATAAAATAAAATAAAATAAAATAAAATAAAATAAAATAAAATAAAATAAAATAAAATAAAATAAAATAAAATAAAATAAGGAAAATAAGAGCCAATCCTGCCAGCTGCCACTGAGGCTGGAGCACGTTGAGTCAGGTCCAGCTAAATTCAAAGTAAAGTCAGCATTAAATCCCCCTTGGATCACCGGGGTCAGGCTCTGGAGATGGGCACGGCAGGGGAGGAGCTGGGACAAACCCTCAGAGCTGGCACTGGTGCTTGTCCAGTCCATAGTGTGAGGCTGGAAAACTGCAAGGATTCACTAGAATTGACAAGATTTAGGTCCTGATCCTGGATCCTCAATTTTTCTCCTTAAGTTTTCATCACCTTGAGGATGCTCCTGTGGACTGCAGGGGAGTAGAGACCACAGATTTTAATAAAAGTAATAACAGCTGGAAAAAAAAAATCCAGGAGATTACTAGAACGACATTATGATATTTTACCTGATTCGTTTCTAATTTTGAAGCCTAATATGAAAAGCGGCAACATTTGTTTTCATTTCTAGAGGTGAGGAAGGTGAGGCACTAGGGAAGAGGAAAAAAAAAAAGAGATAAGAAAGAAAGAAAGAAAGAAAAAAAGGGGATCATTCAAGGTGCAACTTCGGTGGCAGAGTTCAGGATTAAATAAAGGATTATTTACATCCCAGCCGGGTGTGTTTAGACCAAAGCCACGCTGACTTGCAGGTAAATCTCTGGTTCTTGCTGAAGCCGATGGAAATTTCAGCGCTGCTTTCAAATGAAGGCTGAGCAGGTAAGGGATCATTGTTATCGATCCTGTCCGAACAGCTCCCGTGTTTTGTTTTTATTTAACATAAGGAAAGCTCCCAGCCCTGTCTGCGGCCTGGATAAAAATGGGAGCTTTGGTGCAGGAGGAAGGAAAATAACCAGCCCTGCAAGCTGCATTTCCAACCGGGATCTGCTGCCATCCGAACCTTTTCTCTCCTCTGAAATTGCGCATTTACAGGAGGCTGCACTTTAGGATGCGTCCATAAAACATGAAAACTCTGCTGGCAGCAGCGAGCATGGAAATAGCAGAGCGAATTATTGCCCTGAAAGCCAAGTCACAACTTTCCATGACATGGCACACACAGAACTCAGGGCTCGGGCAGCAGCAGCAGGAATTTTACACGCCTGAACTGAATCCCGGTGTAATGGAGCCGCACTACCAGCAGGTTTTTCTCAGCAAGTTTTTCCCAGTAGGTTTTTCCCAGTAGGTTTTTCTCAGCAGGTTTTTCTCAGTAGGTTTTCCTCAACAGGTTTTTCTCAGCAGGTTTTTCTCAATAGGTTTTTCTCAGCAGGTTTTTCTCAATAGGTTTTTCCCAGTACGTTTTTCCCAGTACGTTTTTCCCAGTAGCTGCCAGCTCCGAGGATAAAGCTGTGGATATCATCCCCTTATCCCCACCATATCTCCAATTTGAAACCAAAACCCAGAGCCCCAGAACGCCAGGAAAAAGAAAATATTGGCACTGAGTTAAGCGAGAAAGAGATGAAATCTCCCGATAAAACAACAATATTCCATTTGCAGCCGGTTTGGGCCGGTTGCTGCCCGGTGTTTGCAGCCTGCCCTGCCACAGCATCGCTCGTTTGGGGCTGGAATCTCCTCGGCTTCCTCGGCAGAGCCGCTCCGGGCAGAATCGCAGCACCCTCGGTGCCCCGGGGTGACTTTTTTATCCCCAATTTTCTGCTCTGTTTGCGCTGGATATTGAGTTCTACACCTTTAATATTGGTTCTGGGAGCGAAGGATGGGGGGAAAGAAGAAGGGAGCAGTTTTCTCCCAAATTTGCCCTAATCCAGGACACTTGGGCATCCTCCAGCCGCACAGGGCAGCAAAATTTGGGGGCACCGGGTCCTGCACGTGAAATTTTTTAGGCACCGAGTTCTGCACCTGAAATTTTTTAGGCACCAAGTTCTGCACCTGAAATTTTTTAGGTCAAACTTTCCAAATCATCCCCTGAGAGCTCTGGGAACTGAAGTGCCAGAGGAGGTGGGCACAGGGTGGGGCTGCCCCCACATTTGCAATTCCCTGCTGTGCCCCCCATGAGGTCCCATCTTTATTCAATGTTCCCGTGTTTATTCAACACTCCCAGCTTTGTAAATAAAATCAGTAAAAATGAGCTGGGTTGGGGTTTTCTTGCCCAAAATGTCACTCCCGAGGGCCTTTGACAGCTCCTTTCTGTGCCCCACTCCTTTTCTGGTCCTCTGCTGCTTTTGCTCTTGGCAAAGGTGCTAAAAAAGGAGGGGATGGGCCAATAAGTGATTTAAGTGATTTATTGCCGTCACTCATTTGGGATCCATAGGGATGCTGAGGACCCCTTGCAGTGTGAGCCCTCAGCTTCCCATAGAAAGGTCCATTTCAGAAAATTTTGTGCTTAAAAAAAAAAAAAAAAAAAAAAAAAAAAAAAAAAAAAAAAAAGAAAAGAAAGAAAAAAAAAAGAAAAAAAGGAAAAAAAATGGAGCTAAGCCGTCAATTTCTCTGCCACTCTGTATTTCAGGCTGACTTGCTGAGTGCAGCACAAGCCAGCTGCAATTCCAAATGCCTCAGGTGTTTATACATATATATATATATAATATATATAATATATATGTAATATACATATAATCCCTTGAGTTGTAAGAAAAATGCCCAAAACGAAACCAAAACTGAATTCTAAAAATCTGGAGAGCTTTCTAATGAATGAAGAGGGAGAAGAAACCAGCAAAGAGAAGTAGCGGGAATTCTGGTCCCCATAAACTCCAATCTCCGAATTACTGAACCAGGGAGCAGCCGAGCCTTTTATGACGATCCTCAGGATAAATTTCGCGGCTGATCTGCTCCTTTTCCCCACCCGCGGCTGTTTTCTGGCCCGGGGATGGGCTTGGAGCAGCGGGGCCGGCTCTGCTCCACCTGCCTCACCCCGAGCGCTGCTCCCGGCCGGACCCTCTAGCGGACTCCCAGAGCATTTCCCTTTGGAAAAAAAAAAAAAAAAAATCGGGAAAGGAGTTTTATCCGTTCCACCTTCGCCAAGCACATCGCTGAGCAGCTCTGCGACACCTGCCCAGGTTTATTTAAAATAAATGTTTAAAAAAGGACATAAAACAGAAGCTTTCTAGACAAAACACCTTTTTTCCCTCATGGGAAGAAAGTTGAATTTTTAGTTTTCCAGGCATGAAGGAGAAAGAGAGAATTCCAGCCTAAAGCAAAGGGCTAAAGAAGAGTTGATATACTTTGATTATGTTTTATAATTTAACTTTTTCAAAGTAATCTTCCTAAAATTATTCCCAGGCTGAGCACTCGTTTCGGAGGGGGAGTATAAAATAAGAAATTAGCCCTGTGAATAGGACCAGCTCCATTATTCAGGGGTATGAGATTTAAGCAACCAATGAAAAAAAGAGGGAAAAAAAAATCTCCAATTTGCTTCCTACCATCCTCACTCTGAATTTTAATCCAGTCACAGTTATAAAACGAGTAAAGTTACAAAAACTCTGCCCAGATTTAAGGCAATGATAGTGACAGCACTTGCTTGGAAAAAGGAAATCCAGCATTGAGGGAAATGTTTATATTACGCCTTAGAATTTCAAACAACTGCTTTTTCATCCTGAGCAGCCGTGGATTTTTCTTCCTTTTCAATAGAGTAAATGACACATCTGAGAGGTGTGGGGGGACAGCCCAGAGCTGAGTGTTTAACGATGTGCAGTGCGGAGAAGGAAAGAGGAAAATAATGATAACTTTTATCCAGATTAAAAAAAAAAACCCATCAAACAACACCACAATCAAGTGTTAGAACTTTTCTACTGATCTTTTTCCCAAAATAGGAATAGCTGTAAATGCCTTATCTTGTGGATATATCCATGTAGCTCTGCTCCACAGCTGCTCCAGAGTGGTGACAGCCCAAGGAAAGGTCACTGTTGAATTACTCTGGGTCAGGAAGACCCAAGAAGATTCAAATCACATTCAGACCCTGATAGGATTTTCCAGGTCTTTGCAAGTCCCAAGATCAGCCTGTGACCATGTGTTGGGATGGGATATTTTTAGATTTATTTTCCCTTTTTTTTTGTCTTTTATTGGTTTTCACTTATCAAACGGCGCTACGTGATGGGCACACTGTCCATGGTACCACCCATGGGGCTGCCACAACCTCCTGGCACCACAGGGCCTGGGTTCCTCCTCCCAGCCCACACCAGGCACCAAATATCATTTTTATTGGATAATTGGACAACTCTGGGAGATGTCTCACCAGACCCAGCGTGGAAAATGTCCAACAGCTGAAAACCCAGCTCTCCTCCTCAAAAGCTCCCATTTTGGAGTCAGGGAGGGAGGAGGCAAAGCACAGAATCACAGAATCATTTGGGTTGGAAGAAACTTCTCAAATCATTGAGTCCAACCATTCCCCAGCTCTGCCATGGCCACCACTGACCCCTGTCCCACCTGTCACACCTTTACAGCCTTTAGATCCTCCAGCACTGCCTGAACAGTTCCAATGCTTAAACACCCATTGTGTGAGGAAATTTTCCTTAAAATCCACCCTGAGCCTCCCCTGGCCCAGCCTGAGGCCGTTCCCTCTCCTCCTGTCCCTGTGCCCTGGGAGCAGAGCCCGACCCCCCCCGGCTGTCCCTCCTAGCAGGGACTTGTGCAGAGCCAGGGGGTCCATCCTGAGCCTCCTTTGCTCCAGCTGAGCCCCCTCAGCTCCCCCTGGATCCCTGGAAGTGTCCAGGGCCAGGTTGGACAGGGCTTGGAATCCTGGGATAGTTGAAGGTTTCCCTACCCATGGCAGGAGGTTGAATTGGGATGAGCCTTAAAGTCCTTCCCAACCCATCCCAAACCATTCTGTGACTCCATCTTTATGTTGTTAGAACAGGGATTTATTCCAAATGCTTCCACCTCCTGCATTCCTGCAGTTCTGCAGTGTTGGGTTTTGTTCTGTGAGCAGTCAGAGCCCTTGACCCGTGGTGTCCCTGTGCTCCTGAGCCTCCTTTGCTCCAGGCTGAGCTCCCCTGGTTCCCCTGGATCCCTGGAAGTGTCCAAGGCCAGGCTGGACAGGGCTTGGTATCCTGGGTTAGTGAGAAGTTTCCCTACCCATGGCAGAGGGTGGAATCAGGATGAGCTTCAAGATACTTCCCAATCCATCCCAAACCATTCTGTAACTCCATCCTTATGCTGTTAGAATGGGGATTTATTCCAAACCCTTCCACCTCCTGAATTCCTGCACTTCTGCAGGATTCCTGTCCCTGTGTCCCTGGGAGCAGAGCCCGACCCCCCCGGCTGTCCCCTCCTGGCGGGGAGCTGTGCAGAGCCAGGAGGTTCCCCCTGAGCCTCCTCTGCTCCAGGCTGAGCCCCTTTCCCAGCTCTCTCAGGATTCTCCAGCCCCTTCCCAGCTCCCTCAGCCTCTCCTGGTGCTCCAGCCCTTTCCCAGCTCCGTTCCCTTTCAGAGGCAGCCTCTCCTCTTTCCCTCAGCACTCAAGGGGAGTTCTCAGAAGAGCTGCATGGACCAAGCTTGGAAGTTGCAGGACAGCAGTAGCAGAAACAATCATGTTTTAACCCCGTCACCTTCTGCTTGCAAAGGTCTCCAGCCCAGAGCAGCTCTCCTTCTGCGGGCTTTTGGCATTGAACATCCTCGCTCCTTTCATGCTTTGTTTGTTTAGTTGTAGGAGGAGAAAACCAGAGTTCTTCCCCATTATCAGAGAAGGAACAGTGGCAGGAAATGAGGTCACTGAGGCTGCCCTGCTGTTTGCAGAAGGGGCTCTGCTCCATAAGGAATTTCCACTGGAGAAAAGCAGGATCCCAAGCAGAGGAGCTGCCTCCTTTGTTTCATCCCAGGCCCCCTTCCCAGCTCTCTGCCATGGATCCAATTACCTTTCCCTGGGAACGAGCTGTGGCTCTAAATTAAATCAAATCGTTTATTTGTCTGGGGCAGCTCTGCTCAGAGACGTGGAGGGGTTTCAGGGGAAGCTGCTGCTGTGGAAAGGACATCTGTGCCACTGTCACTGCTGTCAGAGAAGAGTGAGACTGGCATCCCTGCTTTGGGGCCTTTTTTAATCCACGTTCCCATCCAGGATGTGTTTTCTTTTCTTTAATGGTGCTAATTTCCCATCTCAATTCCCAGCCTTGTGGAAATTCTATTTTTCTGTGCTGGAGACACGCAAATCTTCAGGTACCCCAAAACATCTTCTTCCCAAAGTTTGATTTCTTCCATGCCTCTCCAAAACAGAATCCTGTGAATTCATCTGCATTTTTTTTCCAGGCTGAAAGGAAGGAGAGACTTTTCCACCCATTTGGAGACTGAATTAAACCCCTCAGTGCCTGTCCAGCCTTTCTGCAGCAAGGTCACTTCACTGGGGACATGCCCCAAAATCTCATCAGAGTTTTGTTTTGGGACTTCAAAACTTCCGTATTTTTCTAAGTGTGCTCCTTTTTTGATGGGAACTCACCCACAATGGTTTTGGGATTCAAGTGTTGGCGTTGTCTCCCTGTTCATAGGCTAGAATGGGGATTATTATCTGTGTTTATATATAAAAAGGATATTTTGAAATGTAAGAATATATATTTGCTCCTGGGGGCACTCCAACGAGCTCATCAGACCTTCCTAACAAGAATTCATTAAGGAATGAGACATTAGGAAGTAATGGAGGTTTCTGAGGGTGTCATTGGAAATGAGGCACGGTCTGTGCCACCAAACTATTGAGACCTCCTAGACAATCCCCATTTTTGAGGATTGCAGTGATTCCATAATCTGTTGTTGAAAATAAGCAAGTGCCACCAGGGCAGATGGAGACAGAGGATCCAGACAGAAAATTTCCAGCAAACCTGAGCCACCCTTAAAGCAAACATAAATTTGAAAGGACAGAGAGCTACGGCCCCAAGGAAGGTGCTTGAGGGGGTGATTGCCCTCCTGAGCAACAGGGAAAATTAGCAATACACAACATCCAGGCTTGCATTTATTGCAGTGATTTTTCCCCATCTTAACCCAGATTTCTGGAGCTTGCAGCAGGTCCGTGCCACAACCCCCGCTCCACACACGATCCATTGTGGAAGCACGGAGAGACGGAGAATTGGAGACACATTTTGGGCACGGGCTCCTGCTTCTGTGTTGGGTTAATTAGTGGTTTGTTAGTATGTTAAGTGCTCTGCACATTGACCTCAGGCTGGTTGTCTCCAATAAACAAAAGCAGCTCTTGCAGCGCCAGGTAACCGCTGATTTCCCAGGGACTGTAACTCGACTAACGAGCACTGAGGTACCCAGGCTCCCATCTGGCCAAAATCCTTCTTTAGGAAATAAGAAAAAAAGGTTATTAGAATGATCTCAAGTCTAATTTAAGACCCGAAGTCTGGGATAGTTTAAAACTTTCCTTGTTTCAATAAGTAATTTTTTGGACTGCGGTCTGATGACGGCAAATTTTGTTTCTACGGCGAAGTTCATCAAGAAAGAATCCACCTTTTGTAGGAAACCCCGTTTTGATCAGGAAATGCATTTTTGCCAATGTTAAGTCCAGCTAGACGGGCTCATGTCAGGAAGTAGGATAGGGCCAGGCTGAAAATCCAAGACTTTTTCCCTTTCCTGTTAGGATGTCCTTGCATTGACAGGTTATAAAGCTGAAACACGCTCTGACAAAAAACCTTTAAAACCCAACAGCGACGCTCAGAGATGGCTCTTGGGTGACCCAGTGGCCTGGCCCTGATTTTTTTTTCCATGGGATTTAGGAAGAATTGCAAAAGCTGCAAGATTTTGCACTGCTGAAAGCTGCAAGCCAGGCTGGCCGCGTTGGCCGCCAGGAGTTTCGAGAGGATCCCTGGAAACACATTTGGTTTTAATCAGGCCCCTGCACTGTGGAACATCCTGTTTGTCTACACTTATTATTACTGACAAATTATCCTCCTCCAAATCTCAGGGAGCATTCACTTTATCCTCACATTAAACCTGATTGGAAACAGTAGGTTTAATTGGACCCAGCATGAGGCCCGGTCGTAAACTGCACCAGTTCCTTGTTTTATTGTGGCATTCCCTGGATGTGTGAAAATACCATATTTCATATACAGGGCCCAGCTTGCTACTGCCAGGGCTGTCACAGACAATGCACAGACACCCTGGGCTGCAGGAGCACCCTGTGCCCACTCCCAGCTGGGAGAAGCTTGCCATTACCAGAAATTTGGGTATAAAATTGGTATAAAATAAAATAATTGGTATAAAGTACCCATCCTCAGAAATCTCCATTATTCCTTACGTCTCATTCCTTAATGAATTCTTGTCAGGAAGGTCTGAGAAGCTCCTTGCAGTGTCCCCAGGGATAAATATATATTCTTATATTTCAAAATATCCTTTTTATATATAAACTCAGATAATAATCCCCATTCTAGGCTATGAACAGGGAGACGACCCCAACACTTGAATCCCAAAACCATTGTGGGTGAGTTCCCATCAAAAAAGCGTGATGGAGTGCTCCATCAAAAAAGGAGCACACATAGAAAAATGTGGAAGTTTTAAAGTCCCAAAACAAAACTCTGATGAGGTTTTGGGTCATCCAGATCTGTCCTGAAATTCTGAGGGTTGTCTTCATCACTGACTGAGCCCTGTGGTCTTCAGGACTCAGAGTCTGAGGTGCTTCAGCCAAGTTTTGGAGTTTGAGAGGGATGGAGGAGCCAGTGCAGGGTGTGGATCATCCTCTCACTGGTCTGGCTGACAAATGTGAGCATCTTCCTCTTCCCTCATCAGCTGGAGACTCTTTCCATGGAAAAACCCAGGAAAGCTGAGGGGTTAAAGGTGAATTCAGTCTGATATATTTAGAGTTTGTGCCCAGGGTTGATCGTATGGGACAGAGCTGAAACCTTTCAGCCATGGAGGAGCCCACCATGGCCGCACTGATGGTGATTTCAGGGTGACGTGTTTGGCTGGTGCTCTGAGAGCTCCCCAACATCTCTGATTTTCCCTTGCTGGGAGTGACCCTCCAGCAGCTGTGCCTCATCCAGATGTGCACTGCAGGGAAGTCCAGATGTTTCCATCTCAGGGAGAAAGTCGGGTGAGGTGTCAGGTAGTGGCAATCTTGGGTGGGAGCCCTGGAAATGAGTTTTGTGTCTGAGAGATTCTGGCAGGAGCTGAATTGTTGAACAACTTCTTTCCAACGTCCTGGGTGTGGAAAAGCATGAGACAGCATGATGTGCCTGGGATCCAGAAGAAGGGGAAAAAACAAACCAGCAGAAGACAAACAGACAACAAAACCCCTTTGCTATTCATGTTTACACAATTTGGGATTGCTCATTCGGATCATAAAGTGTGTGATCTGCTGAAATTCAGCTTTTCATGAGAGTGTGGTCTCCCAAGTGGGGAAAATACAATTCAAGGGATTGTCTTGGCATAAATATGATTTTAAACTTAAATGGTAAATACCATTTTCCAAGTTTAATGGTATTTACATTTGCCATGCCTGTAAATACCTTGTTCTGGGAAAAAAAAATTGAGATTTCTGCATTTCTCCAGTTTTGGAAGGAGTGACTTGCAAAACCAGCTTTTTTTTAAATGATAAAAACATCACATGGGTTGTTGATAAAGGCTCCCTACCAGAAAAACAAACAAATAAACAAAAAAGCAGACTACAGATAGAAAAGGAATTGCAAAAGTAATAAATATCTGCAGGATATTGATATTGATATTGATATTTATATTTATATTGCACTTGTTCCAAGCTCTGCTAGAGCACAAATCTCAAACCGTTTTTTTAAATTGTCTTTGACAAATTCTGTGCCTCATGTTGTCTGGCAAACAGCATCACTGTGATGCTCCTTCCAGTGACACAAAATCTTCCACTTATCAAAAAATGTTAATCACCTTTGCCCTGTAGATTGAAGCTTAACCAGCTTCTCATTGCATTTTTTTTGGAGACTGGATTGTTATTTTTTAAGGGAACTTTTAAATTGGCCAGAGCAGAAGGGTTTCTGGTCAGCGTCTGTGAGGCTGGGCATGTCCAGCCCATCCAAAATCAATGTCCCTCTGCTCTGGTGTTAAATATCAGCCCAGTAAAGGTAGAAGCAGCTGTGCCTTTCTGGAGCAGTAAAACCTCAGTGCTTTTCTGGAACCATCCTGGAAGCAGCTCTGGAACTCCCAGACCTTCCTTTGGTGCAGGAAGATGCACAGCCAGGCTCACCCTGCACTCATCCCACCAAAACAGGGTCAACAAACCCAAAATGCAGATTTTTTATCCCTCTTCTTCTCATGACCTGGAGCATGAATTTCTCCCATGCCATTTTTGGGCACTGTCCTCTTGGTGCACCTCATTTTCTTCTTAATTCTCTTAATTGCCGAGGCACACACAGAGCTTGGGCTACTTTGGGGTGGTGTTCAAAAAAATTCTACAAATCTACAGGAGAGTTAGGGTTAGTTACTAAATCTATTAGTAACTAACTAATTAGGGTTAGAGTTAGTTACTAAATCTAATAAATCCACAGATCTACAGGAGAGTTACTATTAAATCTACAGGTCTACAGAGCAGTTACTACTAAATCTATTAAATCTACAGCTCTAGAGGAGAGTTACTACAAAATCTATTAAATCTACAGATCCACAGAACAGTTACTCTAAATCTATTGAATCTATAGGAGAGTTATTACAAAATCTATTAAATTCAAAAATCTACAGGAGAGCTACTACTAAATCTATAGGAGAGTTACTACTAAATGTATTAAATCTACAGCTCTACAGGAGAGTTACTACTAAATCTATTAGATCTACAGGAGAGTTACTACTAATCTATTAAATCTACAGGAGAATTACTACTAAATCTATTAAATCTACAGATCTACTAGAGGCTGAGGTGCCAATGCCCATCATGGAATCCAGGCTCCCAACTTTCCCTGAAAATTCCCTGTATCTTTCCTGCAGCAATGCGTTTCCTCTGTGATATTTTTAAAGAAAACACGCTGCCATGGTTGGGAGAGATGTGGAGCTTCTTTACCAGATGGAGGTGG
Organism: Acrocephalus arundinaceus; assembly: GCA_021534815.1. Lineage (NCBI taxonomy): Eukaryota > Metazoa > Chordata > Aves > Passeriformes > Sylviidae > Acrocephalus > Acrocephalus arundinaceus. The sequence continues at coordinate 18,712,191 of JAJEOU010003008.1, read as the reverse complement.
CCCGACAGCTTGTAAAAAACCCTTTTCAAACAGTCAGCAGGAACGACAAACTGACCTCAATTACTGCAGCCTTTCATTTCTCCATCTGGGGAGGGCGCTGGGATTGTGCAGGCTGGAAAACACACGGAAAGAGCCCGGGTAAAACCAGAGTGCTTTGGAAAACACATCCCACAAAACAAGTCCTTTCTCATGCTGTGTTTTTTTCCCCCTCCTCTGGTTCAGCTTTGGTGCTGAACTTTCCATTTTCAACTGACCAGCATAAATTAAAGGCAAACATTGGCATGGAGAGGAAAGATGGGGAAAGTTGACCATTTCCCTCAGGAGGTCAGCCACAAATTCCTGCTGTTGTCTGAGAAATGATGAGCTACTCTTTGGAGACGTGACTTAGATCATTTGGTGTCACAGGGAAACTTTTCAGGAGTTTCAGCAAGACTTGAAATATGTCATCTTTTTTCCCCCCCTTTTTTTTATAAATACAGTTTTAGACTATGTTTTTTTTTTTTTTCTTCCCTTTTAATATAGTCTTCCCTACAAAAAGCCAGTTGTTCACGGTGCTATTTCCTTTGGGCAATCTTACAAGAAATGTTCCCAGCTCCCTTCATGCCACTACAAATATCTCTTTACCTCAGAGAAAAGGGCACATCGCTCACTTTTCGCAGGCCTAAACTAATTTGACTGCCCCGAGCTCGAACAGCTCTGGGTGACAAAGCACATCGAGGAAAATGTGTCACTCCCCCTTCATCATTCACTTTCATGTTCATAAATGCAGCACAAAAATCTATTTACTCTAAAAGGATGATCTGTCATGGAAGCTGGAGATCCCAGCCCACCCCCCTGAGCTTGGAGACAAATTTCCCATCAAATGCAAACCCAAATGGTGAAGGATGGAGGGTTTAGAACATCTTGTAAGGTGACATTTCCAGACAGAAGGAAAACAAGCTCTCAATTCCACCCAAAACGATAAATAAGGCCTGGCTTCCAACCTTCAGCAGAGGCTTTTCTGCTTTTCACATTTACGGCTGACGGGCTTAACAGATGCAACCCCAATTTAACAGGGACGGGTGAAATGGTTCAGGACACCACAAATGTTCATCAAAAACTCACACGAAGCCTGAAATGAGCTTTCTGCTGAGGTTCCTAAAGCTGACTTTTAAAAATTCCTCCTCATCATGTAACGGCTCTGGCCCCACTTTCTTCCCTGGATGAAATCCAGGGAAAGAAGTCAAAGAAATTTCTTCTGCTGAGATATTTATTGCATTTGCTGTTCGAGGAAGTATTTGTAACTTGTTCAAAGTTCAAAACATCACCTCAAATCTTGCAGACTGACCTATGAACCTGCTGCAGATCCACTTCTGAGGGCGTAAAATCCAGGTTTGAAGCTTTTACAGTTATTTTGGGGGAGGGAAGAAAGGTATAAATAAGTGCCATTACCACTACTTCTAATTTTTTACAAATGTCTAAAACCAAGTGATTCCCCCAGGATATCAATGCTGTGCTGGTCTTTTGCTAAATTAAATCAAATCTTTCTTTTCTCTGTCTGCTGTAATTACAGCAGGCTTCCATTTGACACAAGGGAGCTGGAGGCCAGTTGGGATCTCCTTATTTTTTATCTGTTGGTGAATTGTAGGAAATCCCAGTGGTGAGATGCTGGTGGATTAGCCAATAACCTCAGCATAGTTTTAATATCCTTGACTCAAGTAATAATCTCCAAAGCAGGTTCTGTAGAGGGTTTTTCAACAGATTTATGCTTCACTCCTCACATTTTTCAATTACCCACACCCAGGGATGTTTAATGGTATGTAAATCCACCAGCAGTTTTTGAGCCTATTTTTGAGATTATTTAATTGAAAGAGCATCTGGGGACGAGGAGAAAATCCTTCCATGAGCTCCCAGGCCCTGCTTCCCTCTCTATACATCCTCTGAGACCCCAAGGAGAGGTGCTGAAATGGGGAAGAAAGTGTCAGCAGAAGGTCTCTGAGCACGGTGGTGGCTCTCAGACCACCCTGTGTGCATCCAGAGCTCAGGGGTTCAGCCCAACCACTCAGAGCAGACCTGAGCAAGTTCTCAAGCAGAGAAAACCAGCAAGGACTGCATTTTACCTGATTAAAACAAGATTTTTTCCTTTTTCTAGTGGGGAGAGAAATGTTTGGACCCTCCTGGGCACAGAGTGTGGCTCTTGGGGATGGGGCTGTGCAGGGCTTAGATTTGATGATCCGTGTGGGTCCCTTCCATCCCAGCATATTCTGCCATTCTGCAAATTTATTTAAATGGTAGGAACAATATTAATGATGATAAACATCTCCTGCAGCATTAATTGTGGTCACAAATTACCCGTGGTTGCCCAAATCCCAGTTTGGAGCACAGGACTGGGACTCACTTCTGATAACAGGTTTGAGAACAAATATTGATCATCATCACTGCAAGAGGATGATGGTCCTGCATCCCTCAACGTGGATATTTCTTGGAAAGGTTTTTATTTCCCACTCATTAGTATTTCCAGCACATTTATTTCAGTGAGGAAAGCAGCATTTTCTGCCAATAGTATTTCCAGGAATATTTTCCAACGGCTCAGCTGAGCATCACTGAACAGACAGAATGAGGAAGATGGATATTTTCTGTAACATTTGTGAAAGATTTATGCTTTCCGTGTAGCATGTAGGTGTGAAGGCTTAATCATAATAATAAAAAAACTTTTTTAATGGACACATTAATGAATGACAGGGAGGGAGCCTGTGGTGGTCACCAGCAAAGCCACCAGATGTGGAGCCCACTTGTTTTTTTGGTACAAGAGCAGACACAAACCCCACAAACCTTTATTCATTTCCAGCCTGGCTCCTTGGCTGTGGCAATATGGCTTCAATTTGTTTTAAAGGTGCATTATGAAGCTGGAGCTTGAAATTACGCATTTACAGTTCGAAAGCAAAGCCATCCCTGGGCGGGAAGGAACTTGTAATTTTGTCAAATTACACAGAAAATGAAATTGGAGGAGCAATAAAGTGCCTGAAATGAGGTAGTGAAAAGTTCCACAGTGAAAAACCCCTATTTGCTGCACATGCAAAAACCACGTTTCCGTTGCCTTTACCTAATTTTGCACATTTCTCCACGAGCAATAAGGACAGAGTCTTGTTTTCACTTTTAAATACACGGCTCTTTGTTTAACTGTTTTTATGTTAAAACGGGTGGATAACATTTCTCAGTCGCATTTTCATCCTTAAATGTTCAAATTCAAACAAGGTAATTTGGTTCAGACAGGTAAATAATTCTTACTCTTAAAAAAAAAGGTATAAAAATCAGCTGTCATGAATTAAAATCCATTTTTCCCTAACCCCAAATAAACACTAGTCAGTCTGCATTTGATTGTAATAACACACTTGTCATTTCAGATATTGTATGTTGGTTTTTTTTTTTTCCTAAAAGCTTTATTGGAATTCCTTGAGCTAAATTTGCTGTGGGTTTATGACGGCTTCATTAAAAATCAGAAACCAAAAGGATGTGGAGGACTCTGAAGAGTTTGTAGTAACAAGAAATAGAAATAACTTGAGAGACTTTTCATTTTAAAGCTGCTCCTGTTTCCCATGCCCTCAAATCTTGTCACGCTGTAATAATTTGGGGCCAAACATGAAGTGTTAAAACACTTAATAAATTTATTTTGAGCTGAGATTCATGTGCATTGATGCTTCTCCCTTACTTACCATAAAGCCAGAGTAAATCTTCTCAAATGCTGAAATTTTCACTGATTTTACACCATTACAGAGGAGATCTCAGGGCAGATCAGAGCTGAGATCCCACTCCCTAAATATCAGTGACACACCTCCAGAAAAGGGGTTTATTTCGAGTCATCACAGCTTGTAATTCCAACTGGCCTGATGCAGAGTTATGGTCACTTTTATAAAGTGTGACTTCTCAGTTTTTCCTTATTTTAATTGCAGAGCAGAGCCCTGAGGGACAAACATGGGCAGCAGAGTCTGAAATTCCCATTTCTGGTGGCTGTTTCTGGTAACTGGGGAGTAAGAGCAGGTTTTGGGCTTTGGCTTCATCCTGAATCGAGTTAAATTCATAGTAGGTGTTCATGAATTAAATTGGGACTACAATTAGGCTTTAGGTTTTCCCACACGAGCGATGTTTTAGGTCTGAAACCCTAAAACTGCTTCACAGAGGATGAAGTGGTGTCTCTGGATCCTGAGGATAATGGGAGAAGAAAAAGTGGGATTGCACAGCAGCAAGAAAGGCTCAAATTAAAAATTGTAAAAATTCCCAAATAGTGAGGGTGACGCAGTGGCTGCAAAACTCTACGGAAATGCTGAATAATTCCTCTGGAAAAGGGGAGGAAAGGAACTTTTGACAAGGGAGTGATAGGAAACAGGGGAATGAGTTCAAATTGAACAAAGGCAGATTAGATGGGATCTTGGGAAGGAATTGTTCCCAACTGAGTGAGGGTGGGGAGGCCTGGCACAGGTTGGGTGCCCCTGGATCCCTGGAATTGTCCAAGGTTGGACAGGGCTTGGAGCAGCCTGGGATAGAGGAAGGTGTCCCTGCCCATGGATGAGTTTAAGATCCCTTCCCATCCAAAGCATTCCATGATTTTACAATTCTGACCAACCTTTTCATTTTGTCACTTATGGGTGACAACTTCTGCCTCTGACCAGTTTTTAGGTCAGTTTTTCACCTTATCTTCCCATTTTGCTACAAAGTGGGAAAATAACACCCAAATACATCCACTGCCCCAGGAGGAATAATGTGAGTTGTAACTCACTGCAGGCATTTAGATGACAATTGGCCATGACACAAAGCTTTTAAGGCATAATCAGTAGAGGTGAAGGGGAGCAAAAAGTGAACAGAGTGAAACATGTGAACTTCTTCCCCAATCACCTCCCAAATCCATCTGTCAGGTATTCCCTAGCCCTCATTGACACCAGAACAGATCCATTTTAGTTTCCCTTTCATATTTTACCCTGCTGGAAGGTCGCCCACTGTCTCATGTCAGGTCTGACAGGATGTGAATTATCTCCATCCAGCCTTGACATAACTTCGTGCATGGTGATGTAATGCCCCAAAAAGCCTGGTTCAGAAAAAAAAAAAGGGACTTATTAAAGGAAAGGAAACAAGCCTCTGTTTGACAACCAGTGGCTGGATATCAAGGAGAGCTTTCTTAGGGGAAAAAAAAAATCGTTTATGACCACATGAATTACAATTATTTATTCAGAGGGAAGAAATGGCCATTGAATTTTTAACTAGATTCAGCTGGCTGAGCAACCTACAAAGCCCAGGTATTTGGGCATGGATTCCAGGTAGCTTCAGACAGGAAAGGCTCGAGTCTGCTCCCTGGGGGATCAATAAAACCCCCAGAACTGGAGCGGGAGCTGTTGCAAACACAGCCAGCAACGTTTCCCTGCACTCCCCTTCCTCTCCATTGGGAGAATCTACCAGGACATCACCATCCCACTCAGTAATCCCCTTTTACTCTTCTTTTCCACCATCTCCTGTGGGTGCAAAGAGCTCGAGTGAAGCCCTGGCTCTGTCACCCCCTCATCCCTCCTGCTCTGAGCTTTTGCAGCCAGGGCTGCATTCCAGCAGCGTGATCTGAAACCGAATCCCTCTGAGTTCATGAAATATTCGGCATCTGTGCCTGTGGACTTGTGAACTTTTACCTTTTACCTATCAGCAAGGCAGCTCCCTTCACCCTTTCCTCCCCTCAGGCTCACTGGGAGTGCTGGAGTCCTGATCTGACTCATGGGAAGGTCTCCAGTGTAGCTCCATGGCAAAATGTTCCCTCTCCATCCCATTTCCTTGCTGTGCTTCTCATCCTGGGCTGAGAAAGGAAATATTGGAGGGTGTTGCAGGGAGCTCAGATGGATTTGTAGATTAAAATCTGCATTTTGATCACTTTTAGGGGTGAGCCTGGCAGCCCCAGCAGCTGCCAACTGCATCCCTGAGGGTGATGATGAAGTTTTTCCAATGAGAGTGGTGAAACATTAGTGTGGGTTGCCCTGAGAAGGGATGGATGCTCCATCCCTGGAATTCCCAGAACTAGAATTTTCCATCCCTGGAAAATTCCAGAATTAGATGGGGCTTTGACCAACCTAATGTAGTGGGAGATGTTCCTGTATAGGACTCAGTGACCTATAAAAGTCTCTTCCAACCCAACCCATTTTGTGATTCTAAGATGGTTTCAGGGGTAAGAGGAGACAGGACCCTGTCCAGGGGTGGTTTGAAGGGTCGGTAGGGTTTGTGACAAGCCGTGGAAGTGGCAGGTGACAAACACATTCTGGAAATGAGACACATCTACAACACACCAAAGTGTCACTGCATATTAAAAACATTCATCCTGAGCTGCATCAAAGGCATCCACTGCTGGAAATTAATGCCATCATGTGTGTTTGTGTCCCTGTCTTTAACAAATGTGCCAAAAATGGTCCGCAGCTCAGTCCTTCCAGCTAAGTCTGTTGTTATTCCAGAATGTGAGCAAAGAATCATGGACAACTATCCCCACTCTTTGTAGTCACCTCAAATAATTCAATTTTTCCAACCATATTGATGCTCACAGATGTGTGGATTTTATGGGAGGAGTTTTGTGTGTGCCTCCATATACTAATATTTGATATTTGATACTAATATCTGATATTTGATATGCATATTGGATATCTCATACTCATATTTGATATTTGATACTCATATCTGATACTTGATATTCATATCAGGTATTTGATACTCATATTAGATATGTGATACTCATATCAGATATTTTATACTCATATTTGATACTCATATTTGATATGCATATCTGATATTTGATACTAATATCTGATAATTTATACTCATATCAGATATTTCATACTCATATCTGATATTTCATACTCATATTGGATATTTGATACTCATATCTGATATTTGATTCTCGTACCTGATATTTCATACTCATATCTGATATTTCATACTCATCTCTGATATTTGATTCTCACATCTGATATTTGATACTCATATCAGATATTTGATACTCATATTTGATATTTCATACTCATATCTGATATTTCATACTCATCTCTGATATTTGATTCTCACATCTGATATTTGATTCTCATAGCTGATATTTGATTCTCATATCTGATATTTGGTACTCATATTTGATATTTCATACTCATATTCGATATTTCATACTAATATCTGATATTTGATTCTCATATTTGATATTTGGTACTCATATTTGATGGCACCCCGGGTTTCTCCCGAGCTGCAGAACAGCCTCAGTTTCCTTTCACTTCCCCCTGCTCAGTCACCAGCTGGGTTTGGTTCCAGGGGAGGTCGGTGTGGCCGCAGTGGCCCTGGCCAGGCACAGCACAAGGTCAGGCTTCCCCAGGCAGCCTCTGCCAGCCCCGACCTTGGAACACCCTCTGCCATCCCAAACCCACCCTGAAAAACGTGCTGACACTGAAATCCCTGCTCCACACAGACCTGCAATGTTTGGGGACACTTGGGACAATCCCAAAGGAGCTCCAAGGCTCCAGGGGCCATGATAACCCTGCCCTGTCACTGTGTTGTCATTTACCTAAACCCCATTGAATTCTTTTTATCTCCACCACAATCTGGTTAATTATCCTTAATTCTGGGGGTTTTCGATCCATGGAGAAGTAGAAGAGCTGGCTCTGGGGTGACTGCAGGGATTTGGGAGCCTGGGTTGTTATCTCTTGTCAATGCATCTGCAATCCCAGGGTCCAAGTGGAAACATTTGTCAGTGCCCCTTACATAATACCAGGTTTTATGGAAAAATTGAACCCTCCAGTAACTGCAGAGGAAATTCCAGAGTGAGCCTACTGACAGACGAGTCTTGGAAGTCAGCTAGCTGTTTTGGAAGAGATCCAGGAGAGTTTTTTCCCTTTGCTTCCCCATCACCCTTAAAAAATAATAATAATTTTAAAAAAAGAGGATAGAATCTGTTTGGAACAGAGAGTCTTGAAACCCAGGCAACCCCACTGGTGCTTCACTTTCAACTCTCTTGAGGATATTTGGGAGTCAAAATAGTGCATGCAAGAAAATTGCCATTTGTGAGACTGTCAATAAGAACAATCTCTAGGACAGCAAGGTCTAGACCCTATTTGGTCTTTAATGTATAAAAATTATGTGGCCTTTAAAATTGAATTTAAGAGCAATTAAAACCTTGCAATCTGGCTGATAAATCCTCAGCAGAAGTTGGTTATAACAGTTCAGTGTGTGCCTGGAGGAGGGCAGAGTTCTGGTTTTGCTGTGCAAGAGAAGGAGCTGTAAAATCTGTGAGCCAAAGGCTCTCAACTGGTGTTTAACCCAGAGAATTGCCACAGGAATGAAGTGACAAGAGCACTGGGAAACTGGGAAACAGGGAACTGAGTCAGCACCAGCTACAGCTACAAGATGTGCACTAAATCCTTGTGGGTGGATGTCCAGGAGACTTGTGAATAAAACAGGGAAAAAATGTGTTTTCCAGTTCCACCCCCTGCAATGGGACACCTTCCACTGTCCCAGGGTGCTCCAAGCCTGGCCTTGGACACTTCCAGGGATTCAGGAGCAGCCACAGCTTTTGTGGGAACCTGTGCCAGGGCCTCCCCATCCTCATAGGGAAGGATTTCTTCCCAATATCCCACAGAAATCCACCCTCCCTCAGCTTACAGCCATTCCCCACCTCTGATGGGTCAGGGTGAGGAGAGTTTGGGCCTGCAAGTGGGATGTGCTGTAGGTACCGATGGCTTCCAGCTGACAGGGACATTTCCTGTTCTCACCAGCTCCTCACCTTAACCAGGAGGGGTGAAATCAGCTTTGTGTCCCCAGCCAGCCCCTGAGGTGACACGGCTGTGGCTGTCACCCCCGTGCTCCTGGCGCTGGGCCCCAAAAATCGGCACAAGGAGTTTTTTCCTTGCTCCCCCACTCCAGCCCTGCTCTGTGGCAGCTCTGACTCATCTTGTAAACACCAATCTCTGCAGCAAGCAGGACTGACAGAACAGAAAAAGGAAAGGGGGGAAAAAATCCAAAAAACCAGAGAGAAATGGAGAAAAACGCTCCCCTCCTCCCGCTCCCCACCACCGCCCCTCATTTGTTTTTGCAGAGGATCTTCCTGGCCAGACTTGACCTGCAAACAGTGGTCACCAGTGAACCATCAAAGGCCTTTCACATCCCCAGCAGCTGCAGGGAGGGTTCCTGTGAGCTCTGCTATCACTCTGACACCTCCAAAGCCAACAGCACCGACTGAACGCTGTCGTGGGCCACGTTTCAGGGACCACCTTCAACGCCTTGGCTCCAAAGAGCTGCTTTTTTTCTTTTTCCCCTCGTTCATTGACACAGGGGGATATATATCTCCAAACTTGGCTGCAGCAGCCGGTGCATGCCTTGAGGATTACATAGCAAGTGAACTTTGTCAGTGTAAGCCCCAGTCAATAGGAGGAATTAAGTAGAAAAGACCTCTATTGTTCCAGGCAGCCTTCTGAAGGCACTGATTGGCAGTAAAATATCTGCAGTGACAGATGGAAAGTAAATATTGCCTATGCCAAGCCTCTATATTACTTTGATTACCCACCATCAGTCAATTTGTTCCTTCCCTTGCAACAAAAGCCGCTGCTGTTACACTTCAGACCCCTCTGATGAAGCCGAAGTGGAACTGATTAACAAACTGAAAAGAAAGGTTACACAAATGACAGCAAAATGTATCTCAGGAGAAAAAATGAGAGTGTTGTCTCTGTGCATTTGAATGTGCCTTAAGGATCTTGCTGTTAGGAAGAGAATGATACAGATAATAAAATTTATATAAATATAATAGATAAAAATATAACATGTAAATATATTATAAAAACATAATATAAAATAGAATATAATATATAAATATAAGAAAATAAAAATATAGTATATATTTATAATATAGATAAATATATATATAAATGTATATAAAAATTAAGAAATATCTAGATACACATATTCATATCATATATCCCTCAAACTCCCTTATTAAGCGTTAGGTCAATATTTGCAATATCCCCATGGCTTTAGCAATGGCAAAATGTCAGGGATTACAAGGCAAACCAAAGTGCTGATGTCACCTCATGAACGGAAGCAAAACTGGAGGTGAGGAGTTGTTTGAGCAGATTCCTGAGGCGTGGGATGCACAGCGCAGCTACAAGCATTATTGTAATTTCTTGATTCCAGGGACTGAGGCCAATGCAACAACCCTTTCCCCCTTAATTCATTCTAGAATTAGCAGGTGCTCACAAGAGTAAAAATCCTTTTGTTTCACTTACACTGTTGGAGAGAGAAAAAAATTTTCAGCTCCCTCAAGGTGAAGGAAAACCATTTTTTTTGGAAGGGAGGGGAAGTTCCTAAATGTCTCTAGCCCTGAATCCTCTTCCCACTAAGCAGGACAGCACAATTAGGGCTCAAAGCATTTAGCCATGTGTGAAGAGGCAGGGATGGCCAGGCAGGATCACCTCTGCTTGCTCTGACAGACAGTAAGAGGCACTGAGGGAAATGCCACAAAAAAACCCAAACTAAGAGATATTGAATATCCCCCCAGATTCTGGCGAGTACCAGCACAGGGATTTCCTCACCTGGAGGCTGCTGGTGTGTCCTTGCTGTTCCTGGTCACTGATGGATACATCCCACGGGGATCTCCCTGAATTCTTTTCCAAGCTGTGTCTGCTCTGATATCCTGTGGCACTGAGTAGCTCAGGGGCTGAGCAGAATGAAAATCCTTTCTGGATTTGTGCTCTCTGCTGATGGCACTGTGTGCCCCAGGGCTCCTGTCCTGCTGCTCTGCTGACCCCACAGAGGCACCCAGGGTTCTGCCTGTAAGAGTGTGGGACAGGGAGCTGCAAAATATCAGGGCAGGATGGTGGAAGCAGTTTTTGAAAGGCTGCTCCATCTCAGAAACATCCTTGCAATGAGAGAAAATGCTCTGTCAATAGCTGGCACCGAACAGATTTTGACCCCATATTTTTGTTTCTGGTTTGTTGCAACTTTTTGTTGCCCTGCAAATCATGAACATCCCATACCATGCTTAACAAAGCTGAAAATGAAGTTTATTTCAGGATTAACTTTTCCATTTCAAGTCCATCTCATGGGTTTGGCGGGAGCTTTCACAGACAGAGGAACCAAATTTATATGACAGAGATTTTATACTTCTCAGCCCCAGCAGCCCTGGTTCAGTGTGTGCCTGGGTAATGGAAATAAACCCTTCATATTTCATGGGGTTCTGGCTCTTTTCTCAGCCACTGTGTTTGTGGGGCTCACGTGACTGCCTTTGATTAGTTTTTTTTTGATTTTCTTATGATGGACCAAGCCTGTGACAGGCTGAGGAGAGAGCGTGGCAGGAGAAAGAGAAATTTGGGAACATTAAAAGATCAAAGCCAGGCTGGATGGAGTTTAGAGGAACCTGGTCTTGTGGGAAGTGTCCATCTCTCCATCCCAATGTCAGCCCTGTGAGAGGAATGACAGATTTGTCTTTACAAACCAGCCGTGGGTCTGCTGGTAGATAAAACCAGCACTGAGGGGTAAGAGAAACAATGGGAAGGATCCCACTGATGGATAAAGAAGATATTTGCCTTTACAAACAAACCATAGGTTTGCTGATCAATGAAACTGGATATTGAGGATGAAAGAAACAATGGGGAAAACCCATAATCCCATAAGAATTAAAAATTAGGGGTGTTTATACATTAAAAGGGGAAATTAGGGTGTTAGGCATTCCGGGAAGTCTGCACCTCTCAAGTGCCTCAGCCAATAGGGCAAGAGGGAGGAAATGTGGCTGGGAAATTGGGATAAAAAGGAGGCTGCATCCGCCAAAAATCTGAGAGACCCGAGGGGAAATGCCCCATGGCCTCTCCCTTTATTCAAATAAAGTAAAAGGACTCCTCTGTCTCCTTTCTGGACATAAACCTCTGGCGTTTGTGGATTAATTTTCCTAACACCTGCAATAACGTGGGGCATTTTCCAGGGGGGAAAGAACTCCCGGCAATACCTGAGGGACCTTCAGCACGTGCTGTCTCCTTGGATTTCCCTCTGAGAGCAGGAAACGTTGGAAATTGCACAAAATTCCAACTTTCCCCTTGATTTCACACAAAGGCACCACACTGGCATTTGTGCCAAGGCAGTTTTAGCAGTTTTCAACCCTCCTGCTCCACCACTAATAACTGCCTGGTTGCTGGATGTATTTTGGTTCACGCTTGTCAAATCAAGCTGCAGAATTAGCTGGAGTGCCTGATATGTGTATTTTTGGAATTACTTTTATGGTAAAATCATTAGGGCCACCCACTAACCAACACATGATCTCCCTACTGGCTTGGCTTTGGTTAGAGGTATTACCAATAAGAATTTAAACATTTCCTGAAGCAGTTATTTTTCAGTGACCTTCAGCAGCAGATGGCCACGGCAGCAAGTACTTATTTATGGCTTCTGTGTGGTAGCAATACTTAAAGAATTTGTTGAAAACTTCTTTTCCAGCCAAACTGGAAGCCCAAATGACTCTAAAAATGGTTGATTAGGTGGCCCCAGCCCTGCTTGCTGGTAAATGGTTTTACTGCTGCCTGGATTGTGGGGCAACCCGGAGAGATGTGAGGTGTGAAAAACAGAAATTGCTGAACGGTTTTATTTCAGGCGGGTGAATTTCTTCTCACCGTTTTGGTGGGTGGCTGCATTTTACTTCTGGCCCATATACCCAAGGAGAATTAGGAGAGGGAGGTAACATGACAGTTTTCATCAAAGTTTGGACAGATTTCCTCTGAAGGAGACTCCCCAGGGGATGGCCCCGCACAGAATAAAACGGCTGCAAGTTCACATAAATAAAAGGGAACTTTGCCAGAGCAAACAGACTCACACAACTCTGCCTGCGACAAGGAATTCTGCCCCAGTTCCTGTCGTTCTGCTGCCCAGGCACCAAAATTTAGGTTTTCTTCTGGCAAACGCCAGGACTGAGCGTGGTGAATGTGTTTTACCACAATCAAAGATTTGTCTGTGTTGGAAAAAATAAAGATAAACTCAGCTTGGCTGTCTTTTTCCCCTTTTTCCCTGCACGAGGAAGGATGTTTCTTTGTGTCATATGTGATGTTTTCCTTATTATTTTTCCATATAAAAACTGCTGTCAAAGTGGGTCAAAGATTCCCAACTGCATCTTCTCCGTGCTCTTGGGGATTTTTGATGACACTTGAGGATGTTGGAGGTGACACAACAACAATGAATGATAAAACTGGGAGGAAAACCGATTTTTGAGCTTGTGTTTTTACTCTACCTAGCACAAGGGTGTGTGCAGTCCTGTCTGAGGCTCCTAGCGTGCCTTGGGACAGGGAAAACATAGTTAAGATCAACATCCTGATTTGCTGACATGAAGCACTAAATCACTCACATGCACACTTCTGAGCAGGAGTGTGGGGAGAATGTTCACTGCCAGGATGAAAGGCCGGGATTGGTGCTCCTCGGGAAGGCACTGCAGTCACAACTGCGCAGGGAAACTTTAGCACCTCCCCAAATCCAAGGAAAACAATGTGCTCCAAGCAGAGCTCAGCCCTAGCAGATGTTGGGCATGAGCATGAAACAGATTTTTGGAAATAATAATCAACCTCAGATCCAGAAAACATCAGAAAGACCCTCAGAAACTGTAAGCAAGCTCAGATCCAGGGAGCCTGCAAAAACGATGGGGAGACTTTTGCAAAAGGTGTGTAGGGACAGGACAAGGGAGAACGGGTTTAACTGAAAGAGAGCAGGTTTAGATGGGATATTAGGGAGAAATTCTTCCCTGTGGGGTCCTGCAGAGGGTGCCCAGAGCAGCTGTGGCTGCCCCTGGATCCCTGGAGGAGTCCAAGCCCAGGTTGGACGGGGCCTGGAGCTCTCTGGTCTCGGCCCTGTGTCCCTGCTGGGCTTTGGGCTGTGCTATTTCAAATCTGTGCAGATCTACTGGGAAGTGAGGAAGGATTTGGAGGAAAACAGTCCCAAAAATTGCAGATTTTGTAGTTGTGGGCAAGTGAGCGCGCAGGTTCTGACTGTAACTCCATCACACTGCGGCCTGCAGCAGTTCTCAGCCTTCATCTTGCCAGCCAGCAATCTGTTGGTTTAATTTCATGTTACGACCGTTGGTTATACCTAAATATATCAGGAACATGGAGCTCAGCATTCCACAGTCATAATTCATGTTGAGCTAACCAAAGGCAGCATATTTAGCTTCTGATGGCCCACAATCTTTCCCAAAGGTCACTGCAATCTCCAGGGTCTGAGGAAACCCACAGATGCTGCAATGCCTTTTTTCTTTGAAATACAGAAATACAGAAAATTTCAGCTCTTCTCCTGAAAAATAAGTCTTTTGTTGTTATTATTTAGATTTTTCCTGGTAATCCCAACTTTTTGAGGGAAAGGAAGGAAAACCAAAGGAATAAGTGTCAGGTAAGTCAAGCAGCCTGGTCTTCACTGAGCAAACACAATGCACCAAATTCCTCTGGTTGTATCTGCTCCATGAAGGAGCTGGAATTCTGAACAGGAGGCTGGAAATGAAACACGAGCTGTAATTTTACTCATGGTGCCAATCAGGGAAATTATTACAGCCTGACTGGTCAGGATAGTGTGTGTCAACAGCAACGTGAAAATAAAATTGTGAGTATGGAGCAGAGGCTGCTTGTTTTCCTGGAAAAAAAAATAAAAGGAGAAGAAGAAATTAAAAAAATAAATAAAAGAGACAGTCCTCAAAATATGGTGCTGATTAACAGCTCTCATGTGAGCTCCTCCAGAGGGTGCCTAAGCAGAAGGGCACAGGGTGTTTGTGCTTCACAAGGAAAATATTTATACCTTGTACATAACCATAGCTGAGAAAACTTGCTCAAGGTCTAAATAGTGTGACTACACAAATTAGGCTGATGGCTCCTCTGGTGGGCAACGGGGGCGTTTGGTGAGGTCTGTGGTGGATGCAGAGCTGCATAAAATGTGAAAAACAGACCTGCAGCAGGGCCAGGTGAGCACAAAACTCTGCCTTTGTAATAAACTCCTATGCCACTGGGAGTCATCAGTGGTTTTGACTAATTTTACAGCAAATTACCAGAAAAAATGTTTTTTTCTCCCTCTTGCTGAAGAGCCTTCCTCCTCTCACAAGCAGTGAGTGTGCTCATATATTTTCTTCCTTCTAGACAATCATGAAAGATCTGTATCTAAAATCAAGACTTGTGGTGGAGGGAAGGATGTAAATTAAATGTTATTTTTGAAGGTAGGGGGCGGAAATACGGAAATATGGAAATGACTGAGCAGTTGCAGCATCCCCCCAAACCCTGCTGCTTTCCACCAGCTCCTCTGCACTGATCCCACTCTTTTCTGGGGCAGGTGAGGGACCCTCCACAGCTAAGACAGAACCAGAGGGTGTCAGAGGGAAAGCTGAAGTATAAGACTCCCTTTTTCTTAAGCAGATAAAGGTGGATGCATCTCGGTTCTTTGGGCTGATAACCCCCTAGGTATTTGTTGAAAATCTTTCTCCCAAGCCCCATGCCAGAAGAAGTCAGGATGCGTCAGCTCAGGTTCTCAGGGTTGTTTATTGTTTCTTTATATGTTTTCTATAGACTGTTTTGTTTATATTATTTCTATATATTGTTTTCTTTATATGTGTTCTTTATATTGTTTCTTCATATGTTTTCTAGTACATTCTGTTCTCACCCTGCTTGGGTGCTGGCTGCTCACTAGTTATCACCGACTGCCCACTGACCAGGGCAGTCTTAACTCTTTACACCAAATATTCCGTGATCTATGTTTACAGAGAAATACCAACACCTATCACCTATGTTAGACAGTCACTTCTATGCTAAACCAATCCAAAAGTGCCACCACCCCAGCAGAAGATGGAGAGCAAGAAGAAGAAGGAGGACAGGGACATGCCCAGATTCCTCCATCTTGCCTTCTTGAACCCCCATTAAACCACAAAATTCAACATTTACACTCCGTGATAATTTAATTATATTAATTTAATTTAATTAATTAATACTGTTCTAATCAAACTCTCATGGTCTGTCTCTGGACCCCTTCCCAGGGTCCTGGATCACCCAGGACAGCCAGAGGATGTCCTGGTTTCCGACAGATATGACCAAGAGAGATTCCTGTGCAAATTAAATCACTTTTGCTTCTTGGCTCTTGCAGCAGGGGCTGCTCAGTCGTGCAGCCCATCGTGATGGCAACAAATCTGTAGGAGAACTGGAAATACACGGAGGAGCCAGACAGCCCCCAAACACCAGCAGCACAAGGCAGGGAATGTCAGGAAGAGAGCTGGGATTCATGACAGCTCACACTTGACCCTCACTGATACAACTGGAGAGGGTTAATCACAACCACTCTGCACCAAGGGCTAACCCAGAGGTAACAGCTTCCAGTGCTGAATTCCCTGCTGCACTTGCTGCTGGGGGAGCAAGGCTTGGCAGAGAGATGAGGGGTGCTGGAAGGGTCACTGAGGTCTCAGCATGAACTAAACTTGCCAGAGCTCCTCCAAAAAGCTTTTTCAAGCAGTGGTCACACAAGTCCTGGGTAGGGGTGTGACAGGGGTCAATCACTGCCTTGGCTGAATGGCTGGGTAGCTCAGTCTCCTTCAGTTCTGCACTGGAAATTCAGGATTTGGGGTTTAATGCATAGTAATATATATGAGTTAAGATGGAGGATTTGGGGTGTAGGCTGAGTCCTTCTTCTTCACCTTCTTCTTCCTTCTTCGTGGGTTCAGGTGGTTTTCTGTAACTGGGTGAGGAAGGTCCGCAGTGCCTTGGGTGGTCATTATTGGGTCAAAAACATAAATAATATGGTTGTCGCCTTGTAATTGGGTAAAATATCTTAAAGGACCTTGGAAAGAGTTAGAAGCTCTCTATTTTACCTTTGTTTTCTAAATACTGTAAATAGATGAGAATTAATAAACATTCCAAGCCCGAACTCGACATCTGCATTTCCCAATCTTGGCAAGGAAGAAAAGAAGCCAAAACCATCACACTGCACCACTTGATTCCCCTCTCTGCTGCACCAGAACAGGTTCCTCCCTTCCAGGGTCCATTCTCCTTGCCATTCCCTACCATAAACCAGTCAAACCTTGTTCTGTGTTAGGTTAAGCAAAGCAGCCACTCTAAAAGGACATAAAATGAGTGGCATATTACATAAATATGAATGTGCACGATAAAAGGTCTCAAAAGGACCAGCATTTTCATTAAATAAGAAAGTTACAGTGTTTAAAAGCCTGGCAGCCTCCACCTGCTGCCTTGCTCTGCAAGTTGTCCTTCTGAGGTTTAGTCACGGACAAAAGCATTATCCAACAGGAGTGAGGGAGAGAAAATCCGGCCCCGGGTATTTTCAGGAAAAAATCTGAGTGCAATGCAATCCCCACATGTTAATGCTGTTGTTTCAAAGCCCTTCGGTGCTCCTCCCCATCTGCATCCTGAAGGACACCCTGCTGGCAGAGGTCCCTTTTCCTAAGCAGTAACGTCAGGCTTTAATCTTTTCAAGTCATGGTTGAAATGAAAAAAAGAAGGAGAAGGAAAAAAAAAACAAACCCAACCCAGTTACGAGAATGAAGATTGGGAACAAGAGAGGAAGAGAGAAAGATGCCAAGATATGATGAAAAAATTCTGTTTCTTCTGCCCTCTACTTGTACTGAGATTCAGGTTGCTGTGAGAGGGGAAATGAAGAGAATTAAAACAGGTTTGGAACGTGGACTGCAGAGCTAAATCTCGTGTGGCAGGACATGCAGATAGCAAGAGGCAGAGCCCTCATGCCAAGCATCACATCTACCTTGGAGCTGAGTTCTAGCAAAACCACTGTGGGTGTTTACACTGATGGCTGAGATCTGAGATCCAGCCCAGTCTCATCCCAGGAAACTCAATGCAAAGTGAGTGAGGGCTCCTTGGGATCTTCACACCACAGCAGGGGCAGGAATGATGTCAAAATTATCATTCTGGGGCAGAAACTCAGGCATTTGTGCAAAGGGCTGACTGATTTGGAACTACGTCTTAATGAATCACAGAATCACAGAATTTCTAGGTTGGAAAAGACCTCCAGGATCATCAATTCCAACCCAGCCCTAACCTCAAATAAACCCTGGCACCGAGTGCCACATCCAGGCTTTCTTAAACACATCCAGGGATGGTGACTCCAGCACCTCCCTGGGCAGACATTCCAGTACTTTTTATTCTTTCTGTAAAAAACTTTTCCCTATTATGCAGCCTATATTCCCCTTGGTGCAGCCTGAGGCTGTGTCCCCTTGTTCTGTCAGTGCTGCCTGGAGAAAGAGCCCAAGCCCAGCTGAGCACAGGCACCTTCAGGGAGCTGTGGAGAGTGATGAGGTCACCCCTGAGTCTCCTTTTCTCCAGGCTGAACAAGCCCAGCTCCCTCAGCCGTTCCTCACAGGGTTTGTGTTCCCAGCCCCTCACCAACCTTGTTGCCTCCTCTGGACAAGCTCAAGCATCCCAGCATCCTTCCCAAACTGTTCAGATTTGAGTGAAAGAACTCAGCTAAAACCCCTCCTCTTCCCCTTCAAGTCTGCTTTCCCTGTGGCTCAATCCCCACAGTTTGCCATCTTTCTGAGGAGCAGCTTTCTCACCATTCCAAGGACGCTTGAGTGAAAGGTTAACAGGAATACAGGACTGCAGAGACATCTGGCTTTGGGAAGCCCCAAACACTCCAACATCAGCCTTGGCAGTAAGCTGTGGTTCACTGGGGAGCAGAGTGTGGAGACTGGTTGCAGATCCTGGCGCCAAGAATGGATGCAATGGCTTGGATGCAATGGCTTGGATACATCAGGAATATTGGAAAGGTGTTGGAGTGATCAAGGGGTCAGAGCCTGTGTCCTCACCAAACTTCTTTGTCAAAAACCTGCTTTTTTAATTAAACACATGTGAGATGAAATGGAGTTTGCCAAAATGTTTCCCAATCTCCAGTGCACTGGAGGTTAATCTCTTCCCAGGAAGATTGGAGTCTTTCACTACCTGTCCCTTTGCCTCTCTGATGGGAGAAGAAGCGCTGAGGATAAAAGGAATTTTCGTCTCTTTCTCTGTGTGTGAGTTGTTTTTTAGGTTTCCGTGCTCTCTGGGACGGCTCCCACAGGAGCTATGCAAATGTAATGGCTAATTTGACAAGCTCGAGTGAGTCATCTTTCAAAACCATTATTGTACAAAGTGTAACATGGTTTGGAACCGTCTCCTGGCTGTGTAAAGTGATATTGCTTCTTTTTTGCCCTTTCCTAGAATCAAAGGCAGATGCAAATGTCAAGGTTTCTGCACAGCACACACTCCCCTCCTCCCCTTTCCACTCTGGGACTAGCAGTGGGAGCTGCAGCCTCTTTGCAGTGATTCATAGCTAAAGATCCACTCAGAATTCTCTTCCAGGCCCATCTCCTCAAGGAAATAACTGTAGACGGAGAGCACACCATTTATTTTTCAGTGTATTTTGCCGTGAGTACAAAAATAAATCGTGGTGTCTGAGTGGGGCGGGTTGGGGAGCAGGTGGTGCTGGAGCAGCCAGTGAAGCCCAGGGAACACTGAGAGGCGTTTCACTGCTGCCAACCCACGGCGAGCCCAATGCTGCATTAGCGCTGTGTAGCTTTTGGACCTCCGAAAGGAAGTGTGTAGCGAATTCCTGAATGGAGTAAGAGGGAAAAGGAGGAAGTGCTGAGTGTTTGGTTGAGGAATACCACTTGTACCATGAGCATAAAAGAGAAGTCATCAAGAGTAGGGAAAGAGGACTGGTGCTTTTTCAAAGGAAAAGCTCCTAAAGCGGTGAGGGCGTGGGTTGTTGGATATGTCAGTGTGAAATAAAATCCTGGCTTGCTCATTGTCCCTGCCAGATGTTCAGTGCAGAAGGTCTAAATGGGTAGAACAAGAACTCTGAACTCAGAGCTGCTTAAAAGACAGCTTCAAGGGGGCAGGTGCTGACAGAGGAGCTGCAAAGAGAGGTAGAAATGGGACCCTGAGGGAGAGCAGATAAAAAAAGTGAATTTTATTGTGTGGCAGGTGAGCAAGGCCTCAGAAGGGCTGGGTTGAAAAGAACAAATTGGATTTGATGAACAATTGTTGGATGGGCAGATTGGGACATTTGTCCAGAACCAGAGGAGACTGCATGGCCAGGACTTTAGGTGGGAAGCACATGGAGGAAGAGGAAGGCACAAACTCCAAGGCCTCGGCAAATGCATGATGAAGGATGATAAATACCTGATCTTAAAAATCCAGGGAGAACCAGGAGAGGTTGAAGACTTGGATGAGTAATTCCATGAGAAACAAGCCAAAGTGAAGGTCAGGAGTGTGGAGGAAAGGCCGTGCCAGTGATAGAAATGGCATAGCAGGGAAAGGTCTCCATATATCCAGCAAGAAGACCAGAGTGAGAGCAGAGCCAAACCAGCAGAAAAATTACCTCTAAAATATTTTTGTATGGACAGTTAACCTTAAACTTAGCAACCTCTTATCTCATAGGGAAAGACAGTTTCCTACTGCCAGTCAGACCTGGTTGTTTTCCTCGGACATCTGGAAATCCCAATGAGTGGTACTGGAGGGGTTAATCCATCCTCCTCTTTTGCAACTGGATTGGCCAGCCCAGTTCATTCCTATCCCTGTACCTCCTCAGTGGCACTGAGGCGTGTTTATAAAAATAGCAAACAAATCATTTGACAGCAAGGGTTGGAAGTAAAAATTTCATAAAAAAAAAAGCCATACTTTCCCTATTAAATTTTGATAGCCTCCCAAAGGCTTTCGATATATTGCACACGTCCAAGCTCTACCGCAGAATAATTGAATCATAAAGGCTAATTCCATGTGTCTTCCGAGCCTCTGCACGAGTCAGGGAATGCTGTGGGCAGGCACAAGGTCCAGGAGAACGTGGCACAGATATCCTTGGATGGGTGGATGGGAAAGCAGCACTGGTCCTCTGGTGCATCTCCTCTCTGAGAAGGAAATTCTTCTATTTGTTTGATAGTTTTTAAAAACAAGTTTTTTCTTTGCACGACTCAGATATTTTAACCCTTCCTAACAGCCAGAAAATTTTGTCAGCTTTCTGAAGGCTGTTTTTGGAGGTACTCACAGGTGAGGTGAGCCAGCCAAGTGCAGCTTCACTGCATCCATGGGGAAAAGAGGTGACGGACCTCCAAACTGCTCAGAGCCATCCTCCAACATTTCCTTTGTTTGAGACACTGGGCTGAGCCGAGTTTCAGACTCTTGAAATCAGTTTCTGGCTGAGTTCAGACAACAGATGCAAGTTCCCAGATCTGTTAGTGAAAAATTGGCTGGATTCAAGTATTTTTAGCCCTGGGCTTATGTATGGGTCCTGTATAGAACCAAAGAAGTTGAAAATAACCATGGCAAGGTTATAAAAAGCTGCTCTAGCTGGATATAGCCAGTGCAGTGACACCAGTGGGAAACCCATGAGGGAGAGACTCCCCCAGGGATCCTCCACGGGGCTCAGCAAAGCTCACTCACACTCTTAGATGAACTTGCTGGATCGGTAAAGGATGATAAATGAGAGAAAATGAAGTAAGAAACCGCCAGCTGTTAAGTTACAGTCAAGAGGATGATGTTCCAAAAGTCCAAGTTTTGTAGGTTCAAAGCCAGCAGAAAGAGCATGACTTCCTTTCCTTTTCCTTTTCCCTTTCCCTTTCCCTTTCCCTTTCCCTTTCCCTTTCCCTTTCCCTTTCCCTTTCCTTTTTCTTTTCCCTTTTTCCTTTCCAATTTCCCTTTCCCTTTCTCTTTCCAATTTCCCTTTCCTATTTCCCTTTCCCTTTCCTTTTCCCCTTTCCCTTTCCAATTTCACTTTCCCTTTATTTTCCCCTTTCCCTTTCCATTTCCCTCTTTCTCTTTTCCCCTTTCCCTTTCCCTTCCCCCTTTCCCTTTCCCATTTCCCTTTCCCCTTTCCCTTCCCTTCCTTCTCTTTTTCTCAAACATTTCCAGCTGATCCTGCTTTGGAGAGGCCTTGGGCATTCCCTAAAGAAGGAGGGGTGTCATTTTTGCAGGCAGTACAAAGGTTCTTCACATTAGAGATTCTGAGGGAAGCTTTGGCTTGGCTCTGGCCCTCCAGCCCTTTATTCCAGGGATGACAGCACTCCAGGACAATGTGTTTGCAATAGCAACAGCGCTGGTTCACGGGACAACCCAGCTCCCTCCTGGCAGCTGACCCTTCCTCATTGATCTCACTGTGCTCAGAACATGGAAGAACAAATGAATCCTTCTGAATCTCTCTCTTTTTTTTCCCCATTGTATTTCTGTACTTAATTCAAAACCACGTGGAATTTTTTGTTTTTCATGTCTGTTACAGTCTTTATGATCATTCAAATGAATTTCACCTGCAGCCACACACTCCTCAAAGCTCCAAGTGTTGGATGCTGCACTGTAGACAGGGTTAAGCTTTTCCTACTAAAGCATTTAAGCCTCTTGAGTGCTGAAATGTGACCTAAACACCACCATTTTCCCCCAAAATATGAGGGCACTTTGCTGATTTAATTTCTGCATTTGTTATCACGAAATGCACATCATTATAGCTGTGACCTCTCAGGCAGGGGCCGAGCTCTAAGTGTAAGAGGTAAACACAATAAATAAATAAATGTAAAACATGATCCCCCTGCTCTGAAAACAGGGAGAATTTTCTGCATTTCCAACAGAGCTGGGAGAGAATTCACTGAGCACTCCTGCACTTTCATAGAGTCCCTGGTTTTAGTTACTAGAATAATAATGCAGGGACTGTAAATAGGGTTTATGACTTTTTATGAGAAAGCCATGCGATGCTTTTACAACTCTCACAAGCAATAAATGTCTACATCAATTTGATTGTTTTATGTGGGTTTTCTTCTTGCTTTACGCCGTGGAATGGGTTTTACTTCACTGGAAGGCCACTCGAAATTCTGACATTTCAAAATTTGGTCTGGTGCCAAATCAGGAGAAAAAAAACTTTTGAAAGCCACATTTTCTCTTCAACCACATTAAGAAAAAAAATGATTTGGAATGAAATAAAATAGCCTGTTCTGATAAAACTAATTCAGAACAAAATACCTTCCTTTTTAACATACATTATTCAAAGCATAAAATTAAATCACTCCTGTTATGAAAAGACACTTAGGACAGAAAATCAAGCCATTTCACTCCAACAAGGTCCAAACACAATACTTCAAAGTAGTCAAAACAAATCTTTTTTAAAAAAACTGAAGCAAAACTTCATTGACAACAACACACTCTGATCGGAAGTCTGGATTTCAATGGATGGCATTTTCCATTGAAAAACTGCCAGGGAAAAGTTTTTTTTTCCTGCTACCCCTAATCTGATGTTAGCATGGACAGCAGAGCTCGGAGTTAAAAATTGCAGCACAGAATTTATTTTCCCAGACTCCAGCAGCACCTCTGGGTTTTGCCAGCTGTGAGTTAGAGCCCCAAAAAACACCCATAAGCAGCCAAGGTGTTCCTAGAGTCATTAATTAATTGGTGACCATCACTTTCAGGGCACTGGCATGAGGTAAATCCCATCAGAAATCTTTCCAGGAGGACTCAGGGTTGGTTTCACAGGAGACTTTCTGTGGATTTTCTCTCCAAACACTCCTGCCAGGTCTTTTCCACGCTATGCCCACAGAGAGGTGGGAAATCAGGGCAGAGGCTCTGGGAGCAGGGACAAAACCTCTCTCGTTCCTCTCACTTGATGAAACCCATCAGATCTGCTCCCACCAGGGTGTTATGGGCATGGATGATGACAGATCCTAGAGAAATTTTACCATTTATTGCTAAAATCTGTCGCAATCTGTGGCTGCCACCACTGATGTGCAGCTCTGAATGCACTGACCACAAAGGGACTTTAAATTACAGCTCAGAAAAAATCACTGGGGAGCCTACAAACATGCAGAGACAGGGACAGGAAAATTATTAGGGTCTACACAAAGAGACTTTTTTAGGGTTTTATCAGGAAAAGAGGTGTTAAAGTAGGGTTTATGCTTTGGGGCCAAGAGCAGTGAGGTATTTGGTGGCCCTCAGTTCCAGCAGAACTGTAACATCATGTCACTGGGAAGAGGACACAGCTCTTTGCATGAGCAAACTTGTCCTGATGCAGAAAATTCCAGGAGTTTTAAACTTCTGCTCGCCTTGGAGCTCCCACAGCACGTGCAGCACAGCTCCGGCCTCACACATCAGTCTGAGGCCACATGATGCCAGCTCTGAAAGGAATTTACTGCCACCTAAAGCTTCTTCCTGCAGAAATTAAATGTTTTCCTTGTGAGATCACAGCTTTTTGCCTAAAGGTTGCACAAGTGACCCTTGGTACCAGCCCGCCTCCCTTGGCCTCGTGGTGACCCTGCTGCTCCACCACTTCCTTCTCTCTGCTCAAGGCACAAAGATGCTCAGACAGACCACACCTGAGCTGGGTGGCTTGATGGAGCCAGAAAATATCCAGAAAATATCCTTGGAACCCTGTTCCAGCCTCAGGTGACCTGTGGGATCCATTTTTTTAATTCAAGCCTCAGCTATTGCTCAAGCCAAAGCTCTTAAGATGCCCTGAAAGGCAGCAAAGGATGGCAGGGAAAGATGAGCAGCGTTGTGGGTGGGACAGAAACAACCCAAAACAAATGGGGAAAAAAACTGTCAAAACATTTATAGACTCCTTGATAATTTAACAAGGGCGGGGAGGATCAATTTACAGATAGTGTCTCCTTCTCTCCTCACTTCTCCCTGCAAGAAAATAAATGACGGGCTGAAAAGGGGAGCGAGCGACAGAGCGGCTTTGGGGAGAGAGTAGCCAAGAGTTTTATGACAAGCCTGTTCCTCATTAAGGCCTTAGCAGCCTCACACACAAAAGCTAATTACTGTTTTTATGTCATGTTATTTTGATTCATATTTCCTGTCTGGAAAACAGACGGGAGTTTTGGGCAGACAGCCAAGGCGAGGGCCATGGAACCGCGCAAGCGGGAACCTGCCCCGGCTGGGGAACAGAGGAGACAAGAGCCTTATTTTGGGGGATTTTTTAAATCTTTTTTTGTTATTTTGGGGAGGAAATGGGAACTTTCCATGTAGGCGTAGCTCGCTCCCAAAAAATTGTTGTTCTCCAGGGGTAGTGGAAAGAAAGAGATGTCCCAGGGCTCGGTTCTGGTCAGGAAGTGCCCCCGCGGACAGGGACGTGTGGCTTCCCAGGCCTGGTCACGTCTGGCTTGGACAGCAGGGAAAGTGAGAGCTTCACAAGCAGGACAGCTCTTAGGAAACAAATGAATTCTCCAAGGATTTAAATGCTATTCTTGTCCACTTATCGACACTGTGGTGATCTCCACAGGGCTCGTGGCAGTACTGTGGGAGGGAAAACAAAAACAAGCTGCCAATGGTGATGCTCCAGGTTTCCGTGAGGTGGCAGCAAGGAAAAAAAAAAAAAAAGGGTCCCATGAACTGTCTCTCTCCTCCACAGGAATTTAATCCAAGAATGTTTTCTGCCTACATAAATATTTCATCCTTATTTACATCTTCATTTCAAAAGCTTTCAGTGCTTCACGGGCAGACCTGAAGCCAATCTCTGTCCCAACCTTCAGGGAAAGGGAAGTTAATTTATAATTTGGGGGAGAAAGAACAGAATAAATGAGTGGTCTGAAGCCACATCATTTTACTTTTCATCTGATCAAGGAAAAGCCATCTCAGTCTCAGCAGCAGTGGAGCTCTTCTTCCACACTACAGCATTCCAGACTCTCTCTAAATGGAATATCCAAATTTTAGCTCCAAATTTTAGCTGAGAAATGGTGCTGAATAGGAAATTACTGGTCAGAGCTGTTACAAATATCTGCTATAAATGGGAAACAATAAAAAATTTCAATAAAAATTAAAAGATGTTACATAGTGAATCCTTCCGTTGCTCAATGTCATCTCTGCTTCTGTTTGCTTATTTCCTGCATACTTCTAGCTTAAGATAAATAATTAATTACTCCTACTAAGTTAAAAAAAAAATAAAACCAAAACAATTTAAATATACTATTCAAAATTCATGGAATTCTAACTGAACAAATAGATCACAAGAAAGCTTCATTTTTTTCTGACCTGAGCAGCAGAATTCTAATTCAACAACTCAAAGATTAAACTTTCCATTTACACACCCATCACTACCTGTTGTTTTGCAAGGTGTATGGCCTGGAAATTCATCCCTGAGGCTGGTGATGAAGAGAAGGGATATGAACAATCACTAAAAGTTTTCTTTTTTTAAAAATGAATTTATTATGGAAACTTTCCATTTTTTTCTTTTCTTCTTGCCAATGCTGCTCACAACACCACATGTAATAAACTCATTCAGGCTACAGAAAGTACATTACAATGCCTGAGGCAGAAATGAGCTTTGCTCAGGAGACTGAAAATAGATGGAGGACCAGGATGAGGTAAAATCCCAGAAAAAACCCATGGCAAAACAACTTTCATATTCCCTGAGTCTGCTATCAGTGTTTCCCAGCCCATCCCGGCCATGGTGGGGAATGGCATCCTGGAATTTTGGGCCACTCAGTTGGATTTCCTTCCCAATCCCATTGCATGGCTCGGTGCTGCTGCCTAATTTTCAGTCTCTTCTGGCCAACAGATGCCCAAAGGATGGCATTTAGAGGACATTTTTCTGCAATCTGACCGTTTCCAGGTCAAAATTCATCTCTAGAAGAATTCAACATTTATTTTTCCTTTGCATGCTCCACTCAAGTGCTCCAGCTCTGGGGTGCAGCCCCCAGGTTTTTGAGCAAGTGCCGGGACAAGAATCCAGCACAAACCATGAGGCAAATATTTGATGGGCAAAATATCCAATTACCCAGGTGGGCACCAAGCCAAACATCAGGGCTGTGTTCTCACCTTTTTGCCAAGACATCAGGGAATAAATATCTAACATTTTATAAGGAGCCAGGACACAAGGTTTGTTTCAGACTCGAGACGTGGAGCTGAAATCAGAGTTTCACCTCCCCATGCTCAGGAATTGAGGGTGCAGGGTCCCAGCTCTTGTAGGCAAAGCTCATCCTTTCCTTTTAGACCCTTCAGTCCCTGCCAGGCTCCTGCCAGCAGGGAGGGAACTGCCACAAGCCAAGGGGACACCCCACAGGGCTGACAGTGCGGGGATAAACAGGTAGAAACAGTGAGAAGCCACAAAAGAAATACGACAGCGATCCAGGCTGCAAGGATTACATTGCAGAGATTAATGTTTGACCCCTGTGGCTGTTTTCTGGAGTTGGAGCCTTTGTCCCCCTTGGAGACACCACGCTGTGTTCCAGACCCCATCCCAGGAAAGCGGTGGGGATGCAATCAAGCTTAGGATGAAAATTGAAATGTTTCACACCAGAGGAAGAAAACAGTCTCTCGGTTTTGTTATTTATTTTTTTTTTTTTTAATTTCCCCCAGCTATTCCTGCTGCTTGTTCCTCCCTTCTCTCCTCACCATCTCCCACCCTGGCAGTCCCATCACCCTTTCCAGCCTGAGCACTGCTCTGCTCAAAGCAAACAAGTGCTTTACGAGCCAACTCCAGCACAGGGAAACACGGGGCTGCACAGAGAGAAAGCTCTGGTTAACTTTAATTAAGTTTGCATTACTTTTCCCAGTAGGACCCCAAATTTAATGGTATTACGTTTTAAACTGTTTGGCAAGTCTTGAGAAAACAGTTTAGTGCATTTCACTAGTAAAAACAAAAGCTGTGCAATAAACCAAGCCTCTATTGAACCAAAATAAGAGGACATTGATCCTTCTGAGCGTGCAGAAACTTCTTTTGAAAGATGACACTGTTTGACTGTGTGCCGGGACTGAGGGCTTCTTTTCCAGTTTGTCCTTATTTTCTCCTGACCCCAGCAAAACTGCCACCTTCTTTCTTCATTGTGAACCTGACTTGAGAAGGAGGGCAGGAATTTCACTAGCACCTTAGAAAGGCAGTTCAAAATAATTTTTTTTTTGAAGACCCATGAAAATGATCTGCTTGGGATCACAACAAGGAGGGGAGTAAGGAAAGCTGCAATCCTTGCAGCCTGCTCCCCTCTCTCCTGCATCCCAAGCCATGAAGCCAGAGCCCTGGATGTGCAGGAATGGGAGAGAGGAGCTCATTTAGAGGTCAGAAACACAAAATGTAACCACTGGATGACACCCCAGCTATCACAACTTACCCTTTACTGGGAACAGGAAATTGCTGGATATCACTTCTGGTAAATGCTGAGTTGTTAGTGGTGAGTAAGAGCCTGGTCCCAAGCCTGCTGAAGTCAATAGAAAAGGTGTCCCCTGACTCCAGTGACCTTTGGATGGAGCTGTGAGTCCTGCAGCTCTGCTGGAGAGAGAAGGGAGGCAGAGGCTGGCAGGAACGTGCTGAGGGCAGAGATTTGGAGACCTCATTAACAGGTCAGGATGGTCCCAACTGTTGGGAAGGACACAGAGAGACCTCAGAGCTCTGTGTGATCACCTGAATGACTGCAGAGAGGTGACAAGCCACCAAGGGGCTCCTCCCTGCCCTGTCCGTGCTGTGCAGCTGCCCTGGCACCCCTGGGATGTGCGACCTCAGATAAGGTCGGGTTAAGGGAGAACATTTTCCCCCGCGGTGACCTTGGGTCCATCCTGTGAAATGAGATACCCAAAGCTGCACAGGGCCTGATCCAAAGCTCACTGAAAGGAGCAGGAATGTTTCCATTGGCTTGCCCGGGCACTGGATCTCTAAATATTTGGTAACTCAAATCTAAAATGAAAGCTTTTTTTTTGAAGCTTTAATTAAATTCCTGTGCTAATTCAGAAAAAGGATCATTTCAAGGTCAAGGACACTGCAATTATTTCCTTAAAATCTTCTTATGACTCACTGTTTATGGGGTTGACTCTTATTTTTTTCCCCTCAAAGATCCTTATTTAAACTATAAATTGAATTAAAACCTCACATTTAATATTTAGTTATGATGTGGTTAAAAATGTTATGTGCCAGGCAGTTGCTCCTTTATTTACTTACAATGTTGTCTTTAATGAATGCCAAACCCATGCAGCTCAAATGAGCAAGCAGATGCCAAGTTATTAACAATTATTACCTTTTACAGTAATTTTTGGCAGCCTTTCACTTTTTTGGTGGTCTAATAATTTCAAAACAGGGAACTTTGAAATATTACACCAATCCCAAACAGCACTGTGGATTGGTTGACTTCCTCTTTTCTGACTTATTCCAGCTTGTTTCCTATTGTGAAATATTTTTCCACCCAACATTTGCCCAGCATGGAATGAGGTTTACCCCTGCAGCTAAAAGCCATCTTCCTGATGAAAAATAACAACTCCAGAGGTCTCCAGACCATGTCCAACTACTGTGTGCAGCACACAGAAAGGACAGTCAAGAGCCCAGGGCGGGACTCAAAGGGAGCCCTGAGCTCACTCTCAAGGTAAACAAAAACTTATGAAATTAATGGGTCCTCCCAAATCAGGATAAACGCTGCCGTGTCAAGGGCCACATTTACAGCCCCAGGTGAGGCCCCTTTCTCTGCTAAAGCAAAGCAAAAAAATCTCCCTGGGTCGTTGCTAAAAGCTGGAGAGCTCTTCAGAAAACAGAGCTGGTTTAAGCTGGGTTTATCTGGACGCAGCTCACAGTTTTGGTGCATGAGCAGGGAGCTGTGCCATCCACGGAGGCTCTGAGGTTCCCTTTTCCATCCCAGATCTTTT
Organism: Acrocephalus arundinaceus; assembly: GCA_021534815.1. Lineage (NCBI taxonomy): Eukaryota > Metazoa > Chordata > Aves > Passeriformes > Sylviidae > Acrocephalus > Acrocephalus arundinaceus. The sequence goes on along the minus strand of JAJEOU010003008.1, from coordinate 18,682,636 downwards.
ACTGCTCTTTGTAGGGTCTCCAGAGCCAGTTTGGATGGTCCCTTGGTGTGCAGGCAGGGCTCAGACATGCGGCACCCATGTGGGAGATATGGCTTGTTTTCAGAGTCCCTCTCATTTCTGTGCTTCTCCCTTCCCCACTAATGGAAAACTCTCCAGTTTTCTTGACTTCTCAAAGGTCTCTCTTGATTTCTTTGTAGTTCTTAGATTTCTTCATGGAAGCAACTTTGTCTTCTGCTGACGCTCAGGTGTTGCATCTCCCTAAAGCAAAGCTTTCACTCTTCATTTCTTGTTGGAAAAAAAAAAAAAAAAGCTTAACTGTGTTCATTAAATTACAGGAAAACCCCTTGGTGATGGCATCATTTTATAAATAATATTGTTGATAATGGTCAAAACCTACGAAAAACATGGAAAAACCCTGGAAGGCTGTGGTGGTGCCATGATCACAGTGGGGTGGAACTCACACGTGGATTTGTGTGGGCAGTGGTGTTTAAGAACCAGCTTCTCCTCCTCCTTCCAACCCTAAATATGAATTCGCATCCTCTTGTCTTGGGACACATGCCCAGAAACCTTGACTGGGAAGCTGAAGCAGGATGGAAAACAGGTTGGGTTGGAAGTCACAAAAATAGTGGAGCTCACTCCTGAAGGGCTGAAGAGCTCTGCTTCCCTCTCCAAAGCTCAACAACCTGGCCAAATTCAGGATTTGTCCTAGTGGGGCACCTCCTGCTTTCCTCAGGTTCAGATTTGACCTCCACTGTTTATAAACCCCGCTGTTAACGCTGCTCTGGACCTGCCAATCATTTTTACTGTGATGATTATTCCTCTCGGTGCAGTGCCTTCCTTTCCATGGGTTTCCCGAGGCTGATGAGTTTTCCAGCTGCCTCTGGAGTCAGCACAAATGCCTCTTTCTCTGTGGTGGACACCGAGGATTTCCACAACCACTGTGGACACTTGAACAAGGCAGAATGGGCTTATCCAGAGCCCCAAATTTATCATCATATTGGCAGAAGGAAATGTTCAATTTTTGGTCAATAGTCACCGACTGTGTCATTGAAAGGAGGACAGAAAAAGACCCTGAACAGTCGTCATTTGGGTCTGAAGGTTTTCATTTCTCATCTTCATGTCTTGGGCACTGATGTTCATTGGAAGTTTTTGGGTGGGAGGTTTGTATCACTATTGGAACAACCTGATTCTTTTTCCTTCTTAATTCTTGGACAAGAAGATTTCAGGGCAAAACAACTTTTCCAGCATTTCGTGTATTTTAAGTTAATTTATCAGTGTCATAGATATTAGATTTTTAGGACAAAAACCAGATGCTGAACAAAATGAAAATGAAATACTGACCCTTATCATCAGCTATCAAAGCTGCTTGTCTCCCTTTTGTGCGTGTCATATTTCATCCAGAAGAGAGGGTACATTTTATTTATTTATTGCACTCTAAAATATCTCGAGTGGATTAGATTCTGCTCCTCGAACCTAAACACTTGAAGGATGTTTCCTATTTCAAGATGATGTTGCATAACCAGAGCGAGATTTAAAAAGTCACTGGGGGTAAAGTCTGTAAAATTTATGGTGCAATTTATTAAAGGGACACAGTCTGCTACTTTTTATGGCGCTGTATGTGCCATGTACAAGGGTAGCAGCACCCCAGTGAGCAGCTCTGGGTGGGATTGAGAGTCAGCAAAACGTTTCCATTTACATATGGTAGCAGTTTATTAGGAAAGCAGTTTATTAGGGAAAGAGATTCAAATATTTAAAGTTCTGCTGGGAGAAGCCCCGAACACCCCTTTCCCAGATTTAGAAGAGAATTACAGAGGCAAGCTCAGCTCCTGAGCTCTCCATCCTGTCTGCACCAGGCATTTTCCATGCAAATTTGTCCTTCTAATGAAAATCTCGTTGACACTGGGGGACAAGCAGCCACAGCAGATTTGTATTCTCCAAAAAGAAGAAGAAAAACCTATAAGTAAAACCCTAAACCTCTAAGTAAAACCCCAGGAGATAATTTTGCCCAGAGAAGCTGTGGCTGCCTCATCCCTGGAAGTGTCCAAGGTTGGACCAAGGTTGGCTCCAGGGGCTTGGAGCCACCTGGGATAGTGGAAGGTGTCCCTGTCCATGGCAGGGGGTGGCACTGGATGATCTCTTCCAACCCAAACCAGTCTGTGTCTGATTCTAAGAGAGCTAGGAGTAGTCGCTGCATTCATGAAACCTCTGGACATTTATTCTCTTTTGGAACCTGCAACAGCTCAGAAGCCACCACAGCCTGATTTCCTGAGAAACTCCTTCCAAGGTGAAGCTCTCCTGCTTAATAATCCTTAACTAATATTGTTATTTCTGCTGTCGTTCTGCTCATCAATAATTACGCTCCCCCACGTGATGCAATTAATTCCTGTGCTGCAGCAGCACCTACTTAATCCAGGATTAAAGCTGCGTTGTGCAAAGCGTTTCACGGACAAGTAACAAAGGGTTCCCTTGTAACCATTCCTTTGAAAACAACATTTCCTGTTCCGAGGCCGAGCAGAAATGAGACCACACAAGATTTACAATGAGGGAAGAATTGATTACAGAGCTTAGCAGCCATTTTCATTTTTTTAGGTTTATTGTTATTGTTATTGTTATTATTAGTTCGAGGCTAAATTAATAATGAAGAGTCGGCTTCTCACTCGGACTTTGGAGCTCACAAAGAGCTTTTCATAGCACTGATGATTTTCAGGAGCTCAAGAGCCAGCTGCACACACTAAAATACCTCCCTTTCTTCCACATGTGGTGTTTGCACCCTACCCTGTGCCCACTGGAGACCTACAAGAGGTCAGATTTGGTTGGGTAAATTCCTTCGATTTTGTAACCACGTACAGCTCTGGAGGACACCAAGATTATAGCCTTGACAAGCCCAGAAAACATATTTTAGACATTTTCTTGAAATTGCTCTTTCTGTAATTCCGAGCCCTGTGTTGTTATGGAGTCATGAACTCCACTGCAAGTGAGAAAAAAATTACCACTGACTGCAACCAGGGCAGTGTTAAATCAGAGGTTTGGAGGGTGTTGGCTCTCTTGGCAGGGTTAAATGAGAAATAATTTCAAGAGCTCTGCAGCAACCTTGCAAAACCTCCCTGAAAATGTCCTGCTGTGCATGCTGAGGACACGTGTTGGTTTATTGTGCTGTTCCTATCCCCCAGATGGCTCCAGCATCCTAAAACACATTTCCAAAAAACCCTCATCGCCAAACCCACACCCTGCTGTTGCTGTGTCCTTCCCAATATCTGCTCTCCATTCTCAGCTGTGCCTCTGTGGTTTGAGATTGGGTGAAAAAAAAAAAAAAAAAAAAGCTGAATGTGAGGTTTTATTTTTAAAAATTTGAAATAAACTATTATATTTTAAAGTTTTATTTTCCTGAAAATAAAAGTCTCATCTTTGAGATCACTGCAGACAGAGGAGTCCATCAGGCAGCCTGAGCTCTTCAAATTTCCCTGAAGAATTGCAATTTGGATTGTGCAGAGAGAGGGACAGATTAAATTCCCTGGAGCAGTAGAGGATGAGAGCAGGAGGATTCCTGGTGTTACCCACAGGAGGAGAGTAGAACAAGAAAATCTCTCGTTGCTTGTTTGTGTCCCTGGCATTTCTCAAAACCCATCAGAAATGGAACAGTTTGAGAAAGCCTCTGGAGATGTTGGGATCTTTGCAAGGAGGGATAAATTCGGTGGAAATTCCCCTTCTCTGTCTTATTCCCAGAACTGGACAGGAACTTTCTGTCTGATTTGCATTCTGACATTTGGCCACACTCTTCTCCATTTTTCTTGCCATGTTTCTTTATTTTGGTCCTATTTCCTTGCCAATTCTTTCCCTCTTCTCCGTGGGGAGGGGGTAGAAGGGAGAAAAGGCTTTTCTAGTCATCAAAACACGTCCCACCACTCTATTTGGAGGCAGAAAGGGTGGCAAAGAGGCTGAGCCAGTATTTCCATCCAGTTCCTGGCAAGAGGCAGAGTCGACCTTCCAGGTCCATCCCACCATGTCCCTCCAGCACTGGGGGATGTTCCCTGCAAGGTCCAGCCAGGGAGAGGGAAGAGAAGTGAAAAGCAGCCCTTGGGGAGTCTGTTATAACAGATTTCCCTGGAACTGTGTGCTTGAATATCCTAAAATTCTACACAAGGGTGGAAAATTGCCTGGGGGGGCCAAATGGAATCATCCTGCTGGCTGCACTCAAAGCACGAGCTGCCAGAGGGGAAAGGCTGGCCAGGGACACCAAAAACGGGATGAGGATTCCATGGAGGCTGCGATATCTGCAGGGATTATCCATGGAAATGGAGAGGAATGAGCTGCTCTGGTGTCAGACACGTGTGAAGTGCACAGACACAGCAAAGGCAGCTCTGGGCTGGCAGAAGGTAGGGAGGAGATGCTGCTCTGGTGTGAGTATCAACGTCGAAACACAAAATAACAGCACGATTATATGCAGGTGCTTTTATTGGGGAGCTCTGGGAATCAGGGGTACAGACAGACCCAAATCTGACTCCAACATGGATTCGAGATGGACACGTTTTTATATCCTTTTCATTATATAATATATATTAATTATTAAACCTGTATTGTTCTTTTGTATACCTTGATCTTATCCAAGCATGAATTCTTGTAGTTCTCATCAAGCCCCCCAAACATCATTTCTCATGATTCTTGTTGCGATTACATCGTTTCTCTGATTCTTATTATGATTAAAAAATAATCATATTCAATTACCAACCAATCATTGCATTTAACAATCACATCATTTATCATATGATGATCATGAGGGTGCAGTTTCACATGATCTAGTAAAGACAAAGCTCAACCTTTTTCCCAGGGCCTATCCATCCCTGGCTCCCTTTCCCAGGCCTATCCAGGCCTACCCAGCCCCAGTTCCCTTTCCCAGGCCTACCCAGGCCCACCTTTCTTTCCACCCCCGATTCTATTTTATACAATCCCCATGATTTTAAAAACATTTTAACCCTATGCTATCATGAGGGGAACTAGAGCTTGAACTGGTGCTGACTGAGGGGGATTAAAGGAATTCCTGTTTCCCTATATGTGAAGGGTTTGGCTTCATTTCTTCCTTCACCAAAGTCGGGATAGAGACACACGGGAAATATAATCTTTGAATATGGACTTGGAATGTTTATTAATTCTTATCTATTTACAGTATTTACAGACTCATGAGCAATGAGCTCTTAGAAAACGAAGGTAAAATGGAGAGCTTCTAACTCTTTCTTAGAGAAAGAGATCTCTCTTTTAACAGATTTTTTACCCAATTACAAAGTGACACCTATATTATTTATATATTTATATATATATAAATATTTTTTGTTTGTTTTATATATATATTTATATATTATTTATGTTTCTGACCCAATCATGACCACCCAAGGCGTGCAATGCAGACTTTTTCCACCCAATTACAGAAAACCACCCCAACCCATGAAGAAGAAGGAAGAAGAAGATGAAGAAAAAGGACTTGGACAATGCCCAAAGCCCTCCAACTTGTCTCACACATATTACTGTATACTAAAATCTTAAACATAAGGACTCCAACACCTGTACACTGGTTACAGCACATTAAGGGCTACTTTAAAAGTAGTTCATCAATTTAATTAAAATTTTAATTACACATCCATAACCAGTGATATTGGCACAAAACAACACAATCCAGACCTTAAATGTTGCATTTATCTTTTTGTACTGGAGACTCTGTCCTTAAAAGAAAAAAAAATAATAAATATAAAAATGAATAAATGAAAAGGAAATGTGCCGGTTCATTTAGAAATGAGGACTGAGAGCAAATAAACAAACTATTCAGGCATCCTAAATCTGTGTGCAACACCCACATTTTAGAGTAATGCTTCCCCTTCTAAATGAGCTATAAATGGAAAATAAATATTTAGGAGATTTTTATGGGAAAATTGCAAACATGACTAGAACGTGTCAAACACCCGTTTAAAACACATCAACCCGAGGGTTTATAGCTGGTTATAAACCTGGGCTATGAGCAGCTTCTGGTCTCTAAAAAAATGATTTGCCATTTATTAAAATGGCTGTTTCGTGCATATAAATAAACATAGCCTTTATTGAGTGTTTATAAGAGCATCACTAATAGACAGTATCATTATTCTGGAGTAGGAATGTTGAATTTTGGGTTTGCTCCCTGCCAACAGCCATAACCAGTTAAGGATGGCAAAGTGTGTCCCTCTTCCCTAAGAACAGCCTGACACATTTCCACAAATATACAAATTCTCCAGCTCCACAGGCTGGAAATTGAGGGATAAATATCTGAATAAAATTAAAATCAAGGAATAAAAAGTAAGAAGAAGCTGCAGTCTTCTTATTCAAAAGAATAATATAAATAATAATATAAATAATAAATAATATAATATAATATAATATAATATAATATAATGAATAATATATCATTTAGGCTGGAAATGGATCACTGAGCCCAACCATTCCCCCAGCACTGCCAAGGCCAACTATGTCCCCAAGTGCCACAACCTTGTGGCTTTAAAATCCCTCCAGGGATGGGGACTCTGCTGCTGTCGGGGCTGGGCAACCCTTTCCATGAAAAAATGTCCCTGATCTCCTTTACACTTTGTCCCACAGCAATCTCCTCAGTGACCTGGAAATCTGTGGGCGAGGTTTTAAAACTCCAAAATGTTACAGTGCAGGGGAATATAGATGGGAAGTATCTATGCTAGATCAGAATAAAGTTGATTTCTGCAGGTAAGGATTTGTTCCCTCTGAGAGCAATGGCCAAATACCACCAGCTGCTGTGGTTTTGAGCAGGTCCCCAGTGTTTTTAAGCAGATCCCCAGTGTTTTTGAGCAGATCTCCGGTGTTTTTGAGTAGATCTTGTGGTTTTGAGCAGATCTCCAGTGCTTTTGAGCAGATCTTCAGTGTTTTTTAGCAGGTTTTCAGTGTTTCTGAGCAGATCCCAGTGTTCTTTAGCAAAGCTCCAATGGTTTTGAGCAGATCTCCAGTGCTTTTGAGTAGATCTCCAGTGTTTCTGAACAGATCCCAGAGTTTTTGAGCAGATCCCAGTGTATCTGAGCAGATCCCAGTGATTTTTTAGCAGGTTTTCAGTGGTTTTGACCAGATCCCATGTTTCTGAGCAGATCCCAGTGGTTTTCAGCAGATCTCTGGTGGTTTTCAGCAGATCCCAGTGTTTTTTAGCAGGTTTTCTGTGTTTTTCAGCAGATCCCAGTGTTCCTGGGCAGATCCCAGTGTTCTTTAGCAAAGCTCCAGTGTTTTTTAGCAGATCCCAGTGTTTTTGAGCAGATCCCACTTTTTTTAGCAAGTTTTCAGTGGTTTTTAGCAGATCCCCAGTGTTTCTGAGCAGATCCCAGTGGTTTTGAGCAGATCCCAGTGTTTCTGAGCAGATCCCAGTGTTTCTGGGCAGATCCCAGTGTTTTTGAGCTGATCCCCAGTGTTTTTAGCAGGTTTTCTGTGTTTTTCAGCAGATCCCAGTGTTTTTGAGCTGATCCCCAGTATTTTTAGCAGGTTTTCTGTGTTTTTCAGCAGATCCCAGTGTTTTTGAGCAGATCCCCAGTGTTTTTTAGCGAGTTTTCAGTGGTTTTTAGCAGATCCCCAGTGTTTTTGAGCAGATCCCAGTGTTTTTGAGCAGATCCCAGTGTTTTTGCCAGACCTGCCTGGCAGTGCTGTGGAAGAGCACCCCCGTGCACTCAGGGCACATCTTTTGCCTCTCCCAAACCCCTCGTGACATGGGAAGCGGCCCCGAGGGCACATACCATTGTCCTGAAGTCAAACTTTATTATTTTTGTAAAGAACAGGCTACTTGAGACCTCGTTTTCTTTTGAACCTGGGAGAGCCCATCTGTGGAGTAAAAGGATCCTATATATCACCCCGCTAATAAGTTTTCCTCAGCAGTTGCTAAAGTCAAGTGTTAGTCTTCAGCTGGAGTCTCATTAAAAAAATAAATAAAATAAATAAATAGATACCACTGGCTAGGAGATGAAAAGTATCCTTCCAGCCACTTTATAAACTTACCTCCCACCCAAAAAGAATTAATATTTCAAGCCATGGAGCAAAAGGGCTGAGATTTCAGCAGAGGAGAGAGGGTTTGTGGCGGGGGGGGGGGATTTTTGATCTTTTTAGCCTCTGAATAAAGATTTCTTCGATGGGTAATTCAGAGCAGAAAATCAATTAAAGCTGTATTAATGTAATGGCTTTTCCTACAAATCTATCATGTGAAATACCAAGGGAAAACATTTTTATGACGAGCAGCAGCCTCCAATTGAGGGGGAATAGGAAGGTCACAGGGACAATATTTTCTTGGCATTGTTGACACATTAATTTTTACAGGTTGGACACTGGCAAGAGGAAAAATTGAAGCCTTTTCTTCTTTTGAGACCCTTGCCACCATCTGATCTCTGATGTCAAGGCAAACACAGTTTTGATCTCTTTGATATCTTTATTTTTTTTTCCCCTCCATTTTCTTTGAGGGAAGTCCAAGTTTTCAGTGCTGGGCTGTGAATTAGGTCTCTGCTGTTCTGTGAACTGCAGGGAAACCTATGGAAAGGCTCAGTGAAGTCTCCAGGGTCATAAATCCCCCCCAAGCCCATCTTAAAGAGTTCTTATCTGAACATCTCATGTCCTGAAGAACAGCCTGAACACATTCAGCTCCCTCTGAGATGATGTGCCTGAGCTGGCCACCCTTCCCTGCTCGCTTTCCTTGATGCTTTGGGACTGAAAAGTGAATTTTCCCCTTTTTTCTCCACAGGAGAAAAGGAGTTTGGAAAATGGGATTAATATATGATGTATTAATATTCGTACACATCCTCATGAGAAGAGGTATTACAGGAATTTTTCCTGCATCTCTGAGGGTCCAGCTTTTGCAGAGAAATGGCTTAAATAATTAGCAAGACTGCTCTTCGGGTGTGTTTTTTAAAAGCAAAAGGTTTAATAAATGCAAACTTTACAGAAATCGAAGAAAAGCCGAGCACAGGTGCTTGAGAAGCCACTGGCACCTTGCTAAGACACTCAAAAAGTCCTTTGAGTTCCTCTGTGCTCTTTCTTTAGAACTTTCTTTTCAGGTTTAGAACCTGAACTTGATGGTCCAGGTGGGCTGTTTAGTCCTTGGCCCAATGAAATCAGCACCAGGCTTTGACTTGCACTTTCCAAACCAAATCAATGTCTCTGTGCTGGCACTGAGCCAATTACTGTCGAGACAGCAAAGAACTTTCTGGGTTCTTTACCTTATAAGAAGTACAAAGGGAAAGTCCCAAACCTTTCCCTATATAGAAACACTTACTCAGGTGTGGGATGAGTTACTACAAAGTGCCATGAGAAGCTGAAGCTACTCAGAAATTCAGTTTTATTAGGGCTTACTCCAGAAGCATGGTGTCCTTCAGCAGCTGGATTTCATCTGGTTTTGAGCATCACACACCCTGTCATAGATCCCACTTTGGGGACTGTTTAGCAGAGATTTTTCCAGGCTGGGATTTATCTTCTAAGTGGGCACTTAGAGCTTCTCAGTCCTCTTCGAAGAGGAGTCTCATGGTGGTGCAGATCCACCAGGGCTGCACTGCTGTAAATCTCAGACAACCCAGGTGTTGAGTTCTTATCTTCTTTTCTTCATGTTAGAGCCATTTCTTCAAGTTACCCATATAAACTAAAAAATTAAAATCTAAATTTCCAGGTTTCAGCATCCAGGAGCTCTTTGAATATTTCTCCAAAGCAGAATTGGTTTTACAGCACAGACAATCCCCCCCTTTTGCCTGTGAGAAGAAACGCAGAACAAAATCCTTCCTGCCCCAAACATCTGCCGTGTCCTCCCCGGCTGCTTTGTCCTCTCCTGACCCTCACTGCTGCTTCAGGATGAACCTCCTGCTTGGAAATCCAGGCTGGAAATTCCTACCCAATCCCAGCAGGACCTGCTGTTTGTTCCTGCTGCCCACATGGCCTTGACATTGAGGCTGGTGCTGCACAAAAGGTGCTGTGTGACACAGGGAGGTCTCATGGAGGGTTGGACTTGTTGACTCCAAAGAGCTGCAGATCCAAAGTGCTTGCCCATGGCTGAGTTAGGGCTGTAATTAAAATGTTGCCTAAGCAATTAGGTGGTGTTTTAATTACATAATTACTGCTCATATCCACGGTGATGATGCCCAATATAAGATGCACAGAGCCCAGCAGTGACAGGAGGAATTTACAGAGGCTCCTTTGGCTTAGAAAGTGGAAGATGTTGGGTAAAACCATCTCCTCTAGGGCACACGGAACAAAGCAATAAATAATGGGATGAAAGCAGTGGAAAGGTTTCTGGTGGGATGTGCCGTGTGCTGGGCACTGGAACAGGATGGACTTTTCCCTGGTGGGGGCACTGAGTTTCCTGGGCAGGCGTTTGCATGAAAAGGGATTTGTTTGTGTGGGGAATCCTCAGCGCGGTGAACACAGGGATTGCTGTCTGCCCCACCAAGGGTTCCAACCCTCACCCCATCTGACACAGGAGCTGCTCCAGGGGCTGGATCAGCTCCCAAAACTCCTTCTGGCTGGGCTGGAGGATCCAGCACCAGGGCAGGGAGTACACAAAGCCTCCCCCAGCCCCAAAAGCACAGGAATCACTCCCAAACCAGCCCCAAAAACACAGGAATCACTCCCAAACCAGCCCCAAAAGCATGGGAATGACTCCCAAACCAGCCCCAAAAGCACAGGAATCACTCCCAAACCAGCCCCAAAAGCACAGGAATCACTCCCAAACCAGCCCCAAAAGCACAGGAATCACTCCCAAACCAGCCCCAAAAGCACGGGAATCCCAAACCAGTTACCCCTTGCAGGGTCTGCCTCTGCCTGGCCTCTGGAATGTGGCAGCACTCACAGGAAATCATTGGTGCTGAGGTGAGGATCTTCCATAACCCAGGTGGGCCATAGCACGGCAGAAATGCATTTTTTAAATTGTTTTATAATTTGGAAGAGACTTTGTGTGGAGGTAGGGTTGGGCCCCCAGAGCTGTGATGGGGCAGAGCTCATCCTCAGCTCCCTCAGCACCAAACCCTCCCAGATTTAGGAAGGAGAAAGTGGAGGATGGCTCCAGGAGAGGAGCAATTTCTCAGGGAGATATGATTATTTTTCTCCTTAAAAATCAAAATTAAATTAGTTTCTTTCTTTGCTCTTCTGGAGCTGCCTGCTGGACAGGGCTCATGGTGCCATTCCCTTTTGGGAGTGCCCCAAACTCTTCTGGGGCTGCACACACATCACTGAACTTCTCCTCACACCTTTAATGTGTATTTATTTGAACAGGAACGCAGCAATACAGGGACATAAACCCCAGCATCAGCTGAGCTCTGGGCTGCACAGAGGGCCACCTAGCTCTTTTGGCAGGCTCCTCTTGCTGCTGGCTGAACCCTGAGGTCCCCGTTAATGGGATAGCGCTGTTTATTATCTCGTGGAGATCATTATAAATAGATGCTGTTAAAGATAATGCCCCACTGTAAACAAAGGCGCCAGATGAAATCACAATGTTTAATTAGCTTGCTGTCGAGGTATTTCTTGTCAGGAGGAGAGAGTTCAGCAGGCAACACTTCACTGAGGCAAAACCATCCAAAGCATCCTGGAGACAGATCCTTTAGAAAAATGCTTCTATTTACACAAGAAATCGTTCCTTGCATGTCCCTTTTTATCTAGTTCAGTGGATGTGTGGATTTGGGTCCCCTGACAGATTTGAACCTTGTCATTTTTAAACCTTGCAAAACTTCCAACAGGGAGTTTGTTCCTCAGACAGGAAAACCGAGACACAGGAGACATAAACAGGTCGTGCTGGCACCAGCTTTTTCAGTAGGTTCCACATTCAGGTTCAGATTTATTAGTCTGGAGACAAATGTCTCTTTGGGGGGAACGGAAACCAAACGTTGCTGGCATCCCATGCATCATAATCATGCAGAAAGCACAAACTTAGCAAAAAAAAGAGAAATGTACCCCCCAAAAAGTGCTAAACTTTTCAGGGTCCCAGCACACAACCCCTCTGCCCCCTAAATGCATGGAAACCAAAAATTACTTGCAAACTGCCCCTTCCCCGTGATTTCATGGCGTTCCCCTTGGAACAGCCCCTGGCCTGGCTCAGCAGGCAGCTCGGTGCCTTCTCCTGCCAAGAACAGCAGCAGGATGGTTCAGCACCCCAGGGAGGCCCCGGGGCTGGGATGTGCTGGGGATTTATTCCCTCTGAGGAGGTCACAGGGATGTGGCAGTCACTGCAGGAAGAGGAGAGAGGCTGGGGCAGGGACAGGAGAGGAGCAGAGGGAAGGTTAACTCTTGCATCACCTGAGCAAGCTCTACAATCCTCTTTTGGGGTCAAAATTAGATGAAAGTCTGTCTGTGTCCAGGATAAATGACGTTATCATTTCAAGATAAAATGTGCTGGTGGCACAGCCCCTGGTTTGCACTGGGGCATGCCCAGCAGTCCAGCTCCCAGGAAAATGCTGGAGCTGCACTCTGTGCCTTTGTGTCCATAGTGTGGAGAAAGGGGATGGAGCAATACCTCGATGTTTCTCCTACATCAAACAAATTTCAACCACAAAGGGACGAGCAAAGCCACCACAGAAAGCAGCTCTGCTCGTGAGGAGCTGTGCACACACAGGACATCCCTCACACATTTTCCTTTCTGAGTGATCCCAAACCAATATCTGCAAAGACCCAAACCCCCAGAGCCCATCCTTTGATCTGTGCATGCACAGGACATCTCTTGCACATTTATACCTTCCAAGTGATCCCAAAACAATAACTGGAGAGACCCAAACCTCTTCAGCCCATCCTTTGAGCTGTGCACGCACAGGACAGACATATCTCACACCCTTATCCCTTCTGAGTGATCCCATACAGTATCTGCAGAGACCCAAACCTCCAGAACCCATCCTTTGATCTGTGCACACACAGGACATCTCTCTCACATTTATCTCTTCAAAGTGACCCCAAAACAATATCTGCAGAGACCCAAAGCCCCAGCTCCCATCCCTTGAGCTGTGCACACACAGGACATCTCTCACACATTTATCTCTTCAAAGTGACCCCAAAACAATATCTGCAGAGACCCAAAGCCCCAGCTCCCATCCTTGAGCTGTGCACACACAGGACATCTCTCACAATCTCCAAGCCCCAGCTCCCATCCTTGAGCTGTGCACACACAGGACATCTCTCACACCTTATCCTTTCCAAATGATCCCATATCTGCAGACACCCAAACCTCCAGTTCCCATCCTTTGATCTGTGCATGCACAGGACATCTCTCACACATTTATCCCTCTCCAAATGATCCCACATCAACATCTGCAGAGACCCAAAGCCCCAGAGCCCATCCCTTGAGCTGTGCACACAGATGACATCTTTCACACCTTTTTCCCTTCCTAATGATCCCATATAATATCTGCAGAGACCAAACCCCAGCTCCCATCCCTTGAGCTGTCAGGGCTGCCCTCAGCACCAGGATGAAGCTGTAATTGTGCAGGATGGAGGATCCCAGGGAGCAGGCCCCAGAGGAAGCGTGGCTGGGGCAGGAAGAGAAGTCAGGCAGGGCCAAAGGTCTGGCTGCAATTTCCCTTCCAGAGAACGGGAAGAGTCATCAGGGCAGGGAGAAACCCTCATTGTCCTGAGTCAGCCTGGCAGCTTTCCCTGTTCAACACCTTGCCCAAGGAGGAGCAGCAGATGTTGGGTGTAAATCTGCCACGGGACAGAAACCTCCAGAAGGTCGGACGGCCAGATGTACAGATAGGGATGGGGAGACAGAGGAAATGGCCTTTTCCCCCTGAGGGGTGAGCAGGAAGGGGTTTACATGAGCACTTTGGATGCAGGAAATGCAAGGCCTGGGAGCTATTAATAGAAATGGCCTCTTCCATGGATGCTGGGCCTCCAGGAACGAGGAAAAGACAAATCATTTGTCCTCAGAAGCTGTTTCATGCATGAGTGAAGCCAGGAGGAATTCCTGCCTGGGCCCTTCCAGCAGGCTGCTGGCACTCAGATAATTTTGCAAACTCTCCTGCAGGTTGATGTGCAGGAAAGAAGGACAGGGTGGAATTTGGCTGTGGAAGTGCTGATGATGAGGGAATGGGTGCAGAGCCCCTGAGGCTGGCTGGGGTTAATGCAGACAGGGTTTTTGAGGAAGGTGGCAGCATTTGGGGAGTGATTCTGGAGTGGGAATGTGAGTTTGTGAAGAGTAAGGACAACTTTTCAGGAGCCTCCTCACAGCCCTTGCTGACCCACATGCCTTGCACAGTGCTGGACAAAATGGGTGCTGGCCATAAAAGGGGAAAAAACCACCAAAACCAGGTACTTGAAAACTGAATAAACCCCTCTGCTTTGTCATGGACAACCTCACAGTTGTGGGGCTGTGGAAAAGGAGGGACACAACCATTGGTTATTAATTATATTGGTTAGGAATTAGTTCCTAATTATATTAGGAACCAATTATTGGTTCCTATAATTAATTATCTCAGGGGCTCTGTAAACCACAGATCTCTCATTGGCTCACAGAGATGAAAGAATAAATGCATCCAACTCAGATAATGGATCAATTGCCCAGTTTTGCAGAGTGTAGAGGACTCACCATGAAGGGCAGTGCCAGCCCTGTAAACTCCTGAAGCAGGAGCTGATTTATCTGTGACTAGACAAAAAATGAAAAGCCAAGAGAATATTTTACCTTAATAATTGCCTAAGGCAGCAGAGCCTCCCTAGTGCCTCTTTTATTCCTGCAGGGAGAACTCCTTGCCTGCTCCCAGCTGCACTTTAGCAATAATCTCCTTTATGGTCCCGGAGATCTGCTCTTCTCCTTACTCCCCGAGTCTGTGAAGAGGATATAATATTTAACTACTGCCCAGATTAATGTCAGGCTGCTGCAGGATGTAAAACCCTCTGCTAGTGCTGTGTAATTACATTATTATGGTCCTATAATAACACAGGCAAACCCATTTTGTTTAAGTGTTGGCAAGGGTAACATCCCACTGCATGCAAAAGTTCATTCCCTTTCTTTTCCAGTCTGCTAAAATGGCCAAACACTTCTACCTATTCCCTGTGGCAGTAGCATTTACAGTAGTTAAAAATAGCAGAGCAAAATTAGCTCAAAATAATGAAAGCAGAGCATTATATTGTCATGTTCCCTGTGCTGCTGTTGCTGAGTAGCTGGCCCTGAGGAAGAGGGAAAAGGGGGAAAAAAAATCGTGCAGGATAAACCAGATTTCTCCAACCTGCAGGAAGACACAAGACCAGATGCTCTTATTGCATAAAAATAATTCCTCCTAATTTTAGCAACTCCTTTGCTGTGTACAGTTTGCACTGATCATTAACTACCCCTGTCGGACATTGGAGCAACTGGTTTTTGGGTATGCTACTCTATAAAATCATTTTTTCCTGATTATTTTGTGGTTGTGAAGGTGCCATTTACCATTATCCAGTCTGGATTACCTGAAGAAGCCAAATGTTTCTCTCTTTGTGCCTAAATAACATCTACAGGTCTAACTCATTTTATTCTCTCCTTGAAAAAGCCACTTCTCCAGATGACAGGGAGAAAGAAATCTCCTTCCTGCTCTTTCTTTTTGCTGCTGCTTGATTTTCTTCTTGAATTGCAAATGAACACATAAACTTTCAAATTTTGGGAAAAAGTGGTTGTTGGGTTTTTTTCTTTTAAATTTCTCCTCATCAAGGCCATGAATTTACACTGTTTTGAGCCATTAACTTCTCCAGCTTCTCTACCTGTTTTTCCTATCAGTCTGGCCATCCTGTCATGGACCAACATCCAAATATTTTCAAGGGTTCTCCGGAGTTTGGCTCAATCCTGTAAATGAATGATTTACAGGACTTTATCTGCTTGAGCAGAAGCTCATGAGTGAAGCCCAATCCAAATCCTGCTGGAACCAAGGAACTTCCAGGCAAAAAATTATTTCAGAAAACCTGGGGCTGCAATATCCATGGGGACCATCTGTGGAAATCCTTCCCAGGCCTCTGAGGGTTTGGAAATCCTTTCCCTGGAGGTGTTTGTTATTAACATTTGATGTTCCTCCAGCCAAAACCGGATCCACCGGGCTTCACTTCATAGAATTCAGTCCACTGAGGGCCACTGTGCCTTCACCTGGAGGGGTTGGAACACACCTGCAAAATCCGAGCATTTTGCTGACACATTCATGCCAGGGGGATGAAAGAAGAGAGGGAAAAATAAAGGAAAAGGAGAGTGAAGAAATATGGTAGATTTTAGGAAAAATAGACTGAGTATTTTTCCATCTTGGCCTGGGCCTGCTCAGAATGTGTGATTTTACCGGCCTATGCCAAAGGCTCATTTTTTGGGGGTTATTTTTGTTTGTATAAAGGAATATATTTCACTGACAATGTCGTAGCAGAGGAGGAAACCTTTTGGACGAGACACATGTGCTCAGTCACTGGGCATTACATCCTCTTCTTTTTCCTGCCTTCTATTCCTCAGCAACTCCGAGGGAAGCCACAACAGCCCTCACGCCAACATCCATCTTTCCTTTTCTCTTTCCTGAGGAATTTTGGACTTTTCTCTGTGTCCTCAACAGCTCAGTGCTGTCATGGAAGGGAAAAAAGGCCTTTAACAGCTTCCTCTGGGGTGTTAAATAGTGTTAAATAATGCAAACTTGAAGGGTTGAAGGGTTCTCCATTGGGAGAGGCATCACCAATTATCCCATTGGGGTAACTGATTGACAGGGGCATTGTGAGCTCCCAGCTGGATGTTCAAGCACCTGGATTCACCTGTGAGGGAGGAAAAGGATCAGCCTGACAGCCCGAGCCCCATTAGCAGAGGAAGGGTCATTAAAGAAGCAAAACTCCTGCCTTGTTCCTGCCATGGCCGCGGCGCTTCGCATGGTCCAACTCAAACAAATGTCCAAAGTGACATTCCAAGCATAATAAAGAGGTTTCCATATCCGTTGCGCTCTCGTTGCACAACACCCTTCAATAGGAGCGTTCAGCTAATGGAAAACCGAAATTGCTCAGGGAAAAGAAAAATAAAAAAAAAAAAGGAAGAAAGAAAAGAAAAGGGAAAAAAAAAAATCGGCCATTTTTTTTAACATCCTCTCTGCTTTCAGATGAGAAGGGAAAGGGGGATGTGGAGAAGAATGCAAAGAGCAAACATCTTAAAATGCCAACGAGAGCCTTTTGGAAGCTGATTAGAACCATTTGTGTGTGGTCAACAAAAAAAAAGAAAAAAAAAAGAAAAAAAAGAGGGGGAGTTTGCAGAAAAGGGAAGGGAGACAACCTCTGCTCTGTTCTGAGCCACAGAACCCATGCCAGCGTTCCTCCTGACTTTACAACTTTTTCTTGGCCTACCCGGGTGAAAGCCTGATTAAAAATGGGGGCTGAGAGTGCTTGTTGAAAAACCTCCCAGACTGTAATCCCAGCACGAGGGCAAAGGGAGGCGTGCAGGAAATCATTCCTGCCTGTCTGGGTCACTTATCAAACACGGCGAGCAAAGACACCCAGCCACAGCCAAAGGAAATCCAGGGACCTGCTCCTCACAAGGGGCTTTTTCCTTGAATTCAGTGGGAAGCTGGGAGGAGAAAACTGCCTCTGAATTACAGCTGAAAAAAGGGGAAAAAAAAAACCCTCAAGATTTTCTGTTAAAAAAAAAATATAGACATGGATGGAAAGAGATTTATCTACTCCAAACCCATTTTTCCTTCAGTGGTGTCTTAGGTAAAATGAAATAAACCAAGAGGATTGAATTTCACTGGGAGAATGACTGTGAGGTCTGCTGTGCAAGCCAGATTTTCCAACCATACATTTAAAAGCGGTTACTCAAGTTTGGGTAAGAGAAAAAAAAAAGAAAAAATTAAAAAAAAAAAAATAAAATACACTTACCCAATTTCCGAGCAGTCTGTGAATCGTGAGCTTGGGAGATGCAGAGGAACAGAGCCTGTATTTACAACTCACACGGGGATCTTTCCAAAGGATGATGGTGTCAGGACCATTTTTTTCGCTGCCCTCCTGACCTCTCGTGGGGGTTGTGTTTTATTTTTTGCCATCAGGGGCTTTAGAGAACATAAAATTCCTTTCCCCGTGAATGCTCCCAAGAAAAATGGGCAGCCAGGACGAGCTGCCAGAGGTCTGTGAGGTGCAGGAGCCATGAGGGTTTGAGTTTTGGAGTGCCAGTGATTCACAGGCAGCTCAAACTGGAAATATTGTGCTCATGGTGAAATTAGCATCCATTATATCCACTATAAAAGCAGCAGCTGCTGAAAACGCTGGAGAGGGGAACCTGGACTCCAGAAATCAGGAATTTCACTGGAGAAAAGAGACAGAAATGCAAGAGGGTTCAAATCTGGGAAGGGTAAAGCTGAGATCTTGTGGAGCATCGATTCATGAGCTCCACATCAAACACGGGTGAAGGAAGGGATTTTTTGGTGCTGTTGATTTTTCCAGGATTGAAGGAGATAATCAATTTGCTAAAACTTCAACCAAAAGATGAAGAATGAGAGATTTGGCCTCCAGAGCTGGTGATAACAGAGTGGCTGGGAACTGATACTGATCCAAAACTCAGACCTTCCAAATTATCCATGAATTCCACTACATTTTTCATTAACAGCAACTCAGTGACATCGACTCAATATTGAACCAAAACGCAGTTATTAAAACCTTGATTTATTGTTGTCTCAATCTATGAAACCCCATTAAACTCCAAGAATGGGTTTTATTTTGATCTGCTGGCACAATTCCCCTCATGGCACCTGTGCCTCTCTGTGGAGCAGGCAAACATTGCACTCATTTTTCTGGCTGGGAGCTTTTTTCCCACCAAACCTGGTTTCTATATTTAACCTGACTTGCAGCAGCAGCAGCAACATCCCGGATTTTGTTTTTGTACTGAATGTTTGCAGCCTTTTTGGCATGTCATAATCTCTTGGCACACCTCATGCTTCTAAATGGTGCTGAAATAAATCACCCCCTTCGCCTTCATAATCCAAAATGCTTTGTGACTGCAGCTGAAATAGTGCACTTGCTCCCAATGTTCAAGGTGTCTTAATGGTAGAAAACAGAGAAAAAACCCCAAAATTTGAAGAGGGAACAGCACTTTCCTCTTCTTTTCCACAGTTCTGATGTTAACAGATAAGGAATCAGCAAAGGGAGAAGCAAATATATAAAAAATCAGAATTTTCTTATTAAAGAGAGCAACATGGGACAAGGTTTAGCTAAAATTGGGATTTCTGAGCATGTAGGTAATTCTGTTGTAGCCATAGGTTGGGAAAGTCTTTCCTAAATTCCATGGGAGTCTCAGTTTTTAAGATCCATCATCCAACCAAGCTCCCCAATATCTTGCACTTGTTTCCTGAGAGCTTTAAAAATAATCACAATGTTTGAAATTTGTCCAGCAGAAATGCAGCAAGGAGAAATCCTCAGTTTAGCAGAATATATTGTTAATACCTTCCTAATTCTAACAGCAGTGAGGTGAGGCAGTGAATTTGCTCATAAGGAGTTCCCATTTATCAGTAATACTAATTAGTATTACTTTCAAATTTATCTGTTTGTTCCCTCTTTTTAATTTTACCTGGTGAAATATTCATTCTCCAGCACAAAAACTTTAATTTTAACCAATTTTAACCAAAGCCTTCAATTTGTGGGAGGTTCCCCTCTCTCTCTGTGGGGTAGGTTTGCAAAATATTAATTATTATTATTAATATCATCATCATCTGATTAAAAATCCTAACCCTTACACATTTCTGCATGGAGGGAGACAATAAAAGAGAACACAGGGCTTTAGTTTCTGTTTCTCCATAATTTCCAGTGCTTGGATTTTAAGAAGGATTTTATAAGCTCTTCCACCATTGTCCAAGAGGGCTCTGGTGAATTTGTGCTGTGGCAGGGTCACCTTAATTAATTCTGGAAGTTTTTGTCTGAAATTACCCTTAAATTAGTGTCAGGTCCTATCCTCAGCTGATAAGCAGCTCTCAGGAAGAAGGGACCAGATCTTCTCCCCTTTTCCTCCCTTCTGGCAAAGGAAATTCCTCTTTTCTCTTTTCTCTTTCCTCTTTGCTGTCTCCAAGGAAGTCACTTAATTTTTACAATCCTAATGTGGAAAACCAAAAGCTCAGAAACTTTGTTTTTCTGATTTGATTTTTCTGGAGATATTTTCTCTGTCTTTCCAGCCTCATCAAATCTGCAGCAATGCTCTAACAACCAATAACCTCTTCGAAAGGGATTTATTTTTTTTCCAAGATTTTCTTTTTTTGCTGATAGGGGAGTGAGGAAAGAATTCAGCTGTATCTCTTTATCTCCACTGGAAGGAAAGAAATTAGACAGATATATTACAGCTCTTATCTTATCCCCCGTGTCTCACACATGTGTTGTTGGAGGGAAATTTCAGTTCAGGGAACATGTGAAAAGTTAAAGGAGGATAAGGGTGCTCAGGGCACTGGGATGAGGTGGTGGGGAGAGTTTGGCTGCAGAGAGGCACCAGCAGCAGGAAAATGCAAAGTTCTGCTGGGAAAAGGAAAGATGGAGCTGCCACTTCCACCCTTTCACCTTTCCCAGTCAAAAATAAATGAGATTTTTTTCCCCCCTAACTTGTCAAGAGGGAAAAGGGACGACTCTCAGCAGATGAAATTAGGGAAAACATTTACTGCCTCAGAAATTCTGCTGCTGGACTCACCTTTTGTCATGAACCCTCACAACTGCAACACGCTGCTCTCCTATTTTTCAATCCTTGGCTGCAAAATTTACCTTCTATTAAATGGAGCTGTGAAATACTAGAAAACAAGTTTTGCCCATTGTCATAATTCCATGCCATAAAAGCCTCCACACTTGTAGATCTAAAACAATCCTAATATTGGAAATATTGTCAGGAGTAAGAATATGGATTTATTCTGCCAGCCAGAGGTATTGATCCATATCAATTCCCTCCCAGGCTCCAAAATGTATCCCATAGCCCAAGTTTGCTCTCCCAAGGACAGATTCCTTTGTTGCTGTTCTCTTTAAAGAGAAAAAAATATTTTGCCAAGAGATGTTGAAGTCAAGCCTCCGATGTTTTTTTGCTCACTTGCTGAGAATTCAAGAAACTTTATTACTGCTGAGCAGGGAGTGTCAGATTTAAACTGCAGAACTGTGGAAGTTTTAGAATAATTACAGACAGGAGCTTCCAAATTCACCCTCTTTTTAATTTTCTATTGTGTGTTTCTTATCCTTCATATCAAATATTTCAGATAAATTATTCTGGTGATGAGAGAAAATAGGGTGAGGAAGTGGTAGAATCTATTTTGGAAATTAAGACATCACCTTCATGCCTAAAGAACTTTAATGGTTTTGTCTATGAGGGAAAAAAACATTTCACACAAGTTCTCCTTCTTTATTGCATCTCTGCCATAATGTAGAAAAACAACAGGAAATTTGGGAATTCTGCAATGGACACAAAGAGTTTTTACGGATGAATTTTGATGCTGAAGGCTGAAGGAACCCGTTTGCTCCCAGCCAGGGCAGCAAGGGCTGAGAAAGGTTCCAGAGGCACCAAGGGCAGGGTCGCCTTCCCCTGACCTTGTTGTCTCATTAAAAGGGGGATATTCAGAATTCCACATTCAGCCCCCTGTGGATTGCTCCGGCTCTCAGCTTTCTGTCTCTGGCAGGAACCTGGTGCTGATGCCAACTTTTGCATTGACACAGATTGGAGTTGACACTGGCAGCGATTCTTTTCCAATAAATTTGACACCAGACACCAGAAATGTTTGCCACGAGGCGAGACTGTTCTCCAACTGCTCTCCATCCCACCAGTGCAGATCTCCTCTAAAAAAAAAAAAATTCATCAGCTTAACTCTCTGCAGCTTCTTCTGCAGGAATGACTCCTTCCTGCAAGGGGGAATGCAGTGAGTGAGAGGTGACTGGGGAGCTGTGGCACTCAGGAGGTGTCAGCAGCTGGTGTTTATAGCCCACCTGATGCCACGGCAATGGGATTCTGCCACCAGAGTCCACCTCTGAAACCTGCCAGCTGCTGGCTGCCCTGCCCCTTCTGGTTTCAGGAGTTTCAACAAGATGTTTCTGGTCTGTGATCAGTGTCAGCTTCCCATACAAGATGTGGTGGAATGTCCTGGTTCCTGAATAAAACACTCAGCGCCGCATTTTCTCTCTGAGCGTAACGTTCCCAGCTTCAGCCGTGGTGCTGGAAACCAGAGCGGCCTCTAATCTCTTTTTGTCATCTAACATGTTTTAAAACAGGATGGAGCTGGCAGGTGAGATATCAAACAGGGAGCAGCCAGCACAGCTGGAGTATTTTGGAATCAAAATGCATCCCAGAGCCTTATCGCCTTCGGCAGCGTCTCGGACCCGCTCCTATTGATACACATCCATAAGCTTTGGATTAGCTTTCTCCAAAGCCAGGAAGCTGTCAGCCTCAGCAGGGCTGAAAAGTTATTCCCGTGCATAAATCCTTCAAAATGAGCCCCTGGGTGTGTTCACATGTGGTATTTTTAGTGTTATTGTCACTGTTAATAAATGAACTGGTAATTAAGCAGCATTAAGAATATCTATTGGTTCTGCACCCTATTTAGGCACAATTTATTGAGCCATTTGATTGGGAGACACAGTAGCTGTTTGATGGGGTTTTATTTAATATTAAATAAATATATTTATTTAATGTTTAATAGCATAGCCCAGCCTGACATTGTGGTGTGCAGAGGTGAGCGAGACACCACTGGAAATAAAGATCCCAAATTCAGCAGTGATTCAGAAAGGAAACCAAGGACATGTCAGGAATATTGGGTCGTGTTTGAAGGCTTCTGAGATGAGGATGGATGGTCAGCAGTATTTTGGTATGCCCAAAAGCCTCAGCTGTCCATGGTGTGGTTCCCATGGGAATCAGGGCTGTTCCCTGTGCCATGGAACCCCAGAAATGATGGAGTTGATGCCGTGCTCCACCTCAGCCTCATCACACTTGACAAAGCCACGTCCCCTCAGGCAGGTTTCTGGAGACAAGTTTGTGTTTGTGCCTCGTCCCAGGGCTCAGAGGAGTGACTCTCCCCCAGCTCAGAGCACAGAGGCACAGGAACACCTGGAGGGCCACCAAGGTCCCCAGCCATGACGTGTCCTCAGCATGAGCTCCTCTCACACAAACCCAACTTCTTTCTCCTGGGTCTCAAGCAAAACAACTCCACATTGTGACACTGTCCCCTGTCTTGACTTGTACCCAGGCCTCCCAGCTGCAAATTCAATAGCAAATACCTGCCTTCTATTGAAAGCTGCCTAACTGGCTGCTGCCCCTGCTCCCCAGCCGAATTTGCATTAAAGAAAGACCTGCAATCCTTGGCATTCCCCAGCTCCACATTTAGCCTATGGAGCTGGCAGTTCTCTTAACGCCCACATCTGTCTGTGCTGGCCACAGCTGATTTATGTTTAATATCTCCAAGGCATGTGGTGCCAGTCCCACGTCGAGCTCTGGATTGTGGTGGTCCGTCTGTATTTGTTGAAATTGGGCCCAAAGAAGCTGGCTTGGAGCAGAGACTGCGAGGAATGCGAGCCAGTGGCCGTCCAGACAGCTCTGTCAGCAAGCTCAGGAAACTGGCTGAAAAATACTGGGAAGAGGCCCAGATTTCAAACAACCTGTGGAGCTCTCATGAGAACACGCTGTTTTAAAACAGAAAGTTGAGTGATACTCTTAATTACAGATTTTTTTTTTTTTTTTAAAGAAATGGTAACGATGGCCTTTGCCCTTGCAGAACACAAGGCACGCTCCCCAAATTCATGGAACAAATGCCCGCCATCCTCTTCTGTGGAGATTTCTTCTCCATGCCCTGCACTGAGCATTTTTAATTCCCAGGCAGAGATAAAAATCAAGACACTCTTGGGGTCTCACAGCTGTGGGACTTGTGGATCTTTACAGCAGCACTGGCCTTATAAAGAAATATTTGCCTCAGGGGTTCCATTCATGTCCACCGGACAGCTCAGAGCTGAGGGTGGGTTTGGCTTTTCCAAGCTGTCATCCCATAAACCAAAAATCCACCAGCCCAAAGGTTCAGGTCGAAAGGGTTTTATCTCTAATGGGCTCTATGGTCCTATAGCAGGGGCAGCATGACGTGAGCACAGATAGGATTTAACTGAGCTCGGGCTTAGGGCTCGGTATCGGGGGAACGGGGTAAATGCAAGAGTCTGGGTTGTCTGCTGGATGATCTAATGGTCCCTCTTGGTCTTAAATTTTATGAATTTAGGCTCTGAGCGGAATCTGGCTCATTGAGTTGGTCAGAGATTAGCCTGGGAGAGCAAAACACAGCTTTTAATCGTGGAGAGGCACCTTGTGCCCTGCCTGCAGTTAAATTGCACTTAGATGCTTTCTCTTGAGAAATCCTGTTTGGGTTTTTTCCTCTTTATTTATTGGTCATGTGACTGGGTCAGCATATCTGGAGCTTGGGAAATGGCACAGATTTAATATTAGACCACAATTCATTATATCTGTGTATGTTGGGACAGCGTTTCATTGCTTTTTCAGGGCAGGAAGTGACTGTCCCGTATCCTGACTCGCACAGAGCTTGCAAAAACAGGTCAGTGGAACCTCGGGTTTAATTCATAGCTCACTTGATTTTATAAGATTTTTCTCTCCATTAAAAAGTACTCAGAGGATGAGTTTTACAACATTGAAAGGCACTGCTCGTAAAATGTAAACCAGGAGAAATGAAAGTCAAACTTGGTAGGAGTAAAGTGTTTTATTTAATTTGAAAATATCGCATATGAATGAAAAGCAATTTTTTTTCCTGTGTTTATAAACCGATCTTATTATTATTCCACATGTCAGCGCTCTACAGACTTCTTTGAAAGTCAGTGACGACATTAGAAAGGGAGTAAACAGAGGGAAACACATTAAAAATCAGCTCTTGATAGTGACTCAGGGTTTAATAGCATAAATCCTTCCTTGTGATATTTGGTAGAGGCTAAAATTATGTGGTTCTGTCAAACTGTAACTATCAGTGAGTTACACAAAAGCTATCTGTTAAATACCTGCCCTTCTGGTCAGCAGCTCGGTGGCCATGGCTTGTGCCAGCTGGCCTAGAAACTGAAAATTAAGTTTATGGCTCAGTCCTGATCCTCTGGTAAAAGTGTGTTTGAAGAATACGGTTGGAGGGAAGGAGAGGATTTGGGAAGTTGCAAGCAGAATGGAAAACCAGTGAAACAGAGCCCTGGACTATTTAATATTTATATTTAGTACCTCTTGATCCCCACGGGCTGCTGTATGGACAGTATTAAATGCTGGCCTTGGTGGAGAATTCTGCACAATTTAACAAGCTCTGGACAAAACCTCAAATTACCGCTCCAGAAATAAGGAACTGCAAAGAACTTCTGGGGTCTGCTTCCTCTTTTTAATTACTTTGCTCCTTACTCTGCTGCTCCTGCAGGAAGTTTGTTCCGGAGCCTTTTGCTGCCAATGGAAATGCCTTGGTCTAAAGAGACCACCAAACCCAGCAAACTGGACATTTTCAGGCCATTCATTTCCCCTCCAAATCCACAAATTCCTGTCTGGCCAGCGTGTGCTGTGTAAGTCAATATTGCCCTTTATCCAGGGAGTTTTCCCTTCTCCCAGAGTGTTTCCCTGGATGAATTCACAGGGGACAGTGGCGTCCCTGCTCCATCTCTGCATGGCTGACATGAAGAGAGCAATGTCCCTGCTCCAGGGAATATTCTCATGTCTTCCCTTATAGGTCTGCCTTGTCCTCTCTTTTCCCACAAAAAAGAATGGAATGGAATGGAATGGAATGGAATGGAATGGAATGGAATGGAATGGAATGAAGTGGGATGGGATGGGATGGGATGGGATGGGACGGGACGGGACAGGACGGGATGGAATGGAATGGAATGGAATGGAATGGAATGGAATGGAATGGAATAGAATAGAATAGAATAGAACTCTGACTTGCAGAAATCCTCACTTCCATTCCCTCAATTTGCTATCTCCCAGTATTAAATCCATTTTTTTAATATTATTTCAGCCTTCAGGGTCCTCTGTTTCTTTACACTGAGCCTCCTTTTCAAGGCTCAAGTTTCCAGAATTAATTTCGATTCTTTGCCTAATGTTGTCAGGACTTTGGTGCTATGGTTCTTGAGATGGTGCTATGGTCTCAAGATGGATCTTTGGAAATTGATATAAACTCCAAACATTCCAGACAATGGGATCAGCTCCCCTTTAGCATGTTTCACTCTGAGTTTCCTACTGAGTGGCAGTTTGATCCCTTCTTCCACATTTTAAAACCAAAGTCTTCCTCTGGAGCACAAGGTGCTGTTTAGAGAATGTAAAAAGATCAGGCGAAGACTTTATATTAAAATTGTTTCAGGTAAGCTCACATCACATTTTATTTCTTTTTTTACCTCAGTGTCTATAATCAGCCTTATTCTCTCCTTTAGTTCCTGAATTAATTAATTCAGATGACCAGGAACAACTGCAGCTGCTCAGGTAACCCTGGTTGGAAACATTTCTTTCTATCGTGACAGTTTTTCCACTCCTCTGGGGATGTTGCTCCCCTTCTGTGCCTGATTTCAGCACATCCTCTGAATCCTCTGAATTTTCTTCCCCCTCCAATGTGGGAACTTCCCACTTCCAGCATTTACCCCACGTTCTGTACACTCTCCCTTGCTGAGAACACATTCAGGGAACTCATTAAATTTTGGGAGTTACACTCAGTCACTCTCAATCCCAACACCATCCTCACTGCACAGCAAACCCACGTCATCTTCTCTGCTTCTCCTTTTATTCTCCTGGTTGAGGAACTTTGTTGTTTATTTTAATATCCTTTGCAAGGTCTAACTCAGCTTGACTTTTGGCAGTTCTCACTTTACCCCCGTGCTTGCTGACCTCTAAAATGCAGCTTCCTTTGCAGATTCATCTCTTTTTCCACCCTTATCCCTAACAGACCCTATGGAGCCAGCCAGTGAGTTCCAAACCCTTCAGGCTTTTCCTCCCTTGTTTGCAACGTGAGTCCCACTTCAGTTTTCCACTTGTGGTGCAAAGAATTTTCAAACATCCTGCAGGAACAGGTCAGCAAAAGCGTAGCTGGAGCTGCCTTGCCCTAATCAGAGCCTTTCATAATCAGAGATCACTCTTTGAAATCAAACTGATCAAACAAGAAACCCTCACAGCTACAAAATTTGGGGGTTTTATTCCCTCTCTATTTGAGTCAGCTCACAGTGACTGAAGTTTTATTCTGATTCTCAATCTCCTTTTTCAGAAGATCATCTCTAAGTGCCAAATGGAAAAAAGAAAAAAGAAGAAAGGTTTAAAATGCATTTACTTTTTGTGATTTTATGGTCAAGGTATCTCCTGGTGATCCCATCCCAGGTAAAAATAATTTGCTATTACTGATAGCGTTCATCCTCCACATCTCACGTATTCAAACAATTCCTATTGGTATTACATTATCTAAAACCAGTTCAGGTCTTTATTCAAACCCTGAAACTGGAACAATTCTCTGAGAATTAAAGATATGGCACTAATTTGAGCTTGGCATTGCTGACATGATGTATCCCTAAAGAACAGGGCAAAGCACTACAGGTGGATGAACTGGAGTGTCAAAAAATGAATAAATTAAAAAATACTAACACTGAACCTAGGGAAATCCAGCATTTATATGTTCATACCCACAGGAACTTGAATATGGTTTAGAAAATAAATAAAATTTCTCTCTAAATCTCTCATACACGAGTATAACAAGGAAAAATATAATTATCAATTTCAGAGAAGTGAAGAAAAGGCTGTTTCCACTGAAAGCAGGAACAACTTCATTCCAAGAATCTTCTATGATATTGCCTGAAAGAAACTTCTGTAATATTGTCTAAGGGCTCGATCCCTGCAAGGAGGTAAAGAAATGGAAGTTACTCATTTCTTGGGTTGCCTGAAAACATTTTTCCAAGCCATTATTTGACCAAAAATGAAAGGCTTTATTTAGTTCAGTGAGTTTTTCCAAAAGGTGTCTGCTTTGGTTGCCCTCATTTCTGATTAGGAGCTTGCACGGTCTCTGCAGCATTTCCAATGAAAACTGGGAGATGTGGGCTCTTTTAGTCATTTTGCAATTTTTTGCATAATTTTGCCTTTGTGGTGGAATTCTGCAAATGCATGAGTAATTTTCAGGAAAAACAAACATTTTCCTTTTTTTTTTTTAACTTTACAAACACATCCCTGGGATAATAATACGCCCTTGTTGAAATTTTGTACTGGAACCAGCTCCATTTTTCCTTCCCAGTGCCACCAGTTTCTCAGGGAGCGTGGAACAGAAATCAGAGGAGCACGCAGCTCCCATCCCACAGAAATGCCAAACTGCAAATGGAACGGAACAGCTGAAACTCCCAGCGAGAGGCACGAGGGCTGAGGTTGCACAATCAGGATTTCATCCTCTGGCACTATTTGTTTCGGGCTTGCAAAATCTGCACAAATATCCAGAGATCGTATTTATTCAGCACCTCCGCCACGGAACGTCGTGGGGGCCTAAGGAATGTGTTCAGGAAGGGATTAGACCAATTAATGGTGAATAAATTCACCAGAAATGGGAGTCTGGATGTAATATCTGGTTTATTTAGTTCCTGGGCTGCTGGGAGCTGGAAGGAAAACCAGGGAAAGGATCATTCTGTTCTTGTCCTTGTTTTTAACTTCTTTTCCCTAACCAATAACTGTCTGCTACTAATAGATGATGGATGATTGTTGTGATTGTCACAAGTGATCCATGTTTAATTTAAAATTAAAAGTAACTGCATTCTGTTGTAACTTCAAATCCAATTTCTCACGTCTCTTGTAACTCTGAAGTTTTCCAATCCAGACTGGCTTTTCCAATCAAACATAATTTCATCAGGTAAAATAAATTATTTCAAGAGCAGACTGGATTGCCTCACAATCCCATTTGCCTTCAAAGTATCTGGTACTGCTCATGAGAAATAAATCACTTCATCATTACTCAACCATGGAAGAATTTGATGGAGACTTTTCCTCATTTTGATGTCACCTAATCATTCTTGGAAATTACCAGTAAAGGACGTGATCCCACAGCTGTTAATTAACTCATTCCTTCTCTCTCATCACTCCTTTACTAATTTTACTTCCACCAAGAGGTGCTCTGGGGGGATTTTCTCATTGTCCAGCTGGGGCAGTCATGTTATCATCACACTTGATTTTCAGCCTTGATTGGTTTGAGCTTAGACTTGACAATCTCAAAGGTCTTTTCCAACCTAGGTAATTCTGCAGTTCTGGCATTCTGTAAGCATTAGTATTGGTGGGATTCCTTAGCATTGTGACAAGTCTCTTATTTTTTAAAAGTTCTCCTTAAGTTGGCTTTGAGATACAGTTAAAGTTGGTGGCACAAATGGCATTGGTCTCTTGCTCTTCTCAGTAAATCAGAATCAAGAATTAAATTCACTGAGACACAACTAGAAAGTTTCCATTATTTTTTCTCAGCACACTTCAATTCTCAAAGTCCCTCACAAAGCAAAGTGTTTAAGGATTTATTTAGCTGCTGAAACGTGTTGATGAGCAGGAGATGGACTTGAGAACATGCTTAAAGTTAAGTGCATCAGTAAACATTTTGCTGAATAAGCCCAAATGCTTGCAAAGTGTGATTTCCCCTTCTTAAATTCAAATGAATGCTCACAGAGGTTGTTTTGCGTTTATTTCCCATATGGTGTTTGGATAAGCAGGCAGGGTGGCAGCACAATCTGCTGCAGTCACAAATAAATACTGCAAAGAAGGTTTTGTGCCCTGGATCCATCTTTCACAGAGGCAGAACATTTGGGGAATGGGGATTCCAGCAGGTTTTGGCATCAGAAGTAGCAGCAGTGCCACGGGAGCTGCCTGCTTTACCTAGCAGTCTCACCAATTAAGAAACACCAATTTGATTTAAGATTTATGCAAAGATTCCTGTCTATATGAAAGCAAAAATATTTACGAAGACCCATTTAAAATAATGGTCTTTCATGAGTAAAAATTTACAATATTTTGATAACTTATTTCTCTTGCTGATAATTGTTTTGATAATTAGGATATTTTTAAGGCAGTTATGGTAAGTTTCCTGGACCATTGCACAGAAGACATTAAACTTTGGCCATGCCGAAAAAAGCGAATTGTTGGTCAACAAACTTGATGGCAATGGGCTCACAAATGTCATCCTTAGTCAGGTGAGCTTTCTGCTGTCTCCAAAGAGAACTTTGCTTCTGGAAAAAAGAGTTAAGAACTTGAGGATCAGGCCTAGGGTTGGTCCCAAACAACACAAGAGATTTTTTGGATCACTGTCTGCTGTACTTTCCTGAACACCATCAGTATTTTGCATGAAAAGAGAGGAGGGGAAGGATTTCTTTCCAGAAAATTAGGGATTTCTTTAATTTTTGGGGGTCTGGTGTGCCCAAAGCGTGGCAGATCAGCGGCTCTGGTGCTCTACAACCAGGCAGTGGGCATTCACTGCTTTCCTTCATTAAACTGGAGACTTAGGTGGGCTGCTGGAAAAATAAAAAGGGAAAAAAAACTAGGAAAGGGGTACTGGAGAGGGGAGGGCGAGCGCGTGAGAGAACCACATGTTCACGGTGCCTGTGTATGAACAGCAAGCTCTCTGGCCTGACATTTATTGAAAAAATAGATCTTACACTGTATCCACCCAACACCTGTTGAGAAACACTGACCCCATTACAGAGGTTGGATTTACACTGGCTCTGTATAACACCCTATAAAGGAGGCCACTGGTGCAAAAGATTAAAGAATGCTGTTAAGTAAGTTGTTTTATTTCTTTTGAGACCGAAAGAAAGCTGCAAAGTGAGAGAAAGCTTTCCTCGGTTATTTACTCTTCATTACCGGGGATCTTGAAGGGCCTTGTATAAACTGCTCCAGTCGGGTCATGACAACACTTTATAAGGTGCAAATGTTGAGGTGGAGCCAGCGCTGCACTGCCGGGGAAGGGAATGGAAAGGTCCCTCCCGACTCCATGGAAAGTTAGCGCTAATAAAAGCTCACGGCTTTTGGCACGGCCTCCCACGCACACCAGGGGCCCATGAACACCAGTTCACACCAGTTTGCACCAGTTTGCAACAGGGCCCTGAGCAAGTGCCCCAGCATACGCTGCCCTCGGTGGAGTTTCTCCAGGTGAACTTCATAAAGTCCTGGTTGAAGCTAAAAAAAAATCTCATGTTTAAGGGCTGGGGAAAAGAAAAACAACAACAAAAACCCCCAACTACAAAAAAACCCAACTACTTGTTTTTTACAAGCTGCTGTATAATGAATAGCCCATTTCAAGGAATGTGTGAGTTCCTATTAGGGCTCGGTGAAGGCTGCAGAATGTTTTCAGTCAATGCCAGTTTTCAGACAAATGGCTTTCTGTGCTCTCTGCTATCCCAAATCATCTCTGGGATCTCGTTCTACCTGGCAGGAGGCTGGTGGAGACAGCTCACCTGCCTGCTGCAGCAGGGGGGTAACACCCACTCATTCCCTTTTTGTTCCAGCTTTTTTGGGGCCAAGCAGGCTGGAAGGTGAAGCGAGGCTTCCAAAGGGTCATGAACATTGAGCAGTTACATCCAAGTTGGGAGATGGAGGAGTGACCAAATAATCCAGCCAAGGAATTTTGGGGTTGAATTTATTGCCTCGAGACATCCTCAAATACCTGAGACATCTCCAAGGGGCTGACAGAATCCATACAGGATCTGTGGGAGACCCTTATCCCTGGGAGCAGCTGTTGGACACTCCTGAGGAGATCCCAAAAAATGTTAAACATTAAATGTGTGTGTTGATAACTCGAGCCCTTCAGTCACCCTCTGACCACGGACTGGAAATGTGGGGACTCAGAAAACCCGGCTGGGGAGGCAAGCAGAAAAGAGATGTGTCCACTGCTCATCAAAAGAGGAAAAGGCAAAGGAGACACAGAGGCAAGAGGTGTTTGCTTTCACCAACAGTGGTGAAGGCTCCTCAGAGCAGTCAGGACCCTGGTAAGAGGAAGTTTTGTTCAGTTTCAGCAGAAACCTACAGCTCTTCTGCACTGCCTCAGAGCCCTTTGCTTGGAGCAGATATAACACAAAACCTGAATTCCTTCTTCTATTTCCACATCTGTCTGAAAAAGAATTTGAACCACAGCTATAAAAACGCTCTGGAAAGTGGGCAAAGCAGCTCAGGAGCCTCTGGAGGTGCTCTGCTGGCTTGGGGATGTCTCTTGGCTGAGCTATGACACGTTGCTTTAGAAGGGTCACTTGAGGCAATGAGTTCCTGTCCCTCCCCCTGTTGGTGCTGTCCCCAGGCACTCCCTGGCCATGGGCAGGGATGGATGGACTCTGGGCAGCAGATGTCAGGGTGTCAGAAAGTCTCCATTTATTCAGCCAGCCTTTGAGGAAGCTTCTTTCTCATCCCATCCTTTCCACAACTCTGTTTGGACACAAACATGATTTTTGTGTAGGAATAACTTCTTCATAGCCAGGAAACAGACCATGAATGAGACCTTCTTTTGAATTTTTTTTTTTCTTTTTAGATCCTCCAGGCTGGGAATAGTCCCTTATTTCCCACGCAGGGACGTGAGGCTGGCATGTGCTCTGCATTTGCAAGAGGCAGAGCAGCTACACGGAGCTCGAGGAGTTGGGTTCCTTCTGTGTGAGCAGGACTGAGCCCTGCAGGTCCAATTAACAGACTTTGGAAATGCACCAAGGCCTGACGGTCCCCAGGCTTGTTTTAAGGGGAGGAAGGTGGCTGTCGGAGGAGAACTGGACCTGCCAGGGTGTGAACACAGCTGGACACACAGTGAGGGCCTGGAAAGCCTGGAACCTGTGCTCTGATGGCTTCTGAGCCAAAAAGTCCCATGGCTGGGACAATAAACAAACAGGAATGGGCTGTGCAGATGAATGCCTCGTCTTTGGCTTGTAAAATCCATATGCTCCCCGAGTCACAAGCTCCAGCACTTAGCTCAGAGGTCTTTAATGAAAGGGATGAACAGGAAGCATCTTCACAAAATAAGAAAAAAATGTTTTAAAAAAATACATCCAACAGCACTTTTCAAATTCTTAAGGGCTCATTAAGTTAAAAAAAATAAAAATCTTTCCATTACTAATTTCATTACAATTTTCATTACTAATTTCCTAATTACCATCTTAAACCAATAAAGGCCTTGGCTCCTGGGATCAAAGGCTGGTGCTTCCAATTCCCTTGAAGTCCAGCTCCCAAACACAGAGCAGAGCAGGAGGCTGGGAAAGGTGAGGGCCAGGAGAGCTGATGGGGGGGACAGACCCATCCCATCCCCCCTCCACCTTCACCTGGGATGGGCACACTCCCCTCTCCTTTCCACCATCCAGATCCAGAAGAAATCCCGGGCTCTTTGCTGGCTGCTGTCGGCTGGGCGTTGCTGTTCCCATCCTCCTCAGTAAGTTTTGGCTCCCGAGGTCAGAGCAAAACATCCCTGCTTGCTGTTGATTGATGACTAATTTGAGGTGAAAAGTCCTGAATAAGGTGTTTTCCACCCCAGCACCTAAATCCCCACTCTGGCACTGCTTCTTTTAGAGGAATCCATTCAAAAACTGGATTTTGGGATGAACAAGCAAGAGGTAAAACTGGCCTGCCAGCTGAATATTTAATTGTTGTATCTGTGGAAGCAGTAAAGGACTAGGAGGGGGCAGGCAATGAGGGAGGAACAGAAATATCCCGGATGGCTGGGAAATGCACCATTTTTTATTTACCAACTCTGTTTACTTTAAAATACATCCAACTGGAACGCTAGGTGCAGACATAAAAATTAAAATAGAAAACATCCTGGGCCAGCCTCTTGGAGGATGCAAATTGGCATGGGAGTTCCCATGGCTTCCAGCACAGCCCGCTGCACTCACACCAGCTGCAGGCAAATAAAGGCAACTCCACCACTGATTTTGTGAGGAGAGGGAAGGAGGGAGAGGGGAGATGAGGTCTCTAAGTGCTGAATTACGAGGGGCATGGTGGCTCTGAAGGAGAGCAGAAAGGAAGGGGGAAGCCAAGGCAGGTCAAGGAGCACAGGTGGGCTCCAGATCTGAGCCGTGCTGCCATTCCTGGGTGGTCCAAAGGTGCAGCCCCACCGAGGGCTCATTGCTGTAAGCCAAGCCTTGGCCTCCTGGACGTGCCATGGGCTCGGGGGAAGCGAGTTCAAGTGGGGTCAGCAGAGAGAATACGCTCGTTGAGTGGTAACAATGAGCACAAATTACCAACAGGTCGTGAAAGGCGGCTTCAGTCTGGGAAAACGCTGGAAATGGAGGGGGGAAAGTACAGTTAAACTCCATCTGCACCAAAGGGGTGTTGAGGACTCACTTAAACTCTGTGTGATGCTCGTTGTGTTATTTATGTGATGTTGATAGGAATAATCCTGTGTTTCCTCGCTGCGTGGATTAATCCCCTCTGGAAGAGTCAGAGTGGTTGGCCCAGGCTGTGATGGAGCTCTAAGGGGCACCAAAAATGCCTTCAAATCCATGGCAGATGGGAGTGACTGCAGATGATCAGATCTGCAGCTGAAATTATGTTTTCCCCCTCCTCAACAGGCAGGAACCTCCAGGGAGACTGGAGGTGCAGAAAGACATTTTTTTTTTCTGCAGGAGCCTGGAGTGTAAATCATGCTTAATCCCATCTGGGCATTTCACTCAATTTATGAATAATTTCCTTTCTCCTAGCAAGTACTTCATGCTTGCTGTGGGGTGCTGGAGAGCTTTTTCCCAATGATTATATGGACTTTTCTGGTTTCTACACAATTCCATAGGTGCAAGACTGTGACGAGCAGACACCCAAATGTTCCTTCCCAACTGGAGCCCTTCGAGTTCTTAGGTTGGAAAAGCAGCACATAAACATTTAAAATCAAACAAAGGATGCAAGAAATAGAATATTTATTTTAAAAAAATCTCAAATTAAATTAGAGTCAGCTCACATTTGATCAGTTCTTCCTTTTTAACACACCTTCATTAGCTGAAGAGAAGAGCCAGGCGACTGCCTTTGCAATAATACTGTCACAGAAACATGCCCCAGTGAACTCTCTCTGAGATAACATCTTCAATAATCTTTCCACTGTTAAACAAACAGCCAGAAAGGAAAACAAGAGTGAATCCAAATATTCATTTCTCCCTGGCAGTTGTGTTTTTGGGAGTGGAATGGTTCTGGATGGAGGATCCTACATATGGCTTAGTTAATGGGTCGTGATAGGAGTGAAAACCTTCCTAAAGAGGAATTTAAAGATGAGGGCTCAGAGAAGAGCCTTTCTTGCCGTAATTTATGGGCTGAGTGCTGGCTGAAGGAATGCAAATAATCCCCAACAGACATGGCTGACATCCACTGACATCCATGGGAGCTGCCTTGGGGCTGCCCAGGGAGATGAGAGAAACGTGGCAGCATCTGGCAGTGCCTCTGAGGAAACCATGAGCTGAGGAAGCGACTCAGATTTCTCTGATTTTATTAGTGTTGGCCAAATCTAGGAGTTCTCACCTAGACTTTAATTGGCCAAAACGTCTCTTGAAGACGGTTGGAATTTGCATGGGTTTGGGGTTCTCTACCAGCTGAAAAAGGTCTTCAGGACCGAGCCCCGCTGCCCTTTCTTGCACCAGATGCTCTGATTAGGTGTCAAGAAGCCCCACAAGGCCGTTCACAGCCAAGGGCAGGAGTGCAAAGCTGAATAAGCACCATGGCTGACAGGAATAACATTTTCCCCCTCATCTGATCATGATTAGAGAGAGAAAAGAAGAGAGAACCTTCCTAAAAATGTGAACCACAAGCAAAAAATTTAAATGGAGACATCTCTGGGTCTGCCAATGCCACTAAGAGCACATCTTTTGCTATTTCATCTTCATTCCTACTATTTTATGGGATCAGGGAATAGTTTGGGTTGGAAGGGAGCTTAAAAATCATCTCATTCCAACGCCCTGCCATGGGCAGGGACACCTTCCACCATCCCAGGGTTCTCCAAGCCCTGTCCAGCCTGGCCTTGGACACTTCCAGGGATCCAGGGGCAGCCACAGCTGCTCTGGGCACCTGTGCCAGGACCTCAGCACCCTCACAGGTGAGAATTTCTTCTAATTTTCCATAAAACAACATTTTGACTTATTCTGATCCTGGAAGTAGCAGTAGTTTGGTGTCCTCCTGGCAGCCACTCTCATCTGAGATTTGGGGCTGTGGAAAATGGTCAATAATGAATCCAAATTGATAAAATTTGGAAAGAAAATACTTTGGGCACTTTTTGGACTTGCAATGGATGTTTTAAAGACCTTGAAAATAATGATGGGTACAGTCTCAGCTGCACTGAGCTTATTTCACTTCTAAGCTTGACCTAAACAGCTCTTTGATGGCTTAGACTTCAGAATCATTTATCAACCCCCTATTTTTTTCATTTCCCTACAGATTTTCCTTACAAAAACACCAATGTATGTGTTTTGATTTAAACAGCTAAAATGCTGGTTAACATTGGTTGTTTTAAATGGTTGGGGCTTGTCTAACTACATGGAACTTCCCCTTTCTATGGAAAATTGTAGGAAATTAATAAAATGTTCTTAGTTTAGGCTGTTTAAACTTATATATGTTGAGATTTGGGTGGTGGTCGTGTATGAGTGTGTAGGCACATATGGATGGATGGATGGATGGATGGATGGATGGATGGATGGATGGACAGATGTGTTTGTGTGTGGCTGTGGAGAAGAACCTTGGACACACTGGGAATTTCCTAGCAGCACAAGTGATAGGCCATCTTTCTTAAGAGTTTTGTTGGGATTTTTATTTTTTTTCTGGCTAAGGTGTGAAAATTGGCAGCTGGGTGCATTTTCTGTTGGACTGCTGAAGATTGGCTAATTAGAAATCATGTTTAATTCCAAGTCAAACAAGCTGAGGCCACTAAATCTTCGTGGGATGTTTGTCTGAAATGTTTCAGTGAGCGCTAACGTTTGCAGAAAGAACAATATTGTCGATCCATGTTCACAAGTCCAATCCACCACTTGCCATAAAGCAAAAATAGTATAAAATTCACTTTCTGTGAGCGATCAGTCTTCACACTCCTTCCAGGCAGGAAATAGAGCCCAAACCATATGATTTGTTTGTTATTTATGTAAGTGATAACACCGATTTAAGTGCAGAGCTGGCTTTTTAGTGAAGGTTTGATGGTTTATTCAGTTTCCCAGCTGGGGTGATTAACGTTAAAGCATTTCCCAAAGGCCCCAAAATTCGGTGATGCACCAGCCCCTGTAGAAGCCCCCCCATCCTCCTCCCCTTGTCATTCACCAGGCTCCTCTGAGCTCTAACAAGCACCACACCGGGGAGGCTGAGGACAGAATTTTGGCCTCGTTTCCTCAAGCTTATTAATTTCAAAGTGCTCTTTTACTAAATACACACCGTGGGCTTCACGAATCCACATTCTGGCCCCAGAGACTTGGTAGACAGTGAAATAATTTTCCCCAAAGATGTGCTGGAAGCTCCATAACTCAAATCAGGCAGAATTGGGTCTGACAAAGCCCGGGCGAGCACGTTGGTGGAAACAGAGTTCCTTTGGCAAGAGGCAGGCTGAGCAGAGGACTCAAAGTGCTCTCGTGCACCATTACTCACCCTGTGGTCTGTGAACCACTGGTGGTCCGCGAGGCATCAGAACATGGCCCCAGAGATGATGGAAATGTCTTTGTTGTGTTTTTGTTTTTAATAAAAAAGGCACATTCCGAAACAAAAATAAATGGAAGGGGAGAAAATGTAAGCCCAGAGCACTTAAACATCCCCCCATTTTTTATTTGGTTATAAAGGAAAGGCCTCACAGCAGCACCACACAGGAGGGCCCTTGGATTTTACACCCTGCAGTAGTGAGGTTGTCCATGGATTTAAGGATCACAGAATCATGGAATGCCTTGGGTTTGAAGAGACCTTAAAAATCATCTCATTTGAACTCCCTGCAGGGACACCTTGCACTGCACCAGGCTGCTGAAAAACACTGAGGCAGCAGAGGGAGATGAAGACTGGCATGACAGAAGCCTTCTCCTTCTGGGAGTTTCCAAATGAATGGATCATATCGTTCCTCATTCCTGTGTCGCATCAGATGTTGATTATAACCCATCTCCACCCCGGGATTCAGAGCTCTGCTTTCTTCCCCCTCAGCTGCCCTTCCTTGCCTTGTCACTCTACATGACTTCTTTTGCCTCTGCTTGTAGTAAAATCAGGACTGTTTATTGAGAGTCACATTCTCCTACTGTTTTGGGGACTAAACCATCTAAACCATCTGCAAATGCCTGAGATGCTGCTGGAAACTCTCTTCCAATCCTGCTACCTGACTCTCCCATCCAACACAGCCCTCAATAAAAGGAATGCTGCTGGTTGAAAGGTTTGTGGTGAAATTCTGGATTTGGTGGGCAAGGCGTGGGCACCAGGAAAGGTGAGATTAATGTGAAAAGCAGCTTTGACAATTTACATTTTCCTAAAGGAGACAAAATAATAATTTAATCGATTGTGACATTACCTGGATTCACAATGGCATCACAGAGGGGGTGATCCTAAAACATTTTAAGTATGAAAAAAGGCTTTGGGTGGAAGCAAAGAGGGCAATTCTTGGTCTCTGAAATCAGCTATTTTTATTCCACACGGAGACTGAACCCACAGAGAAAGAAACATCTTTGTTTTTCCCCTGTGAACAGTTTGCCAGAATATTGGGAATATCACCCATTGTCTCACATCAGAAGTGCTGGATTCCTTTAGGCTTTGAACATCAGCATGATTTGAGAACGATGGGATTTCATGGCCACCACGGGGCCGTGCTGAGGTGGCCTCGGAGGCGATCCACATTCCTGAGATGTGTGGTCTGTACCACGCAGGCTTGGGAATGCTCTTCGTGGTCCAAAATTTAGCCTTGAGCCCGTTTTATTTATCCTGACCATTTAAACCACTATCTCTTTTTGAGCGTGGCTGTTTTTTATAGGTTGTGGAGATCATTATTTGCACAGTTAACTGCTCTCCCTTTCGTCTTTAGCTGTTTTTCCTTATATACATATGAAGTGCTTGGGATCCAGCAGAGTTCATAGAGTACAAAGACTTGTGCTGCAAAAAAATATTTGCATTTCGCTCGTATTTGAGAGAAAGGTCAATAAAATAAAGCAAGATGAGAAATCGTGGGGTGAAATGTTGGCCCCACCATAGTCAATGGGAGTCTTGCCACTGCCTTCAGTGGTGGCCAGGATTTCACCCGCGCTGCCTCAGACATGGTGAATGACTCCTTTTTGTCCACATTTTTCAAGCCTTAGGAGGCAAATGGAACAGAAATAAATCAATATCCCCACCAGAAATGCAGATTTCACCTTGTCCTCTCTGTTTCTGAATCCATAAAACATAAATTCTGGGTAAACTTTGATCTGCGTGTTTGCCCTCAATTTTTGTTATTCCTTCTTTTTCGGGAAGGCTGACATTGCAGAGGTTGCCTGGATGGGCTCTATAGGTGGAACAACCTGAAATGCACAGCATTCTTGGAAGATGAAAGCATCCCTCATATAGATCCAGGACCGGACAGGCTGTCTGCTCCACACAGTAACAAAGCCTGAAACCAGATTGGCCCCGTGCCTGACACAACACTCAGATCCTCCCTGTGGCGCTTTACTCCCAGGGAGAGAGAGCAAAGGAATCAGCAGGGAGACCAGTGGAAGTCATGGTTTGACAACATCAAAGAGCAGCTTGGACCTTCTCCTCCTGGAGAGAAAAAGGTTGCCAGGATCCCATGAGCTGGCTGACTAATAAGTGAAGCGCTGCCAACGCTCAGATTCAGGATGACTTGGGGTGACCCACTGAGTGATGGCCACTGCCAGTGGAAGAAGTTAGCAGAGAAAAAGCAGGGAGATAAAGAAAAATAACCAAGCAAAAGCAGGGGTTTGGAATGCACAGGAGCACGGGGGAGTCGTCTCTGGGATCAGAGCTGTCTGTGTGAGTAGTGAGGTCAACAGTGACTCCCTGAGAAGGCATTTGCAGCTTTCTCCCGGCTTCTGTCCCCTGACAGAGACACTGGGGTGTGGTGCCATTTGTCTTGTGCACACTGGTCAGGGCAACGGACAGCACTGGGGGAAGGAGGAAAACACATCATTTATAAACAGGATGGCCAGAGTTAATTTTGCACT
The DNA here is from genome assembly GCA_021534815.1 of Acrocephalus arundinaceus. NCBI lineage: Eukaryota > Metazoa > Chordata > Aves > Passeriformes > Sylviidae > Acrocephalus > Acrocephalus arundinaceus. The sequence goes on along the minus strand of JAJEOU010003008.1, from coordinate 18,642,658 downwards.
GGGGGCTTGCTGAGGGGTCAGCCCCTGGTCATTATTATAAATGATCTGGGGCTCCTTCATGGAAACAAAATCCCCAGGGAGGGCTGAGTGACTTGACTTGCAGGGCTGTGAGAGACAGCAGTGACAGCTTGGGACAGCCCAGGGAACCCTGCTGTGGACAAGGAGGAGGGACAGGCAGTTGCTTTTGGGCAAGAAAAGGTTTGGTGACTGCTTTTTGGGTCAAGAATTGCTCACATTGGATAGAAAATGTTTTCTAGTTCTCCAAAGTTTTAATAATACATAAAATGGTTGAAAAGTGTTGTAATCTTGAAGTTCATCTTCCAAAATGAGATGTTCAGAGGGATGTGATGAGCAGGGAGGCTCCCGGTCTGCTGCAAACCACTTTTCCCTCTGCTGGAGGTCAATGTAGAACCATGGAATTGTTAAGGCTGGAAAAGACCTCCAAGACCCAACCTCAAGCAATCAGGACTCTGCCAACTCAGCCACAACACTCTGTGCTGTGTCTACTCATTTTCTGAGCACTCCCAGGGATGGTGCCTCCACCACTGGGGACCCTTTTCCATATGCTCTGTGCCTCCTGAATTTCAGCTCCCTCTGAACAGCACTGCCAGACCTTGTTTCCTCCAAGCACAGCATTAAAGTCAACACCTACAAAAGAGGAATTATTTTGGCCACAGCCACACCTGTGGCAGCTGGGTCTTGTCTTTAGCTGGACCATTGGGTGACCAAAGCAATGGGGAAGGGGAGCTGCTCCCAGCTTCCCTGGGTTTTTGGCAAATCACCTCCCTGTATTTCCATACCTCAAATTTCTGCCTTGGCTGTTTACACTGTCAGCTCTTCAGAGGGTTTTGTACAGCACCTTGTGCAACAGGACCCCGACCTCAGCTAAAGCCTCTGAACGCCACAGGAACACAAATAGTACGAGAGCATTTATCAAAACTTACAAAGGCAACTCTCTGTGCTTTGATTTAAAGCGTGTAAAATGAGTCTTGGAAAACATTCCTGCAAAGGGGCCGAGGATTCATTAACAGCACGGGTGGTGCTGGGAGCCCTCAGCACCCCCTGACTTTCCAGCAGGATTGGCTTTCTCCAAGAGGGGTGCAGATAGGCACTGGATCTCACAGG